>CM053027.1:130266487-130866487 GCA_028564925.1 Lithobates sylvaticus
GGTAATGAAGTTCTGTTTTTAGCTTTGCCCTAGCAGGGGTCGGCAACCCGTCAATCTCAGTCCACCTGTCGACTACCTGCAGGTGACATGAGGACCGTGAACAGGTTCCTGTGCTGCTGGTCCTTGTCTTTCCTCCAAGCCGGCTCCGCCGTGCCATCCCAGTCTTTCACTCCCACCTCCTCCGTGGCACCGCCGTGCTTTTTATGTCCCTCTCCCTCTTGCCTCCTCCGTCCTCAGTGAACAGGAGGAAGCACAACTCAGGACTGAGGGTAGGGGAAGGAGCTGACCAAATGAAGTTTAACCGATGGTGATTAGTTGCTTAGGACCACCTTGTGACCTAACCAATCACCAGCTTGCTAATATGAAAATTGACTCTGCCAGCTCCCGCCCTCTGTCCATAACTGTGCTGCATCCCAGTCTCTGCTGTGGAAAAGGGTAAGTCCCTGTTATGGGAGGGAAGGGGGGGCCAGAGGTTACTGCTATAGGGGAAAGGGGAGGGGGGGCAGAGGACACCAGTGTGTGGGGGATGATGTGAAGTGGGCAGAGGACACTGTTATTGGCAGGGTCACCCCCAGAGCAGTGTCCTTTACCACCCTTTACATCACCCCCCCCCCCCCAACTCTGCATTCTGGGCCTAATACACTCCTTAAAGTGGAGGACCACCCTAAAAAAAAAAAGTTCATTAATATTCTTAAAAAAAAAAAAAAACATAGATCTTTGACTTCATTAGTGTTGGTCGAGTTGTTCTCGAAGGTTGCCTACCCCTGCCCTACAGGTAAGCTTGTAAATAGTCCTACCTGTAGGTGCCTTAGAAACGGCCTAGTCTTGCGCCGTTTTAGTAGATTTTGACATCGGCACCAGCTGAAAAAATCTCTGGCAATTTTGCAGTACTGTCTGCAGTCACAAGACACTCAGTGTGTTTTGTGTTCTTTTGTGTGTGTTCAGTCAATATGAGAGAGTACCGTTCCGCGATAGTGACGTTGCATTGCAGCCCGACTGGGAGTAGATGGGAGCAGTGACAGCTGAACGCTGGAGAGCTCGGTTTCAAAGGCAAGTCTGACATAATTTTCTAGTATGTGGTGCAGGCTACCACATTATGGCATAAAGCTGCAGGGGGGCCATTTAAAAATGTTTTAAAATAAAATGAATATATATCTCTCTAATGAATTTTTTTTTATTTTTTTCTTAATTGCATACATATATTTTAAATATGTTTTGATTCTTGTCCTTAAGAAAATGTTTGCAGTTTGTACCTTCTCTTTATTTATTTTATTTTTTTGCGATTACATCTAGCTAGTGGTTGTTCATGAAAACAGTTCTGCAGGAAGTTCAGATACAGCATTTTGTTAATATTCTCTTATTTTTTACATTTTTCTTCTCTTTTTTTTTTTTTTTTTTTTTTTTTAGGTCTAAGTGTGAAGACAGAAAACTCGTACATAATGGTGAGTAAGCCAGCCTCTTGACATTCTCAGCCTACATAAAAACCTTTCTATAGTTTCCAGTTTCAGTGCCGCTCAGATTTCTGTAATTAAGAACACTGCCATGCTTTGTGTGCACTCCTCATTCATCTTGACTGGTACAGAAAGGTATTCCCCTTATAGGTTAATTGTTCTTTATTCAAACCTTTTAAGCCTTCATGTGTTGTGGGAAAGTGGTCACATACAGATGCCTTTTTTTTTGTTTTATTTTTATTTTTTTTGAGGTCTTCCACATTGTGTGACTGTTAGACCTATGAGCACCCTAAAATGTCATGTAGTCGATTTGCATACAAATGGTGCATAGTTGTGTTCTGCTTTTTAAATGCTGCAGTTGTTAGTAGATGGTCACTGGTTTCTCAGCTTATCCCAGCCATTTCATCAGTTCACATAGTCACCATGGAATTTGTCAAGGCAGATGTTGATTGGCCTGGATAATCTGAAAGGTCTATAACAATTATAGAACAAGACCAAGGTGGCTAATGATTGCCATACATGTACTGAGGATGAGCAGGTTAAGCGAGGAAAAAATTTACAGACATCTCCATCTCTATTTTTCAGTTCTGATGGCGTGATGGCGAACCTTGTCACTACAGATGTTTTGGAACTACATTTCCCATGATGCTCATGTACTCTGCAGTGTAGTTGAGCATCATGGGAAATGTAGTTCCAAAACATCTGGGGTGCCAAGGTTCGCCATCACTGATCTAGGCTAAACCAGCACAGATGGACAAATCTTCTGATGCTGCTATAGTATTCTTACAGCTGGCACCGCTGTCTGATTGGATGAGGTGCTGTTTGTCCAACAATTATACACCTGACTCCAATAGATCCGAAGGATGTTGGATGGGAGGGTGCAGACACTGCCACCCATGGACCGAATTTTGGCCAGTCCGGGAACCAGCTGAAATTTGCTTTGTGTAAGACCAGCTTCAATACCATGACCTGAATCATTGAGAACTTTCAGACCTATACTATGCAATATACATTCAGAACTGAAAAATAATTACCATGGTACCAATAAAATGGCATACAATGCATTTTCTCTGGGCACCTGCTCATGGAGTGCTTTATGCACAGGCTTGACCATTGATCTGTCAACATAGGATTTTTTTATTTTTTATTCTTGTACCCAAGGTGGGACCATACTTATGAAATGTTGTTTCTTTCATTTTGATATTTTTTTCTATTCTGGGGCATCTGGAATACTACGTTACAAGATATGTAGGATTTCCTTCCTTATAGAGGAGAGGGTTGTCCCGCTTATGAGAGTGCGTTATCATAAACCCTTTGGATACCTATTCGCCCACGTTCACATTGAATGTGACTGGGAAATTGTGCGATTTCAAAACCGTATCTCAGTGCGACTTTGAAGACTTCTGTTCAGCTTTGTGCGCAGATGTCTATTGAAGTGGCACTCGAAATCGGCAAAAGTAGTGCATGTACTACTTTTTTCAAATTGATGTGACACTGCAAAGCCGGCATTGCATCAATTTGAACACTGCCATTGCCGGCAATAGGATACAACTTGATCTGTCAAATCGCATGACAAACCATTTCAATGTGAACAGGGGTGTAAGTAAGGGGCTTAATAACCCCTGTGAAGCAGTAAACTATCTTGCAGCCTTTTTATATTTCGTTCAGTCTCCTCTGAGCTACCACTGTTGACACCATACATATCCTCTTCACAGGACTGTCGAAAAAGCAGATAATAGTTTATCTTCAAAACGCATCAATAATCTACCACTTTCAAGCGTATGTATGTTACAATGCTTGAAAGTGGTAGGTTAATTTTTTTTTTTTTTTTTTCTAGGTGTGTATATGGCTTAACATTGACCAGGAAAGGGTAGTCCATTCTTTGACAATATGGAGTTGATTTACTAAAACGAGAGTGCATAACCTAGTGTAGCTGTGTATGGTAGCCAATTGACTTCTAATTTTAGCTTGTTCAATTAAGCTTTGACAATAAGCCAGGGGTCTCAAACTGGCGGCCCTCCAGCTGTTGTGAAACTACAAGTCCCATCATGCCTCTGCCTGTGGGAGTCATGATTGTAACTGTCAGCCTTGCAATGCCTCATGGGACTTGTAGTTTTGCAACAGATGGAGGGCCGGCAGTTTGAGACCCCTGCAATAAGCCCTTATGCACATGGACAAGCAAGTGCCCCCTCCTGGGTCATACCAGGCCACATGCCCTCAACATGCGGGGGTGCTTTGGCGCAGGGGGCTCTGCACCCCTCCCACCCCAAAGCACCTTGCCCCCATGTTGATGGGGAACAAGGGCCTCTACCCGACAACACTGGAATCTGGTTTAACAAGGGGGTGGTGCCCCCCAGATCCCGCTCCCACCCCTATGTGAATGAGTACGAGGTACATTGTACCCTTACCCATTCACCCAAAAAAAGGCAGTGTAGTGTAAATAAAAACGAAAGGCAGTTTTGACGAGTTCTTTATTAAAAATCTCCCTCCTGTGTTCTTCCTCCAGTCTTCTCTGCCACTGCTGCCTTCCCCGCCACCGACCCGGTCCTCCGACACTGTGTCCCGTCGTTGTGCCAACTTCGCTCTCTACCACTCCTTGTATAGCCATGGGGCATGACCATTGGGTGGCGTCACAAGGGGCAGGGTCTCGTGGTGGTGCCACCGGATGGCCACACCCCATGGCTATATAAGAACTGGCAGAGAGCGGAGCTGGCACCATGTTGGGAGATGGCGGAGGAGGAGAACCGGGTCGGCGGTGAAGAAGACCGGAGGGAGATTTTTAATAAAGGATTTGTCAAAACCATCTCTTGGTTTTTCTGTTCAAATTTTTGTTATTGGTAACAAATCAATATGTATTCATGTGAAGACAATGAAAATTACAATTTTTTTTTTTTTGGGGGTGGGGCGGGGTAACCCATACTCCTGCTCATAGGGGGGGGCTCCAGATTCCGATAATCCCCCCCCCCCCCCCCCCCTCCTGTCCAGACTTCCACAACCACCACTCAGGGTTGTCGGGAAGAGGCCCTTGTCCCAAGCAACATGACCTGCCAGGCTGCATGCCTTTCCTGACCTGCCAGGCTGCATGCTCGGATAAGGGTCTTAAGCATGCAGCCTAGCTTTTTTTTTTTTGGCGTGGGGCACCCCTTCAAGATCCTCAGAGCACAAGTTAGATCATGATCCGACTTTGGTGCGACTTCCAGTCAGATCAATGGGCTGAAAGTCGAAACCTTAGGGAACCATTGATTGATTTTTTTTTTTTTACGTCAAATACAGTGTTTAGCAGCATCAGATGTTTTTAATGTAATGCTGATTCTCAGAACGCGCTGGCTCTTCGTGTTTTTATTTATTTTTATTTTTTTGCAGCTTGAAAATTCCTATGCCACTTACATCTCCTTTTTTTTTTTTTTTTTTTTTTTTAAAGAGGAGTTTCCATTTGAAAATACTACACTTACCTGTTCCAGGGTCCATCGATGCGGGGGGTCGAAGCCCCGCTCCCCCCCCCCCCTCTGCTTGGCGGTGATGGCACTGCAACTGTGGGCATGCGCGAGCTGCGCCGCATGCCATGATTGGCCACGCAGTCATCTGGGACCTGTCACGTGTCCCAGATGATTGACAGGAGGCAGGGGGCAGAGCTGAGCCCTTCTAGCGCGAGGGGAAGTGATGTCACCAGCCCAGGCACTGAAGGAGGCAGACTACGAGGGACCCCCTAGCAACAGGCATTTAGAAGTCAGTAATCTTCTTTTTTTTTTTTTTTTTTTTTTTAGGAATTCATTTTTATTTTTGGTATGTCCAACACCACTTTATAAACTTCAGACACTGGTAAAAGCAGCTGTAAGTAACATCCTGTGTGCATGAGGCCTAAAAGCTGGAAGCTGATTGGTTTCTATGCACAGCTGCACCGTATTTAGCACACTCCAGTTTTTTATAAAATTTGCCTAGTATAGTCATTTTATATGTACCAGGTGGGAAGCCTGTATATCCTCTATACAGTGACGCTTTTATGTAGGACTAATATAAAGAGAAGAGTTTATATATAAAATTATACACATACTTTTTTTTTTTTTTTTTTTTTTTCTGCCAGTAATTCCATTTTACAGCCCACTTCCTGTTTCTTGTCTGGGGGGGAAAAGGGAGGGGGGTGAGTCATAAAAGGGCCAATGAGATGTTGAGGTATGTGTCTGTGTAAATCCAGGAAGTGACTAGGCAGCAGCTTCAGCTGCTCACAGTTAAAATAATTGCAGTCAGACTTAGGCCTGATGCACACCTGCATTTTATAGTGCTTTTTGCATTTTGCAGATTTGCACTACAGTCCATTTGACATGGTTTCCTATGGAACACGTTCTGTAGTGCAAATCTGCAAAGTGCAAAAAGCACAAAAAATGCCTAGGTGTGAATCCTGCCTTAGTGGAGGGAGATTTCTGCAGCATATTTGGCAAGAATCGCAGTGTATATATAAATAATATGCAAAGTGGTTGGAGGGAAGCTTCAGAATGGCAAAGATGTTTTTATTACAAATTCTGTGAGCAGACTGCAGCTCCTCTTGAACTTGGTTATTGTTTTAGCCACTTTTTAATCAAAAAGCTGTAGGGGGGGAAGGGTGTGGAGTGCTGAAGTTACTCTGCAGAGCTCATTAGAGGGAAGGGGCACACCCTCTTCACACAGGAACAGTGCTGAGGCTATCAGTCACAGGCTGTGTGCTGGAGCTCCCTCAGTGTCACCTTTTTTTTTCTTTTTGTCATTAAAACTCATCGGAAGTGATTCATGCTGATGGCAGAGGAAGCAGCAGACAGAAATGACACTTGGTGCTCTGGATTGAGACAAGTACACACTATAGGGGATATGCTTTGTTCCTATTTCATGCCTGAGGTTTACAACCACTTTAAGTGGAACTAAACCTTCTCTTTTACCCCCCAAGGAAGCTGCCATCTTACCTTCTGTTTAGAGCTGCATATGTGATCAGCTATGACACTAGCCATTTGATGATATGACAGTTCGGTAAGAGCTAATGTAAGTGCGCTAGTAATTGGAACAGTTCTCATTCACAGCATTTCTTTGGTGGGTTTAGTTCCACATTTAAGCCTTTGAAGTGTGTGTGTTTTTATTTTTTTCCTTTGTGCCAGCCTGCTGTAGCAATACCCAACTGTCATATTTTCACCTAGGAAGATTAATGTTGTTTAACAGTATTATTGCATTTCATTAAACTACAATGGGATTGATTTAAGGGTTGTATAGTAATGAATCTCCTGTCAGTGCAAATATTGAATGTGGAAAATATGGAAAAGATAGATTTTTCTCTTGCATACTTAAGCATTGCTGAATGTGCTTGGATAATTTTTTGTAACATTGCAGACAAACATGTCACAGTTCAAGGACATGAGACATAATAGAACACAACCATGTGTTTTTTTCACCTTCATAATATAGTGGGGCATGAATCCAGAGGAGAGGAGACAAATACAGTAACATATTAATCCTGCTGTAACCTTGATTTGCCAATCATTGATTAACCTGTACCTTCTATTTTGCTTTCATCCCTCACTATCGTAGAAATGGTTATTTATTCTAGGGTGTTCAGATACAGTTGCCTTTTTTTTTATTTATTTTTTGGTACTCCATCGAATCCAAAACCACAATACTGGGTTCATTTTTAAACCCCCAGTCTAACATGGGCTTCAGCTGTTAGAGGAATTTCAGCCCTTCCACCCTCCAGGGTCATTTTGCTTTTTAACCTCCCCTACTTTTGCCCTGCTCTGATCTTCTCTGACACCATGTGTGTGTGTGTGTGTGTGTGTGTGTGTGTGTGTGTGTGTGTGTGTGTGTTTTCTTGCAGCTGGCCCCCTGAAGAGCCACTGGGCCTGCAATCAATGTGGAAGCCAATGCCTCCTGAGATCTGACATGGACATTCCAGGAGGCACCAGAAGCAGAGTAAATGTCATTCTCCTCTAGACCAGAATGAAGGCAGGGTTGAGTCTGGAGGAGAAAAAAAATAAACAAGAAAATACTATTTTAAGACTGGGCTCACACCCGGTGCACTGTGGTTTGGATGCAACATGATTCTTTTATGTTTTACACATGGTTTAGGGGTGTGCTCCTATTGACTTCTATTAGACCGTGCATTTTCATGAAGGCCATAAGTGTTGCATCTTTGTGCTTTCTGTAAAGCCATGGTCTAATAGCAATCGATGGGAATGCACATACAGTCACACTGCACCTAAACTGCAGTGAACCCAGCCTTTGTTTGCATTGGCATTTTGCAATGGTGCCAACTTCTTGCTTCTAAAAACTGACCATCAGGCATGAGGGCACAGCGCGGTCAGTTCTATAGCTATGCTAGGAACTCGGTGTGTTCGCCAATGATCAGACTTGTCCTGATTCACGCCCTCTCCCACCCCCCGCACAGCCTTCTTCAATAGGAAGATCAGTGTGGTGCTGTTTCATCTCCCTCAGCTCTTATGCAGCTGAGAACAGAGGGAATGTTACTCTCTCCTAAGAGTGACTGCTGCTGCTTTAAGCATAACTTAACTTCAGTTTCCTCAACAAAAGAAAAATTAGTAGGTTTACTCACCAGAAATTGTTGACCAAGTATGCAGTTACTGCTCAGACTTCAGATGTCTTGTGTTGAGTCCAGACTTCCACCATTTGGCTGATTCACAGCCAGCCTCTGCTGATGTTTCACCCAGCTTTGATTTGCACCCTGGTTATTTTCCTTGTCTCCACTCGCAATGCGCTCACACCTGACACTTTCATGTCTTCTTAAAGCTTTTTGTATATCCCCTATGCCAGTGATGGCGAACCTTGGCACTCCAGATGTTTTGAAACTACATTTCCCATGATGCTCAACTTAACTAAAGAGTGTATTAGCATCATGGGAAATGTAATTCCAAAACATCTGGGGTGCCAAGGTTTACCATCACTGCCCTATGCACTCCCTGAATTAAAAGGGAGACAAAAACCAGAAGGCACTATGTTGTGGAGGTAACCGAATAGTCTAAAACCATAAAAACTTGTAGCAATTTATAAATGCACATCATCTAACTACTTGTTCAACACGTTTCATCCTGTATAGACCTACTTCTTCAGGAGCTGCTAAGTGGGCAAGCTTGGTACTAAAGATGCTTTTTTTTTTTTTTTCTACATCAGTGCATCTATGATTTGTATTCTGTTCAAAACTTGATGTATAGGGTAAGGAGATGGAGTGAGAAGTGAACCTTCCATTTTTATTTTAAATTATTATGTATATATATATATTTTTTTTTCTATTTTTTTTCTTTTAATTTTTAAAGGAAACCTCATCCTTCCCCCTTTTTTTTATTTATTTATTTTTTCATGATTGTGTTGCATACACACAATATTTGAAGGCAATTCCCCCTGGTGGGATCCTGTTAATCAGGCCAGCAGTTGTAATCTACTGCTGTACAGTCACCCAGCTGGTAGGTTATTGCCATAGTGAAATGGCCCATACATTAATACACACGCACACACTTGTTGCTTCCAGAAGTCACACAGCAGGGAATATAGTCTACACAGGGGAAATGACTCGGTCAAATCTGTACAGGGCAAATGTGGCGTCTCATAAGCTACAAATGCATAATGTCTCTTAGCTGAAACAAATCCAGTAAAAGCATGGCATTTCTTGGGAAAAGGGTCATCAGAGATGGAACAAAACATGGGGGAAGAGCATCAACTGGGGAAAAGAACTCTACTTGTACGTGTGTAAATTTTACCTGGGACTATCGCATTACTACCTTTCTGGTGAATGCAGAATACGCACACCCCTTTCTCAGTACATGTATCACGTTTAGGGGGCCGTGCTTCATGCACTGTCTAACCAGCCATTGCTGACATGGGTCTGATCAACAACTGAGTGTACAGCCGCTGCTTGATGCTCTATTTGTGCTCACCCATTTGCCAGGTCCTTCATCCTCGTCTCCTTCTGTGTTAAGGCAGATGCAAATGCACAAATAAAAATTTTTTTTATCTGTACTTGACATAAGGAGCCAAAAAGGTGTGCTGTAAGAAGCATGCTGATAGGAGGAGACAGCAGTGGGACAAAGAAACAAGCCCATCAGTCTGCTGTTTCTCCTTCACTGTCCAGTTAAAAGGTGGGGGGGGGGTAGAAAACTCTTAACCTTGAATGTAATACTGTAGCAGAAATCGGGGACCCCCCCCCACCTTCCGTCCCTGCCACTGTGGACTGTGTGGTAGAGCTGTGTAAGTCTCTGGACTGTAAGGACAGAAATACAAATCCTCTTGACGGGTAAAATGGCTCCTGTATGTGTATTTAGCTGCAGACTTGGAGTTCAGCCAACTCTGGGAAGTCAGGTAAGTAGTTCTGCCTCTCGTTCTACCACCTAGACTTAACAAGCATTTAGCACTTGCAGTGCAGGCGAGCCCTCTATTGTCACCTTTTGGGCCCGGAGTTGGACTTTAAGGATTGGCTCAGTACATTAAGCAGTTTTCCATAATTAGGAATGTAGAAGGTCTACAAATTTTTTTTTATCATTAACCTAGCTAATGTGTTACTACAATATAACCCTAGTTGTACTTGATGGTTGTAAATACACCCACTCAGGCTTTGATATTATCAGGTAATTGACAAACTTATAAATGTTTATTACAGTAAAAGGTCGTACACTGGGGTGCCTGGCTGTATGTCAAAGTTCCCCTAATACCCACAGCCTAGAACTATCATGAGTATGGTAATTCTGAGGGCAGAGCTGAGTTCCTCTTTGGTAAAGGGCATAACATAGGGCATAGTCTGCAAATTTTACAGTTTACCAATATCTCAAACAAGCTTCTCCTTTAGCGTATCACGGGTACATTTCCAGTAAAATCCTAATAATAATTTGTAGTCAAGCATGTTAAAGTGTGTGTAAAAACGAACAGATTGCTCCATCCACCCAAAAGTTTGCTAACGTTCCTGTTGGCCAGAAGTAGATATTACGATTGCTTCTTATCAATCTGGGACAGCCACAAATGGGTCGAAATTGTCTCATTTATGGCCAGCTAATAGCTGTAGAATCTGGTCCAAGATGAATAGATCGCTGTGTTCCACCTCCTTTTTCAAAGTCTTTGGGGAAAAATACAGTACTGTATAAAAGCCTTGATACTTTACAGTATTTTTGTAAAGTGAGCATACGTAAATAAAAACCAATGTCATCAGTTAACAGCTTGCACCGTGAATAAACAGAAGAAACTAAACTCCAAAAGCAAACCTTTTTATTATATTGCAGCTTACTAATGCACACACACACACACCCCCACACCATTTTTTGTTCCTTTTTTTTTTTTGTTCTATTATCTTGTGATCCAGTCAGTCTCTTTCAGATGTATTACTTTACAGGGATGAGACCAGCCATTTACCCTTGACAGGGATGCATACATGATCGGCTTTTATTTATGTAAAGCCCTTATCCCAAAAGGGGGGGGGGAGGGAAACAGTTTGCTGTAACTGCTTATAAAGTGTGAGCTGGAGTTTGGCTTCAATTTCTTAATGTAATTAAAGAGAAAGTAAACCCCTGATGGGTTTTACTTCCTCTTTCGTTTACTGCAAACCCTGTAAAGTAAAAGCATAATAGGCTAGTATGCATCGCATACTAGCCCATTATGTGGCACTTGCCTGCAAAGGAAGCCCGTGCTGTCCCCGCTGCAAGAAGCGTCCATCATCACCCCTCTTCCTTCCGGGGCTGTGGAATCTGGCTGAAATTGTCACTTCCGCGTGAGAGCCGATGGTCACTATAGAAACTGCACCTTCGTGCACTGATGTCGGTGCACGCATATATGGTAAATATCTTCTAAACCTTACAGGTTTAGAAGATATTGCCAGTACCTACTGGTAAGCCTTATTAGAGGCTTACCTGTAGGGAAAAGTGGTGTGTAAGAGTTTACAACCACTTTAACTCTGGTCATCTACCAATGCTGCTGTCTGCTGTGCTCCTTCATCCAGAGTGGGGACACTGTAATACAGGAGGTGTCATACTGGCAGGATAAAGCTGGGGGGGAGAGAGGGAGGTTACCCCAAATATTGGCTTGATTTTAGTTTTTATCCTGTTTATTTACTTTTTGTTTAGGTCAATTCATAAAAAAAAAAAACCACCTTCACATCACAATTTTTTTTTCCAAATGCCTATAACTTTTGCACAGTACTGTGTCATTTATATCAATGTGTTCAAAGAAAATGGCTGCGCAATAACTCGGCGCATGCACTAGTTTCCGAATTTATAGTAATTTTTATTTGGGGAGGGGGGTAATCCATAGTTTCCTGCTTTCAAAATATTTTTTGCCCATATAGTAGGGGTGCAACGGATCAAAAAACTCAGATCGGATCGTTCCTTGGATTAGAGTCACGGATCAGATAGTTTTTTGGATCAGCAAATAATTAAATTTGTAAAAACCTGAGAGAATTCCACCACCATATAGCCCCCACTGTAATATCCACGTCATCTGCCCCCCACTGTAATATCCACGTCATCTGCCCCCACTGTAATATCCACGTCATCTGCCCCCACTGTAATATCCACGTCATCTGCCCCCCACTGTAATATCCACGTCATCTGCCCCCACTGTAATATCCACGTCATCTGCCCCCACTGTAATATCCACGTCATCTGCCCCCACTGTAATATCCACGTCATCTGCCCCCCACTGTAATATCCACGTCATCTGCCCCCACTGTAATATCCACGTCATCTGCCCCCACTGTAATATCCACGTCATCTGCCCCCACTGTAATATCGGCTGGATATTGCCAGGGTATGGAGGGATGGCTGAGTATGGATGGATGTGACTGCACTTGTCTCAGCAGCGCTGTGGGCACTACAGATCCAGCCCACAGCGCTGCTGCCATCCGATCTCTCCCCTCCAGTGTACAGATCAGTACACAGAGGGTAGTGAGGTTTGTTTACAAGTGATCGCTCCGTCATTTGACGGAGCGATCACATTGTAAACGGCCGCCAGGTGTACCAAGATGGCCGGAGCTAGGCTGAAGCCGCTGCCTCTCCTAAGGCTGCGGATCGCGCCGATCCGAACAGGGTGACCCGTTCGGATCATGGATCTGTGGCGATCCGTTGCACCCCTACCATATAGTGTATCTGTTTTAAGAATTTTAAAACCACAAGAGGCCAAAGTTCCCCCAATAGTATGCGCACAACAAAAAACAAAATTGTCCATGGGACTTTTAAAGAGCACACCAAGTAAAATTTATAAATTATGCATTTAACACACATTTAAAAACAACATATAATACAGAAAAAAGAAAACCTATTAAATATCAACATAATTTAGTAAATTTTGCATTCATATCATAGACCTTTCCATAGGACCTGGATGTGTCATACAGATGACTGTCAGTAGTCTAGGGTGGCTGTGCTAGGTCTCAATGCGTTTCGCGAGAGGAGTCTCGCTTCTTCAGGAGAAGCACAGATAGATGCCTGGAGATCAAGAGTACAAGTAAGAAAATGGGGGGGCGGCGGCAGAGAAAAGAGGGAAATGTGACCAACATATGCATATAAATTCAAAACGTTCCGCTCACAATTGATGGAGGACTGCTAGCTTGTATCGATGACTCTTTTTGAAACGGTCAGAAAATGAGTATATATAGATGGGTATACTACCCTGACTTTATTAAAGAGACTTCAAAATTTAATGTCCATAAAAATAGATGGATAAATGCATACGCTGCCAACCATAACACCACGCTCCCCCCCCCCCCCCCCCCCCCGGGAGCTGTGTGAGGACGGGGAGATGGAAACCAGTGGGAAGCTGCAAGAGACTGGAGCCGCACCGAAAGATTTAAATCCCACACCAGGAGTACCTACACCTGTCCAATCAAGGAAATAAACCATAATGAAAACCTAACCAGACAATACAGTGATCAAATGAAATTATTATTGTCAATACAATCTGAGAATGTATGATAAGTGCCTGTGTATTCGCATATAGCTGCTTTATGTGATGAGTAAAAAGTGAAAAAAAATGCAGTATTTCTTTATATAAAAATATACCATACAATGTGTGTATGTGTTACACTGTTAGAGTACAGTGATTAGTATAGTTTAAAAGCCATTTATATTCTGTCAAAAGACAATGAAAATATGAATATGTGATCATAAACTTTGCGACGAGTTATCATTAGCAATGTCCGTATTGAAATACAAGACAGCACTCTCTGGTGTGTGTGTAAATTTCAGTAATGAATACCAAAAGAGTAAGCAAAACAAGGGTGGAAACAACTGAACAGCCAAACAAGTCAAACACAAACTATAAAGCCTCAAACAAGAGACCAACTGGACCCCCTCAAGGATGGTCGAGCTGGTATCTAGAACCTTCACACATGAAAGGACTTACCCTGTGAGGGAAGCCAACTTGTCTCATGGTGACCGGTAACCTAGCACGCTGCACTGTGACCCAGCCATGTCCTGGGCTAAATGGCCCAGACAATGGTGTCAGCCCCACCCGCACAGCGTCCTCCATGGTGGAAATCCACCAATCGGCTCGCATAAGGAAAGAGGATGAGCCACAATGGCTCGTTCCCATATGGCGGCCAGCTGTTAGCTATGGCCCCCTAATGCACAACCAGCTGAGACAACGAAGTTGTCAAAGAGGGTGCGATCCATCTGCGCAAACGCATCAGCTCCACGGCCTTGTCCCTATGACTCTGACGATGCCCCCGTTTAGTGACACTATGGCACTCGTGCCCTGCCCTAGAGCCATGTGATGCGATGAACACCCATGGCGCATGCACGGTGACGTTGGGGTGCCTAAGCCACGCCGAGCTGTGGGTACCCACCACTGACTGCATTGCGGCAGCATCAACAGAATGGCTGTGCCCACAGTGGGAGGATGCATCACTAAGGGGGAGAGGGAAAATAAGAGGACACCAATCCCAACGGTCTACAAACGTCAATGGCAGATGGAAAGCTGAGGTATACAGACCCCTCTGTGCACGCCCCCCAAGCTGCTTTAGAGGAAAAAAGACTCCCCATGGGCATAAGCGTGCAAGGCGTAAAGGGAGTGGTCTGGAAAAACCAGGAGGGATTTAAGCTCCCAGGAGATGAACACTGGGGGGGAGAAAGGTAGGCAATGCACAAATGTGGGGGGGGGGGGGGGGTGCCGGAGGCAAAGAGAGAAACTGAAATCCACACCAATTTTTCCCCTAAAATTTTTAAATACCGAGTATACACAGAACCTCAAGTGTGAATATAGCTGTAGGTCTATGCACTGGTCTCCAAACCCCTATCAAAAACCCAGAAGAGAGGAGAGCATTATACATGACACATAATACATGTAAATATTATTGAAAAACATGAGTAATATATAATCATCACGCCCCAAATGGGCAAAAAAGGACTTGAATGAGGTGGCTTCATTCAAACCAGGAGCCTTGGTTGCTCCCAGTGAGAATATCCACCTCCATTTTCTCTCTGGAGGATCACCCTGTCCCAGTTTCCCCCACATGGGTCCTGTGGAATGTGTTCAAGACCTAAAAATAGGACTTTGGGAGACCCATATGCATAGTCTTGAGCTGCGTGTCTCCCTATTGGGGAATACAGATCACCTATTTCGATGTCTTGCCTACATAAAATGCACCACATTCGCAGGTCATCATGTATACAATTCCTTTAGTTTGATAGTTAGCACATTTTTTGTGGAAAAATATGTTCCCATTCGGTAGGATCAAATTTTGACCCGTATTGCTATACTTGCAATATGGACATCCCCCACATTAAAAAGTCCCCTTGAGCGAATGGGTTTTGGAACTTGTTCCAGCCAAATGACTGTGCACCAACTTGTCCTTTTAAGAG
This sequence comes from Lithobates sylvaticus, assembly GCA_028564925.1. Taxonomy (NCBI): domain Eukaryota; kingdom Metazoa; phylum Chordata; class Amphibia; order Anura; family Ranidae; genus Lithobates; species Lithobates sylvaticus. Next base: position 130,281,741 of record CM053027.1, read on the forward strand.
AAGGGGCCCGTCGGTATACTACCGAAGGTCGTGGAGGGACAAACCTAGAGATGACTGGATCGCCTATTAGCAAATACCAATGTTTTTGTAGTATGGCTTTAAAGTCCTCATGTTGAACTACAGCAGATGACAAAACGGACATTGCTGTTCGCCTTGCCCACCTTTTTGTGAAACAATAGTCAGTCTCTGGTCTTATTTCTCGCTCGGTTATATGCTTTTGGCTAGACGTGTTTTGCTATAGCCTCGGAGTCGGTCCCTCAGCAAGCCTGCCTCCATCTCAAAAGCTTCATTGGTTCTACAATTCTGTTTCAACCGGAGATACTGTCCATAGGGTATTGAACGTACTAGGGGTGCAGGGTGAGCACTAGTAGCGTGCAAAATAGTGTTGCCTGGTGTAGGCTTACCATATAATCCACTGGACAGGTAGCCATTCTCATTTTTGTAAACCATTACATCAAGGAAGGGAATTTTTTTTGCAATCATAGGTCAAAGTAAATTGTAAGTTCCAATCATTGGAATTTAATTTTGTAAGAAACTCCAGTGGCAATTCTGGGCTGTTGTCCCAGATGGAAATGTTGATGTACCTGTGCCATGAAAGAACATGGCACAGGTACATTGCCAGATAATCGTCTGAGAAGATATATCTCTCCTACCCCCTCAGGCACAGGTTAGTGTACCCCGGGGGGAAAAAAATATGTGCCCATAGCGACGCCCTGCACCTGGAGGTAGTGGGGGCCCGCAAAGCAGAAGGCATTATTGGACAGGATAAAAAGCAGTAGTTCTGTTACAATATGAGGGTATTGGCCCGCTCGCCAATCCTGGGTGCGAAGGGAATTGACCACCTCGATCCCTTGTTTATGTGGGATGCTACAGTATAATGCCTCAACATCGGAGGTGACCAACAATGCCGAGGCTGGGATTTGCATGTCATTAACCACCTTACTTACACCCCCTTCCTGCCCAGACCAATTTTCAGCTCTCAGCGCTCTCACACTTTGAATGACAATTACTTAGTCATGTAACACTGTACCCATATGAAATTTGCGTCCTTTTTTTCCACACAAATAGAACTTTCTTTTGGTGGTATTTTAATCACTAGTGGGGTTTTTTTCTTTTTTGTGCTATAAATAAAAAATGCCTTTTTTCTTTGTTTTGGTCGTAAAATTTTGCAAATTTAGTAATTTTTCTTCATAAATTTTGGCCAAATTTTATACTGCTACATAGCTTAGGTAAAAATTACCCAAATTCGTGTATATTATTTGGTCTTTGTAAAAGTTAGAGTCTACAAACTATGGTGCCAATCACTGATTTGAAAATTGATCGCATCTGATCAGGCCTTACAGTACATCAGGTGTATCTCATTTCTTGAGACACTAAGGCTCCTTTTCACACGGGACGGATCCGTATTGATCCGCCCTGTGAAGATCCGCTGCTCAGCGGGGATCGCACAGCTGTTCCCTGCTGAGCCGGCTGATGACAGGACGGTCCCTGCACGCTGTGCAGGGACCGCCCTGTCAGTTCTCCGCTCTCCTCTATGGGGGATCGGATGAACACGGACCGTCTGTCCGCGTTCATCCGATCTGCAGACGGATGAAAAAATAGGGTTTTCCTCCGTCTGCAGAATCGGACAATTGCGGAGGCGGACAATAGCGCGTGTCAGCGGATGCTCATCCGCTGACACCCGCAATCCCATAGACATGCATGTATGTCCGTTTTTCATCCAAAAATGAAATGTGTGAAAGAGCCCTAACAAATCGGGAAAGTACAAATACACCCCCCAAATTACCCATTTTTAGAAAGTAGACATTCCAAGGTATTATGGTGCGTGTTTTTTTATTTTTATTTATTTCGTTTTTTTTTTTTTTTTTTTGTAAGTTGTAATTTCTTCCCATAATTCTTTGCAAAATTTAAGATTTTATTTTATTTTATTTTTTGTTTACTTTTTACAAAATTGTCATTATCAGGTTATTTCTCACACACAGCATATGCATACAACAAATTACACCCAAAAATACATTCTGCTACTCTTCTCGAGTATGGCGATACCACATGTGAGACTTTTATACAGCCTGGTCACATACAAAGGCCCAACGTTGAAGTAGCACCTTCAGGCGTTCTAGGAGCATAAATTACACCTCATTTAATTCCTACCTATCACACTTTTGAGGGTCCTTGAGCAACAGGGCAATGGAATTACCCCATTTTGGAAAGCAAACGCCCCAGCGTATATTCTATGAGGCATGAACTGCAGATAAGTACTTGGGTACTCTGATGGCCTGGTGACAGGTACTCGGAGACTCTGATGGGCTACAGATAGGTACTCGGAGACTCTGATGGGCTAGGGACTGGTATAGATGAACGGTGACACGAACTCGGATACTCAGATGAACTGTGACAGGTACTTTGATGGGTGGTGACAGGTACTTTGATGGGTGGTGACAGGTCCTCTTTTTTTGGGTGGGGGGGCGCAATCAGTGTGATTGGTGTACACTTTAAGCTGTAACGAGATGTTACCGCAATCTCCTTCTCACACGCGATCGGTGTGAGGAGAACTCGGTAACATCTCGTTACCGCTCTGTTTACATTTAGTGATCGGCTGTGAAAGCATCACAGCCGACCACGTGGTAAACTGCCACCGGCCAATGGCTGTTTAACCACTTCAGCCCCGGACCAATTTGCAGCCAAAGGACCAGGCCCCTTTTTGCGATTCGGCACTGCGTTGCTTTAACTGACAATTGCGCAGTCGTGTAACGTGACTCCCAAACAAAATTGGCGTCCTTTTTTTCCGCACAAATAGAGCTTTCTTTTGGTGGTATTTGATCGCCCCTGTGGTTTTTATTTTTTGCGCTATAAACAAAAATAGAGTGACTATTTTGAAAAAAAATGCAATATTTTTAACTTTTTGCTATAATATCCCCAAAAAATATATAAATTTTTTTTTTCCTCAGTTTAGGCCGATACGTATTCTTCTTCTACATATTTTTGGTAAAAAAAAAAAAAATCGCAATTAGCGATTATTGATTTGTTTGCGCAAAAGTTATAGCATTTACAAAATGGGGGATAGACACATTTTTGGGACCATTGTCATTTATATAGAAATCAGTGCTATTTAAATGCACTGATTCCTATGTAAATGACTGGCAGTGAAGGAGTTAACCACTAGGGGGAGTGTGTGTGTGTGTGTGTGTGTGTGTGTGTGTGTGTGTGTGTTTTATTTATTAAATTTTTTTTTTTACAGTAGGGGGGCGTGGCTGTACGTCTGACGTCATTGATCGGCTTTCCCGATGACAGGGAACAGCCGATCAATGACAGGCAGTGTAGGAAGCGCGGGGAGAGGTTTGTTTACACAGACCTCTCCCCGTTCTTCAGCTCTGTGTGACCCGATCGCGGGACACCAGCGGCGATCGGGTCCGCTGGTCCCGCGGCCACGGAGCTCCCGACCGGTTCGCGAGCGCGCCCCCACGGCTAGGCAATTAAAGGGGACGTGTATATATATATATATATATGTGTGTGTGTGTGTGTGTGTGTATATATATATATGTGTGTGTGTGTGTGTATATATATATATATATATATATATATATATATATATATATATATATATATATATATATATATATATATATATATATATATATATATATATATATATATATATATATATATATATACATACATACATACATACATACATACATACATACATACATACATACATACATACATACATACATACACACACACATACATACATACATACACACACACACACACACACACACACACACACACACACACACACACACACACACACACACGTGCTTTTGCCTAGCCGTGCCATTCTGCCGACGTATATGTACAGGTGGCGGTTGGGAAGCGGTTAACAGCATTGTTGACGAGCGGTGTTCCTGTTCCACCAACTCGCAGTGTGAACACACATGTGCCATGCATAGTGGGACGGTACCATCTGTGATCACGTGGTTAACAGCCATGCCCAATGGCTGTTCAACCTTTTTGGTGGCGAGCAGTGTCCCTGTGACACACCACCACCGTAGGTACGGGACACTGTTTAAATGGACGGACGTCATTTGACACCTGCCCAGAACAAGAGCTGCGCCGCCTGGCCGTCATAGGATGGCCGGCAGGGGGCCAACGGTTAAGTATTTGCAAGTCATGCAAAGTGTCACGTAGATAGGAAGGGATAGTCGGTACAAAAGGAGGTAGTATAGAGTCTATATAGCGACTTGCATTTTCGGTTATGCATCCATTCCTGGGTACAATAGGACAACCGGGGGGGGGGGGGGTCCTTTAAAATTCTTATGCATCTTGGGTAAGGCATAGAAACATGCCTCCCGTGGGAAAAGGGTACGAACATATTCCCAAATCTGTTGAGAAATAATACCCTTTAATATGCAGTGTCCATTAATTTGATAAAATGTTTTATTTCCGGAACCCTATCCCCATCTATACCACTTCTTCTTCTTATTTGGCAATTTCATGCACATGTTGTTTTTATAGTGTTCTATATCCATCACCACAATGTTTGCCCCTTTATCGGAGGGTTTTATAACCAAATTATTGTTATCAGTTAAATTTGTGCTTTCTGTTGACCATTTGATTAGATTAGATTTTAAGGCCAACCATTTACCCTTGACGGGTGCATACATGATCAGCTTTTATTTATGTAAAACCTTTATCCCAAAAGGAGAAAACTTTTTGCTGTAACTGATTGATTATAAAGTGTGAGTTGGAGTTTGGCTTCAATTTGTTAATGTAATTAAAGAGGAAGTAAACCCTGATCAGTTTTACTTCCTCTTTTGTTTACTGCAAACCCTGCAAAGTAAAAGCATAATGGGCTAGTATGCATCACATACTAGCCCATTATGTGGCACTTACCTGCAAAGGAAGCACGTGCTGTCCCTGTTGCAGGAAGCATCCATCTTCACCCCTCCTTCCTTCTGGGGCCGTGGTCTCCGGCTCTGTTACTGGCCGGAATCGCGTAAAGTCACTTCCGCGCATGCATTCGGAAGCCGACGGGTACTATAGAAACGGCACCATCGCGCCCTTTCTTCAGTGCGCATACACCGATGACGTCGGCGCACGCATATATGGTAAATATCTTCTAAACCTTATATATTTAGAAGATATTTCCAGGACCTACAGGTAAACCTTATCTGTAGGGAAAAGTGGTGTGTAAGGGTTTTCAACCACTTTAAATCTGCTGGTCCATCTAACAATACTGCTGTCTGCTGTGCCCCTTCATCCAGAGTGGGGACACTAATACAGAAGGTGTCATACTGGCAGATCACCAGGGGGAGACAAAGGGAGGACACCCCAAATATTGACTTAAGTTTATCCTGTTTATTTACTATTTGCTTAGGTTAATTCATAAAAACTAATAAATTTTTACCATCTTTAAATCACTTTTTCCAAATGCCTAAAACTTTTGCACGGCACTGTGTCATTTATATCAATGTGTTTAAAGAAAATGGCTGCGCAATTACCCTGCGCATGCACAAGCTTCTGAATTTTATAGTCCTTTTTATTTGGGGGGATCCATAGTTCCCTACTTTCATAATATTTTTTGCCCATATAGTGTATCTGTTCTAAGAATTTTAAAACCACAAGACACCAAAGTTCCTCCACGTTGCTTTCCTGCTCTTTCCAGCTATTACCAGTTTCTATGCTTTTTAACGCGTGCATTAGTCGAGGAGAAGGTGTCGTTCCTAACAGTGTGGGGTTTTCTTTGCATTTAATTATCACTTGTAGCACACAGGACCACAGTGAATTTGTACAGCAGTTGAAATGCTCTATAGAAAGTCTCTGGGGAGATGTGTTTTCAGGCAGAGGAATGTGTACTTTGTCATGTAGATTGCGGGATATTGGTTAAGCATACCAGCATTGCCATGGATGATTCAAGCTGCCTTAGATAGACTTCATATTTCATACTAATGTATGATCCTTTTTTATTTTTATTTTTAACCTGGAAAATTCTTGTCATTAAGTGCTTGATGTAAGTCATTAAAAGGGAATTGAATTCAAAAAGTAAAATGAATGTGCTATGTCATATGACCCATTTTAGACTTTGTTTGTTGTAGCCAAGTGGTACTCCTTTAATCTACCTTTTTATTGTCTTGAATTCTTCTCGAAAAATAGCAGTGCACTTTATTGGTATGTGAGTGTGCCTACAGCCTCATAATTATAGATCTTCAATGTGAGACCCAAGGCATTGGTGATTCTGACTGCTAGTCTTATGAGGTTTGGAGTGAGAATTGGTAACCTCACTAATTTGCTCCTTGCTGGAGGCTCTAAAGTGAGGGAAGAAAACCAGTCTCTAACAAGATGTGTGCCTTCACATCTAGACTGTGCAGAACAAGACACAGGTAAGGCAGTAATGAGGAAAGGGTCAGCTGCCAGGAGAGCACAAGGCTGTACTGGTGAGAAATCATTTCCCCCCCTGCCTGCCTTTATCATGGGTGCTGCTTCCAGAGTTTAGTTATTCTTTGTGAAAATTAAACTTGACAGTCTTAAGCCCCATACACACGGTCGGACAATCCGCGGACCAGGTCCGTCGGACCATGTCCGTCATACTTTGTCCGATGTTGGTTTTGCGTACACACGGTCGGACAAAGTTGTCGGAAAATCCGATCATTCTGAACGTGGTGACGTTTGTTGCCTACGACGGGACTACGTAGAGGCTAGTAGCCAATAGCTTTGGTCTTGTAATGTGATCTGAGCATGCGTGGCACTTTGTCCGGTCGGACAACCGTACACACGATCGGATTTGGTGTGATCGGACCGTGTTGACGGCAAAGATTTCCAGCAGGAGATAAGACTTTGTCCGTCGGTCAAACCGACGAACATTGTCCGATGGTGCATACACACGGTCTGATTTTTCAACAACCTTGTCCGATCGGACAGAATCCATGAAAAAGTCCGACCGTGTGTATGGGGCTTTAGGCTGGATTCACATATTTATGTGAATTGGATGCTACTTTCCCCGATTTTTGGTGTGTTGAATTGGATGTGTTTTACCTGCCAAATGCAAGCTTCCATTTTTTTCCTGATGTACCTGTACACACTGGTGCGTAAGCATGTGCTACATTTAGATGCCAAATAAAAGAAATCTGGGTTGCTGATCCAATATTTTACATGCAAATACATAGAGATTGGAAGGCCTGGAGGAAAAAAGGAACAAATGATTTTTGTTTTTCTGGAGAAATTTAGAGAAAGGAAATTTATGTTTTTACAATGTAACATGTCTATGACATGGTATTCAAACTAAATAACATGAAGACCTTAATGAAAGACTTCTGGGACTTTATGTAAAGTCTTAAGTCATTGTAAGTTCTCTCAGCTGAAGACAAGCAAATCCTGGAATAGAGTTCAAGTAACACTGTACTTCTCAATGCTGTTCTCAAACAAGAGAAATTAGCATTTATGCTTCTAGGGGGCACAGCCGGGGTCAGAATAGAACTCGCTGCTCCAGGTGAAGTGGATATGCCTGATGGAACCTCCTAACGAGTGGAAGCCCCGGCCCACCTCCATGGGTATTCTCGAAATAAGAAGGAATGGCTGCACATCAGGTAGTTCCAAATGCCATTTATTGAATACACCGTGGTCACACCAGGGGACCCCAACACACATTCTCGGTAGATGCGCTTCACACAGTACAATTGTGCTTAATCATTGCCAGTGCAGGTGAAGGGCTCCAGGTTAGTTTGCTTGTGGGCTCAATCTTGTACAATTGGTTGAATGTTGGGATACAGTAGATGATGGTTTCTGTCATCTCAGGCCTTATTTGTCAGACAGATTTTACCCTCTTACCAGTCAATTGAGTTTATCTTGTTTTTACCTTTTTTAAATGATTCCTATTAATGTTCACTGCCATCGCAGGATATTTACGTATAGTCTGGTCAGTAAATCTTCTTCTTTTTACTGAGCGGAGGGAAAAACAAAAAAAAAGTCCATCTAGAGTTTGGAAACCTTTCCACAGTGCAATTTCTGCTGGGAGCAAAGCTTCAATTTTCAAATATTGTGAGAAATAATATTCTTTTCCAAATGCTACAAGAATGACACAACTCATGCTTCCATGGCAGAGTTGCCCTAAAGACTTGGAATTAAATGATGAGGACCATAATGAAAGGGCAAGTAGCGTTTTCCTCCAGAGCTCCCATTCCAGAAACACTGTTTCTGCTGCTTCTGGATCATCAAAAAGGGTTTCTTCACCAGCAGCATCTTCAAGTAAGGAAGTGTTGCAAACCACTGCTTCCCAAAAATACACAATTCCTTAATTTTATAGAGGAAATAACACCTGAAAGCCAGGAGAACATTCATTAAGCTCTTGCAAGTGCAATATATGCTTCTGGATCAGCATTGTCCATAACTGAAAATGCATATTGGGCGAACACTTTTACGTTACTATGATGGGGGGGGGGGTGTTACCTGTTCTCCATGTATAGTTGAAATGTTCTTAAAGCGGAGTTCTGCCCGCCCCCTTTAAAAACTAAAAGTCAGCAGCTACACATACTGTAGCTGCTGACTTTTAACATTGGGACACTTACCTGTCCTGGAGTCCAGCAATATTGGCTGATCGGGATCTGCCGCCGCCGCCATTGTGGGTAAGGGAATCCAGCAGTGTAGCCTTTCAGCTCTCCCACTGGCCCGGCAGAAGGGGTTGGAGGAGGGGGGGGGGGGGGCGCGAGCTGCTGATGTAATTCGCCGAGGCCTGGACTCCCGGAAGTGGGAACAGGGTACCAGTAAATGGGTACCTGCTCCTGATAATCGCAAGTTCCACTTTTGGATGGAACTCCGCTTTAACATAACAGTTCTTGTTATGCCATTTGTAAACAAAAAAATTACAAGTTTAGTTTTATTTACTGAATAAGCTGTAATTTTCTTTCAAGCATAATACTTTTCTATACGCTGCGTGCAGGGTTTTTTTTATTTTTTTTTTATTTATTTATTTTTTTATTTTTCCTCATGATTTTAAAATGTTACGGAAATTTGGGTAAAATGATGATTTGAGGAGGTTAAAATTCTGAGAGCCAACATTTTTTAGTTTTTTTACTTGTGTACGCACAAAACGCATGAAAAAATGCGCAAAATAAATGCAAGAAATTTTGCCCAGGAATTTTTGATGTTTAAGAATCAGTACCGTGTACAAGTCCCCCCTTTTTGAGGAGCTGAGCAAACCCTTATGCCCTGTACACACGATAGGATTTTCCGACAACAAAACCGTGGATTTTTTTACGAAGGATGTTGGCTCAAACGTGTCTTGCATACACACGGTCACACAAATGTCGGAAATTCCGAACGTCAAGAACTCGGTGACGTATAACACGTACGACGAGCAAGTCGACAAGTTTTGTTGTCGGAAAATTTGAGAACCTGCCTTTCAAACATTTCTTGGCGGAAATTCCGACAACGAATGTTCTCTGGAGCATACACACGGTCGGACTTTCCGACAACAAGCTCACATCCAACATTTGTTGTCGGAATATCCTATCGTGTGTACGGGGCATAAGTGTACATTAGGCTTAATACTTTAACAGATGTAGACAGTTGTTGGCTCTGAAAGGATTAAGCATTTACTTTGAAATAATGGAGGATATATTGGCTCTTTAAAGTAAAAAGGAATGTGAAACAAATTAGTCCAACTTTAGTTGCATTAAATAAATGTGAATCGATGAGATGTTGTCCTGCATCACATTCAGCTAGGGTTGCTGCCAATAGTGTATGTGTTGAGGTATGCATCCAGTGACATGACTCAGGTGTAGCACATTCCTGTCAATTCTGTTTATTTTGCCTTCTTTTAGGTACATTTTAACTGAGCATGTTGGTGTTCTTGTGCAGGCCTGCTTTACCGGCAGATGGGAGGGGGTGTGTATGTGTCTGACTCCGTGCCAGAGGAGGAGGCATCAAGCAGCACAGACAGCTGAACCACCTGCTCCTCCCTCCACCTCCTCCCTTTTTTTTTTTTTTTTTTTTTTCCCGTCTCTCTGTGCGATGGAGGGGCTGCAGTGAGCTGGCTCTGGGTGCAGAAGCAGAAGAGGCGACGCGATGGTTACACCGGCCCAGCCCTTGTGTGAGAGCTGCGGCCGGTCCCTGCGGCCCCTGTCAGCATGACTGAGCCCTCGCCGCGCTCTCACTGCTCCGTGCTCAGCTGCTTTGTGAGTCTCCTAAGCTTTAGGGAGCTGGGAGGGTGGGCTACAACCTGGGGGAAAAGATCAGGGATGCTTTTTGTGCCTGGGGGAGGGGGTTGCTAGGGTGGTGGAGACCTCTAACCTGCAATAATGTGACTTTGGGGCGCAGAGGGCAGGCTGCCCATGCGTGCTTGTTTTTGTGAGATCACTATGGTGTCGTTGTGGGAAATGGGAGCAGAAATGCTTTATCATGTCTAAATATCTTCTAAGTGACTGACATTTGGGTACTTGCATGCCAGGCTGCTGCTTTGTGTTGTACAGAGTGAGTAGTAGTGGAAAATCCTTGCTAACCACTCCCTTGCTGGGGATACCCTGCCTGTAGATGTGAAGGATTATTGTGTGCCGTGCAGATCTCTGTGCTTTGCTCTCCCTGGGATCCCCTGCTCCTAGCCTGGCAGTATTTTTGGCACATGTTAATGATCCTGGTTTGCCAGTCACAGGACACATTAATTATACAGAGCACTGTAGGAGTGGCTGTAGGTGGGTGATGGACCGTAGGGTGTTTTTTGGTTTTTAGGTAATTCTCCAGACTGCTTCTCACATATCCATTCCCAGGGATATTGTGTTCTGCTTGTGCATGACTGAGCTGAAGAAAGTACGTATCGTTTTAATGGTGCAGAGGTCTTTACCTGGCTAGGCCCAATGACAGAGGGCTCTCTGTCTTCCAAGTACATCATCACTTGGCACAAGACGTTATTTAGATGTAGGCAGGATGGAAATGACTGAGCTGCAAAGAGCACCATATTAGCTCTTCGGTGTCTATTCTGTTATACTTCATCTTAATGTACACATTTCTTATTTTCTTATAGCAACAGGGAGACAAATTTTAGGCTAAAGTAAATAACATTTTTTTTTTTTAAGGTGAACTCCTATGAATGGCTCAAAATCCAATTCACGGTGCAGGGGTCTCAAACTGGTGGCCCTCCAGCTGTTGCGGAACTACAAGTCCCATCATGCCTCTGCCTGTGGATGGCATGCTTGTAACTGTTAACCTTGCAATGCCTCATGGGACTTTGTAGTTCAGCAACAGCTGGAGGGCTGCCAGTTGGAGGGCCCTAGTTTAAAGGGTTAATTTCACCATTCATAAACTATGCAGTCACTATTTATACACTAGCCTTTCTTAACCAGGGTTCCTCCAGAAGATTGCCAAGTGTTCCTCAGGTAATTGGAGATTCCTGCCCCTCAGATCAGTAACCACTGATGCCAATGATCCTTTGTGGCTATCTGTAAGGAGGGGGGGTATTTATCTCAGTGACCACAAATGTAAGGAGCTTTCTTCCCAGTGACCATCATGCTGGTGTACTGCGAGCTGTAGATAAAATGTAGTATTTGCAGGGATTCTATGAGCCTGGAAAGTTAGGCTGGCTATAGACGGGGCGATTTTTTTTTTATTTTTTTATTTTTTTTCCCCTCCCACAGAGCCATTGTGTTCTCCCGGCGGGGGAAGTTTTCAACGCCGGGAGAACAAAGTGAATATTGCTTGCGGCTATAACAGCCGCTAGCAATAATCGCATGTCAAATTCGCCAGGCTACCTACCCATATATGATTCAAACCATCTATAGCCGGCTTTATTTGCAAGGTACCAAGGTAAAAAGGTTAAGAGAGGCTGTTGTACACAATAGCATCACCCCAAGCTAATGCAAATTTAAACCTATGCCTCTCTTCTGCTAACATACCTGTAGGTCAAATGCTTTTGCACGGCTCCATCCGGTCTACTAGGACTAACCAGCCAGTAGGACCAGTGCTACAGGAGAAAGCGCCCTCCTTTTCCCGAGGGTCACACGTGCAGTGGACTAATTTATCTCTCTTTGAAAGGATGGTGCTCATCCTACCAAGACAGGATGGAGCCATGAAAAGCACTTTCCAACAGACTTCTGGGTGATTCTTTTGTGTATACAGTAGTTGTAAATTTTTTTTACAAAGCTTTAAAAAGAACCAGCCAAGTCCTGTGAAAAAATCGGTATCTTCAGTAATTGTGTGTGTGTGTGTGTGTGTATGTGTCTATATCCCAACCTTGGGCTGATGAGACCTGCAGAACCGAAAAGAAAACTATCTAGTATGTAAGCAATAAGAACAAACAAAATGCTTTTTACCTTCCTGCTAGCAAGTTTCTTTATACTGTGCCCTCAGCCACGCATGCGCAGCTCAGTGTACCGTTTCGGCATGCCTTGGGTGCTGGGATGAACTGACTTCTGTACACCTATGCAGGAGTTGCGTCATCCTGGGTCGGCCAGTCAAGATTTGTAAAAGATGCTGAACCCAGAAGAAGACGGGCAAAAATGTCAGCGAGGCCGCCGAGGGAGAGCGTGGACGTGGCATCGCTGGAGAGGTCGTTCTAGGAGGTACGTGCAGCAGATTTTTAGTTCCACAGATCTGTGTAACGCTGCTATGGTTACATGGGAAGCTAGAGAACTGCACGTGTTTAAGCATGAGTTCATGTGCATGCTAAGGCAAAAGGGGGGTAAACGCATGCAGTACATGCAAGTACAGAAAAATATCGGATGTACCCAGAATAGATTCCGCTCCTCTGCATTTCTGTGGACTGAGTGGTGTCAGCCCACCCAGTAGTCTTTTGCTAAACTACTCAGACTTGCCCCTAATCAGTTCTACACACCCTAAAGCAGGGGTCTCAAACTGGTGGCCCTCCAGCTGTTGCAAAACTACAAGTCCCATCATGCCTCTGCCTGTAGGAGTCATGCTTGTAACTGTCAGCCTTGCAATGCCTCATGGGACTTGTAGTTTTGCAACAGCTGGAGGGCCGCCAGTTTAAGATCCCTGCCCTAAAGGCTGTAGGGTCTGGATAGGAACTAGGGGGGGTGGGCCAATTGGTCTCTTTGCGATAATACAGGGTGTTTACAAGTACAAGGCCACTCTTAGAACCCTTTCACACTGGGGCGTTTATCAGGTGCTTTTGGGCTAAAAATAGCAAAAAATGGTACTGCAGGACCACAAGTCTTATTTTAAGATTTTTTTTTCTGGGAACTTATTTATCAATATGCCATTGTTTTCAGATCCGTAAATAACGGGCTTTTGAAAAGGCTGCTGAGTAACTGGCATAACTGATAATATTATATGAAGTTCAAACCCACAGTTTTCTAGTGGCTCATCTATTGTTCTGTTGAGTTAATAAGTTATTAATTTTTAAATGATGTAAAGAATTGTACGCATAGTGTATCTTGCTTTTATTATCTCATGCACACTGCAGCTGTTTAGTGTGTGTGTGTGTGTGTGTGTTTTTTGTCCTGCCCCTAAATACCCATCTGTTATGCCCTGTACACATGACCAGTTTTCCCATCGGAATAAACTCTGAAGGTTTTTCTGACGGAATTCCGCTGAAACTGTTTTGCCTACGCCCGATCACACCAAAGTCCGACCGTCAAGAACACTGTGACGTACAACACGTACGACAGGACTAGAAAAAGGAAGTTCAACAGCCAGTAGCCAATAGCTTCCGTCTCGTACTTGCATCAGAGCATGTGTCGTTTTTGGTCCGTCGGAACAGCATACAGACGAGTAGTTTTCCTGATTAGGAATTGGTTCTGTTGGAAATATTTAGAACTGTTCCATTTCTAGGTCCATCAGAATTTTTGAAAAAAATAGTCCGATGAGGCATACACATGATCGTAATATACAATGAAAAGATTCCGTCTGACTTTTTCTGTCGGACATTCCGCTCGTGTGTATGCGGCATTAGCCTGTCTGACCATACCCACATAAGCCTGTACAGGCATTTAGAGGTGGTGCCGTTTTTTTAGGGGCCTTGGTAAGGCAGTGTGGATTCTACATGCATAAGGGCTATACTGAAAATTAATGCAAAAGTGGGCATAACTTTTTTTTATTTTTATTTTTTAACTTGCATAGGCTTTACATTTCAGATATTGATAGAGCAACTCTTCCTCTATACAAAGGTACTACTCAACATAGTCTCCATCACAATTGATGCATTTGCAACATCATTGAACCCAACTCTCGAATCCACTTTGTAAAAATTCTAGTGTGCACTGTTGTCACTTTCACCTGGTTTGTGTCATCTAATTGTCAGCGAAGACTGTACTTCAATGGACCAAACAAGTGGAAATTTAAAAGGTGCTAAATCTGGGCTGGACAGTGGATGGGGGACACTGGCCAGCTGAATTTGCCAATCTCTTGATCTGTTGCCACAGATATGTGGTAGCACATTGTCGTGGGGAATATGGATAGTCTTCAGATACTTGTTCAGTCTTTTTAGTATATGTACTGCTTGCTGGTCATAGTATAGCCATGTTCCAGAAAATCAAGGAGAATGACACCCTTATGCAAAAGAAAAACGGTCCCCATGACTTTCTGTGCCCCCCCCCCTTACATCTTTAATGGATATAGTGGTGACGTAGGGGGCTGAATAATGGAGACACCGCGCATGGCGAAGGTAACAAACACTTTCCATAAGTGTTGCCTGCTGAAGAACCTGGCAAGGGCTACAATGCTGGATGGTAAAGATAGAAGACGTGGGCCACTGGAAAGAGGGGTATGATTGCTCTTCTATTCCAGGGAGCTTCCGATAGGATTTTACCAACTTGACCTCCAGAAGGTTTTACCCCCTTCATGATCAGAGAAATTTTTTTGCTATTCAGCACTGTGCTACTTTAACTGCCAATTGCATGGTCATGCAATGCTGTATAGTCCAGGGGTCTCAAACTTGTGGCCCTCCAGCTGTTGCAGAACTACAAGTCCCATCATGCCTCTGCCTGAGGGAGTCATGCTTGTAACTGTCAGCCTTGCAATGCCTCATGGGATTTGTAGTTTCGCAACAGCTGGAGGGCCACCAGTTTGAGACCCCCTGCTGTACACAAAGAAAAAGAAAAGTATCATATTTTATTTTTTCCACACAAATCAAGCTTTCTTTTTTGGGGTTTTTATTATAGAAATAAAAAAGACCAAACGTTTTGGGAGGGGGGGAGAGATCTTTTATAATTTTGTTATAGAACAGGGGTGCCCAACCTTTTGAGGAGCGAGGGCCACTTTAACGACTTGGTAACCGGTCGCGGGCCACAATGACCGTAGCGGGCGGATGGCAGGTCTGTGTCCACTCCGCATATGTAGAGCAGACACAGATGCATCCGCGCTACCCTAAGGGCCCTCCGATCTGCCCAGACAGAAGGGGACAGATCCCCTTCTGTATTTTTAAGCAGATCGGATTGCAGATAGGCGGGTGTATGCAGACACGAGTCCGTTTACATCTGCCGCTCTATAGAGGTGAATGGAGGGTCCGATTGGGTCCGCCTGAAAAACAGACATGCAGACCCCATCGGACCGATCGTGTGAAAGGGGACTAAGGCCCCTTTCACACTGAAGCACAGCGGTTTACCTGCATCTCAACTGACCTCCATCTTCACTTCTTCCTTAGGATTCCTGCAGCTGGTTGCTGCTGTCCCCCAGGTGGTTATAACTGGTGGCTGCTGCTGGCTGTCCTCCAGGGCTGGTACTGCTGGCTGGTACTGCTGTTGGGTACTGCCTGCTGGTACCGCTGGCAGATACCACTGGCTGGTACTGCTGGCTGGTACTGCTGGCGGGTACTGGTACTGCTGGCGTGTGCTGGAGGGTACTGGTGCTGCTGACTGGTAATGGTACTGCTGGCTGGTACTGGGTACTGGTACTGCTGGCTGGTACTGCTGGCTGGTACTGGTACTGCTGGCCGATACCGCTGTTGAGTATTGCCTGCTGCTAATGCTGGCAGATACCGCTGGCTGGTACTGCTGGTTGGTGCTGCTGGTGGGTACTGGTGCTGCTGGTGGGTACTGGTGCTGCTGGTGGGTACTGGTGCTGGGTACTGCTGGCTGGTGGCTGGTACTGGTACCTGGTACTGTTCCGGGTACTGGTGGCTAGTACTGGTGGGTACTGGTACTGTTGGTGGGTACTGGTACTGTTGGTGGGTACTGGTACTGCTGGCGGGTACTGGTACTGCTGGCTGGTACTGGTACTGCTGGTGGGTACTGGTACTGCTTGTGGGTACTGGTGGCGGGTACTGGTACTGCTGGCGGCTACTGGTGACTGGTACTTGTGGCTAGTACTGCTGGTGGTTACTGGTACTGGTGGCGGGTACTGGTACTGCTGGCGGGTACTGGTACTGCTGGCTGGTACTGCTGGTGGGTACTGGTGGCGGGTACTGGTACTGCTGGCGGGTACTGGTGACTGGTACTGGTACTGCTGGCGGGTACTGGTGACTGGTACTGCTGGTGGGTACTGCTGGTGGGTACTGCTGGCTGGTACTGGTACTGCTGGTGGGTACTGATACTGCTGGCGGGTACTGGTACTGCTGGCGGGCACTACTGGCTGGTACTGGTGGTGGGTACTGGTGGTGGCTAGTACTGCTGGCGGGTACTGGTGGCTAGTACTGGTGGCGGGTACTGGTGGCGGGTACTGGTGGCGGGTACTGGTGGCGGGTACTGGTGGCTGGTACTGCTGGCTGGTACTGCTGGTGGGTACTGGTACTGCTGGTGGGTACTGGTACTGCTGGCTGGTACTGCTGGCGGGTACTGGTACTGCTGGCGGGTACTGGTGACTGGTACTGGTACTGCTGGTGGGTACTGGTGGCGGGTACTGCTGGCGGGTACTGGTACTGCTGGTGGGTACTGGTACTGCTGGCGGGTACTGGTACTGCTGGCGGGTACTGGTACTGGTGGCGGGGACTGGTACTGGTGGCAGGGACTGCTGGTGGGTACTGGTGGTGGGTACTGCTGGTGGGTACTGATACTGTTGGGTACTGGTACTGCTGGTGGGTACTGCTGGCGGGTACTGGTACCTGGTACTGGTACTGCTGGTGGGTACTGATACTGCTGGCTGGTACTGCTTGTGGGTACTGGTACTGGCACTGCTGGCTGTTGTATGGGATCTCATTCTCAGGAAGCATGCGGCTGCAGTAGACAGCAGAGCCGATGCTTCCTGTCACAGGCGGAGTACATTTGATATCACTCCGCCTGTGAAGGAGTCGGCTCTGCTTCCTTTAGCGGCGGCTCCGTTGTTCGCGCTGATGCTCGGAGATGGCGGGTCGGGGACCCGCGATCAGTGCTTGCCGACCCGCCATCTCAGGGCAAGACGTGGCGGGCCACCTCGGATGGCGCCGCGGGCCACCGGTTGGGCACCCATGTTATAGAACATATCCAATAAAATCTAATTTCTTCATAAATTTAGGCCAAAATGTCTTCTGCTACATGTCTTTTGGTAAACAATCCTAATAAGTGTGTGTGAATTGGTTTGTGTGAAAGTTCTAGCAATGTCTACAAACTCTGGTGTGTGTGTGTGTGTGTGTGTGCGTGTGTGTGTGTGTGTGTGTGTGTGTACTGCAGTTTGCAGAGTTTTGACGTTATTCTGGTAATGGCTGTGATGGGGTGGCGGGTAATCTGGCGCTAACAGACACTATCTGGGAGGGTCACTGACATCGCTGGTGACACTAATACAGTGATCAGTAAAATACTGTACACTAACACTGTACTAATGGCACTGGCTGGGAAGGAGTTGACTTTGTGTCTAACCATGTGCAACATGTGCTGCTTTTTACTGTACTATCTGGTTGTTGGAGAAGAAACTGCTAGGTCGCTGTTGGTTTATTTTTTTTTGTACACACCGAACTCTGTGTGATTTGGACAGCAGATCAGCTGATTCAGCCAAAATCATTGGCTGAAAACAGCTGCCAACTTCATTCTGTGTCCAATCAAACCTGGAAGAAGGCCGGTCACGTACATGTATGTGATCATGCCTGTACCTGCCACCCGCTCACAGAATATTTGCTGTGAGCGGTCAGCAGGTGGTTAATAGGGGCCTCACAGAATCCCTTTTAGGCTGGGTTCACACTGGTGCAAACGCAGACACTGCATGTGATTCGCACCACAATGCTAGGCAGATCACATGCGATGTCTGTGAGATGTGAATTCAGCCATACAAACTGTCTGAAATTGCATTGTATTCGCAGCAAATGGTGCAGGACCCTTTTTTTGGCATGGGTGTTCACACCCAGAAGGGAACCTGGTCCTCCTGTCCCGGTTCCCCTTCTTTCTGCTGCCCGGGCCCCCTGTATGCTCCCCCTGAAGCATAGTGTTTACTTCAGCTTGACAATGAACAGGAAGCTCTGTACAGAGCTATTCCTGTTCATTAATTCTGTGTAACTGTGGCTGTAGAGATGGAGATTGAGGACTGTCCTCATCTCCTTTCTATGTCTCAAAATCAGAAATCGGTCTGTTTAGACCCCTGATATTTTACCAACTGCCCTAACAGGGCTGATAAAAAAAAAAAGTAAACTTTGTAAAACATTGTAATAATAAACATAAACTACTCACACCGTTTTGACATGGTCAGTAAATTTTGGGTTGTCACCGAAACATGATTTGGGGGGGGGCCCCCATGTACACTAGTTCTGGTGACAACCGGGATTTGCCTCTCATGTCTTGTTTTTTGGTTATACTTTCAGTTGTGGATGTGTGTGGATTATTTTTTGGGGGAAAAAAAAATGATATATTTAGTCGTGTCACTTTTTTTTTTAAGTAGTGGTCAGGGGAAGGTTTATAATATTGCAGTGCCAATTTAGTGTAGCAGAGGGAGGAATTTATAAATCAAGCTTAAGACTTGTAGTAAATCTGTCTCATTGCTCCTGCTTAGCATTGCCTGTGTGATAAATATGCCCCGCTGAATGCTTTTCCCTTACTTTGCATATTGGAATGAACAAAAAATGCAGAGACAAATGCAATACTGTGTCAACATTGTGCTTTGGGATATAAAAAGGCACATGTATGCATTTTGTTTGTGTTTGTTTTTAGATGTCAATCTATTGTAGGGATCCTTAAAGTGGTTCTAAAGTCAGAAGGGTGTTTTTTATTTATTTTTAATCCTAATGTATTCTCTGTGCAGCAGCCTCCTAATACTTACCTGAGCCCCATCTCAAACCAGCAATGTTGCAAGAGAGTCTCGGCTGTCTGGCACTCTCCCTCATGGGCTGAGACACCAGCGGGTGCTATTGGCTCCCGCTGCTGTCAGTCAGTGAGACCATGAGGGTAGAAAGAGGGGGCGGGGTTGAGCCACGGCTCGGTGTCTGGAGACGCAGAGCAGCGGCTTGGATTGGGTGCCCCCACAGCCTGCTGCTTGCTGTGGGGGCACGCTGCGGGAGGGAGGGGCCAGGAGATCCGGACCCAAGAAGAGGAGGATCCAGGAGTGCCGGCCAGGGACCCAAAAAGAGGAGGATCGGGGCTGCTCTGTGCAAAACCATTGCCCAGAGCAGGTAAGTATAACATGTATGTTTTGTTATTTAAAGTCTAGTGGTTGTGTGGGTTTTTTTTTTTATTTAGTTTTTTATATTGATTTAACAATTGGTGTTATCCATAACTTTTTGGGGCTATGGGGACCAAGTGATGGGAATATGGAACCTGATCTCTGTATAATTAAAAAAAAAATTAAAATTGAAATGGGGATCACTGCAATATGAAAACTAAATAAATACAGCAAACAAAATCTCACTAGCTGTAGCAAGTTTGTGTTTTTGCGGTTTTATTTACAGTAGGCCCCTGTTCACACATTTTACAGTAGGCCCCTGTTCACACATTTTACAGTAGGCCCCTGTTATTGGGACTGGTGGTATTGGTCGATGACCAATGAAGGTGATATGAGGACATCTTCAATGGGGGTTTGTAATCCTAAAAAGGTTAAGATCTATGGTTAAGTGAAAACATACAGAGCGGTCCACTATTGTACTGCATCCCTCCTCCCCCCCCTTTTTTTCAGCTGTTTTTTGCGGGTTACATCATGTATCCATTCTTCTTTTTTTATTATTTTTTTTTGTCTGTTCATAAGTTTGTCTGGAGAACATCAGGACTTGTAGTTTTAGATAGCTGGATAGCCAAGGCTGTCCTCTTATTGCCTGGGATTAAGTCAGTGGTCCTATACTTTTTGGGTACATTAAAGTAACATATATTGTGAACCAATATGTATTGAAGTAACCCAAAACTTTTGTGCATCAAGCAAACTTTTTTTTAAATTTTTATTTTGTGTTTGTTTTTCTGCAGGGTGAAGAGCCTCCCAGCCTGGAATACATACAAGCCAAGGATCTGTTCCCACCCAGGGAACTGGTGAAGGAGGAGGATAAGTTGCAGGTACAGCTCCTGATATTTCTGGAATGTGAAGAATTGGTTTCCACTGTTGCTAGTGTATACAGTCTGGGAGAATGTAATGGCATAGCCTGATTATCTTGCTCATTTAGTATCTAGTTTAGTTTATTATATCCATCAGCCACTGGTTGGTGCATCGTTTCTTGTGGTCACCACAACACACTTAATACTAAAACACGGCTCACAAAAGGGGTGCCAGTTATACAATTTTTTTTTTTTAATCCTTGCTGGTGATTTGTATTTATATTGTATTTTTATACATTTACAATTGTTTTAAACTTACTCCAAAGATGACAAGAAAAATAAATATGCCATTAAAAGGAAAAAGCATCTTGCTGAAATATTCACCTTTTAATCAAGAGCTCTCCCCGTAGTAATTCTTTTTTGATGTCCTGTGTCTGATGTCAAGCATCATTCTGCGCCCAGGTTGTCCTGGACTTGCCCCCAGCCGATGACAATGCAAGGAGAAGCAGCATGGTGATCAGCTCATCTCTTTGCCACCCTGCTTTCTTTTCCTGTCAGCATGTTTCTTGACGGAGCATGGGACTGATTGGCTCCTTCTTTGGAGATAAAATCCATGGATTTTCACATCATTGGCTCCTTGTTTGACGATGAAATCTTTGGACTTTCCCTTTCAAGGTGTGTCTAAGGCTTTGTCTAGTATGGGACATATTTGAATTGGACTAAGTGCATCTGGTCCCCTGAAGAGTTACACAACATTTTTGTAATGATAGTTCTCAGATAAACACAGAAGTTCCGTTTAATGAAACTGGAACCTAGTATTTCATGTTATTTGGTCCTCTACTTTGGCTTGTATGGTGAAATTTTGAATTTTTATGAGCCCAGCTCCAACCAATACCATTTCATTTTGCATGGTTACTGGCAAGTTGAATTGCTGCTGGCTTCCTACTAATTCATAAGGGCTAGAGGTATCCTCCTAAAATAACCAGTTCTTTCTACCTGACAATTACTGAGGAAAAACAGAGATGGCCATCTCCCCTCGTGGATTTCCCAGGCTATAAAATACAGAAGTGACTTCAAAGGCCAGAACAGAGGAAAGTGTTATGCTGGCCTTTAGAAAGCAACATTTTTTTTTTTTTTCCACTCAAAAAAAAAACTTTTATTGGTAACAGGTAAACATAATAATACAGCTTTGAGAATGTACAGGTTGTTCGCATGTTGTCATCAGAATAAGTATCCAATAAAGCATATGCATTAGCATCCATGTGTACAAATTGTTGTCATAGTTCTTACAGGGTATACATCTATGGTTATGTCTTGTGAGTACAGAGCTAGCAGATACATTCCACACCCCATTAAGTACATGTCTCAGAATCCTGAAGCCACCTGTCCCATATCTTGTTGTATTTTTCAGGGCATCCTCTATTAATATACACAAACTTCTTGTAGGGGAGAAAAGAGTTCACATCAGCCTTCCATTCTGTAATATCTGGGGGTATCGGTCTCATCCATTTCCTAGCTATCACTTTTCTGCTGGCAAAAAGGGTCTCTTGGAGAAACGTCTTAGTGTGTCTATCAAGGGTATCTGGGAATATCCCCAAAAGACATTGCTTGGGGTCTAGAGCCAAGGGGGAGCCCATGTTATCGTGTAGAAACTCCACTATCTGCTCCCAATAGCCCTCTATCCTGTGACATGCCCAGATGAGGTGAAAAAAGGTGCCTTGTGCAGAAGTACACATGGGGCATGTACTGGGCTGCTCCCGTTTGTATTTAGCCACTCTGAGAGGGGTGAGGTATGCACGGTGTAATATGTTAATTTGTGTCATTCTGTCTGAGAGTTTGGGGGATACCTGTGTGCACGTTTCCATCGCCTCTTCCCATTCCTCATCTTCCAGGGGGCCTAGGTCTCCCTCCCAGTGTGGTTTCAGATTGTATGCTATTTTAGCTGCAATAGGTGCTGTAAGCATGTTATAGAAGCATGATATGAGCTTACTGGGGTCAGTATCTTTAATAATTGCCATGATGGGGTTAGGAGTAGGCTGTGGGATTAGTTGAGCTAGTTGTGCCTGAGCTACGTGTCTTAGCTGTATGTATCGGAATTGCATGTGGTCTTGTAGTGTGAATTCTGCTTTGAGTTCCGTGTATGTTTTTATTGTTCCATTCGCCAGCAGGTGATTCAAGTAGAAGACACCTCGCCTGAGCCAGAGATGGGCATCTTGAAAGCTATACATGTCCTGCAGCTTCTTGTTGTGCCACAATGGGGTGTAGTCATTCAGTGGGGGTATACCCAGTTTAGAGACTGCTAGGTCCCATATGCGATTGTAGTGGTATGTCAGGGAGTACCTGTCTCCACCTGTCTCGTTTGCCGTGGTACCCGTTGTGACCGCATAGATTGGGTCGTTTGTCAGTTGCGCCCATTTGGGACATAGTAGTGCAAGGAATCTGTCTCTGTCTACCTTGTCAATGTGAAATAATTGAGAGAGCTGAGAGGCAATGTAGTAAAGGTTGAAATCTGGTAGTGCCGTACCCCCCCTGTCCGTGGGATTCTTAAGTGCTTGCCATTTTAACTTGTGTCTATTTTTCCCCCATACAAATGGTTTGAGAAGAGCTTCAATTAGTTTAAAGTGTCTAAGGGGTAGGTAGACCGGGGAGTGCCAGAGGACATACAAGATCTTAGGGAGTAGGATCATTTTTA
The DNA here is from genome assembly GCA_028564925.1 of Lithobates sylvaticus. NCBI lineage: Eukaryota > Metazoa > Chordata > Amphibia > Anura > Ranidae > Lithobates > Lithobates sylvaticus. Next base: position 130,304,730 of record CM053027.1, read on the forward strand.
TGAGGTTGATTCGACCCCAAATACCTAGGGGCAGGCGGGACCATATTTGTACTTTGGTTCTGATTAAGGGGATCAGGGGTTCAATATTCAACTTGACGTAATCAGCCGGGGATTTGGACACATGAACTCCTAAGTATTTAATCACGTCAACTCGTTGCAAGGGAAGGTTAGCCTGTGATGCAGGGGGTGGAAAACTGTCCAGAGGAAGAATCTGAGATTTTCCCCAATTAATTTTAAGGCCTGAAAATCTGCCGAAGCATTCGATCGTTTGGAGGGCGGTGGCGAGGGATGGGCCAGAGTCAGCTAGGTATAGAAGGGTGTCGTCCGCATACATGCTAATTTTCTCGCTCAGGGACCCCATCCTCAAACCCTTAATCTCTGTGTTTGCCCGAATAGACATGGCAAGGGGCTCCGCTGCTAGGGCGTATAAAAGGGGAGACAATGGGCATCCCTGTCTCGTGCCCTTGCTGAGGGTGAAAAGTTCAGACGGGTACCCATTTGCCACCACCCTGGCCACTGGCTCATAATAGAGGAGCTGTACCCATTTGATGAATCGTGGACCAAAACCATATCTCTCCAGGCAGCCCCATAAGTATTTCCACTCTACTGAATCAAATGCCTTGGCCGTGTCTAGGGACACCACCACCCTAGTGCCGACATTGTCATGGGAGGATTGTAGGTTCATAAAGAGCCTACGGAGGTTGAAGGAGGTGTTGCGGCCAGGCATAAACCCCGCTTGATCAGCGTGGATTAGCGTAAGGATAGCTTGATTCAGGCGAGTGGAAAGCATCTCTGTGAACTGCGAGTACAATTCTATGGGGAGGCCATCTGAGCCAGGAGCCTTAGCTCTGGCAAAGCTGGCTATTGCCCCTGCAATCTCTTCTTCAGTGAGAGGTGCTTCTAGTAAGGTGACCTGTTCCTGGGATAGCTTGGGGAATGAGATGGATTCAAAAAACCGAGCCATGGGGCCAGGGTCCTCTTGGGCTGTGGACGCGTATAAGTCTGTATAGAATTCTTTGAATTTGGAGGAAACAGTCAGGGGATCTGAGACAGGTTGGTTCCTAGAGTCTTGGAGTGTAATAACCACCGGGGGTCTATCCTCGTTGTGTACGAGGTAGGCAAGAAGTTTACCCGCCCGTTCCCCCAATTCAAAGTGTTTTTGCTTGCTGAAAAATAACTTCTGCCTGGCTTTTTCATATTGGATTTGGGTAACTGCTCTGGCTTGTATTTTTAGTGCGTCTGCGTTGTCTCGTGACGGATCCCCCCTATATTTTTGTTCAGTCAGTGTTAATTCTGATACTGCCTTGTCATAAGCTGCTGCGGAGTCCCTCTTTATCAGATTTATTCTAGATTGTAGGGTGGCACGAGCATGGAGTTTAAAGGTTTCCCAGACTGCTGCGGGAGATGCAGAGCCGGCGTTTTCGAGAAAGTGTCTGCCTAATTCAGTGGATATGCCATCGTCTTCAGGTAGAAGCGACAGCCAGAATGGGTTTAGACGCCACGTCCGTGGGGGTCTGTCTTGTGGGGTACTAAGTGTAATGATGTATGGGTGGTGATCAGCTAGTTGAAAGGAGGAGACCATTTTAGAAAGTCTAGAGTCCCCAGTCGTTTTCTGAATGGTTGGCATAGTCCTGAGTCTAGAAGGGGGGGGGGATATATGAGGCCAATATGAGGAAAGGTTCTCCATGTAATTTGGCAGAGAAAAATACATGGCGGCCCTGTGGGTCCAGGCAAAGCTCCGTCAGTTCAAAATGGACTGATTTGGCTATAAGAATTGACACCCCCCTGGAGTGGGAAGTGTACGTGGAATGATATGCCCATCCTACCCAGGGTCTACGGAGTGCCCTCTGCATCTGCCCCTCTATATGCGTCTCGACCACTGCCATGACATCAGCTCTCTGCCTCTTCAGGAATGTGAGGGCTGCCGAGCGCTTAACCTTGTCTCGGAGGCCCCTCACATTCCAGGTCAGGAATTTTAGAGTAGCCATGGGTGTGCTCGTGAACATATGTAAAGTGGCCATTGTGCATACCATTCTTACTAGTGGATACCCAACCTTCCCCGACCCTCCCCCTCCCCCCCCCACCCCGCCCTGCACCCTCCCCAACCTGTGCGGGCATCATCCCATAACAAAACTTGACCTGCAGCCCACCATTAAACAGAATACACGAGAGGTAGGTGTTGCACATATGCAGTCTTCTGAATTTCACTTTGGTGTTGGTCCTAGGACCATCTCGTGTAAAAAATAGAACATTACCATAGGGTTGTTCATGGACAGGTGGGCTGCATATCTTAACTGTGCGTGGGGGTAACTTACGCTGCACTACACACATTCGTGGTAGGACTAACAGAGCTCCTGCTACCTGAGTAGCCACATATGTAGTGTACTGAGCCTCCAGAGGAGGACAGTAACGAGTATTGCATATAAGTTAAAAGTGATGATTGTTCCACGGTGTTTGCGTTTGTACTTGTTGGGTAAAGGCCTCAGCAGTTCAAAGGAAAAGTTTTGTCTCTCCAACCTCAGCCTCGAGAGGAATTTAAAAAAGGAAAAAAGAAAAAAAAAAGAAAAATTTTTTTTAGGGGGGGGGGGGGGGGAGAAGGGCAAGCAGAAGAGGGGGGGGGCACCGGGGGGGGACTGGGGATAAAAATTAAGGGAGAAAAATGGAGGGGGAAAGGGGGAAATCCCTCTCATCTTGTGGCCAGGACTGTCCAGAGCCTACATGTCTCGGCCTGCAATCAGCAGGTAAAAGAAGTGGGTGAGGGTGTCGCCTCGTGGTGCAAGATGGCAGACAGTGTCAACATGTATTGTACAGGGTCTCAGGCAGAACATGCCTGGGGCAGTAAATAAACAACAAAGCCCCTTTCTGGGGGAAAAAAGGTTAGAGGAGTATTACCCCCAGGTTCTTCACTCTGTTCCCTCCTGTGCTCCACGCTGTTCAATCCAGGTAGCTAGGTCCTCCGGATCTTCAAAGAAGGAGACTCTGCCATCATGTTCCACTCTGAGCCTCGCTGGAAATAGCATAGCATACTTGATATGAAGGGATCTCAGTCGTCTCTTTGCCTCCATGAAGCCCTGTCTGCGCCTCTGGACCTCCGCCGAGAAGTCTGGAAAGATGGCAACTTTGGCGTTTCCCAGGGGGATATTACCCCGTTCCCTGGCCATTCTAAGTGCTGCGTCTCTGTCCTTGTAGTTCAGGAGTTTGGCTATGAATGTACGTGGGGGGGCTCCGGGAGGTGGTGGTCTGGCCGGCATACGGTGTGCTCTTTCAACGGCCAGCATAGGGGAAAATGCTTCTCTGCCGTAGGTGTTAATCAGCAGTTGTTCAAGGAATGCGGTCGGATCTTTCCCCTCTGATCCTTCAGGGAGGCCAATCAGTCTAATATTGCATTCTCCTCCTCTTTGAGAATAACTGCTGGATCTGTCTGTGTATGCGTTCTGTACCGGCCTGCAGTGGCGGGAGTGCATCTTCCATGAGGCCTACCCGTGCCTCCGCCCCAGTAACTCGGTCACGGAGCTTGTGAAAATCTTGCCTAATGAGGGATATGTCTACTTTCACCTCCTCCATCTGTGCGGTGAGCGAGGTGCGGCATAACGTTATGGCCTCAAGGAGTTTGTCCGTGTCTCCCGCTGTCCTCTCCCCACTGACCTTCTCAGCGCCATCTTCCTCCACCTCGCCCCTCTCTTGGCGGCGGTACTGCTCGAGTTTGGCGGCAGCGTTTTTTCTGGGATTTCGGTGGAGACATGCTGTCCTCGGTCTGGGGCTTCACCCTGGGTGAGTAGGGGGTCTTGATTCCACTCGTGGGCTGCAGGATGGAATGGATTGCAGGATAAACGAGCGGAGCTGTGCAAAGTGCGTCCTACTCCATGCGCTGTCAGGCCACGCCCCCAGAAAGCAACATTTTTTAGTAAATCTCAGTGAGGATTTCCAGCCAATGTATTCTCCAAGAAAGATATATCTCTATTTGAGAAGCCTTGGCTAAACGGCTGAGTCAGCCCACATGTATCTGTAGGCTGAGAAGACCTTTTGGACGTTGATAGAAAGATTCAGAAGTGAAATATTGTAGCTTTATTCTGGTAATGAAGGTTTAAATGGACACTTTGCTCATTTCTACCAGCCTTTGTCAATATATATTTCTATTTAAAGGCTAAGTTCAAATTTAGTTAAATAAATGCACATGATCTTGCAGGTAAAAAATGTGCATTTTTTTTTTATAAACTGGAGCCTGCAAAGCATTTCACCCACTGTCTGTGGCTAGCGGGTGCAATGTCAGGCTCCTGCAGACAGTACAGCTCTCTGGGATACCGTATACCTAGCTTTTAAGTGCAGCTCAACGAAATGGAGACCCTGATAACAAGGCCATGAGGGGTCAGGTGATAAAGCATGGTCCAAGATGAAGTAACTAAAGTTATTGTGTAGAGAAGCCTTTTGGACCCATTTTATTCAACACCATAGTTCCTGCAGGGCTCAATATGGCTCTATTATTTTATTATTATTTTATATATTTAATTTTTTTTCTGAAAGATAACTGATACTAATATTACTGGAATATATGTTGCCCCTTAGGCTCGGTTCACAGTGGGGGGACCTGTCAGGTAACTTTAGCCGCCTAACAAGTCTCAATACATTCAGTGTAATGGAACCATTCTAATCGGAGCGACTCAAGTCACTCCGACTTAGTAAAAGGTTCCTGTACTACTTGGGGGCGACTTTGGAGTAGTTTGCAAGCCTTGCTGAAGTCGCGTTGTGCGGGGCGGCTTCAGAGCCGGGGCAACTTTGAAGCCTCCCTAGTGTGAACCGGCACTTAGATTAGGAGGTGTTATTTTTTGTGTTGAAATGCTTTTATGAACTTGCCACCCGCTCTTTTACTTCATGGTACAGATTTTTATATGCTTTGTTTGTGTCTTTTTGTCTGAACTATTTTGTAGGAGCATTTCACTTCTATGCTATGGGCTACGTTTGTCCCCTTGTATGTATTTGGTTTCTTGTTCATTATTTCTAGTTTTTGTTTCCCTCTGTCTAGCTAATGTACCGTATATACTCGATATAAGCCGACCCGAATATAAGCCGAGGCACCTAATTTTACCACAAAAAAAAAATGGAAAAAACTTATTGACTCGAGTATAAGCCTAGGGTGAGAAATGCGCAGCTACTGTAAGTGGAAAAGAGGGGTCAACAATGCCCATTTGCAGCCTCACTGTGCCCATTTGCAGCCATAGGTCCCCCGAACTTCAAACTTAATAGTTAAGGGTTCCTAGATGCCCCCTAGCTGCAGCCAAATTTGGGGTCTCTGGACCCAAAGGGTTCCAAAATGACATTGCTGCAGATGGCCACACAGTTGACCGACTTTGGGGCCCCGTATCGGGGCCACTTGGTGCTAATTTGGTGTGCAAACCCAGTGGAACTAACACTACAACATATCCAAAGGTGGGGTTCCTAGCACCAAGTGGCCCTGAGATACAGGGGCCCCAAAGTAGGTTCGTAAAACGTCATTCTCTGCTGCAGAGAAATGCTTGACTCGAGTATAAGCCGAGGGGGGCATTTTTCAGCACAAAAAAATTGTTCTGAAAAACTCGGCTTATACTAGAGTCTATACGGTATTCTCTCATAGTTTGCAGGGCTCATTTGGTCAAGTTCCTACCGTCTGCTTCAGCGTTCGGGTTACTTGGAAAATGTTTGAGGCTTTCTGTTATTTTGCGCTAGTCGCATTTTTGTTCCTCCTCATCTTATTCGCTCAGTAACCCCTTCTGGGCTGTAACTGGCTGGATGTGTGCCATGTTCTGGGCATGCTTTGGGTGGGACCAACCATGCTCTTGGGCTGCCCACACTTAGATTTTCTGCTGGTGTATGTGTGTATGTATGTGTGTGTGTGTGTGTGTGTGTGTGTTGCCATGTGACTGGAAACACATCTAGCTGTCAAAACTATTGGCGCAGAAGTTCTACTGAAGCTCCTATGTGTTTGACTTTGCTGATCTGCATGGATGTGAAACCTTTTTTTGTCACCATGGGTTTTGATATTCCGTCTTTGTGTACCTTGCAACTTTAGACTCTGTTCACACTAGCAGACTCCAAAGTCACACGACTTTTATATGAGTTTGTGACTTTTACACCATCGGCACTGAAGCTGTATCAGTCGCATCAAAGTAGTGCAGGAACCTTTTTCTAAAGTCGCAGCGACTTCAGTAGTGTCAATCGGAACGGCTCTCAAAGAGATGCATGGCGTTTTCACATGTCCTACTACTTTGGATCTCAAGTCAGAGTGTGAACCCAGCCTAAGAAGACTTAGTTTAGTCAATGTATGTAAGCATTTATTTGGCAAGTTGTTAGTTTTGTTGCCAGTTTGCTACATTTTCTTTGGGCTTGGTTTTGTAGGTATTTGCACGAATTAAGAGACTCTTCAGTCCTCTCTTTAAAAATGAAAGTCGGATGAAGACGGCACTAGAATATAGTGTTTTATAAAGTCAGCACCAACAGTTTTTGTAGCGGCTGACTTTTAATAAATGCTCACCTGTCCAGGGATCTAGTGCCCTTCCTCACCGAAACTGGTTTCTTCACTGGCCTTTGGGGGGGCCCCGGTGCTGTCACATTAACTGGGGGCAGCCAGCTCCGACTCCTCGTGGCTTCACATCTGGCTGGCCACTGGTCCCACAGTTTTCTGAGACCTGCGACATGTTTCAGGAGGGGAACCTCTGCCTGGATTGCCTTTGGGAGCAGGGTACCTGTCAAAAGCAAGTACCTGCCCCCCCCCCCCACCCCCCAAAAAATTGTCCCAAAATTTAAAGGGAGGGGTAGGAAGAGCAGAACTTCCCACTTTTGGATGAAGTTCTGCTTTAAGGAGTACTGTATTTTGTTAGAATTGTCACTGTTGCCTGATGGAGCAGCTAATGTAGAGCTCTGAACCATTGCTGTATCCTTATGGCTTATAAAGAAACCTAAGTAGGAGCTTATGATGTGCTGGTAATATACACTCTGGGCCACGGGTGTCAAACACAAGGCCCACGGGTCGAATCCGGCCCTCCAGGCCATTTCATGTGGCCCTCACATCTCTCCTGCAGCTGCAGGAGAGCTCCAGCCCTCCTCTGGTCCCTCTCCCGACCCCCTACTTTCTGCTTTCAAGCAATGCATCCAGCTTCTTACCAGCAGCAGCATAAGGAAAGGGGTGCACTGTGATGTTAGGAAGAGTAGGGGACTCAAATTCTGATGGTGGGTGGCTCTTGACATCTAATGTAAGGGGATGCGCTGGACATCTAATCTTACAGATACAACCAGCCCTTTTGAGGACAATCGTAATGCTGATGCGGCCCACGATGAAATTGAGTTTTAACACCCCTGCTCTAGGCCGTATGTTCAGAATAAACTAGTTGGCTGTTTTACATTTTCATGAAATATTCTTCATAACTACCGACTGGACATCTGGCTCTCCAGGAAATGGATCTATACAATGTGTTCTATTATGATATGATACAGACTTTTTTTCTCTTTTTAGAAATGTACTGATTGTACCTCATTCCAATAGTAGCTATGGGTTTTTTTTTTTTTTTACAGGCATAAAATAAAAAGCTCAAACACCTGAAAATGCAGTTTTTTTTGAGCTGCGGTGTGCATGAGGCCTAAGTATCCGTTTTAATGCTTTATCTTAAATTTTCTGTATTTTATACCTAACATTCTCTGTTCGACATCTCTTTACAAAGGAGGAGTTCTCAAATATTCTGTGTAATTTTGTATGTTTTACTTGCCTCTCTAGCATCCTGTTCAAGATATAGCACTAAATCTGTATCTTCCCTTGTACAGTGCCTTGAAAAAGTATTCATACCCCTTGAAATGTTCCACATTTTGAACATGTTGCAACCAAAAATGTAAATGTATTTTATTTGGATTTGATGTGATAGACCAACACACAGTGGCACATAATTGTGAAGTGGAATGAAAATGATAAATGGTTTTCCAAGCTTTTTACAAATAAATATCATCTGAAAAGGTGTGCATTTGTCATCAGCCCTCTTTTACTTTGATACCCCTGACTAGAATCTAGCGGAACCAATTGACTTCAGAAGTTGCCTAATTAGAACAAACGGCATCATGAAGGCCAAGGAACACACCAGACAAGTCAGGGATAAGGTTGTGGAGGGGTTTAAAGCAGGGTTGGGTTATAATAAAAAATATCCCAAGCTTTGAACATCTCATGGAGCACTGTTCAATCCCTCATCCGAAAATGTGAAAGAGTATGGCACAACTGCAAACCTACCAAGACATGGCTGTCCACCTAAACTGACAGGCCGGGCAAGGAGAGCATTAATCAGAGAAACAACCAAGAGGCCCATGGTAACTCTGGAGGAGCTGCAGAGATCCACAGCTCAGGTGAGAGAATCTGTCAACAGGAAGCTATTGGTCGTGCTCTTCAAAAAACTGGCCTTTATGGAAGAGCCGAGAAGAAAGCCATTGTTAAAAAGCCATAAGAAGTCCTGTTTGCAGTTTGCGAGAAGCCATGTGGGGGACACAGCAAACGTGGAAGAAGATGTTCTGGTCAGATGAGACCAAAATTTAACTTTTGGCCTAAAAGCAAAATGCTATGTGTGTGGTGGAAAACTAACTCTGCACATCACCCTGAACACAACTTCCCCACCGTGAAACATGGTGGTGACAGCATCATGTTGCGGAGATGCTTTTCTTCAGCAGGGACAGCGAAGTTGGTCAGAGTTGATGGGCTGATGGATGGCGCCAAATGCAGGGCAATCTTAGAAGAAAACCTTGGGAACAAATTATCCCACTAACACTATTTATGGAGCCCTGATTCTCCCACTGACGCCAATGATGTAATTGTTTTACTCCCACTGACCACAACACCTATGACATTGTTTACTCCCACCATTGCCACTGCATTTTTTGCTCCCACTGGCTACAGTCTGGCCCACCTAAAGTTTGGAGGGCAGTAAACTGGCCCTTTGTTTGGAGACCCCTGGTTTAGATCAAAGTATATTTATGTGTTGGAATGGCCCAATCAAAGTCCAGACCTAAATCCATTTGAGAATCTGTGGCAAGACTTGAAAGTTGCTGTTCCTAGATGCTCTCCATCCAATCTGACAGAGCTTGAGATATTTTGCAAAGAACAGGCAAAAATTTCACTAGCCTAGATGTGCAAAGTAAATTGCAGCGAAAGATTGTTCTACAGGGGGGGCTAAATACAAATGCACATCACACCTTTTATTTGAAAAAAAAAAAAAAAATTGAAAACCATTTTCCTTCCACTTCACAATTATGTGCCACTTTGTTGGTCTATCACATACAATCCCACTAAAATGTATGTTTTTGGTTGCAACATGACAAAATGTGGAAAATCTCAAGGGGTATGAATACTTTTTCAAGGCACTGCTCATGCTTCAGGTCCCTGTGCACTTATTTTAATTAAAAGCCATGGAGAGATGCTGATTACTCAAAATACTGCAAAGTGGTGCAAAGGCCAGAAGCATGATGGACAGCACGCGTGAACAGGAAGAGCTAGGTTTAATGGGCCATATCTCATGACCGATTCTAGCGATAAGTGTAATTAAGATGTTTTATTTTCCTTCACCAGAGCTGCTTCTTGAAGTTCTTGTATAAGAACTATAACAATAACTGTACTTTTTGGTTCAAGGGTCACATCCCTGAATACTGTCCACCTGGCCCATTACTTAACACTGTCCTCGTTCAGTGATCTTCACTGTGCAACCCTGTTAATAATGGCCTTCAGTGGTCCCGTAGAGTAAGCGCTCTCCATATTAATGTGCCGCACGCATGCACAGTATGACAGTGACTCAGTGAAGACTGTTTTGGAACAAAGGCTGTGTGGTTCTGAAGGGCCGCACAGGGAAGATCATTGGAATGTGGACAAAGGTAAGCATTGGTTTAAAGGGGTGGCATTGAGGACTTTCCTTATGCCAGGTACACATGGAATATTGCCTGAAATCTGCTGTTGCAGTAGAAACCAGCCAACTTTCGGCCCGTGTGTACAACTGCCTAGCCGACAGAAGCCAATCGAACGACCGACTTCTGACGAATGAGCACGCTTGAAAACCAGCAGCCAACTGGAATCCGATCAGAGCTTATAGCCAATGGCTGCGATCGCTGACCAGAATGATCTGACAGGGAGAGTGGTCCCCCTGTCAGAACACAATAGCACAGTGGGGAGATCGCTGTACTAACATTGCTTGTGTTAGTACAGTGACCTGTCAGTTGTTGTTTTTTTTTTTTTTTTTTTTCCCTTCAGCCTGCTGGGTTGAACGAAAAAAAAAAATGTAGTGTGTGCCAGGCTTTAGAGAATAACCTGTATCAGAAGTACACTTGTCTTTTTTTAAATGTACTATTGTAGCAAATGCAGAAACTGAATCGATAAGAACGACCAGAATCAAAAACCTGTGAGGTTCAGATTAGTAAAATCTCAGAGCAATCTTAAGAAAAATGGCACTAAAGACCTGTATTGTACAGAACGTGGCATATGTTGCTACTGCTGCCATGACTGCATTGTGTTTTTTATAAGCCCTCATATATTTGTTATCTGACGTTTTGATAGCTGTTTATGGCAGGACACATTTAAGAGTTTTATGTTTTGAATTTTAATGTTTCTAATGTACACGAGTGCGTCTAACCCATGCCCAGCCAAGAGTATATTTTTGATCTTGGCCAATTCTTATTAATTATTCATCGACCCCCAGTGTATTCTGCTGTGTTTGTACATTTGTGAAGTAATTGCCAACTATACATTATTATGGCTGGTTAGTTTGCATTGTCCTAAACCAAGAGAAATGTCTGAAATGTAAAGCCTTGCAAAACATTCTGATAGGATGATACCCATTGGCGGTTTTGTATCTAGGCTCAGGTGAGAGTATTAAAGTGATTGTAAACGATCGCCTTGTAAAACAACTCATTCAGTTTAACCCATTCATGCTTAAGCCTATTTTCTGACCTTTTGTTGCTTACAAGTTAAAATACGTATTTTTTGCCATTGGGTCCCGCACCTGTCAATCAAATCCAATGACGTGGGGGCGGGGCCTGCATTTTGTGTGAATGGACACAGATGCTGGACTCGGGAGCACGCCCGCACGGGTGTCCACCTTTAGAAAAGCCTTCTCCAGCGCAGGCACTCGATGCGGGGAGGCGCCGCCGGGGAACCCCAGAAGAGGCCACTCTGTGCAAAACTAACTGCACAGTGGAGGTAAGTATGACATGTTTAAAAAAAAAAAGAGGGTTTACAACCCCTTTTTTAAAGTGGATATAAACCCTTACATATACCCAGTGAGGTGAACAGCCTCAGATGATAGACAGATGAAACAAATCTCCCTACATAAGTTTTACATGTATCTGCTGTCTTCTGCTTTTATATACTGTTTAGAAAATGTATGTCCTGTTAGAATTTTCTTTTCCTGTTTCAGCAGGGGGAGGAGAGTCTTGCCATACACTGTGATCTAGCTGATTGGAGGAAAGGCACACACCCCCCTCTCCTCATAGGCTGAGACTTGCAGAGCTGTCCTGTGAATTGACCAGCTGTCTAATCTCTTTATAGCACCAGCCCTGACACAAATTTCAGCCTGGTTTTATCACATGTGTCAGATCTTGTCAGAAGTTATCATGCTGATAACAGAAGAACGGCGCAGGAGAAAGGCACGGGACTTAAGGCTTTGAAGAGAGTTAAGAAAACACTGTAGATGTTTGCCTGCTCCATGTGTCCAGCTAAAATTTCATGAATCGGGTTTAAATCCACTTTAAGATTACAAAAATGCATGCTGGCAAGGCAGATAAGACTGCAGAATTTAAAAATGTTAGTGTATGCAAAAACCTAACAGACCTCTATTTACTGTCTCTTGGTCTGGTAAAAATACCACTGAAAGAATTTTGTTACATCTGTTCTGTTCATAAGTGCAACAAATACCTATTGCTCATGGCAGAAATTCAGAGCTGTCCTTTTGTATTGTACAGAATTCTTCAGGAGAATAATTAGTCCTAGTTCTTATCTTGAAACTGCAGAAAGCTTGTCTGTGTTGTGGAGAATAGGATAGGGATGGTTTAAGTAGTCTAAAAAAAACATTGGGCAGGGCTGACACCACTGATTCCACAAAAAGGTTGTGTTGTCAGCCCATAACGGGACATCGAGACAGATTTCTGACAGATTTGGGGTATATTTAGACGTGTCTAAATCTACCTTTTGCTCTGAATGATTCACATTTGGATTAGAGGCTGCTGACAGGCGATGAGGAAACCATGTTATGCCTCCTCACTGCTTGTTTTAATTCCGTTTTTGCCAACAAAGTGCCAAAACTGTGTGCATTGGGGCATTTGCCCCAATGCGCCGTGTTTGGTGAGCTTGCCTATCACTTCATGTCCAGTACACTTTACTGCAGGCACAAAGCATTGCGACTGTGGCATGTAAATTCCCCCATCCTCTACCTTTTTGGTAGCTCAAGTGCGCATTTTTGCCAGCTTCCAACTGCAAATCTAAATGAAGGCTAAAAGTTCAATGTCTGTACTTGCTGGGTCTTTAAAAGATAAAACACGAAGAAATATGCATTATTTACAGAGATGTAATGAAAATGTTGCAGTGGGGTAGCAGCTTGGCTCAGGAGCCAGAAGACAGCGGCTCACTATAGGGGTTGGGTTGGCAACTGTCAGTAAATTTATGGTCAGTTTTTAAAATCCGTTATTTTAACATCTATCTGTGAATGTACATTGTGGACGTGCACTCTGCATGTCCGTAATGGATGTTAACGGGCAGATGTAAAAATCATGGATTTTGCAAACTGTCTGTGAATTTACTGATGGTTGGCAACACTGATAGTACTGCCAACTACTACTGAGATTCCAGCTTCCACAGCAGACTCTCTGGTATGAGATGTACGTACGTATAAACTGGATAATTGCAATTAGGAAACTGGAGTTCCACTTTAACCATGCCCTGCAGATGCCATTCCCCAATCCTCAGCTCTACACTCAGTCCCTGTTGCTGGGGCCAAGTGACAGAAACAATACCAGAACCAGAAGTGAGCCTAAAACTGGCATTGGGTAAAGGTGATTTTTGCTTGGTTACTTAGGACCGGGAGGGTGAGAAACTAGCTAGGCTCCCTTTTTTTAGAGTGTATCTGTATTATGCTTATGCAGTCCACTTTTGAGCATTGCAAAGTCCATCAATAAAAATACTGTTTAAGGTGATGGGCATAAAACTCTATAAAGATGCCTGCAGTTTACAATTTAACTTTTTTTTTTTTTTCTTTTGTCATCTGTCTTGATGTGGACAGCATAACAAGGCAAAACCGGGCCTGTGCAGCACCATGCGGCTCCGTTCTGTTCTGTCCTCTTTAGTTGGTGTGCAATGTTTGGATGGATATGCCTGTGAGAAATGTAAAGACTTTGTTACATCCTGTTGGTGTGTAAATAGGTGTTGTATAACAAACATACCTGGCCCACATTAGAGGAAGATCATCACTTGCACAGGCTTGTATGGCTGCACCCATACACAAACGCTGGAAGTCATTCCTCTACAACAAAGATTTGTCTTATTGAATGAGAGTCCTTAAAGCGTTTATTAACCCCCCACAAAATAAAATAAAAATAGGGCTCCTTCTACTTTAAAGCATTTTATACAGCATAGTGCTTGTGCTGTGTCATTTGCCCCCTGTATCACCTGTAATACCTGGTTTATCCTGCCAGTGTAAACTGACCACAGTGTATCATGCCTGCTGAGCCGTGACACCGTGGTCAGTTTCACGTGCCCTGCTGTCTCTCCTCTTTCCTCATCCATCGCCCCCCCCCCCCGCCCGCCGCCTGTTGGCTCCTGTGTCAGGTCCATAGAGATGCACTGATGTGTTTTTCATCTGTCAATGGATGGATGAAAAATGGACAAATGGTCCGCATGTGTGAATTTTTCTTTTTACTGGCTGACCAGCCCCTGACATTATATAGATATAGATATAGATATAGATATAGATATAGATATAGATATAGATATATATATATATATATATATATATATATATATATATATATATATATATATATATATATATATATATATATATAATTATATACTTTAGGGCACTTTCACACTGGTTTGCTTCAAAACTGCCAGTAAAACGTCTATGCATTATTGGATCGCTTTTTTGCGGCAGTTTGTAAAGGACATGTGACTCGACTGCACCAAAAATGCTTAATGGGGGGGTTGAGGCAGTTCCCATTCATTTCAATGGAGAGGAGCGTTTTTTTAGCTCCCCAAACATGCTGCAAGCAGGATTTTTTTTTTTTTTTTTTAACCGCAACAAAAGCGCCCTGCCCCAGTGTGAAAACATTCATTGATTTTTAGGGAAGGGGTTCCTAGCACCAAGTGGCCCTGAGATACGGGGCCCCAAAGTCGGGTCAGAAAATGTCATTCTCTGCTGCAGAAAAGTGCCTGGCTCGACTATAAGCGGAGGGGGGCATTTTCAGCACAAAAAAAATGTGCTGAAAAACTCTGCTTATACTTGAGTATATATGGTAAATGTTATTTTAGACGTATCCTAGCTTGTATCTTAATATTGGCTCCATGTATTTCCCTACATGACAGTAGGCTCATTTACAATGCAAGATGTTGTCCATCCAACAATGAACACTACTGACAGAAGAGGGCAGAGTGATGCTCTCATCAATTTGTTGCTCCTTCATTGTCCAGTCATAATTTGGGTTGGTCCTAGAACAGTCTGCTGACTGACAAGTGGGGCCCATACCACAACACCTGGTGATCAAATGACAAATCCTTCTGAAGGTGACACGGTTTACATATTTTGTATTTTAAAAGCGCTTAAGTTAGCCATAGGTCGATTGAAATTTGGACCGTACAGCAGGAACATTTATTTATTTATCTATATCTATATCTATATAATCTACTTCAGTACAGCCTGTCAGTTTATTTGTTTATCTTTTTGTTCGATCACTGCCGGTGATCATTGTATTCTGATGGCTGAGAAACTTCCTGTTGAAATACAATAGCTCTGCGATGGGGAATCCCCCATCAACACTGACATTGTTGATCGGTAATCAAGCAATTTTCTTTCCTTCAACCCATGGTTTAAGGATAGAAAATCGCATAATGTATGGCCTGCTTTAGTGAGTTGGAGGACAGGAAAGATAAATTGCTTGTCAGCATCTACTAGTAATGGAGATGAACAGTTTTTACACTATATTCACAGTTTGGTGTATGCATTTTTTTTATTTTTTTATTTTTTCCTTCCTTGTTGGACTAGGTTCTTACTGTTGCCATACGATTTTCATCCATCTTTGAGTTGCGATTTTATGTAGTGCATGTGGTTTCGAATTATATATTCTATAGGGCCTAAATCGCACAAGTAGTACAGGAAACTTATCCAAAGTCTTGCTATGCTGAGTGGCGTTTATGTGAACAGACCCCATTGAAAACCATGTGTTTTTTCTTTGTCATGCGATTCCTTTTTTTTTTTTTTTTTTTAATGAGGCTGGAAGACAGACAATATTTTCCTTAGTGAAGTATAATTAAATTGTTCTTTTTCCATAATCCTCATCCAGCACAAGAGCTTCTGCTCTCCTGATGTGTTACAAAACACAACAGATTACTTTCCGTTTCCCATGACTGTAGGAGCTGAACAATGACGGGTCTCAAGATACCGGAACATTTTCTCTAATATCCAGCTCTTTTATACAGGGTGACGTAAAGTCCCTGAGTTCTATCTTATGTGTTACATTTTAGATTTTAGTTAGGTTACTGCTACAACAGGGCATTGATATACTTGCTGTACAGTGCATCTGGAAAGTATTCACAGCGCTTCAATTTTTCCACATTTTATGTTACAACCTTATTCCAAAATGGATGAAATTCATTATCTTCCTCCCAAATTCTACAAACAATGACAACGTGAAAAGTTTGTTTGAAATCTTTGCAAATTTATTGAAAATTAAAAAATCGCATGTACGTAAGTATTCACAGCCTTTGCTTAATAGTTTGTTGAAGCTCCTTTGGCACCAATTACAGCCTGAAGTCTTTGTGAGTATGATGCTACAAGCTTGGAACACCTATTTTTGGGCAGTTTTTCCCATTGTTGTTTGCAGGACCTCTCAAGCTCCATCAGGTTGGATGGGGAGCGTCGGTGCACATCCATTTTCAGATCTCTCCAGAGATGTTCAATTGGGTTCCAGTCTGGGCTCTGGCTGGGCCACACAATGACATTCAGAGTTGTCCCTGTAGCCACTCCTTTTGTTATCTTGGCTGTGTGCTTGGGGTTGTTGTCCTGTTGGAAGACAAAAGTTCGCCCCAGTCTTAAATCCAGGGCGCTCTGGAGCAGGTTTTTATCAAGGATGTCTCATTACATTGCCTTATTCGCCTTTCCCTCTATCCTGACTAGTCTCCCAGTTCCTGCCACTGAAAAACATCCCCATAACATGATGCTGCCACCAAAATGCTTCATTGTAGCGATGGTATTGGCCAGGTGATGAACGGTGCCTGGTTTCCTCCAGACACGATGCTTGCCATTCAGGCCAAAGAGTTCAATCTTTGTTTCATCAGACCAGGGAATTTTTGTTTCTCATGATCAGAGTCCTTCAGGTGCCTTTTGGCAAACTCCAGGTGGGTTGTCATGTGCCTTTTTACTGAGGAGTGGCTTCGGTCTGGCCACTCTACCATACAGGCCTGATTGGTAGAGTGCTGCAGAGATGATGGTTGTTGTTCTGGAAGGTTATCCCCTCTCCACAGAGAAATGCTGGAGCTCTGTCAGAGTGACCATAGGATTCTTGGTCACCTCCCTGACTAAGGCCCTTCTCCCCTGATCGCTCAGTTTGGCCCGGCGGCCCGCTCTAGGTAGAGTCCTGGTGGTTCCAAACTTTTTCCATTTAAGGCTAATGGAGGCCACTGTGCTCATTGGGACCGTCAATGCTGTAGACCTTTTTCTGTACCCTTCCCCAGATCTGTGTCTCGATACAACCCTGTCTCGGAGGCCTACAGACAATTTCTTGGGCTTCGTGGCTTGGTTTGTGCTCTGACATGCACTGTTACCTGTGGGACCTTTTTATATAGACAGGTGTGTGTGCCTTTCCAAATCATGTCCAACTGAATTCACCACAGGTAGACCCCTATCAAGCTGTAGAAACATCTCGATCATGTTGAAATAGGATGCACCTGAGCTCAAATTTGTTTAACGATGTTAATTATCATATTTCCCCAATTGTACTCATAACTCACATGAAATATAATCTTACAAATCTGCTAATATCACCAAAGCAGAAGCATTTTGTGGTGTCTAGAAGTAGTAGTGGCAATTATGGTAGCTATGGGTCCCTGTGGAGCCTGTAGGTTCCAGGCCAAATCTTCATAAATGGCCTAAACTTCTGGACAAGTTGATTCTAAGGGCCACCCCCCAAAGTTTGTTATTTTTTATTTAATTTAACTTTTATAATTGTAGTTATTTTTTCTTCAAGCCCCCCCCGCACATCACTTTACAAGGCAAAGTACATACACTTTGCCCGCTGTGCCTCCTGGGATATGTACATCACATAACACAGGTGGCATAGTCATTCGTTGAGAAAGGAGTGCGCAGGCCTAGTGGTGCATCATCGGGAAAGCAGCCGGCTGAATCCAAAAGAGCCGGCGGCTTCCCAATGACGTAATGCAAGAAGGTGGCAGCAGAAGAGCAGCAGATCACAGCAGGATAATGCTGGATCCACTGGGCGGATTAGTGCATTAAAGTGGATGTAAGCCCTATTCATGAAATTGGAGCTGGGCACATATACCTGCATTGTTTTCTTATCTCTCCTCAAAGCACTAAGTTTCATGGCTTTCTCCTGCTCCGTTCTTCTGTTTTGTGTTGTGAGAGCTTACTATAAATTAGCAGAGAGCTGAACTATTCACAAAACAGCTCTGCAAGTCTTGGCCTATGTGGAGGGGGGTGTGCCTTTCCTCCAATCAGCTGTCTTGGCTGTATGCCCAGACTTCACTTCCAGTGCTAAACAGGAAGAGAAAATCTGTAACGAACTTTCTAAAGAATATATAAAGCTGAAGACAGCAGATATACGTATACGATACAATATATGTAAAACTCATGTAGGGAGATTTGTTTCATCCCGGTCTATCATCTGAGGCTGTTCACTTCACTGGGTATATGTGAGGGTTTACATCCACTTTAACGGAGTAGGACCTAGAACCAGGTAAGCAGGGATAAAAATAAAATGGGGTGAAGATCTGCTTTTAGGCGCTGGGGCATAGTACAAAGGGTAGTGATGTACATGATGATGACCACAGCATTTCTTTTTGTCTATGGGTCGAACTATACATATGCATTTCGAGCAGATATGAGTTTAAGGCTACCATTAAAGAGGAAGTAAACCCTCTGGGACCACTTTGACCTACAGGTAAGCCTAGATTAAGGCTTACCTGTAGGTCCAATAAATATCTCCTAAACCTACATGGTTTAGGAGATATTTAGAAAAGAAAAGGCACCGCTATCTACGGCACATCCAGGGAATGACCACGCTGACCGCGCTGGAGCGGCGAGACCCGGAAGTCACTCCGGGTTTGATGGCGACGCAGAAGATCGTGGAGGAGGACCGCTTCGGGGGCTTCGTTCTCAGGTAAGTCATTCATAATGAGCTAGTATGCATAGCATACTAGCTCATTATGCCTTTGCCTTGCAGGTTCCGTTTTTTTTTTTTTTTTTTAAATAGGCTTTACTTCCTCTTTAACACGTACTGGTAAAATGCTTGCTGCCAATGCTGGCCTCCCCATGAAGTTCATTTTTTTTTTATTAATAATAATAATAATAAATATATATATATATATATATATATATATATATATATATATATATATATATATATATATATATATATATATATATATTTTTTTTTTTTACAGTTCTTTTTTTTTAAATTATATAATCTTTATTTATTTTCTTCATACAAAAAACAAGTAGCAGAAATACATACACATATTTAATTTCCATAAACTCATTTTCTCACAGTTTGCTAAAAAAAAATTTTTACCATTAACCTGCAGTTCTTTTCTGCACCTCCCACCTTTCCCTTGATACTTCTACTGTATTTCCTTCTTCTCCTATCTCATTCCCCTTACCTTTATGCTCTCTTTATATCCCCTCTATTTTACCTATACAGTGTTTTTCCCTGTTTAGTCTCCCATCCCCTTATCCATTACATTGGGCATCCCTGCTTATCCATCCATATTTCCCACATTTTTACAAATTCTTTCATATTTCCTCTCCTCGTATATACCGTTCTTTCCCTCCATATTGTTTCTGTTATTAATCTCGCCCATTCACTTTCCGTTGGGGGTTTTTCAGCCTGCCATCTTTGCGCTATTAGCTTTCTTGCTTGGAATAGACATCTCATCACTGCTTTGGTTACCCAGGGGCCTCCGGCTATTCCTTCGTCCAGCCCTAGTATACACAGTCTAGGACTCATTTCTAACCTCGCGTCGTAGACTGTGTTCAGCGTATCGAGAATTTCTGACCAGTAACGAAACAATTTCGGGCATTTCCAAATCATATGTGCTAGGTCTCCAGTGTCTTGACACCTGGGGCACCTGGCGTCCTTTCTCCACCCGAAATCAAAGAGTCTCTTAGGAGTATAATATGTCCTATGTAATAACATCAAGTATGAGACCCTTTGTGCGGGCGAGACCGACACCATGTGTCCCTTCTCAAGTATTCTCAGCCATTGTTCATCTGTCAGGGTTCCGAATTCTTTTTCCCACTTCCTTCTGCTCTTAAGTCGTACTGGGCTTTCTACACTGCCTTCACATATATATGGGTAAATTTCTGCTATGAATCCTTTGGTCTTATCTTGGGAGCCTATTCTATGATATACCGGAGAGTTGACCCAGTTTGGTCCTTGTTTCGCAAATTGCCTATTTAAGGCATGCCTGATTTGTAGGTATTTATAAAATGAGTGTTTCGGTAGGTCATAGTCTGTTCTTAGTGCGGTGAATGTCTTTAGTGTCTTTCCTTCGTATAGCTGAACTAGTTTAACTATCCCCTTTATCTCCCACTCTTTAATCTTCCCTATCTTCTCTACTTCCTCCAGGTTCTTGTTATTCCAGAGGGGGGTGTATTTTGTCATGCCCTCCAACCCTTTTACTTTTACAGTTCTTTAAATGCAGAGCTAATGATGTAAGCCAGTTATTCTATTCAAACTCACTGACCATTTATAAGATCAGCCTTGTCAGTGATTTACCTACAAAATTAAATTCTTACATCTAGAAATACTTTATAGGGTTAGCAATGCATCCCTGTTTTATAGATGGGCTGTTTGTGCAGAGATAATACATTACCATCTGTCACGAATGGAGGCATGGGGAAGTTATATGGTTAATGCAAATGAGAACAAAGTGAGACAAAGACTTTAAAAATTAAAGTGTGCAGAAGGGGTAGTGCATTATTAAATCAATCTAAATTGTTTTCTTTTGGATGCAATTATGTTCCCTGGTGAGATTTATTTATTTAATTTTATTTTTTTTTCTTTCTTGCAGGTACCATTCCAAGTGCTGCCAGGAGAGAGTGTGGAGTATTTAGGGAGTGCAAATGATGCTGTCATAGCGATATCCAATTACAGGCTACACATCAAGTTCAAGGACTCCGTCATTAATGTAAGCAAATACAAATACTAACTGTGGTTCTACATAGGTGGCTATATTCATTAAACGGGCAAGAACAAATACGAATGCAGAGTCAATTTTTATCACGCAAAATATGACACTGTGCCTGTTTAGCATTGCCTTGGTTGTCAACAGAATTTATAAATGTCCCCCATAGGGTACACACATTTATGACCATCAGATTTCAGAGTAGGTATGTTTTTGATTTGCTGTGATGCGTGACTCGACTCTGCCCATCACCATGTCACTTGTTTCAGACTTTCCTTAAAGCAGTATTCAACCCAAAGCCAAAAATGTAACATATCGCAGCTTACCAATGCTTAGATGTGGTGGCTACATTCAATTATATATATATATATATATATATTATATGTATTTTTTTTTTTTTTTTTTTTTTTTTGGCGTTTTCACCTGGTGATCTGGCCAGTAACACCCCTCCTGTATTAGAGTGCCTACACTCTGGATGGAGCAGCAACAAAGCACCTTTTGGACAGCAGTATTTGTTTGTGGGGAGAAGGGGAGTGTTAGATGTTCTAGCGGATTTAAATACACTAACACATTAAAGCCAAACTCCAGCTCACACTTTTTAGGCAGTTGCAGGAACCGTGTGTTTGTTTTTGTTTTTTTCCCCGGGATAAAGGTTTTACATGAAGACTGTTTTTTTATTGTAAGCACTGCATCAGTGGTAAGTGGTTTGTATCATCCCTCTAATTGATGCATCTGCTAGAGACCTTTTTCTTTTGAAAAACAGACTAGCTGGCCAGATCACCAGGTGAGAATAAGGGAAGGAAAACTAACCATCATAGCTAAGATTTGGTAGGTTGCAATATAATAAAGGTTTGCTTTTGGGTTTAATGCCCCTTAATGAATCAAAGGACAGTTTTTTGGTTTGTTTTTTTCTGTTCCAAGAAACTGGTAAGAAAGCAGTGTAGCTTTTCTATACTGCCACTTTCACCTCTGTACTTCTATACATTTCTACATAATGGGAGAAATCCAACACCTATTGGGGCATATCGGGCATCTGAACAGCCCGATTTACATAAACATTGGTTCCTTGTACTGATTTTAAAAATTGCTCTGCCATGGATGGTGGTTTCTGCCCATTAAGAGACTTTCACCAGCAAATTTAGGGCAAAGTGGCAGTTTCTTCTGATAGAATCCAACCCTAGCAAAGTATACCTGCCATACATCCTCTCATCACTTCCTTATTGCAGCTGTCCACTGCATAAGGTTTGATATCGGAGCTTACTGGGTGCATGAAGTCACTGCCCTCTTAGATGGTAGTGATCAGGTCTGGAGATTTGACTGTTTACATAGTGTGGGGGAGCATGCGACCTCCCCTAAGCCCCACTGTGTTAGAGAAGCAGAGCGAGGGTTCCATCAGAGCAACAAAGGAGCATAGAGTGGTGACTATACCTTGCTGGAGGGGAAGGGCTATTAAGAGTTTGTGAATTGATTCCAGATTTGTCCTGAATTGACAGATGCCAATTTAAAGGAGATTCACAATGCAGTCAGAAATCTAGACATCCCTTTTGGTTATCCTTCTATCTATCTCTATCTCTAATCTATATATATATATATATATATATATATATATATATATATATATATATATATATATATATATATATATATATTTACTGAATTTTCGTTGTGTGTGTTTGTTTTTTGTTTATTAAGCATTTTGGTGATATCTTTGCAGGTGCCTTTAAGGATGATTGAAGCTGTGGAGAGCCGTGACATGTTCCAGCTACAAATTATTTGCAAAGACTCCAAAGTAGTAAGGTATATAGTTGCTGAGTGTGGTCTTTGTTTGTTTTTTTTTTTTTTTTTTTTTTTTTTTTTTTTTTTTTTTTAATCATTTGTGTCCCCTACCAAAAAAAAAAAAAACAGCTGTGTTTTAAAGTGCGTAAATCTAAAAGTAGAGCTGAAAATCTGTAGCGATTCTCCATTGCATTACTTGGCCACCAGAGGACAAGAACATTTCCGCTCCTTGGTCTAGTAGTCAGTTTAATTTGATGGCTCACTTTGCACGTTCTTACTGAAGCATAAAGCGGAGTTCAGGTACAATAATGATCTAGCCTCTGGTAAGGAATTCGTCTACATTCTGCCTTTAATTCAGCTGCCTCTGCAATTTATTTAAGTTCAGATCACATTTTATTTATTCTGTGTTATCAAAAATGTTGTTCAGCTTTTAAACGAAACATTATATTGTAGTCATTTTGTCAACCCAAAATAGATTTTAGTTTTTTTTTTCCCCCCTCTTTTGGTAGACGCTGTTAAGTTGCCCTGCCCGGCAATGCCTTTTATTCCTTGGCCTTGCTAATGCAAGTCTGAAATATAATGCTTCCCTCTTTGACTTTCAGATGCCACTTTTCTACATTTAAGCAGTGCCAAGAGTGGTTGAAGCGGCTGAGCAGAGCTACTGTACGTCCCACAAAGCAAGAAGACCTGTTTGCATTTGCCTATCATGCATGGTGCCAAGGGATCTGCTCTGATGAGGAGGAGCACCATGTCCACCTCTGTCGTCCGGGTAAGAAATAGCCATATATTTTAACAGTGGGAGTACATGTGATCCAGACATCTCTACTAGAATGCACAGCCAGGTGCTTCAACACTATCAAAAAAGCAATGCAGCCTGTTGACTGGACAGTGGAGGAGCAGACAGTTATTGCTGTTGGGTGCCCTCACTGGGAGATTTACCACTCTTTTTAGCCTAGTGACTATTGCTGCTGAAATAAGAGTGAGGGGAATTCCAGAATTTTAGTGTTGTCATCAGAAGCGGTGTGGGGAAATCTTGGAACAGGGCTACCTGCTTTGATGACCACTATCTATAAAAGGGAATTCCACTCACTTTGGAGGGATTTTCTCACTCTGTCTCCATGATACAATTTAAAGGGGAAATCTCTCCAAGAGCACACATGTGGGGAAAAAAAAATATATCATAAAAAAAATAAAATAATGTGGTTGCATAAGTGTGCACACCCTCTTTTATAACTGGGGATGTAGCTGTGTTCAGAATTAGGCAATCACATTTAAACTTATGGTAAATAGGAGTCAGTACACACCTGCCATCATTTAGAGTGCCTCTGATTAACCCCAAATAAAGTTCAGCTGTTCTAGTAGGTCTTTCCTGCCTTTTTCTTAGTTGCATCCTACAGCAAAAGCCATGGTCCGCAGTGTTTCCAAAGCATCAGAGGGATCTCATTGTTAAAAGGTATCAGTCAGGAGAAGGGTACAAAAGAATTTCCAAGGCATTGGATATGGAACACAGTGAAGTAGGTCGTCAAGTGGAGCAAATATGGTACAACAGTGATATTACCAAAACTGGACATCCCTCCAAAATTGATGAAAAGACGAGAAGAAAACTGGTCAGAGAATCAGCATTAATGCAGCTTCAGGCATACCTGGCAAGTACTAGCTGTGTGGTACATGTGACAACAATCTCCCATATAAGATATGTTTGGCGCAAAAACACTGCACATCACCAAAAGAACACCATACCCACAGTGACGCATGCTGGTGGCAGCATAATGCTTTGGGGTGTTTTTTCTTCAGCTGGAACAGGGGTCTTGGTCAAGTTAGAGGGAATTGCAAACCATTCAAAATACCAGTCAATATTGGCATAAAACCATCAGACTTCTGCTAGAAATCTGAACATGAAGAGGAACTTGATCTTTCAGCATGACAAGGACCCAAAGCATACATCCAAATCAACAAAGGAATGGCTTCACCAGAAGAAGATTAACGTTTTGGAATGGCCCAGCCAGAGCCCAGACCTGAATCCGATCTGTGGGCTGATCTGAAGAGGGCTGTGCACAGATGCCCTCATGTTCTGACAGATTTGGAGTGTTTTTGCAAAGAGTGGGCAAATATTGCCAAGTCAAGATGTGCCATGCTGATAGACTCGTACCCAAAAAGACTGAGTGCTGTAATAAAATCAAAAGGTGCTTCAACTAAGTATTCGTTTTAAGGGTGTGCACACTTATTTAATCATATTTAATTTTATTTTTTAGTTTTACTTCCCTCCACCTAAAAGATTTCAGTTTGTTGTAAAGTTTATAGGTCACATTAAAGGTGGAAAAAGTTCTGAAATTATTTATCTTTGTCTCATCACAGAAACCTGACATTTTAAAAGGGGTGTTTTATATCCACTGTATATTGAAGTACTGCTGCCTATATTTTGTAATCCGCTGACTGTTTTTTCCCTGAAGTTATTCTCCATTTTTTAAATGTTCCCATCATTTGCTGAGTTTGGATCACCCAGATTTGAGACGGGTGTGCTGTGGATGTATATAACGCTGTGATGTAGAATAGCAGCACCTCAGCTGGATACCATCATTAATAAAGTGCTATCCTGGCTCAAGACGTTTTGAAATCTCTGGAGAGGCCAATTGATATAAGCTCCTTATGGGTAACATGATACCCAGTCTTTGTGGGCTGTAGTGGCTTCCGAATGTTGTTTTTTTTTTTTCCCTGGATAATGCCCCTGTTCTTGGTCGGGGAGTTATTTTAACAATGCTACTCTACAAACTAAACACAAAACAATTGGCCTCGTTCACACTCTTGAAGAAGCAGAATTTAGGTCTGGGGAATTGTGTTGAGTCAAGTCTCACCCTCTTAGCCTAATCTGCTGTATCATTATAAGAATTAATTGATATTGGAATGCAGGTAGTTGCAATTGTGTACATCAGACATGCAGACATTTTCTTGAACAGATGGGTTGGGTTTAGATTTATTATTTATTTATATAAATAAAATAATAACAATAAAAAAAAAGATATATATATATATATATATATATATATATATATATATATATATATATATATATATATATATATATATATATATATATATATATATATATATATATATATATATATACGTATATACGTGCACGCACACATGGATTCTGCTGTTGAAAGTAAATCTAGCTTTCCGACATCTTCTTCCAGGGCGGCTTACAGAGAGAGGGCTCCTCCCTCCTAGCACAAGAAACGCATGAGCCACATTATAAAAGTACAACACATGCAATATCCCCTCGGTATTTGTGTTTTCTCCGGCCAGACAGGAGCTCCAAACAATGTGTTTTTTTTTTTTTTTTGTTTTTTTTTTTTTTGCTTCTGGTGGACAGGTGTCACACATACTAGCATAGTGTTTCTCAACTCCAGTCCTCAAGGCGCCCCAACAGGTCATGTTTTCAGGATTTCCCTCAGATGAACGGCTGTGGTAATTACTAAGGCAGTAAAACTGATCAAATCACCTGTGCAAAATAATGGAGAGCCTGAAAACATGACCTGTTGGGGCGCCTTGAGGACTGGAGTTGAGAAACACTGTACTAGCATATGCTCCGGTGGAGGGTACTTTAAAGATTCTTAGATTAGAATTGTTATCCACTGGATGTTTTGATAATTGGTATTTACTTCAGTGGAAGTAATGCACTGGTGTTTGTCATCTGATTCATTGCAGGGCAAAGCCCATGAGCCCAAAAATAGCAAAACAGACACCCAGAAAAAGGTGTCCAATGTGCGCCAAGAAAATGCCTTATGGTTGGAAGAAAAGTGCATGTCAGGACTGTATAGATAAACTCATCAAGGGAGAGACCGGACCTGTCCTCAAGGGTTTTATGGACTCAATGAAGGAGATGAAACAGACTTTACAGTCCTTTAAACCCAGAGAGCAGGAAGCTCTTGCTGAACCTATCCCCTGTACTTCCGGTACCAGTACCGTTGCTAGGCCAATAGTCCTTGCCCAGACATAGGCAGCCCACAAGCAGGGAGTGCTGCAGGAGAGCTCAGAGTCAGCCTCAGATTCTGAGGAAGGGGAGCTTAATGAGGAAAAAACCCAGCAAGGTCCAAAGATTTACTTTTCCTTCAGAGGTATATATGACACTCTGGAGCTGGAAGAACCAGAAAACCAGGAGTTGTCTGTACATGACCTTTTTTTATATGCAGGCCCTCAGCCAAAGCAGACCAGAACCTTTCTGATGCATATGTCCCTAAAAGACAGTACTTCAAGAATGGAAGAATCCAGAGGTGAGAGTCTTCTTCCCTAAGAATCTGAAGAGAAGTTTTCCCTTCGAGGAGGAGGATACAAAGTTGTGGAAAAAGTGTCCCAGACAAGACACCTCCCTATCTAAAGTTTTCGAAAGGTTCAGAGCTCTCCTTTGAGGACACAGGCATCCTAAAGGAGCCAATGGATAGAAAGGCGGAAGGGTATTTAAAGAAAGCGTGGTAAGCCTGCTCTGCTAACTTCAAACCAGCCCTAGCAACTACGTGTGTGGCTCGTATGCTTGATTTGTGGCTAAAACGGCTCTGCACCCTTCTGGAGTCAGACGCTCCCAGGAAAGATTTTGGATGCTTTGCCAACTTTAAGTAAGGCAGTAGCCTATATAGCAGATGCGTCCACAGAGTCTGTAAAGTTCTCGGTCAGGTCTACATCATTGATTAATGAAGCCAGGAGGGCTATCTGGCTGATTTGAACCAAAGGGCTGATTTGCTCTTTGGTAAAGAGCCAGAATCTGTTCAAGAGAGGTCGGACGATAAAAAGAAGGTGTTTTCTTTTCCCAAACACACAACAAAGGAAATTTCGACCCTTCCAGAGATCAGGAGAAAGGAGCCATCGGGGGGGGGGGGGCAGACGGCAGCGTAACAAGGGTTTTGCAGCTAAGCAAGACCAGAAAAGAGGGTGGTAGTACAGGAGGGGGAATGAGCAGAGGTGGCTTCCTTTTCAAACCCTCCCAGCCTAAAGACCCTTCCCAGTGACTCAGTCGGCCATGTGGGGGGAAGGTTGGGGTCATTCCTCCCACAGTGCCATTTTCAGCAACAGCTTTATCCTGGATATGCTCAAGTCTGGGTACTGGATAAAGCTAGTGGGTTGCCCCCTCAGAAATTTCACCCAACAATTTTTCCAAAAGACGTGGAGAAAGAAATCAACAGTTATGTCTTCCCTCCTACAGAGTATGCTGGAGGAGAAGGTGATAAGCCTCACCCCCCCCCCCCCAACTCTAAGAAACGTTTTTTTGTTTTTTGTTTTTCCTCACGTTTTTCTGATAACAAAAGCTATCAGGAAAATTGCGACTCATTTTGAACCTAAAACAAGTGAACATGTTTGTAAAGTACAAACGATTCAAAATGGAGTCAATATACACCACCAGATATTTGTTAACCCCTGAGGTCTTCATGGTCTTATTAGACGCCTATCTTTATGTCTCCATTCGAAAGGAGTCCAAGCAATATCTCAGGTTTGCAGTGAAGAATGGGTTCCAAGACCCTCTATTTTCAGTTCAATGCTCTGCCCTTTGGATTGGCGTCGGCACCACGCATCTTCACGAATATTCTGGCAGAAGCTCTGTGGACCCTGAGATCCGAGGGGATTCACATAATTCTCTACCTGGACGACCTGCTGATCTTTGCAGACTCAGCAGATGAAGTGAAGCAGAACCTGAGCAGAACTATCGGACACCTACAGCAGCTGGAGTGGCTAGTAAATCGGGAGAAGTCAGTACCTATTCAAAGTATAGTATTATTGGGATACTTTATAGACTCAACTACATCCAAACAATAATTGCAGAGGTAAGATGCCTTGGCGCATGTACAGAGACCTCAATTTGAGGTGTAATGAGGGTCCTTGGTTTGATGACAGCAGCCATCCCAGGAGTTCAGTGGGCCCAATTTCATACTCGAGCACTTCAGGCATTCATGCTTTCTCTCTGGGATGGAAGGAAGGAATCTCTTCAGAGGCAGAGATCTCGCAGGAAGTAAAACTCTCAATCAAGTGGTGGTTAATCCCTGCAAATCTCTCTGCAGGTCGACTTTTGGCCCAACACAACCCGCTAAAGGTTACCACGGATGCCAGCGGTCAGGGGTGGGGAGCCCATTCAGGCGCACAGATGACCTGAGGGGTCTGGAGCCGGCAGGAAGCCACCCTCTCCTCCAATGTAAGGGAGCTGAGAACAGTTCTAAAGGCTCTAGTAGCCTTTGGTCCCACTCTGAGGGGAAGACCCATGCAGGTCCTTTCAGACAATATTACCACCGTAAGCCACAACAACAAGCAGAGAGGTACTAGAGTGGCAGGCCTTATGAGGATGGCAGAGGAAATCCTTCAATAGGCAGAGGCAAATCTTCTATCCCTGTCTTCAATTCACTTAAAAGGGGAATTAAACAATCTGGCGGATGTCCTAAGCAGGGAGGTTCTGTTTCAGACAGAATGGTGCTCGAATCGAACAGTGTTCGAACAGATAAGAAGTGGGGTGTCCCACCGATAGACCTTTTTGCTACAAGGCAGAACAGGCAGGTGGAGCAATTTTTCTCCCTCCAGAAAGACCATCTCAGTCTGGGCCTAGATGCCCTATCCCAATCCTGGGAAGTAAGCCTGGTGTATGCGTTTCCACCTTTTTGCCCTCATTCAAAAGATCATCCGGAAGATAAGAGTGTCAAGCACGAAGGTTATCCTGATCGCTCCATTCTGGCCAAGGAGTTCTTGGTTCTCAGGACTACTAAGACTCAGCCTCATGGAGCCTTGGAGATTACCTTACAGGACAGACCTCATATATCAGGGAGAGGTGAATCATCCAGAAGTGAGCTCTTTCTCTGACGGCCTGGCTACTGAGAGGGAGCTGTTAGAGCGGAGAGGGTTATCAGCAAAAGTAATCAATACCATCCTTAGCAGCTGGAAAACTGTCCACTAACGCAATTTTACAATAAAATCTGGAAGACATTTGGGGCCTGGCGCATACTCGACAGTGTCAGGAGCCATGATCCCAGCGGTCTTAGATTTCCTCCAAGCTGGAGCAGAACTAATTTTTGCGGTCAATACCCTCAAGGTGCAGATATCAGCTCTGTCTAGCTTTTTAAATCAAAGGCTGGCAGAAGAGCCCTTGGTCAAGAGATTTCCTACATTCATTAGCCGTAAGCTGGTCCCCAAGTCGAGGAGGTTCCCTTCCAGGTACTTATCCACGGTGTTGCAAAGTCTTTGAAAAACACTGTTTGAGCCACTAGAGGAACTGCTCATAAAGCGCTTAACCTTGAAAACAGTGATTTTAGTGGCCCTAGTCTCCGCTAGGAGGGTTAGTGAGATATAGGCACTCTTAGTGGCTGAGCCCTTCTGCATCATTTTGCAAGACAAAATGACCCTCTCTCTGGACCCGCCATTTCTTCCCAAAGTACTGTCTAACGTCCATAGTTCAGAAGAGATCGTGATGCCTTCATTTTGCAGAGATCCTAAAAATGACAAGGAGGCTGGATTTAATAAAATAGATGTCAGGAGATGCTTGATCGCTTACATAGATCACACCAAGGAATGGCAATGTTCCACCAGCCTGTTTTGTTTGCGGGTTAAAACCAGGGTAAAAGGGCATCTAAAAAATACCATCGCAGAGGCTTTCAAAGCAGCATCCTTGACACCACCGTTAGGAATAAATGCTCATTCCACAAGGGCGGTTTCCACTTCTTGGGCTGAAAGGGAAGGAGTGTCTCCCCTCCAGATTTGCAAGGCTGCAACTTGGTCCAGGTTCCAGACTTTAGTAAAGCATTAGACTGGACCTGCTTGCCAGCCAAGACCTTTCGGCAGGAAAGGGCTGCAGGCTGTGGTCCCGCCCTGATCAGGTAGTCTTATTTTGTCCTCTCCGTAAGCGTATTTTTGTAAATATTTTATTCAGTTCCCTCCCTCCTTTGTTGGTGGATTAGCAATGTAAAGCATAAAATAAACCTACGCTAATGAGGGTTTATTGATTGCTTATTCTGAAGCCTTTGGTTATTTGTTAATACTGAGGGGCTATTGCATGTGTTGTACTTTATAATGGATCATGTGTTTCCTGTGCCGGGTGGGAGGAGCCTATCTCTCTGTAAGCTGTCCTGGAAGATTCCTGGAAAAAGTAGTATTTTTCTATTTTTGGTGACAATTTCTTATTTATGTGATCAATATATGCAAGTAATCATTGGTGGACAAAAGGCTCGGTTCACAAAGCTAACACACCAGCATAAAGTTCCTTTTTTTTATTTTTATTTTTTTATGTACCTTTTCAGCTGCGTGTAGTGAGATTTAAAAAGCAGTCGTATGGCTAAAATAAAGGTCCTTATCCTTGTGTAAAAGTACAACTGCTGTCAAATCTATATTTTTGGTTGAAGAGGGATTGGAACACCTTTCAGATGCCCATGTTGCGGAGATTCACCCTCTCTATTTGTCCTGGTGACTGTTATTAGCAGGAGTGAAAGTTAAAACTCCAAACTTTTTGAATTGTGACAAGAACAAGAATTGAGCAGAATCTTCCAATGGAGATACTGGTTCTGGTGACAGGGAAGGATTTCTCTCACTTTGGAGGGATTTCCTCTCACTTCCTGTTGTGGTTTTGGGACAGGAAGTGAAGGGTAAATCTCCCCAATAGTACAGATGACAAAAAAAAATATGGTCAGGAGTTCTAAATCCTCCCTTACTCTATCCAAAATAAGAACAGTAAGTTTTTTTGCTTTAGTTTAATTTTAAGGGCATATTTACTCCATATGGGTTGTGCAGCCTTGCAGTCCCAATGCTTAGACAAGGTAATTTTTGCTTTTCAGACCAATGTGTAATAATAATGGGACACGCTTTACTTTAGTGCATGTTGTGAAGCATACAGATTAATGAAATGTAATTTTGTGACATGGCAATAAAGTTGGGGGGAAAAAAACTGTAACGCATGTGATCTGTGATTACAGCACACACCAGCAGTTGCAGTTTATTGTAGCTGCTGCTATTAACAAACCCTAAAGTTTTGATTGAACCTACGGCAATTTTTTGTCTGGATAGGGTGTCTTTTGTGTTTTTGACTTTTGTGGGTGTTGCTAACTGTTCAAATTGATGACGTTTTTAAAGTAATCAGAGAAAAACCTATAGAAGTTTTACCCCGGTGTCAGAGCATGGTATAGAGATGCAATTTTACGTTTGAATAAGAAAATTTAATTTAAACTATATAAAGTCTTTATCTCTATCTATAATCCCTGTCCTAGATTATACATTAACTGCAGCAGATAATAACATAATTTTACTCCAAACAGCCATGAGTGCTTGAATATTATGTAACTATGAATGGGTTTATTTTAGGTGATCATGTGAAGGATCGCTTCCAGATGGAGTTGCTACGGATGGGCTTTGATATGCAGAATGCCTGGAGAGTGTCTGAAATCAACAACAACTACAAGTGAGACATTTAGATTCACAGAATTCAGAGCAGATTATCCTTTTTTGGTGGAAATGATTGAACCAAATTTGACATCACTTTTGGAATTATTTCTGTACAACGCCCTGCTAGTGTTCATCCATTTCTTTGTAGGAATTGCACCATCACATTACTAGGGGTTGCAGCACATTTTTTGTAGTTCATAGTTGTTTGTGCTCAGTTAGAATTCCTTTTCGTCTCCAATGTCAATAGACAGTGTCCCTTTGTATTTTTAAAGCCGAGTTCCACCTAAAAATGGAACGTCTGCTTTAAGGGAAAGTGACCCTCTGACATGCCACATTTTGGCATGTCATTTTTTGGGGGGGGGGGGGGGGCGGCGGCATGTCTTTTTAGAGGGTTCCAGCTCCCACTACCTCGCCGGAAGGGGGATCACCTCTCTCCCTCTTAGCAATCATCTGGGACGTGTCACAGGTCCCAGGTGATTGCCATCGCCCACAGTGACGATGCTGGTGCCGCAGAGAGGAGTGGGAAGACTAGCACACAGGAGTTTTTTTACCTTCATGCATTGAATACATGTGAGTAAAAAAAACCTTCAGCCTTTACAACCACTTTAAAGGAGCACCATTCTCCCCCCAAAAAAGTCAGAAGCTACAAATACTGTAGCTGTGGGCATTTACCTCTCCCAGTTATTCAGAGATGTCCTCACTCGAGTTGATTCTTCAATTGGCTTCGGGCCCAGGCGCTGGTATCTTAAAGTTGTAAAGTCAGAAGTTTTTTGTCTTCATGCATTCTATGCAATAAAATAAGCCTTCTGTGTGCAGCAGCCCCCCTAATACTTGCATGAGCCCCATCTCTTTCCAGTGATGTCCACGAGTCTCGGCCATCCGAGACTCTCCCTCCTGGTTGGCTGAGGCACAGCAGCGGTGCCATTGGCTCTCGCTGCTGTCAGTCAGCCAATCAGGAGAGAGCTGCTTGCTATGGGGGCACTCAACAGGAGGGAGGGGCCAGGAGCACAGAAGAGGGAACCGAGAAGAGGAGGATTTGGGCTGCTCTGTCAAAACGAGGTACTCTTTTTGTATGGAGTAAGTGACCACATAGAAGTGCATAGATTAGGGAATGATTAGTACCTATTCCTGGTATTTAAATACTGTTTGTGTCCTTGTTGAGGAGATTTCCTTTCAATTCCTTCTCTGTGTGATGCCAGTCACCTGGAAACCTCTCCAGATAAAAACCCTTTACGAGGAAAGTTGCCTTTTATTCCAAAATTGGAAATAGTCTGCAATAAAAAGTTAAGAGGCCCCAATCTTTCCAGGCTGTATCCAAAACGTGATAAAAAGGAAAAGGTCCTGGCTAGAGTTTGGTTTTAGTGGAGGTTTTTTTCTATCCTGTTTAACAGGTGCTCCTAATCTTTAACAACTCTAATAAATTGTATGCATTTTATTTTTCTTTCTACCATAGACTTTGTCCAAGTTACCCTCAAAAACTGCTTGTTCCAGTGTGGATTACTGATAAAGAGCTTGAGAATGTGGCCTCATTCAGATCTTGGAAACGAATCCCTGTTGTTGTGTACAGGTAATAGCAGGTGGTGATGTGACACTTTTTCTGGGCAAAATTGGCTACATGGCTTCCATCCGTTTTTTTTTATCAGGGCTGATTTGTGAAAAATAGAGTGAAGGAAAAAACAGAATTGTCCCATTTTACAAGTTGTTTTAGCTTGAGGCTCGGTTCACACTGATGCGATGCGGGAAATGCACAGGAATCGCTGTTTCCCTCATCGCACTGCATAGAAATCGTGTTCATGTGATCTGCAGGTGTCAATTAAAAGTTAACACCCCAAAAGCAGGTTGCAGAATGTAGTATGTTCGCTAGAAATGCGATCTGATTCCAGTGCCGGAAAAAAAAAGTGCCTGCCACCTTTTTTTGTGCGATTCAAGCCATGCTAAATGATGGGCTCAAATCACAGCGCACAGAATCGCATGTGACTTGCACAGGAATGCAGTGTGATTCTTGAGTGAATCGCATCAGTGTGAACCCAGCCAATAGTTACTGTTGGGGAAACGCAGCCAATTGTCTTTGTGTGCAGTTCTGTAATTCTCTTCTCTATATAGTCCTAACAGATTACACAGCAGTTTATAGCACAAGTGTACATCAGCCCTTGTTTCCCAAAGGAGCTCAAAATATAAAACTCCTAGACATACAGGATCCGTTTTGGTTAAGCTTCTGATTAACTTACCAATATGTTTTTGGATTGTTGAACCAAATGGGGAGCACGTACAAGCTCCATGCAGATGGTGTCCCCTGTAACA
This sequence comes from Lithobates sylvaticus, assembly GCA_028564925.1. Taxonomy (NCBI): domain Eukaryota; kingdom Metazoa; phylum Chordata; class Amphibia; order Anura; family Ranidae; genus Lithobates; species Lithobates sylvaticus. The sequence continues at coordinate 130,338,817 of CM053027.1, forward strand.
TTTGACCCCCCAGAGCTGCAGGCTGAGAGTGACGACTGTAGCCGGCATGCTGTTTTATAAAACTTACATGCTGTATATATGGCTGCAAAATGTAAGCAACTTCTCTTTTTTGCAGACATTCGCGAACAGGGGCTGTAATCGCTCGCTGTAGCCAACCAGAGATTAGCTGGTGGGGATGGCGCAATGCCGACGATGAGCATCTAGTAACTTCCATTGCAAAAGCCTGCGCACTTAACCCTGGAGGACGCACAGCTGCTGCCAGCTTGACTAACAAAGGCACCGGTGAGGGGACAGAGAATGCAGATACAGATTTTGGTACGTTGCATGTTTTATAGTTATGAATTTGGTAAGCCACATGTACTGCAGTTATAAATTGTAATTACCAATATATTTACAAACCGTCTTATTAGATTTACCTCTCAGTTATGTTAATTGCATTTAATGGCATGGTTTATAGATTCTTCGCTGACTGCCTGTCCTGGCATGGAGGGTAGCACACCACCGCAGAAACTCCTCATTCTGGATGCACGATCCTACACTGCTGCTGTGGCAAACCGAGCGAAAGGTGGAGGCTGTGAATGTGAAGGTAGAAAATATTCAAATATGTTTGCAAGGCTTACTTGGTGCTGAAGTTAACTGCAGATTTTTATTCTTAAAGTTGTGTTTTTCTGTGTTGGTTTAAAGTCTGATATAAAAAAAAAAAAAAGTTTTCTACTTACCTGCTCTGTGTAGTGGTTTTGCACAGAGCAGCTTGGATCCTCCTCTTCTCGGGTCCCTCTTCACTGCTCCCTCCTGCTGAGTGCCCCCACAGCGAGCAGCTTGCTATGGGGGCTCCCGAGCTGACCCACAGCTCTGTGTGTCCATTCAGACACAGAGGCGTGGTGCTGCTGCTGTGTCTCAGCCAATTGGGAGGGAGTGTCCCAGACGGTCGAGGCATTTGTGCACATCGCTGGATAGAGATGAGACCTCAGGTAAGTATTGGGGGGGCTGCCACCCACCGTTTTTTATGTTCATGCATGAAGGTAAAGGACCTTCTGCCTTTACAACCACTTTAACCTGTCTAAACTATACAACCTTTCATTTAAAAAAAAAAATCTAGTGTCCAGAAACCCAGGAGCCACGTTTAATTCCATTTTTTATTTATTTATAACTGGTAATGCATTGCATTAATGGATGTGGTGGAGATGTCCAAGTTCCATCCTAAAGCAGAGCCAGTATTTTTTTTTTTTTTTTTTTACTGCTTGTAGCCTGGGTTCAGGGGCTCCCAATGCATGTTGGGATAGAATTTTCACAAATGGTATCTGCTGTCTCTTTATTGTGCCTATTCGTATGCGTTGATCTGTTGACAAGTTCACTTTAAACATAACTAATCATGGCTGGGCTTATGGAAAAAAAAAAGTTTGATCCTTTATTTAGCTTCTTTTGAGCCTGACATTTCAGCTTTAGTGTTATGGGTCATTTCTGCCCTGTCAGCTGCCTGACCTCCTATCTCCCTAGGGTGCAAACTATGACAAATATAATAACCCTGATGTTTACTTATTTCAGCCATTCTGCTGTTATTTTACATTGTTTTGCCTTTTAAGGAATTTGAATTGGCTAACCAAAAAAAAAAACAGATTAACTTATTAACGCTGTACAGTGTGGATGGTCGAATCTCCCATAGCGACTATTGTGTTCTCATAGCCAGTGCCTGCGGAATGGAATTGTGTTGACAGGGCCACCTACTGAGCAAATATCAGCTGATTTATTAGGAACCGAATGAAATTCGATCAGTTTATGGTCAGCCTAAAAACTTAACGCCTGCTGGGTGTTTATATTCTAAGTTTAACAGCCTGCCAGGGTCTGCTGGGCATACAAAACAGCGAAGACTTCAATAGTTGTTATCGTTGAAAATTCTGTTTCCCCACAGAGGGCTTGTTTAAAGCATTTTTAGACCCAGTTCACATCTATACAGCTCTGCCTGCATCGCCTGTGCAGGCAAGGCAGCTCATTCATTTGAATGCAGGCAAAAGTTCCCTGCATGTTTTTTTTTTTTAAACACGGTCGCACAGAAATTACATTTCGCCAATGCGTTTCCACATGCAGCAAACCCAACCAAATTTTTTTTAGTGCGTGGGGGTGCCATTAAGAGGTAACATTTTTGTTAAAGCACTGCCTTTTATGTGCAGCTGCATGTGGGTGTGGGGATGTGTTTCTTCTTGCAAGGCTAGATCATGTGCTAGTATGCGCTGCATACTAGCACATTATGAGAGACTTCCCTTTTGAAATGAAGCCCTCCAGCAGTCACCGCTGCAGAGCCTTCCATCTTCACCCGGTCTTCCCTCTGGGTTTGCGAGCTGCATCCCCGTTTAATGGCCAAGCCGCAACAATGGCACTTTCGGGCACACCACACAGCTCTGAAGGAATGGCATTGGTATGCTGTTCCTTGCCGGTGATGTCACCAGCTGCTGTTTGCTAGAATACCTCCTAAACGGTACAGGTTTAGGAGATATTTATTTTTACCTTTTAGGTAAGCTTATAATAAAGCTTACCTGTAGGTAAAAATGAAGCGAGTTTACTACCACTTTCAGTGCACCTAAAACCACCCTTGGTGCTTAGCCCTGTGAGGGCTGCAGTAAGAACTCCCAGAATGCTCTGCTAGCCAGTGGTAGTTCCTCAGAATTTAGAGGGAACCAAATTTCCAGTATTGATAATGGAATGTGTTGTGCTTTTACCTTTTCAGAGTACTATCCAAATTGTGAAGTAGTATTTATGGGAATGGCCAATATTCACTCTATCCGGAACAGCTTCCAGTACCTGCGAGCTGTGTGTAACCAAGTGCCCGATCCTGGAAAGTAAGTGTGCTCCTACGTGTCTAATTGTGTATACAGTGAGTACAGTTGGGGTATATTTGATCCATTCGAGTATTATATGGCATTGACCCTAGATTGTAGTGCATACCTGTTCTCTGTACACAGTATAAGCAGTCATTTTAGAAGCAGACTATATTACCAAGAACACTTTATTGTTTTTCTGCAGTCTAGCATTGTAATGAGAGTGCACAACAGTGACAACTTTAATTACAGTCAACTGGCCACCTAACAAAATCAACAATGCTATAACCTATTCTGTGAAGATAACCTTATCTGTGGAGTCCATATCCCCCAAGGATCATGTTGTCACGTTTACTATCCTGTCGCTGGTGAAATGATAGCTAGAAAGGGCACTACTTATCTGTTTCCAATGTCTTCACTGACAGAAGCAATGCAGAATCTCCCTCCCTGGCAATGCTGTGGAAACAGGAGAATGTTTCTCTGTTCTATATAGGGAACCTGTCATTGGGGAATTGTTGCCAGCAACAGAATTGCAAGTGTGACATTGCCTAACAAACGGAAATACAATATGCAGTCAAGATAAGTAGAATTTAGAGACCTAGCCTGTATATCGTGCCACCACATCCATGTAAAACGTGGAAAAACTAAAAAGAGCAGAAAATAGGACTTTATCGGTTGCCGCTCGTAATCCCAAGTATGAAAGAGAGGGTACTATATATATATATATATATATATATATATATATATATATATATATATATATATATTTATATATATATATTTATATGTATATGTGTATATAGATAGAGATATATATATATATTTATATATATATATATATATATGTATATATATATATATATATATATATATATATATATATATATATATATATATATATATATATGTAAAAAAATGTACAAAGTTTATTTGAACAACATGTTAAAATCTCATAAAAGTGTGACAAATACATACATATACTGATCGTGTCCCATCGTTAATGACCAGATATGTAAACCTACATCTATTTGGCCCACTATCAATTTATAGTAATATGGATATAGGTGGGCATAGTTACACCATCTGCAGGACCAGACGTAGGAATCAGAGTATCGTTGCCAATAGAAATCAGGAGATCCTATTGGTGTTATATGTCAATCAAAACATTGGCGCCATAAAGTATCTGGTTCACAACATCAGGGGTGGGGGGGGCTAGGTGTATTCAGCTCACAGCAGGGGGAGGGAGAGACCATGCAACAATAAAATCAGCTAATGAGAAGTGTCACTATTATTATACAGGATTTATATAGTGGCAACAGTTTGAGCAGCGCTTAACAAAATGGAGGCATTACAATTTGGCACAAGAGGAGTCGGAGGACCCTGCTCATTAGAGCTTACAATCTAGGAGGGAGAGTCCATTGATACAAAAGGTAATAGCTGTGGGGGATGAGTTGATGGAGAAAGTAAAACAGTGTATTAGAAGCAGGATAAGCTTCTTTAAAGAGGAGAGTTTTCAGGGATCGTCTAAAGATAGATTAGGGGACAGTCGGACAGATTGGGTTAGGGAGTTCCAAAGGATGGGAGAAGCTCTGGAGAAATCCTGGAGGCGAGCCTGGGAGGAGGTGACAAGGGAGCTAGAGAGCAGGAGGTCTTGGGAGGACCGTAGAGAGCGGCTTGGTTGGTATTTTGAGACTAGGTTAGTGATGTAGCTGGGCTTTGTTATTTGCTGGGTGAGGGGAAGCTAGTGGAGGGATTGGCAGAGATGGGTGGAGGACACTGAACGGTTGGTAAGGTGGATGAGTCTTGCAGAAGCATTCATTATGGACTGAAGTGGGGATAGTCTATGTAAAGGAAATCCAATGAGGAGTGAGTTGCAGTAGGCGAACGCCTCGTACACATGGTTCGATTGTTGGCCAACCGAGCGTATGCTTTTTGTTAAAAGGGCGTGTGCCAGGATCTTGTCTTGCATACTAAAGGTATGCAAATTGTCGTTCGACAACACGAACAAAGTGACATACTACGAGGAATTTCAGCTCTTGAGCGCCACCCTTTGGGCCCCTTCCAATTTCGTGTTTGGTGAGCATTGATTCCGAGCATGCGTGTTTGCACTTTCGACTTTTGTGTGACGGATTTGTGTACTGACCATACGAAAATCAGACGTGGAGCCGTTGTCTGCCGAAAACTTACTAGCCTGTCATCTAAATTTGTTGGCCAAAAATTGGAAAATAATTGTCAAAAGGAGTGTACTAACGGTAAGAATTTAGGACAACAGTCTGTCAACAGACAATCCCCTTCCAACAATCGAACCGTGTGTACGAGGCTTAAGGCTCAACCTATACTTTGGAGACAATGGAACAGACGGGAGAGGGGGAGAGTACGCATAACTCCCAGTTCAAAACTAGAATGGTACTATGTAGCCTAAAATAACTCCACCTTCCCATGTATAGCTGTTCTCTTGTATATGTTATATTGTGTGGGCAACTCCTGGCTGTCTCTTCCGCTGATCCCCCAGTGGGTAAGACAACCAGAGGACGGGACAGCCAGGACCGAGACAGGAGTAGCCCACACAATCTTCCCCTACATCTGGCAGCACCCCCTAGATCCGGCCATGTCAACACTAGCTTTAATGCAGGCACAGAGTGAGGCGAGTGAGAATGGAGGATGACCGTAAAAACGAGGTCGGAAGAACCAACTATGCTCCCGGCTTTGTTGTGTGGGAGGCTGTCCCAAGCTTCACTCATGTGCCATCTTAAATGCCTCCCCAAAGGGTTAATGATCCCTGGCTTACTTTTCAACACACTGCTAAGGGTTTTTTATATTAACTGGTCACCTAAACATGTACCGTATTTATCGGCGTATAACACACACCCCAAGTTCAGGAGGGCATTTTAAGGAAAAAAAGTTTTAGGAGGGAAGTTTAGGGGAAAAAACAACTTACATTTAAAGCGGTAGTAAACCCGCTGACATGTTTTTTTTTTTTTTTTTAGACACCTGTAAGGGAAAAGGCATAATGAGCTAGTATGCACCGCATACTAGCTCATTATGAAATACTTACCTTAGAACGAGGCGTCGGTAACTCACCTGGTCCACGCCGAGGTCGCTGACATGTTGCCTCGGCATGTCTTCCGGGTATCGCGACTCCAGCGCTGTGAGTGGCTGGAGCCGCGATGTCGTCACTCCCGCGCATGCGCACGGGAGACTTCGTCCAGGCAGGGTTCGTATTCTGCCGGCCTTTCAGCCGAGAATCTCCCGTGCGCATGCGCCGCTGCAGTCAGATATTTTTTTTACCTACAGGTAAGCCTCATTATAGGCTTACCTGTAGATGAAAGTCCAAAATGGGACTTTACTTACACTTTAAGCGTCATTTGCAGCTTGCCCACCGTCATTTGCAGCTTGCCCAGCGTAATTTGCAGCTTGCCCAGCGTCATTTGCAGCTTGCCCACGTCATTTGCAGCCTTGCCCAGCGTCATTTGCAGCCTTGCCCAGCGTCATTTGCAGCCTTGCCCAGCGTCATTTGCAGCCTTGCCCAGCGTCATTTGCAGCCTTGCCCAGCGTCATTTGCAGCCTTGCCCAGCGTCATTTGCAGCCTTGCCCAGCGTCATTTGCAGCCTTGCCCAGCGTCATTTGCAGCCTTGCCCAGCGTCATTTGCAGCCTTGCCCAGCGTCATTTGCAGCCTTGCCCAGCGTCATTTGCAGCCTTGCCCAGCGTCATTTGCAGCCTTGCCCAGCGTCATTTGCAGCCTTGCCCAGCGTCATTGCAGCCTTGCCCAGCGTCATTGCAGCCTTGCAGCCTTGCCCAGCGTCATTGCAGCCTTGCCCAGCGTCATTGCAGCCTTGCCCAGCGTCATTGCAGCTTGCCCAGCGTCATTGTAGCTTGCCAGCGTCATTTTCAATCTTTTCCGGGTTTAAATTTCCCGCCGCCGAGACGCTCTGTCGCGTGCGCCGCCGAAAAAACCCGAAGCACGGCCGAAAAAGACCGAAGCGCCCCCGGAAAAAGCCGAGCCGACTCGGACGGCTAAGCTCGCGGTCCCGCCTCCCTGCTGTTTCCGGAGCGAGCGCAGGGAGGCGGGACTACGAGCAGAGCCGAACAGTCTGCTCGGCTTTTTCCGGGGGCGCTTCGGTCTTTTTCGGCCGCACTTCGGGTTTTTTTCGGCAGCGATTGCTATTTTTCGGCGGCGCTTGCCATTTTTGTCATTTTTTTTTTGGGGGGGGGGTATCGGCGTATAACACGCACCCACGACTTTCCCCCGATTTTTAAGGGGGGAAAAGTGCGCGTTATACGCCGATAAATACGGTATATCTAAAATATTTTTATAAGGCTGTAGATTTCCTTTAATGTGCTGTTTTATATAGGTGACTGGTCTGTTTGATTCCCTCAAAATATGGCTGCCTCTTGTGTGTATCCGATACAAGTACACTATCGGCATAATTTATGATATTTATTCTTCATCTCATAAGCCTTGGCATGTCCATTTTTTTAATTTCCATCAACTAACACCACTGTAACGATCTTGTGTCAGGTGGTAAAATTCTTTGTGCTTTATAGCTGGCTGTCAGCACTGGAAAGCACCAAGTGGCTTCAGCACCTCTCTGTCATGTTGAAAGCTGGCACTGTTGTGGCCAATGCTGTGGATCGGGAGGAACGCCCTGTGCTGGTTCACTGTTCAGATGGCTGGGACCGAACACCACAGATTGTATCCCTGGCGAAAATCCTGCTGGATCCATATTACCGGACCTTGGAAGTATGTGTATATATTCCTACACCATATGAAGCAGGTTATGTTACTGATTGCTTTTTGTTTAACTGTGCTTTTTTTCACTTCTAGGGATTCCAAGTGTTGGTGGAGACGGACTGGTTAGACTATGGCCATAAGTTTGGTGATCGCTGTGGTCATCAGGAGAATGCTGAGGATCAAAATGAACAGTGTCCAGTCTTTTTACAGTGGCTGGACTGTGTGCATCAGTTACTTCACCAGTTTCCTTGTCTATTTGAATTCAACCATGCCTTCCTGGTAAAGAACTTGTTTTTATGTAGATATTAAATGATTACTTTGTTGTATAGATTTAGGTCATTAGGACAAAAATTTACTCTTTTCTGTGCTCTTCCTGTGTGGAGTAGATGGCACATTTGCATCTTTCCTTGAAATGACCGTGAGAGCCTAACTGCAATCATTTTTTCCACATTGTAGAGAATGATGACTTAGATTAGTGTGAAGAATCCAGCAATCGGCACTATGGAAGCATTAAATATGTGCCAAGTTACTTTTTTTATTTTTATTTTTTTCTTCCCCCTCCCCCAAGTTATTTTCTATTGAAAGCAGAGGGCCACCCTAAAAAAAATGCATTAACATTCTCAAAAAAACAAAAACAAACCCCTGTTGCTAGGCAATCTTCGTAATCTGCCTCTTCCTATTCTGCCGCGCTGTTTCTTCAGTTCCTCCTCTATAGCGAGCGGCCCCGTTAGCTTCTGGGACGTATGTGTCCCATAAAACAACAGGGCCATTCACAAAGCGCTGCGCAATAGGAAACTTGCAGTGAAGCCGCAAGGCTCCACTGCCTGATTCCCTTAGTTAGGATGGCGGTGCCGGGACCTGATCTGATGGGCGGATCAGCCTCGGGGGGGACATCGTAGGCTCGCTGGACAGGTAAGTGTCCTTTATTAAAAGTCGGCCGCACCTCCTCTTTTAAATTAGTTTTTATCATTATTTGTGTTAGCATAGAAATATAGCATAGATTATTTGCAATTACTTGAATGAAAACAATCTCTACCAGTGGTGGGGATGAGTTCAGTATCTTCTTCTTTCTTCCTCCTCTTTATTTATTCATTTATTTATTCATTTATTTATTTATTTATTTTTTTTGTACCTCCCTATTAAAGAGGAAGTAAACCCTCTCTAAAAAAAATTAAAAAATAAAACACCCTGCAGGACAAAGGCATAATGAGCTAGTATGCATAGCATACTAGCTCATTATGAATTACTTACCTGAGTTGGAAGTGCCTGGAGCGACCCTTATTCACCTCCTCCGTCGCTGCCATATCTCCTGGAGTGACGGTGCTGTGACTGGCTGGAACAGCAATGACGTCACTCCGGTACATGCGCGCGGGAGCCGTCAGTGACAGCATGATCCCCTTCACTAATGGCACACTCAGTGCGCCGTAGACATCGGTGCCCGTTTTTTTGGAAAATATCTCCTTAACTGTGTTGGTTAAGGAGATATTTCTTGCACCTACAGGTAAGCCTTAAAAATCCTGTAGGTTAAAATGGTCTGTAAGGGTTTACAACCACTTTAACAAGAAATTATTTTTTGTATACGCTGATAATAGCATCTTTTTCTGGCATATAGGTGAAGTTAGTACAACACACATACTCCTGCCTCTATGGAACATTCCTCGCCAACAACCCGTGTGAGCGAGAACAGCGCAACATCTTCAAGCGGACCTGCTCAGTGTGGTCCCTACTGAGAACAGGCAACAAGAACTTTCACAACTTGCTCTACATGCCTGGTGGAGAGCTGGTAGGTGGAACAAACTACTGAAAATAAAAATCTCCATCTTGTGCATGAATTTACCATACAGTGCATACATAACCTCTGCTTTTTAATAATATGACAGTTGGTTTCTGTACAGAAGTTTTCACTCATATTGTTCTTTAGGTTCTACATCCGGTTTGTCACGTTCGGGCTCTTCAGCTCTGGACAGCAGTGTATCTACCCGCATCTTCACCCTGTGCACCCATTGATGACGGCATGGAGCTTTACCTTTCCCCAGCCTCTCAAGGCCCAGACTTTAATTCCAGGTCCCTGGACAGGTAACGCTGCTTTTATTTCAGTTAAAGGACACATACAACAGTGTGATTTATAAAAAAAAAAAAAAAAATGTGTGTGTGTAATATATATATATATATATATATATAGGATGCCGATTTTTTTGGGACGATATGTTAGGCCGATTTTTATATATTTTTTTCCCTTCATCTCATAAAATCTAACAGACACCTTTCACACTGCTGCGTTTTTTTAGGCGCTTTTGGGCTAAAAATAGTGCCTGTAAACTGCCTGCAAAACGGCTCCTCTGCAGTCTGTGTGAAAGCCCGAGTGCTTTTACACTGAGGCGATGCGCTGGCAGGACATTAAAAAAAAAAAGTCCTGCAAGCAGCATCTTTGGAGTGGTGTTAACTGCTCCTCCACCACTCCTGCCCATTGACATGAATGGGCACCGCTGCCGAAGCGCCTGCAATGCGATTTGGCAGTGGCGATTCACGGGCGCATTTAACCCCTTCCTCGGCCACTAGCTGGGTTATAAGTGCCCCACTAGCAGCCGAATAGCGTCGCTAAAATTACAGTAAAGCGTCGATAAATCTAGCAGCGTTTTACAGTCAACGCCCGCCCGATTAAAAAAATAAAAACAACTATATATTAAATACACAAAAACGGGTAATCAAAACTTTTGGGCGAAAAAAAAAAAAAAATAAAAAAAAAAAAAAAAAATCGGCTAACTTTACTGTTTTAGTTTTCTTTTTAAAATCATTAGTGTATTTTTTTCCCAAAAAAATTGCGTTTGAAAGACCGCTGCGCAAATACCGTGTGAAATAAAATATTGCAACAACCGCTATTTTATTCCCTAGGGTCTCTGCTAAAAATATATATATAATTTTTGGGGGTTTTAAGTGATTTTCTAGCAGAAAATACAGGATATTTACTTGTAAGCAACAAGTGTCAGAAAAGATTTAGTCTTTAAATGGTTAAACTGAGAACTTTCTCCACACGGAGTTTACTTCATTCATCATAAGTGTAAACATTGTAACACTTTGGTCTTTTTTTTGGCAGAATGCCCAGAGAGGAGAAGGGGAAGACTCAGGCAACTTGCATTGACTTCTATTACAGAAGTCTTTTGCAAGTCACGGCTGAAGTTAAAATCGGCCTTTTTTATCAGCAAAATCGGCCGATGCCGATTAATTAAAAAAAAACGCCAAATATCGGCCGATATATCGGCCGGCCGATATATCGGTCGACCTCTAATATATTTATATATATATATATATATATATATATATATATATATATATATATATATATATATATATATATATAATACATACTGTATGTCTACACAGCCCTGTTAAAATGTCAGGTTTCTGTGATTTAAAAAAATGAGACTAAGATAAATAATTTCAGAACTTTTTCCATCTTTAATGTGTCATATAAACTGTACAATTCTGAAATTTTAGGCGGAGGGAAGTAAAAAAATAAATAAATAAAAATATGGTTGCATAAGTGTGCACACCCTTAAACTAATACTTTGAAGCATGTTTTTTTATTTTTTATTTTTTTTGCAGCACTGTCTTTTTGTGTATGAGTATCAATCAGCATGGCATATCTTGACTTGGCAATATTTGCCCACTCTTCTTTGCAAAAACACTCCAAGTCTGTCAGATTGCGAGGGCATCTCCTGTGCACAGCCCTCTTAAGATCACCCCACAGATTTTCAATCGGATTCAGGTCTGGACTCTGGCTGGGCCATTCCAAAACTTTAATCTTCTGGTCAAGCCATTCCTTGATTTTTAGATATATGCTTTAGGTCGACATGCTGAAAGATGAAGTTCCTCTTCATGTTCAGCTTTCTAGCACAAGCCTGAAGGTTCTGTGCCAATATTGACTGGTATTTGGAACTGTTCATTATTCCCTCTACCTTGACTAAGGCCTCTGTTCCAGCTGAAGAAACACCACCCAAAGCATGATGCTGCCAACACCATGCTTCACTGTGGGTATGGTGTATTTTTTGGTGATGTGCAGTGTTTTTGCGCCAAACATATCTTTTGGAATTATGGCCAAAAAGTTCAACCTTGATTTCATCAGACCATAACACATTTTCTCACATGCTTTTTAGCCGGGCTTGGATGTTTTTCTTGGTAAGAAAATGCTTCCATCTTGCCACTCTACCCCATAGCCCAGACATATGAAAAATACGTGAGATTGTTGTCACATGTATCACACAGCCAGTACTTGCCAGATATTCCTGCAGCTCCTTTAATGTTGCTGTAGGCCTCTTGGCAGCCTCCCTGCCAGTTTTCTTCTCATCAATTTTGGAGGGACGTCCAATTCTTGGTGGTGTCACTGTTGTGCCATATTTTCTCCACTTGATGACTCTCTTCACTGTGTTCTACAGTATATCTAATGCCTTGGAAATTCTTTTGTACCCTTCTCCTGACTGATACATTTTAACAATGAGATCCCTCTGATGCTTTGGAAGCTCTCTGCGGACCATGACTTTTGCTGTAGGATGCGACTAAGAAAAAGTCAGGGAAGACCTACTAGAACAGCTGAACTTTATTTGGGGTTAATCGGAGGCACTTTAAATGATGGCAGGTGTGTGCTGACGCCTATTTAACATGAGTTTGACATCCCCAGTTATAAGAGGGTGTGCACACTTATGCAACTACATTATTTTCGTTTTTTAATTTTTACTCCCTCTCCTCCCCTAAAAGATTTCAGTTTGTTTTTCCATTGAGTTTTACAGTGTATAGGTCACATTAAAAGTGGAAAAAGTTCTGAAATTATTTATCTTTGTCACATTTTTTTACATCACAGAAGCCTGACATTGTAACAGGGGTTTTATATATACATTGTGTGTGTGTGTGTTTGTGTGTGTGTATTTGTAAAGAACGGGTTGAATAGTCAGGGGGACACCATCTGTAAAGGTTGTCCCAACAGAGGGGAGTGTAGCGATGTCTTAGCCAAAGTAATGGTTATATGTACACTACACCCATCCGGGGACAGGGGCCTTAGTGCCTACAGCACAGATTAATAAGTAGTATGGCTATTGAGGCAGGTTCCTCTGAATCAGACCAATTATATGACAAAAAACAGGGAACGGGAGAGAGTGGGAAAAACCCCAAAGGGTTAGGAAAAGGATTCTTCAAAGAGGAACACCCAGATAATGCAAAAAATTTTAATTAGAATTCCAAAAACAAAAAATTCCACCCACAGTAAATATAGCTAGATATCGCAATACCTCCACCACACAATTAAAATGAATGATAACGTTATCATATAACAAATGATCACCACGAACAGAACCCCTCAGTCATTCAAGCATTCACCCACTAGATGCCGGCTAGCAATAAGATCTGAAGAAAAGTAATTCAAGCGATTAGCACGCTAAATAGTTAGTCTTCGGTTATTGAGAGCAGCCTTAGTTTGTGCCCCAATTGGTGCGATGCCTGCCTTGATGCAGTGAACCAGGGGGGAACAAACGAAAGAACACATGGAGGGCTTCAAGGGCAGTCCTAAGTGATGAAGAGAATCCCTTGATATTAGTACAGATATAGAAATTAGAGTAACCTACTGCAGCGGCACAATTGAATAAGTCAGCCTTTTGTGAGGAACAGGAATCGCTGGGCGAGTTCCCTTCTCTTACCCAGATCCGCGTGAATGGGCTTCAATGGAAGCTTACTTCATTAGCTGGCTTATATACACACTTGCATGTACCTTTATCATCCGGAAACTGACATCCCTTTAGATAATTCCAGCTGGCTGTATCCAGACAATATTAGCATTAAAGACTTACTGGTCCATGCAGGGGTAGTCACCAGCTTCACCGGGACAGGACTCCTCATCTCGCAGGCAGAGAAACGCACACCGGCCGTACAGCGCTGGGATCATGGCCCGTGTGATTGGGCTCCAGGCTGAAGCTTGGTTCACATCAGCGGTACGCTGGTCACCAGGTGTGTGAGTGCTTAGTAGTCTCATTCAGGTTTCTAAGTCTCCAACAGGTTTGTTCACATGAGTTGAAAATCAGCTCATCCGTGGAGTTATATGATTGTATGTGTGTGTGTGTGTGTGTGTGTGTGTGTGTGTGTGTATATATATATATATATATATATATATATATATATATATATATATATATATATATATATATATATATATATACACATATGCATGCATGCATACATACACCGTATTTATCGTAAGTTTTAGGAGGAAATTTTAAGGAAAAAAACTTACATTTAAATGCCCATCAATGCAGCCATGCACAGCGTCCATCTGCAGCCTCTACAGTGACATTTGCAGCCTTGCACAGGCTGCAGTTAAACTGCAGTGACATATCAGTGTCACTGCAGTTTGAAAATTGGCGCCATTGGCCGTTGAGGCAGCTGAAAGAGGCTGAAAGACGCCCGGAGCCTCTCAACGGCGGGAAAAAGTATGTGTTATACGCCGATAAATATGGTGTGTGTGTGTGTGTGTATATATATATATATATATATATGTGTGTGTGTGTATATATATATGTGTATGTATGTGTATATATGTGTATATATATATATGTGTGTATATATATATTATATATATATATATATATTTTTTTTTCACTGAAGAACAGTGCAGTCAGGACAAAAAAGCCAGGCACACCATAAACGCAAAATGTAAAATATAAAAGGCCGCATGCGGTTTCGTTTAATACAGTTGTTTTAGTGCTGCCTCTTGTGTTTTGGTCGTTTTTAGTCTTGTAAAGACGTCATTCAACAGTTAAATCTTAAAAAAAAAAAAAAAAAAAAACTTGCTTAATCACATATGTTGATAGTATCTGACCCAAAACACATCATGTTTGTGTTTGGGGGTTAGTGTCCTTAAGGCCCCATTCACACCTGAGCGTTTTGTAGCTTGAAGCCTGAGGCTACAAAACGCTGGAGGGGAGAAAAAATCAATTTATTCTCTATGGAGATGGTTCACATCTCCACTCCAAAACGCCTGAACCCAGAAGCTACAAAACGGGCGTTTTTTCTTTTTTACATTGGTGACCTTTTTGCCCTGCACAAAATCGCGGCAAAACGCAGCAAAATCACGCAATTTTCCGCCTGAAAACGCTACGCTCAGGTGTGAATGGGGCCTTAGGGCTGGATTTATACGTACCGTATATACTCGAGTATAAGCCGAGTTTTTCAGCACATTTTTTTTTTGTGCTGAAAGGGCCCCCCTCGGCTTATACTCGAGTCAAGCACTTTTCTGCAGCAGAGGATGACATTTCCCGACCCGACTTTGGGGCCCCGTTTCTCGGGGCCACTCTGAGCTAGAAACTCCATTTGGTGTGCAAACCCAATGGAACCAACACTACAACGTATCCAAATTTGGGATTCCTAGCACCAAGTGGCCCAGAGGGCCCTAAATTCGGTCAACTGTGTCCATCTGCAGCAATGTCATTTCGGGACCCTTTGGGTCCAGAGATCCCAAATTTTGGCTGCAGCTAGGGGGCATCTAGGAACCCTTAAGCAAAGTTCTGGGGACCTATGGATGCAAATGGGCACAGTGAGGCTGCAAATGGCCATTGTTGACCCTCTTTTCCACTTACAGTAGCTGCGCATTTTTCACCCTAGGCTTATACTCGAGTCAATAAGTTTTCCCAGTTTTTTTGTGGTAAAATTGGTGCCTCGGCTTATATTCGGGTCGGCTCATACTCGAGTATATACGGTATACATGACAGCATATTTTTGACTATGTATCATGATGCATCGATCGGCACTGCTATTTCCTTCAAAAGCCTTTATGGCACAGGTTGAAAAAACAGACCGATGACCTGTTAGTGCACATATGCCATACATTGAGCACAATCACCATTAAAGAGGTTTACCATTTTTTTTTTTCCCCATATGCACTTATGTTTGATGCTACTTTATGCAGGATAAATATACCAGCAAGCCCATTAAAATCTACGATGTCCTTTTTTTTTTTTTTCCAACATGATGCTTCTCCGCTGCGTTCTCCATGTGCAGTCCCGCACTGCCATCTTAAAATGCCCATAATAAGGAGAAATTGGAGCTGCTCTTGGAGGGGGGCAAAAAAAAAGAATTAACCTCAACTGCACATGTGTGGGTTTTTTTTTGTTTTTTTTGTTTTTACATTTTTAAAACCCATAGGTGTGGGAAAACCTTAAATTTATAATGTATACTTGTCTCCAGCTCATGGCCTCTTGAGGAAAACCCTCACTGTTCTCCTCCACAGGGTGGCAGTAAAATGATGGTCGGGTGCACTGGACTGTGCACCCGAGGAGTTGTGGAATTGATTTTTCAAATTTTTTTGTTTCCAGTGTTGGAACTTTGTATTGGACTCTCTTTAGTATTTTGATAAGCCGGTTACATTTACAATCCTATTTATTGGTGTTAAGCACCTTACTTTATACGAAATGTATTGTAATTTATGTTTATTGGTTCTTCAGTACTGAATTTTTATGTGCTCCTTTTTAGATTACCTAAAACTCGTTCAATGGAGAATCTTGCAACTGCATGTGATAGCGGAGGAATACTGACACGTACTTCAAGTGACCCAAACCTAAATAAACATCAATCTAGCTTAGACTCTCATTGCAATAATGCTGAAGAGGGTGAAGCGGGAAGTCTGGTTGTTCTGCAGCAGAAGGATGGTGAAAGAAAGGAAGAAGAAGAAGAAGAAGAAGAAGATGATCACGAGCTCCATAAAGACAACCAGAACGAAGAGGAGAACAGAGAATTTAAAGAGAATGTTCAGCTGAACGGATATGATACTTCATCGGATACGGAAACCAAGTCAACCAACTCAGAATGTGACAGTGATAATCCTGCACTAGAAAATAAAACTGACATACTGGAACAAAATACAAATCCGGTTACCGATCGAGATCAACACACAAGTCCCAACTTGACACATCTTCCCTGTCAGAGGTCAGAGGGTGACGTGTCTACCAATAACTCTTCATGTAAAGAGAACAAGCCTGGGAAACTAACAAAGGACACATGTAGGACTGACAAAAAAGCGATCTGTCATATTCCAAGAAGTGACATTTCTTTGTTGGCATCAAATTGGGACAGCTTAAAGGGAATGATGAAGTCAGTACCCATTGGTGAGACTGTACTTCATCATCCTTTGTCATATGACTATTCCACAAGGAGTCTCCATAGCAAACATGGGAGACATACTGCTGGCTCATACAGTTCCAGAGATGCTGCAAAGGTTTCCTACCATTTCCGTCCCTCTTTGCACTGTTCTGGCCCCTCAGTAAGAAGCTGTAGAGGGTCTGTGACATGTCACCCCAGGCCATTTCATACCGGACGATTCTTTCCTTTGGCTTGTCCTTCACCTGCACCTCTCATGTACCAAGATGATGATGGTTTGCCTATTCCGAATGATGTAGTACAACAGCGGTTGCGGCAAATGGAAGCTAGCTACAAACAAGAAGTTGACCTGCTCCGAAGGCAGGTGTGGGAACTGCAATTACAGCTGGAAATTCGGCAGTATTGTGCTCCACCACCTGAACCAGAAACTGACTACGAAGATGACTTTGTGAGTTCTTTTCTATGAATTTAAATGCATGCAAACCGACATTTCCACATGTCAACTTTTTTGATGACTAAACGATTAGCCATCACAATAATATCCATTCATCCAGCCACACACCTCTCTATGTATCTTTACATTATTTATCCTCTCAGATTTATCATTCTCTGACATTTACCTTGGCTGCCCAAATTACATTTGTTCTATTTCCTTGTGTAAATCAGCTGCTGGTAATATCAAAATATGACTTAGTGTTACTAAACCCACAACAGTAAAATCAGTCTGTATATGCAGTAAAGCATGCTTGTTATACTTTCTGTTGAACCTAAGGGCTTTTCTGAACCTCCCCTTCTTCCACGGTCCCCCAATCCATCTCCTGATAAGACCAAGTCTTTGGAGTCACTCTGCACATGTTCAGTTTGGTGTGTATTGCTAGAGTTTTTCTGTTTTTTTTTTTGTTTTTTTTTTTTTCTTGGGGGGGGGGGGGGGGGGGTGCATGTGATTAGCACAGGGCCAATCAACACTGTCCAGACACATGGCCAGGGGTCATGCAGCCTCATAGGACAATCAGAGTAGAATGACAACTCATCCTACAAGCTTTAACCAGTGCTTAGCTGGACACTGATAGAAATAAGAAGACTGCTGATGAGAAAAGGTATTTAGCCTTTTATATTTACAAAAATAATTGCATTTCCATGTTCTGTGTACTGTGGGATACCAGATATGGTGAATGCAGGGTCCCGGGTTTAGTAACCATTTAAAGGAGAGATCATTTCAGTTATGACCACATGCCTCGATCTAAGCCGCTTACTTCCTGTTCACTTGAGGCTTATGCTGCAGACTGACCTGCAGTTAGTCTCCATAAGTCCGTCTGCATGCACAAAAAGCTGAAAGCAACTGCTTGTGCAACATCAAGGCAATTTAGAAGCATCTGAAAATATACTGCATCTGACTCACTTATGCGACTCATTCCTGACTACATGAGCCCTTAAAGTGGTTGTTAACCCCATTCATGAAATCTGACCTGGGCACATCTATTTGTAGGGTTTACTCATCTCTCTCCAAAGCTCGAAGTCCTGTGTATTTCTGCTGCTCCGTTCCTCTGTTATCAGCATGATAACTTCTGAAAAGTTCCCAGGCACAGGAGATAAAAGCAGCTGGAAATTTGTGTTGGGGAGGTAACTTGGAGATAGACAAGCAGAGAGCTTCTCTATTCAGACTGTAGCGCTGCAAGTTTCTTTGTGTGTGTGTGTGTGTGTGTGTGTGTGTGCGCCTTTCCTCCAATCTGTTTCAGCAGTTGGTATGCCCAGACTCCACACCCACTGCTGAAACTGGAAGAAAGATTTGTAACACCATGTGCACTTTCTAAAGGGTGTAGAAAGGTAAAGACAGCAAATATATACCGGTAAAATGTATGTAGGAGGATTAGTTTCATCTCTGTGTATCATCGGAGGCTGTTCACTTCACTGGATATAGGAGAGGGTTTACATCCACTTTAAAGTATATTTAAAGCCAAAACATTTTAGGTTTTGTATATCTTAGCAAATGGTTAGAACCCCATCTTTACAGCTAAGCCTGTAAGTGTGAAACAGGGCAGTTTGTAGGTGGGGACGCTCAGTGTGCTTGTGGTGGCTCAAAGACTTACGAGTGACGTCATTTTTGTCAGTTCAATATGCTTCGAGCCGCTGTCAGTTTTTTTTTTTTTTTTTTTTCCTTTTAATTTGTGCTTACTAGGGTAGTTTTCCTCTATTTCCTGTCCTGGCAACACAACAGTAAGTGAGAGAAAATCTCTCTAAATTAAGAAAAAACCCCGCTTAGGCAGTAGTAACCACAGTAGGTGCCCCCATTGAAATTTGTTCCAGCAACAATAGTAGAATTCTGGATTTGCCATCACTTCCTGTTGCAGAGTGTTAAATGTTCACCAAGACAATTCGAAAGGGGGAATCTCCCAAGCAGGTACTAAGACAACAAAAGAAAACCTTCTCTACTGTATCCAAAACCAACCCTTCCCTAATCTGTTGTGAAATTTGAGGATACGTTTCTCAAGTGTCTGCAGCTACACAGGTCAGTTAGGGCTTGACGTTTAGTTCTTTCACTGCTTAGTAAGAATGTGAAAATACATAAATGACCATAGCCTGGCCACAGGTTTACTTTAAGACCCAGTCTAATTTAAAATTGCTTTCAGTTCAGTAATGATTCTCTATGCTGATCATGAAATTGGAAACGCGTAAAACCAAAGTCTGATGTAGTTTAGTCTGTTTTAATTGAATGCCTGGGTGTGAGCTATGAACCTTTTTATAAATCCACCATCTTTACGTTGACACTTGTTTTGTTGTGGTTAAAAACTGAACAGCACAATGTGCATACTGTGTTTTTGCAATCAGGCTTTTTCAATAAAGCCCCACTCTGCGATCGGTCTCAATCCCCCAAACTTCCTCCCCTCTCTGGGCTGGAGAATCCTGTTGGGATGATCCAGCCCAGAGCCCAGAGTGTCCACATCAGTACCCGCATTATGGATGTGCAGTCGGGTTCTCTCAGGATTCAGAGGATGATATAATCTGAGGACCAGCAATCTCGGGATGGGGGGCATTACAGGACTAGATCAGTGCCCCAACCTCCCAGAGCTGGTGGTGGCAAGGGACCTGTAGGGGAGACTTGGATGAGTATTTTTTCTTTCACAAGGCAAGGAGGAAAAAATGTATTGGTGCCATGGGTAGGGCTGGGGAAAAAATCAATTTTAAATCTTGAATCGAGTTGAGAGGTCAAATCGATTCAAAATTTAAGCAAATCCAATTTTTTTTTTTTTTTTTTGTATTTGTTTTTTTTTTTTTTTTGTATTTGTTTTTTTTTTCACCAGGACCAGCGCTGACACCGCGCCGGTCCTGAGGTGCTGCGGGCAGGAGTTTAGGCGAGACTTCGGCCTAGTCCACGGCATCTGGCCTGGCGGACTAGGCTGAAGCCGCGGCCTCGCCTAAAAACTCCTGCTCGCAGCACCTCAGGACCGGCGCGGTGTCCATCACAAAAAAAAAAAAAACTTGATTTGAATCGAGTTTCTTTTTAAAAAATCGCAGATATTTTTTTTTTGGAGAAAATCTCCCAGCTCTAGCCATGGGTTGGAAATGAGGGTTAGTGAAGAACATGGTTTTAGCCTGGAGTCGGGCATTAAAGTTGTTTTGGAAGCCACATTTTATATGACCCATCTAGTGGCAGTACGTTTGTACGATGGTTTAATGCCAACACGTTTTACACATTCATCTGTCTTTGTGTGTTAACAGACCTGTGTAAAAGAGTCAGATGGTAGCGATATGGATGACCTGTACTCTGATAAAAGCGAGGACAGACTTTCGGAGGCCAGCTGGGAGCCAGTGGATAAGAAAGAAACTGAGGTAAGAAGTCATTTAAGGGGTACTTTTTTACTACAGACCTATGACTCAAACAAAATGTTTAATGGTTTTCTCTGTGTGAACTAATATACTCTCTATTACCAAGAGTATTGGGACGCATATGCCATCCCACTCTTAGTCCGTAGGGTTCAATATTGAGTTGGCCCACCCTTTGCAGCTATAATAGCGTCAACTTTTCTAAGAAGGCTGTCCACAAGGATTAGGAATATATCTATGGGAATATTTGACCATTTTTCCAGGCGCATTTGTGGGGTCAGGCACTGATGTGGACGAGAAGGCCTGGCTCGCAGTCTCCGCTCTAATCCATGCCAAATGTGTTCTATCGGGTTAATGAGGTGAGGACTCTGTGCAGGCCAGTCAAGTTCCTCCACCCCAAACTTGCTCATCCATATCTTTATGAACCTTGCTTTGCGCACTGGTGCGCAGCTATGTTGGAATAGGAAGGGGCCATCCCCAAACCGTTCCCGCAAAGTTGGGAGCGTGAAATTGTCCAAAATGTCTTGGTATGCTGTCGCCTTTAGATTTCCCTTCACTGAAACTAAGGGGCCAAGCCCAATCCCAGAAAAACAACCCCACACCATAATCCCCCCCCCTCCACCAAATGATTTGGCCCAGTGCACAAAGCAAGGTCCATAAAGACATGGATGAGTGAGTTTGGGGTGGGGGAACTTGACTGGCCTGTACAGAGTCCTGACCTCTACCTGGTAGAACACCTTTGGGATGAATTAAAGCGGTGGGGGATGCGCTTTCCCTCTCTCCACGGGGTCCCGGCTCTTGAATGGATAGATTGATAGCAGTGCAGCCATTGGCTCCCACTGCTGTCAATCAAATCCAATAATGTGGGGGGTGGGACCGAGTCTGGCATTCGTGTTTACGGAAGCAAATGCTGGACTCGGGAGCGCGCCCGCAAGGTAACCCCTTCGGGAGAGCGCTTCTCCTAGGAGGTTATCTGATGTGGGGAGGAGTCGCCAGGGGACCCCAGAAGTCGAGGTTCGGGGCCACTCTGTGCAAAACGAGCTGCACAGTGGAGGCAAGTATAACATGTTTGGTATTTAGTAAAAGGATTGTTTTTTTTTTTTTTTTTAATCACTTTAATTTTAGTGCTGTTAGGTCTTCAACTACAGATATAACATTTATTATAATATTTGCAGTAGTTTTGTATAATTATTTCTAGTGATGGTAGGTGGACTGAATCTCTTTCTCTACATAAAGGTTACAAGATGGGTACCTGATCACATGGCTTCACATTGTTTCAACTGTGACTGTGAATTTTGGTTGGCTAAGAGAAGACATCACTGCAGGTAGATGTTTGTTTGAATTTTCTGATGTATAGAAAGTCCATGTCCAATAGAGTCCAAGTAAATGTTTTTATGCTAGAATGTCTTATTCTATAATCCGATTAATCCTATAATCCGAGTGATTTGTGATTGTGTACCCAGTACACAGATTATGAAATGTTTTGCTGCTCACCCCTGACCCTATTTAAATTCATACAAAAATGCAGTTAATGTGTAATGTTTCACTGGCTGAGAGGAAAGCTTGCCTGTATTAGGAAGCGCTGTCTTATGACCGTTTGGACCAGTTCCCTCCTGTGGCACTAGGGGGTGCTGGTCCCAAAGATCTTAAACAGTGTCTAGTGCCACAAGAGGGAGTGCTGTTTTGGTCTTTTGGGCCGCACATGTGCAGTGTGTACTCTCCCCTACAATAACTCAGGACGGAGCCATGTAGCTGTGGACTTCATTATTTAAACAGAAAGAGAGCCCTGGCAGGTAGGTATGTTTACCACACTATGCTGCTATACTCATGTTGGACCACATAATGTGTTTTTTGTAAAGTTGGCCATAGATAAGTTAGTGTTTTTTTTTTTTTTTTTTTATTTATTTATTTTTTCCATTTAACCAACAGATTGAAGGGAAAAATTGTGGATGGGGGAATCCTCCCCACTGAGCTATTTTCTGACAACGGGAAGACGTTCCTCCCTGCCAGAATACACTGATCAGGATTGTAGGCTAAAGCCTGCCGCACAGATCAAGTGGGGAAAATCCGACATGGCGGTTGTTCAGAAGTCGATAGTTGGATCAACTTCTGTACAACCTTCCTGCCCATAAAAGAATCAAAATTTGAACGATCCATGTATGGTCGGTCGGCTTTATACTTTGTGTACCTCACTTCACCCCTTTAGGCCTGGGCCCCCCCGCGGCCTGACCACCAATATTCCTCAGGGCTGTTTACGTTCGGGAACTGGCATACTTTTGCCCCTTTATTTCACTACTGGGCTTGCTGTGTCAGGTACTTGCACAGATCCTCCATCATGGCTTTCCTTGGTAAACACTGTCCTATGTGAAAGTTCAGCATCCCTGGTCAAATTCCATGTTGTGTTAACACAACCTGCGTAGAGAACAAAGTTAAACATGACCTGTTTATGCTAATTTTAATACACAACTTTAATCTAGTACATTTGATAACTCCAATAGACTAGGAATAATACAATCTGGAATGTCACACATGCAAAACCTCTGCAATTCTGTTTGACTGTACATTGTAACACATTCTTTCCCTCCAAATGTTTATGAAAAGCTGAAAGCTTTTCTGTTTTTGTGTTTTTTAGGATTTTTTTTTCCCCACACTTGCTTCAGGGTTAGATATATTCTTACCTTTTCTTGCACCTTCTGCTGTTTGATAGCTACGCACAGGTCACTGTTCCACCCCAATGCTGACAAGATGCTTTTTTTATTATTGTAATTCCTTTTCAAATTTTCTCCACTAGCAGGCAGATAGGTCAAGTTGAACTCCCACACAAACAGCTAAATACACAGTTGGAAACCTAATAGGAGCTGTTTGACCTGCCAAAGGATTTTTATTTCTTTCCTTCCAGTCCTCAGATTTACACACCCTTGCCACACAGGCAAATTTTACTCCCCCCCCCTCCCACTGCATTTTAACCACCTCAATACAGGGCATTAACACCCTCTTCTTGCCCAGACCAATTTTCAGCTTTCAGCGCTTTCACAGTTTGAATGACAATTAGTCATGCAACACTGTACCCATATGTAATTTGCGTCCTATTTTCTCTTATATTCACCGACTGACACAGCTTCTCTCTTTAGACCATTGGGTTGTTATGCCACCTTCAGGAGAAGACTAGGCATTACATGTTACATGTGATAATAAAACTAGAACTTTCTAGTTCCGCCCAAGGGGCGGTCCCTTAGGTAACAACCCCTCAGCATGCTACTGCAGCCTCAGTTTTATTTTGCCTAGTGAAGGAGAAAAGACCTAGGAACCCTGATGGGCCCATCGGTCCGTCATGTTTCTGCAGAAGCTTGGTTTTTGCGCAAGAGGATAGATCCTGTGATCTGCTATCAACAGCCAGCTGGGTGACAGGCTGGATACCCTTATCCTTGTAGTCTCCCCAGTCCGGCCATCGAGCGTGTGCAGGTCACAGCTACGGCTCGGCAGGCCACGACGAAACCTCAGCTCCAGAGGTGGTCGGTGAGCTTTTATGCTCCGGGGCATACATATGACCGGGCTACTGATGTCTGTGTCACAGTTTGCAGAGGCCAGCAGCTATTCTGTACTGATCAGTGAATAGTTCTGCAATGGAATGTCTCCCAGCTCTTCAGGATTGGTAAGTACAGCTCTCCCTGCCTCGGTGGGGCTGAGCAGCTGGGCATTCCCTGGGAGGTCGATTCGGGGGCCCTCTCTCCCCCCTCTCCTCTCTCCCTGTCCCCCTCCCTGTATGCTGCTGTGGGGTGTGTGTGTCTGTGCAGGGCTCTCACCTGGGGGGTTTTAGCGCTGGTTGTGTCCTGGGTCCTGTTCTCCATGTCCCTGGAGGTGCCTGTGAAGTGTTTGTCTCCTCATGGTTTCACATTCGGCAGCCATCTTGGGTGTGGGCATGGGCTTCGGTGGCCATTTTCCCTGTGTTTTTGTCGGTGGCCATTTTCTGGAAGCCTGAACACGTTTTTCAGTGTGCTCTAGCAGCAGCATGTGCTCCTGTGTTCTGGTGGCCATTTTCGCTGTGTTTTAGGTCCTTACACTGGATGCCGGGCGGCCATTTTCTTTGAGCCTGAGCACACTACAGGACGGTTTCAGTGCCATTAGCAGCTGCTTCCACCGACACAGAGCTGTTTCCTCTGCACCTGGGAGCCAACAGAGACCACAGGCACTACCTGCTGAATAGCGCAGAACCCCTCAGGGTGGTGAGTCCTGCGGGAAAGGGCCCCTTAGCCAGCAGCAGTAAGGAGGGTGGGACTGTCACTGTCCTAAGTCCCCTTTGGGTGGCAGACAGGGTAGGGTCAGCATGACTTCAGAAACTGGTGTTTCTTCCCCCGAAATCCAGGCAATTACAACCGGGTCGCCTGCGGACTGCGCAGTACCCTTGGACACCTTGTCGGCAGTCCTCAATTTGTTCCTTGCCAAGAGGGAGGCGGTGTGTGGGCGCAAAGGTGCTAAAAAGCGGCCCATGCCCCCCCGTCCTCTGGGGAGAGTTCTGACGCAGACTCGGGACCCGCTGAGGCTGGTGACTCCTGCTCTGTCATGTCAGATGACGCTGACCAGGACTGTTCGGACAGTGAGGATGAATCCCCGTTCGGGTCCGTGCGCGACAAAGCGCTTGTTGGAGCTTTTATCACAGCTGTGCGTGATACCCTGAAGATTCAGGAGCCAGCAGATTCCTGCTGAGGTAGCGGTACCTTTTGGGTCCCGTAAGCCAGCCCGTTCACCTAAGGTGTTCCCGTATCTGACTTATTTTGACAAGTTCATTTACAAGGAATGGGGTCGACCGCAACGGACCTTTTCGGTCCCCAAATACATGGCGGTGTGTTGCCCTTTTGAGGAGAGCCTTCTCAAAAAGTGGTCGGCTCCTCCGGTCGTGGACCCCCCAGTATCCAGGTTAAACAAAGTAACCACAATCCCGGTAGAGGGGACTCCTGTATTTAAGGATCCCACGGACAGGAAGGCCGAGGCAGTGGCTCGTTCCTTGTTACGGTTGTGGGGTCAGCAGTGCGACCAGTACTGGCTTCCGCACTTGTGTCGCTGACACTAACTGAGTGGGCAAAACTGTTGCACCGCAAATTGGGAGAACAGGCTTCTCCTGTCTGCGTGGAATTGGCAGACTAACTAGTGCAAGGCCTTAAGTACATTTGTGATGCGGCCCTGGATACCCTCCCTCTGTTATGCAGGGCTTCAGTGTCAGCAGTGGTGCGGAGGCGCCCGATTTGGCTAACATGCTGGTCTGCTGACCAGGCATCCAAAAAAGCCCTGACGGATCTTCCCTTCCTTGGCGACCGGCTCTTTGGAGCCTCTTTGGATGACATTATTAAGAATGCCACAAGTGGTAAGAGTACTCTACTCCCACAGGCCAGGAAGGCTAAGGAGCCATGCCGTAGGCAGGGGCCCTCTTTTTCCGCTCACAAATGGCTTTTTCGTCTGCCCGGAGCTTCGGCCAAACGTCCCCAGCCCGACAGGATGACCACGGAAGGACAGAAATGTCCCTGGAACCGCGAGCCTATCAAGCCTGCGAACAAAAGTGCTACCGCATGAAGGTTTTCTCCCACCCATGTCTCGGGTAGGGGGTCGTCTTCTGGAGTTGCAGCCCGGTGGTCCTCTCGACTGTCCGACCAATGGGTCTGCGATCTGATTGCCTACGGCTACAAGATATTCCTCTCTTGGCCGCAAAACAGTTTCTTCCCCTCCAGCATACCCGTACTCCCGGCTCGCCGGGAGGCCCTCTTGGGGGCAGTAAGGGACCTGCTGAATCGCGGGGTGATTGTACCTGTTCTGGAATCG
Source organism: Lithobates sylvaticus (assembly GCA_028564925.1). Lineage (NCBI taxonomy): Eukaryota > Metazoa > Chordata > Amphibia > Anura > Ranidae > Lithobates > Lithobates sylvaticus. Next base: position 130,365,128 of record CM053027.1, read on the forward strand.
GAACGTTTCCAGGGGTTCTACTCAAACCTGTTTGTAGTTCCCAAGAAGGAAGGGGTACGTCCAATCTTGGATCTAAAAGCCCTCAATCACTTAGTGAAAGTGCAGAGGTTCAGAATAGAATCAGTTCGATCAGTAGTCGCTGCACTCCATCAAGGGGACTCCCTGGCATCCTTAGACATCCAGTATGCGTACCTGCACGTTTCTGTGGTCGCAGTAGGGGAAGCCGACTACCAGTTTGTGTCTCTCCCTTTTGGTTTGGTATCAGCCCCCCGAGTCTTTACCAGATATTGGTTCCTGTGTTGGCGTTGCTACAGCAACGCGGGATCGCGATCGTGGGTTACCTAGACGATCTCCTCCTGAGAGCTTCTTCCGCCTCAGAGTTGGAAGAGGATGTGGCGATCACCGTGCAGACCCTGCAAGGATTTTGGTGACTGTTGAACCTAAAAAAGGTCGGTGATAGTACCGACTCAGCGTTTGGAGTACCTAGGCTTGCTGCTGGACTCCAGGGAAGTGGGAGTGTTTCTCCCTTCGGTCAAGCTGCAGACTCTCAGAGCCACGGTAAAACTGCTGATGAACCACAAGTGGTCGTCGCTGCGCTTCTGAATGCGAGTCCTGGGTCTCATGGTGGCCTCCTTCGAGGCAGTACCATATGCCCAGTTCCACACCAGAGTCCTGCAGAAGGAGATCTTGGCAAAGTGGGACAAATCTCCATTGTCCCTGGATCGACAGATCCAGGTGAGCCAGTTAGTCAGGAATTCCCTGATCGGGTGGCTGAGGTCCCAGGTGCTTCAGTCCGGGAAGTTTTTCCTACCTCTGAAATGGATGGTGATCACAACGGACGCCAGCCTATTCGGCTGTGGTGGAGTAATTGGAGTTTAGTCGACTCAGGGCCTCTGGTCGACGGAGGAATCCAAGTTGCCGATCAATCGGCTCGAACTAAGAGCGATCAGGCTATGCCTCGCCACATGGTCAATGAGACTGCAAGGGCGTCCAATCAGGATCCAGTCAGACAACGCCACTGCTGTGACATACGTCGACCACCAAGGAGGAACAAGAAGCTCGGCTGCCGCACAGGAGGTCGCTCACATACTTCTGTGTGCAGAGCGACATGTACCGGCCCTGTCGGCCATTTACATCCCGGGTGTGGAGAACTGGCAGGCGGGCTATTTAAGTCGTCAGATGCTGGACCCAGGAGAATGGGCGTTGCATCAGGGGGTGTTCAGGCTACTGTGTCTGCAGTGGGGCACACCAGACATGGATCTTCTGGCCTCCCGTCTCAATCGGAAGGTGCCGAAATTCGTGTCCAGGACAAGAGATCCGTGGGCAGACGCGCCAGGCGCGCTGGTGGCTCCGTGGGATCAGTACCAGCTGATCTACGCCTTTCCTCCAATGAAACTGTTACCACGTCTGCTTTGTAGAGTGGAAGCCGAGGGGATCCCAGTAATACTGGTTGCCCCAGATCTCCATCCTGCTTTATCATCGCTGGTTTTACCGACATGGCTATTGAGAGACAGGTGTTGAGGAACCGGCGTCTGTCGGACGCGGTGATACCAACTATGTTGAGAGCACGGAAATCTTCTCGGAAGATATATCTTCGTACCTGGAAGGCCTACCTCTCCATTGTGAGGAGAAAGGATGGCATCCGTGCTCCTTTTTTCTATATACAGGATCCTGCTGTTTCTTCAGCAAGGGGTGGACCAGAAGTTGGCGTTAAGCACCATTAAAGGACAAATATCAGCTTTGGCTGTCCTTTTTCAGCGACCTCTGGCGTCTCACTCTGAGTACTTTTGCTCAAGGGGTGCGACATGTAGTCCCTCCTGTGCGTCCACCGTTACCCCCCCCGTGGGATCTGAACCTAGTATTATCGGCGCTTCCAAAAACGTTATTTGAAAATATCAGAGTTCCCCCTGTTGACTCTTTCCCAGAAAGTGGTCTTTCTAGTGGCCATCACATCGGCCAGGAGGGTTTCGGAACTGGCGGCCTTGTCCTGCAAGTCGCCCTATCTGGTTATTCACGAGGATAAGGTGGTGTGCGTCCGCAACTGTCTTTTCTGCCGACAGGTAGTCTCGGCGTTTCACATCAAGGAGGACATTGTTACCATCTCTGTGTCCTAAGCCGGCACATCCTAAGGAGGTGGCCCTTCATGCTCTGGAAGTGGTTTGGGCTCTGAAGGTGTATTTGTCTGCCACGGTTCCTTTCCGGAAGTCAGACTCACTGTTTGTTTTGGTGGCTAGTCCAAAGTAAGGCATGGCGGTCTCGTCGGCCACCATTTCCAGGTGGATCAGACAAATTGGAGTACAATCCTACGCCTTGAAGGGGCAGGTGCCCCCCTTTCCCGTCATGGCCCACTCCATGAGGGCAATCGGAATGTCTTGGGCCTCCGACATCGAGCGCTTGTCGCTCAAGTGTGTAAATCGGCGACCTGGTCGTCTGTCCACACGTTTACAAGTTCTACAAGGTAGATGTCAGTGCATTGGGTGATGCCTGTTTTGGCCGCAAAGTTTTGCTGGCGGCTGTATAGTTGCATTTGCATATGCAATTTTTTTCCTGTTTTTTTGAGTAAAAACGCAATACCTTTAAGTTAATGCACTGTTGCATTCGTTACCGCAATATTTGATGCGGTTTAAGGGTAGTGCTTCTCCGTTGAGGAGCACCCTGTTTTTTTGTGGTGGTTTTTCCACACACTGTAGTTTTTTTGTGGGTAAAGTTTGTACTAGTTCCCACATGCCATGGTGGATGAAGTTTTATGCGGTTTTCCCACCCCTCGTTTTGGCACTGCTTGGGGACGTCCCAATGGTCTAAAGAGAGAAGCTGTGTCAGTCGGTGAATATAAGAGAAAATAGGATTTTTTGTACTCACCGTAAAATCCTTTTCTCTGTAATTCACCGACTGACACAGCAACCGCCCCTCATGTTTTTCTTTACGCTATACTGCTTGTTGACGTACTGAGGCTGCAGTAGCATGCTGAGGGGTTGTTACCTAAGGGACCGCCCCTTGGGCGGAACTAGAAAGTTCTAGTTTTATTATCACATGTAACATGTAATGCCTAGTCTTCTCCTGAAGGTGGCATAACAACCCAATGGTCTAAAGAGAGAAGCTGTGTCAGTCGGTGAATTTCAGAGAAAAGGATTTTACGGTGAGTACAAAAAATCCTATTTTTTCACACAAATAAAGCTTTCTTTTGGTGGTATTTAATCACTAGTGTTTTTTTATTTTTTGTGCTATAAATGAAAAACTGTAAATTTTGTAAAAAAAAAAAAAAAAAAAACCCTTTTTCTTTTTGTTTTGTCATAAAATTTAGCAAAATAGTAATTCTTCATAAATTTTGGCCAAAATGTATACTGCTACATAGCTTTGGTAAAATAACCCAAATTGGTGTATATTTGGTTTTTGTGAAAGTTATTAGGCCCCTTTCACACGGGGCTGTCCGTTTTTACTCCTCCGCTTGCAGATGACAAGTCCATCTCTGCACGCTGTGCAGAGACGGACCTGTCCGAGAGTCTGCTCTCCCCTATGGGAATCGGCTGATTTATGGACCGCCTGTCCGTTTTCATCCGATCCGTCAGACGGATGGAGAATAGGACATCCATCCGTCTGGATTTTGCGGATCGGGGTGGATTGGATATCAGCGGTGATGGAGACAATGGAGCGACCGTTCAAATCCACCTGAAAAAACTGACAGGCGGATCTGAATGGTCCGCACATGTGAAAGGGGCCATAGAGTCTACAAACTATGATGCCAATCACTGAAAATTGATCACATCTGATCAGGCCTTCAGTACATCAGGTGTATCTCATTTCTTGAGACACTAACAAGTTAGGAAAGTAATACCGCCCAAATAACCCCTTTTTAGAAAGTAGACATTACAAGGTATTAAGTAAGTAGCATGGTGAGTTTTTGTATGTTATAATTTTTTCCCACAATTCTTTGCAAAATTAGGATTTTTTTATTTATTTATTTTTTTCCAAAATTGTCATATTATCAAGTTATTTCTCACACACAACATATGCATACCACAAATTACACCCCAAAATACATTCTGCTACTCTTCCCGAGTCTGGCGATACCACATGTGAGACTTTTTTACACAGCCTGGCCACATACAAAGGCCCAACATTGAAGTAGCACCTTCAAGCGTTCTACGAGCATAAATGACACATCTCATTTCTCAACCAACTATAATGCCCCATACACACGGTCGGATTTTCCGATGGATTCTGTCCTATCGGACAATGTTGTCGTAAATTCCGACCGTGTGTAGGCACCATCGGACAGTTTACATCGGATTGTCCGACGGACAAAGTTCTATCTCCTGCTGGATAAATTTTCCGACAACAAAGTCCGATCACACCAATTCCGATCGTGTGTAGCGAATTCCGACGGACAAAGTGCCACGCATGCTCAGATCACATTACAAGACCAAAGCTATTGGCTACTAGCCTCTACGTAGTCCCGTCGTAGGCAACAAACGTCACCACGTTCAGAATGATCGGATTTTCCGACAACTTTGTTCGACCGTGTGTATGCAACACCAGTGTCGGACCAAATCCGATGGATTTGGTGGTCGGATTTTCCGACCGTGTGTATGGGGTTTTACACTTTTGAAGGCCCTGGAGCACCAGGACAAAAGAATTACCCACAAAATTACCCCATTTTGGAAAGCAAACATCCCAACGTATAATCTATGCGGCATAATGAGTCTTTTGAACGGTTCATTTTGTTTCCAGAAGTTTTTGGAAAAACGTGGAAAAAAAATGAACACCTTCTTCCTTTTTTTTTTTTTTCTTTTTTTTTTTTTTTTTTACACAAAGTTGTCAATTTATAAGATATATATTTCTAACACATAGCATGTATATACCAAAAATTACACCCCGAAATACATTCTGCTACTCTTCCCGAGTATGGCGATACCACATGTGAGACTTTTACACAGCCTGGCCACATACAGAGGCCCAACATTGAAGTAGTACCTTCAGGCGTTCTAGGAGCATAAATTGCACATCTCATTTCATTCCTACCTGGCACACTTTTGAAGGTCCTTGAGCAGCAGGACAGTGGAATTACCCACAGAATGACCCCATTTTACAAAGCAAACACCCCAACGTATTTTCTATGAGGCATGGGCTGCAGATAGGTACTCAGGTACTCTGATGGGCTGGGGACAGGTACTCGGGTACTCCTGATGGGCTGGGGACAGGTACTCGGGTACTCCTGATGGGCTGGGGACAGGTACTCGGGTACTCCTGATGGGCTGGGGACAGGTACTCTGGTACTCCTGATGGGCTTGGGACAGGTACTCTGGTACTCCTGATGGGCTTGGGACAGGTACTCTGGTACTCCTGATGGGCTTGGGACAGGTACTCTGGTACTCTGATGGGCTGGGCACAGGTACTCTGGTACTCCTGATGGGCTGGGCACAGGTACTCTGGTACTCCTGATGGGCTGGGCACAGGTACTCTGGTACTCCTGATGGGCTGGGCACAGGTACTCGGGTACTCCTGATGGGCTGGGCACAGGTACTCGGGTACTCCTGATGGGCTGGGCACAGGTACTCGGGTACTCCTGATGGGCTGGGCACAGGTACTCGGGTACTCCTGATGGGCTGGGCACAGGTACTCGGGTACTCATGATGGGCTGGGCACAGGTACTCGGGTACTCCTGATGGGCTGGGCACAGGTACTCGGGTACTCCTGATGGGCTGGGCACAGGTACTCGGGTACTCCTGATGGGCTGGGCACAGGTACTCGGGTACTCCTGATGGGCTGGGCACAGGTACTCGGGTGAGCTGTGACAGGTACTCGGGTAAACTGTGACAGGTACTTTTGATGGGTGGCGACAGGTCCTCTTTATTGGGGGGGGGGGGAATCGGTGTGCCTTGGTGTACACTGTAAGCGGTAACGAGATGTTACCGCAATCTCCGTCTCACACACGATCAGTGTGTGAGGAGGAGAACCCGGTAACATCTCGTTACCGTGCTGTTTACATTTAGTGTTTGCCTGTGATCCTTTCACAGCTAATCACATGGTAAACAGCTGCCGGGCAATGGCTGTTTACCAGCGTTGGGGTGACGAGCAGTGTTCCCGGGAAGACACCGCCACCGACGTGCATGTGCTGTGCAAAGTGGGGCGGTACCATCTGTGATCGTCCGTGACTTCATCAAGGCTGATCACGTGGTAAACAGCCATGCCCAATGGCTGTTCACCCCCCCTCGGCTGCGAGCGGTGTCTCTGTGACACGCCGCCATCGAAGGTACAGGGCTGCGCGCACACGATCGCGCGCATGCCCTGTTTAAATGGACGGACGTCATATGATGCCCGCCCAGAACAAGAGCCACACCGCCTAGCCGTCATATGACGGACGGCGGGCGGCAATATATATGTATGTGTGTGTGTGTGTGTGTGTGTGTGTATATATATGTGTGTGTGTGTAATATAGTATGTCAGTCTCTATAGGGGAGCCCTGAACTGTAACACAATATTGATTTCAAGATGAAAGCTGCTGGACTTCGAGCAGGATGGCACAAGGAGCTACTTGAACATTGCTTTTATTTTTATTTTTTTTCTTATTGTTTGAAGGTATATATTAAAGGTGAAACAATCATAAAATTGTGTACTAATGTTCTAATTCCAATAATAGGCCAATATCCCTCCTGTGTTCCGACACTAAAATATTGGCTAGAGTACTGGCGACCCGGCTGAGTAAGGTTATTGCAAGGTTGATCCATCTGGATCAGACAGGTTTTATAGCTGATAGATCTACAAGCATTAATATAAGAAGAGCCTTCCTGAACCTGCAGAGTCCGGTGGTGAACGAGGGACCAAGAGCGGTGCTGGCACTTGATGTAACAAAAGCATTCGATAGTGTGGAGTGGGGGTATATTTGGAGAGTGCTGGAGAAGTTCGGGGTGGGTCCCTCGTTCACCAGATGGATAAGACTACTTTATGGTAAACCGACGGCCAGGTTAAAAATTAACAACGAATTCTCAGAAAAAATTGAGTTAGAGAGGGGGACGAGACAGGGGTGTCCCCTGTCACCCCTTCTCTTTGCGCTTGTAATGGAGCCACTAGCTATCGCTATTAGAAATAGTGTTGAGATAATAGGTTTTCGGAGGAAGGGAGGGAGCGAGGAAAAAATCGCCCTATATGCAGACGATGTCTTGCTGTTTTTGGGAGATTTGGATCAATCTCTGACTAAAGCGATGAATATAGTGGAGAATTTCGGCAGGTTTACAGGACTTGAAATAAATTGGAAGAAATCAGAACTACTCCCAATTAGTACAGATGTGGAAGTTAAGATACCAGGTATGCCTCACTTGGAGGTTGTAAAGGCACTGAAATACTTGGGAGTGGTTCTGACGAAGGATCCTAATCAATTTGTGAGGCTCAATCTGGTACCATTGTTAATTAGGTTTAAAAAGAAGATAGCCATTTGGAAGCATCTCCCGTTGTCAGTTGCGGGGCGATGCGCTCTGATAAAAATGATTTGGATGCCCCAGCTCCTGTATGTGCTACACAATTCCCCGGTGTGGATATGCAGGAGTTGGTTCCGGAAAATCTAAACTCTTTTTTTAGGGAACTTATCTGGAAGGGTGGACAGGCTAGGATCCCTCTTTGTACCCTACAGCTTCCAGTAAAAGAGCGGGGCCTTGCGGTGCCCCACCCGGAGTGCTATTTCATGGCGGCTCAGTTGCAGAAGTTGCTGGGATGTGGGGTTCCGGGAGGAGGCACCCCGAATATAGAGCTAATGCTGGTGGAGGCAGGGCATGAGACATTAATAGAGACATTAGAGGCGGGCTCATTCGGACATGAATACCCCACTATAAAAATGTTAAAAAAAAATTGGATAATGGTTAAAAAACAGTTACAATATAGGGGGATGATGGAACAAACCCCCTTGTGGAATAATAAAAACCTTAAAGAGATCTATCTGGCAAAATTAGGGATTAGGAAAAAAACGGGATTAGTAAACTGAGCCATTTATATAGAGGTAACATACTGAAAAAATGTATTGACTTAAAGCGGGAGTTTAATATATCGCACCACTCCTTATTTTCATACCTACAGGTGGAGCATGCTCTCAAGGCACAATTCGTGGAACACCCATTAGTTTGGCAAAAAATGCCTCTTTTTCAAAAAATCTCGCAGGTTGGATCAACTAAAGGGTTGATACCAGGGTTATATGAATACATAGGACAGGAAATGGATATACGGGGGAAGCTGGGAAAGGTAAGGGCGAAATGGGAAAAGGATGTTGGTTTAATAACGGATACACAATGGGGAAGAATCCTAGAGAAAGGGTCGAAGGTTTCAGTATCCCCCCCCGCAGAGAATATCGCATCTGATGCTCATTAATAGAGCATATTCTACTCCCAAGCGGTTGTTTAGCTTTGGCAGACGGGCGGATGATAACTGTCCCAGATGCCAAAAAACGGGAGACCTTATCCACATGGTGTTTAAGTGCCCCAAATTGGGTCATTATTGGGAGGGAGCGACTAAAACTATAAGTGAGATATTTGGAACTGAACTTGAGATGGAGGCTAAAGGGTGTATATTGGGATATAGAGAGGAAAAGGGAGAGAGGAAAAGTAAAACTATGGCAATACTGAGATGCTTATTCCAAGCTAGAAAACTAATAGCAGGTAAATGGCAAGCAAAGGAACCGCCCACGGTGGATAATTGGGTCGGGGAAGTAAATGAGAATCTGTGTAGAGAAAAGGCGGTATATATAAAGAGAGGTAATGTCAAAGAGTTTAATAAAATGTGGAGCCCCTGGTTAGCCAAAATGAATCTATCTGAGACAGAAGTCTGAAGGAGAGGAAAGGAAATAGGGGACGGTTGGGTATATAGAGGGAGAAAGGATAGTGAAGAGAGGGGGACTATATATAACATACTAGTAGTACACTATAAGTAAAGGGAAGGGAAATTTTTAATTCTGCCTCTAGATGTCGAATAGAAAGGTAGCTGCTATTATATGGTATGTGCAATGATAGAAGGGAAGGTTAAAGAATGCATAGAATGGTGTCATGAAATGAAGAATGTATTTTAGATTGTGGTGTCTTTTTATTTTATTTTTTTTCTGTATATATGAAAAATTTAATAAAGAATAAATTAAAAAAAAAAATGTTCTAATTCTCTCTAATCTTTCCTCTAGGAACTGTGGAAATGTTTTCTGCGCCGACTGCTGTCACTTAAAGCTCCCAATTCCTGACCAACAGCTCTATGACCCAGTCTTGGTTTGCAATACCTGCTATGACCATATCCAAATCACACGTGCTAGGGAGCTAATGTCCCAGCAACTGAAGAAGCCCTTAGCTGCAGCATCAAGCTGAGTGCCAATCAAGAAAACAGACCTGGCTTCAAGCTCCTTCTTTAGTTCTTTGCAGCCAAGATGAAGTTTTGAGGGGATGGCGTGACTACTAATATATGGTTGCATGCCGGTGAACACATACTTCGGTAGTAAGCAACACACCGGCTTACCTTAGCATTATATTTCTGCACATTGGCAGGATTGTTCCCAACACAAAAGTGTAGGATTTGTGAAGGACAGCTCGGGTTTTAGATTTTGGTTTCAGATATCTCTTGCCGTAGCTAGGATTAAGCTCCTTTTGTTGAAGGTTTAAAAAGGAAAGTGGTCAGACAATCGGGTGGCCTAACAGGAGCCGAGAGAAGAAAGGTGACAAGAATTCAAGCTGCATTGTCCTTGTTAAAGGGGTTTTCTTTTCCCCCTTTTTTTTTTTTTTTGTTAAATTGAGATCTGGTTATGGTGGTCTTAGCCGTATGTTTATTTTGTCCTAAATCTGTCTCCTGGTCAAGCTGTGTCTCCTGCTGCTTTTGGTCTCGTATTCATGGATAAATCCAAAATCTGGTTAAATTGATTTTGCATTTGATATGCAAGATTTATGTGTAAATAAAAGGGTAACAGGTAGCTACAAAACTGTGAATATTAACCCTTATTGCTTAGAAGAGCTTGCTGCTAAATGTAGTGGGTCCTTTTTTTATTGCAAAGGGTTTGTGTATAAGTCTTTTCTCCACTTATTTGTCTCAAGCTCTGAGGCTTTAAATACAACCCCTACCCCTTCTACATTTCTGTGTTTTATAAATGTTTCTTTTTTATGTTTTGTCTCACATATGTCTCTTTATTTTGGCTATACTTGGGTTGGATCCTTAAAACTTGATTAGTGATTGGTTAACAAAAGTGTCCCGTTGAACTTTTAGGTCTTGGCTGTTCCTGTGTTTGTCGAGGGGCTTCATATTAAATGCTGCTATTTGAATTTTTGTGCACTTAACCAATGTAACCCAGAGAAGGGACGAAATGTTGATACCAAAAGGTTTTGTGATGCTAGGTTAATCGACTTTGTTTTACTATTGATCTGTAAAGTGCCACTTTGCTACACAATTAGCCATGATGTGTCATTTATTGCTTGCATTTTTTTTTTGTAAATATTAACTCACCGGCTTTGAAATCTTAAAGGCCGGTACCACACTGCAGTCAGATTGTCTCTAAACAAGGCGAGAAACTGCTCTCTGCTTGAAAAAAGCCAGGCAACAATGGAACAGTTGGTTGCTGTCTGTGGAATCATTGTAAAGGAAGTAGTCTAGATGAACACTATATGCCGTCTTCTTAAAGTGACTCTGGATTAAGAGATTATTCCAGAACCAACTTGGATAAAATATGTCTATGCAGCACTTATTTTACCCATCTGCTTTACAATCTTGGTACATTATGGTTCAGTGTAGTAGACTGTCTGTTAGAAAATATCTTCTCACCTGAATTGCATGACTGCTTCCTGGGAGGAGAGAGGCGAATGCTGGCAGTGTTATCCATTGAAAGAGGTATGCTGGTTTTAATATGGCTTCATCCATTTAAATCTATAGTTGACATCACTGTCTTTGTTTTAGATGGTTGTAGAGCATTCCCATTTTTACATAAGCTATGATGTCAAAGAACGAATGCTGTCATACGGTCACTAGTATACACATGGGAACATTTGTGTTCAAACCAGTTCTGCCATGAATGTTTGACCAGAGGATTATACTTTGACCAACCAGTTTCTTGTCAGAGCCCATGTTGAAGGTACTGAAACAAGACACGTGAGATTACTCTCTGATGGAAGAAGCCATTCCCTGTGTCTCTAGTGGCTGTACGCCAGTTGCAAAGCGGTGCTTCAGTGACCAGTGTTGCTGCCACAGTACTAGTATATGGCAGGGATCACGGAATGACCGCTTCCATCACCGCCGAAGTACACAGCTGCTGTGCTCTGTGACAAAGGACCAATGATGGTAAAATGCAACACTTCACTATATAAAGGAGCTGTTTTTAACATTCACTTACCCACACCCATGTTTTTCTCAAAGGTAATCGGAACTGAATGGTAAATTGTTGGAGTAGTAGGCTGTGCTCAGCTGATTTTCCTTTCTCATTGAAGTACATGGGAGGCTTTTCTAAGCCTAAAATGGCCCATGACACAGGACAAATGTTTGATCTTTACTCAGAAAATGTATTGCATTGTCAAACATTCAGTTCTGTTTAAGCAGGACCTTTTTTATATTCATGACTGTTTTGTATGTGTGAATGTTACGAACAGCTGCTTTGTAGGGATTGCTGCCAGTCAGACTATTTATGCCAATGATATTACTTGGATAGTTTGGGCTTTGTTAGTTATGTATTAGAGTGTGGTTAACTACTAACAGCCGATCCGATTTTTAGCTTTTTGCAGCTTAATGGAGTCAGACAAGTGACCATTTCTCTTGGTTACAGCACTTTGCACATTATTCCTTTCCTTCTTGAATATTGATGCTATTGTCTGATTTGTACTGACTGCATTCCCATTTGGCAAAGTGGATTCAACCACTGCCCAGGCTAGACAGTAGGGCCAGTTTAAGGATAGCTCCACTAATACATCAGTGAAGCTTTGGTAGGCAGTTTTACAAAGAGTGAAATGTCTTGAACCACTAAAAAAAAAGTTTTAATTACCCTGTGACCTGTTAGGTCCACACCCTGGCCTCCCTGGGTGTTTGACTTTCTTGGATCCACTAAGGAGTAGAGGGAGTTAAAGGTGCAAACTAGTGAGTGTCATAATTTTCAGCCAGTAGAATGGAGGCACAGAAATGAGCATCGCCAAATATTTTGCACATTCTGCCACTAGACTGGTGGCACAGAGGTAAGCATAGCCAAATATTTTGCACATTACATATGGGTCAAGTCACTACGTTTTTTAGGACTAAGTTAGATTTTCAGCTGCTCGTACCACAGCACTAATGGCACTCTATGGAGTCACCTACTGTGGTCTATTATGGGCAGCGTTCATCTTCCGTTAAGCAGGTAAAATGACTGAAAATCTCCTATGCAGTTTAGCACTTAGGTTTTCATTTAAAATTAAACTCCAGTCAAAAATTCTATAGACCCAGACAGAATTAAACTTGAATTGCCTCAATAGGGAGGTTTATCCTTACTTCTATTTGAAGGGTATCAAACAGAACAAGAAGGTGAAAGTCTCAAATAAAAAATAAAAAAAATACCACAATACCACAATAAAACAATATTTCTATTAGAGTTGGATGTGTTGGAACCTCTGTTAATTTTTTTATTTTTGTCTGGTCCCTGTTGTGAAAGGGATATGCCCCCTAATTTCCTGTCCTGCCTCTTTCCAGACAGAAAAAGTGAGAGGAAATTAAGGACACACAGTAATTAAAACCTATTACTATCAAACCCATCTCAGGTCTTAAAAAAAAAAAAAAAAAAAAAAAAAAAAGCTGGAGTTTTGCTTTAAGGAGAAAACCGATTTGAATCAAGTGGCAACACCAGTCAAAGCTTCCAACAACAATCAATTTTCATTACTGGTGTAAAGATACAAGTAGTGAAGGTATTTCTGTCCTAGCTGCCTCTTTTCAATAACACAAGCCACATTCCCTTCCCAGGAGGATATTTTATTGTGATGTGGAAATATTCCATACTTGTGTGTTCTGTGGAAAAACGCATTATGTATGTTACCCTCGTTCCCTGAAGCTGAGTGTTTGGGAAGAGGATTGTTCCAACAGGGTCGCTCCATAGATCAATTTTTTTGGATTTATGGGTCAAGCAAACATTATGTTGTCAGAATACATCTCTGTAAAATATTATGTGTAAAAACATGACATGTGCTGTGAAGGTGAAACACTTCAAAATAAAGATAGTTATACCAGTTGTCTGCTGTCTTTGCAATTCCATATACATAGTGTTTTGTGGTGAAAAATGTTGTAGTGTGTGGATGTGGAAATGTGAAACCTGCCTGGCATTGAATGTACCTACTTTCCCCTCATTCTTCCTGTCCTTAAAGTGGAAATAAACAGAAAATAATTAAATTACTAGAGGAAAGGGATCACATTCTACCTAGAAGGAAAGTATTGCTTTTATAACAGATCTCATATCCATATCATGTTTCTAAGCCAAGTGTAACAAACCCTCCCATGGTCTTCTAAAGATAATAGAATAGTCAAGTGTTGGCTTAAGAAAATGTGAATTTTCATTCAAAGTTCTGGAGGTAATGTGGGGAGCCTGAAAGTCAAAATTCCGGAGTCCAGGGGGGGGGGGGGGGTCCATGCGTTGGGGCTATTGCGCTCCCTTGTTTAGAGATCTAAACCCAATCTATAAAACATTGTTTTATATCATTCAACCTCAGTTAACCTCAACCTCAGTTAAAATTGATGGTGTTCAAACCAGCAGATTACGTCTTGGGAAGACATGGATGGGCCACTAACAAAAATGGATGTCCTGACAACAAAAAAGGACCAGCATCTCTGAAATGCCTAATGACACCCAAAGGCTGTGTGTAGAGAGCCAGGAAATTATGTTTTAGAGGTGCCTCCTGATATACCTGTTGTGTATAGGTGTCCTTCTTTAAAGGTTACCCTTATTGTTCTAGGGACAACTCTAAAACCTTTTTTATTTTCCTCCTTGTTTTCTGTCTTGGTCACAACAGTCAGCAGGACAGACGGAGGGGAGAAACATCCCCAGTTGGAACACAGACAACAATAAAAAGCATTTTCTTAGAAATATACACTTTAATAAGGGGAACCTCACATAAAATTCCCTAAAAAAAGCTCTGGAATTAAGTGGGGAAAAAGGTTAAAAAAAAAAAATGCCAGGGAAGAACTACTGGGTTCACGTAAAAATAAAAATGAAAATGGCTACACCACATTGAATGCTGTGAGGACAACTAAAAGCACTTTTTAGACAGCACTGGTACCTTTTTTACTCCTGGGTGCTACAATAAACTGTAAACCCAAATCGATCCTTGATAGCAAGACAGGCTTCTATATAAAGAGTATGTATAATGAGTACATATGGGTGTATACATAAGTAGGAGTATGTATCCATACACACACTGTAAATATTGTGCCGTGCTAGTCATTTAAAATTTTCAATTATCAAATTCAATAAAAATACTCAAATTAGTGTTTACGTAAATGTGCAATTAAAAATGAAATCACACCCTCTGTTTTTTTTTTTCCAAGTTCACTGTGCATGCATTGGTCTACTCTTCACAAACGTGGAAAAAAAAAATCTTCAACCACTTTTGTGTCCTCATGTGAGTCTGCTCACCATCTTACAAGGGTCTAAACAAGTCTTTCTTGGAACCTCTGGCCAGCACCCACTCCATGTGTCTACTGCAAACAGAGACTTTAATTCAAAATTCACCTCCTCCTTCGGATTACCTCCTTGAAGCACTGTAGACCTCAAGTGTAGCAATCCTCAAAATTATAATGCCTTCTGTTAGGGCTTGTTCACACTTGACTACATTTCTAACGGTTAACAAACACTCCTATAGCGTTAGTATTGGTGCTACACTAGTGTTAATGAGCTGCAGTATGGGCCTTAGGCCCCTTTCACACGGACGGGCCGTTCAGATCCGCCTGTCAGTTTTGACGGCGGATCTGAACGGGCGCTCCATGTTACTCTATGGAGCGCCGGATGTCAGCGGAGACATGTCCGATCCGCCAAAAGCAGACGGATGGCCCCACGTCCAGATCCGTCGCTGGCGGATCGGATCGGGTGAGATCGGATGAAAACTGACACACTGTCCGTTTTCATCCTATCTCTCCATAGAGATCAGCGGCGCTCGCAAGCCCCTCCCCGCTCAGTGAGCGGAGAGAGGCTTGTCATCCGCCGGCTCAGCGGAGATGAACGGACAGATCTCCCGCTGAGCCAGCGGACAGAGGCGGACTCCGTGCAAGCGGAGTCCGCCTCGTCTGAAAGGGGCCTTAGACTGGCGTTTTACTAGTGTTAACTTTACTAGCAATGACTTAAAAATGCTCCCCAAACGCCCTATGGGCAGTTTTGAAGCATTTGTTGTGTTCATGCGTGTGAAAATCGCTCCACAAATGCCTATTCCATTACAGGAATTAAACTAACCTTAACGCACTGCAACAGCCTGCCAGAGCGTTTGCAAATCGTTACCATAGACTTGAATGGGAGGCGTTGGAAGGCTTCAAATGCCTCCTGACTTGACATGAGGCTTCAATTTTGAAGCGATGTGGAACCAACGCTTCATGTTTTGATAATGTGAACGGCAGTATGTGCTGTCCATTGTATCATTTGCATAGGCATTTGAGGGGCATTCTTAACCCCTCTCAAACGTCTGCTTTTAATGCCAGTGTGGATTTAGCCTTAAAACTTTTTTTTTTTTTTCTCAAAGCGTCTTTCAGGACAGCACCTGGAGAGCGCGTAGCGCCACCCAACTTCCCAGGAAACACTGTAAATAATTCCTTTTAGGCAGCCCCTTTCCACCATGGCCTCAGTTGTAGTGTATCCTCGGCCATTGTGGAAGTGCTGTGAGGAACTGTGGGTGGGCTACGCTCTCTCCAGGCAGAGGTCCTGTGTGGGTGCATGGCTCGCCTTAAATTTGTCTTTCTTTATCGTACATCACGGGACACAGAGCCACAGTAAATACTGTATGGGTTATATAGGCCACCTTTAGGTGATGGACGCTGGCACACCCTAGACAGGAAGTTTAACTCCCTATATAACCCCTCCCCTTACCGGGCCCTGAGGTCATATCCACCATCACCTATACTGAATGCTGCCCACTGGGGAGATAAAGGGGCATGTCTGAAAGTCCTACCTGCAACTGTGGTCATTTAGCCTAACATCAGCCTGTTCTGCAAAGGTAAGCAAATGGGGGGGTAGTGTGGGGTGTGCAGAGAAGGAATTAGTTTGGGTGCACAGGTGAGCAAGGACGGTAAGGATGGTGGGTGCAAAGATGAGCAGAGGAGGCAGGTAGAGTTAAAGGGGTGGAGGGTTGGAGTGGAGAGGATGGGGGAGGTTTGGGGTGCAGGGGTTTTGGGATGCAAAGGTGTACTGACAGGGTGTCTAAAGATGTGGGTCATGTGTAGGGCAGCCCAATTATTTCAATGGGCTGCTCTTTGCCCTAGAAATGCAGAAGAAAGTCCCTAATGCTTTTTCAAAATCACATGGTTGCACAGCTCATCAGCAGATGCGTGAGGGTGTCATTAACGATTGATGGCACTGCTGTGTATCTGCTAAAGAGCTGCATGTTTCTGTGGTGTCAGGAAAGCGATTTTGCATGCGTTCCCGACACACACAAATGTGAAAGCAGGCTAAATGTCCCAGTTACATTGGTGGTCAGTGTAAATCTTCTCATTACGTTAGGGCTTGGTGTACATTCCTTTCATTCACACTAGTGGCCAATGTGAAGGTCCCCCTTACATTAGTTGTCAGTGTAAATCCCCTTTACATTGGTGGCCATTGTAAATCTTCTCATTACATTGGGGCTTGGTGTACAATCCTTTTATTCCCACTAGTGGCCAATGTGAAGGCCCCCCTCCTTACATTGGTGGTTAATGTGAATGCTTCTATTACATTAGTGGTCAGTGTAAACCCCTATTACATTGGTGGCCAGTGTTGAAACTCCTCTTCATATTGGTAGTCGTTAAAAAAAAAAAAAAAAAAAAAGATCAGCATTTCCATTGATCACACCCTCCCCCCAGCACTGTCACTGATCCTAGGAGTTTTCTGTCTATTGATGGGTCCCCTCACCTCCCCAGTCCATGGTGTGCAGGCAGGTGGAGAGCGAAATTGCACGGAGGGGGGGAGGGGCAAGAAAATGTTTGCACAGGGTCCAATCAACATTAAAGATGGCCCTGTCTGTAGGTTTTGTATATAAATCACTAACTATGTTGTAAAGAGTAAAGATCATTATTATTGTATGTGTCTTGCTCTGAAGAAGGGCGCTATCTGTATAGCCTGAATTATGCTTGGGGGCTAAACTTTGCAGATTCGTGCTCAGTGTTTTTGTGGGGGGGACTTTTGCTGACACATAATGCTCATACATCTTGAGGGAGGGAGGGAGGGGGGGGGTGCAATTTGGCATGTTTGCCCTGAACTCCAGATGACCTTGTCCCGGCACTGGACCTAGAGAACATTTTTGAGCTGATTTACTAAAGGAGTTGAGAATCTGCACTCACAAAATGGGTGAATAATTACTTCTTCAATTATGCAATTGTGTGAAAAGCATTTGCACATGACTGGGTATTTAAAGTGAACAGGAACTTGCCTTAACATGACTACACTGGTATTGTGGAAGAGGGTTGGGACCTCCTTTAGGTTTATAATCCTGTCTGGCTTACTACAGGAAGTAAGGGGAAATCTCTCCAAGAGACACAAACTGCATTTTTTTTTTTTTTTTTTCAATCAAAGCAAAATTAAAAACGCATTTAGTATGTCTCTACAATACATGCACATTTTTCCTCATGTTTTATCCCTTTAGACAAGCTGCAAGTATAAGGGGAAAAAAACCTGTTTAATATACCATAAAAATTGTGTGGCCCTACCTTCTTCTTTGACATGGCAATACATCATCTGAATGCCTAAGCCTGTGGTGTCAGCCCTGCCTACTTCATTTTTTGATAGATCATCAAGTCCTTAAAGTGTAGGTTCATCTTTTCACACAAAAAAAAAAGACAAAGGTGAAGTAACTCACCTCCCAGTCCCCGGTGCATTTCCCTCTGTGGATGATTAGCTTTCACTACCCATGCAGCCAGTTCAAGGGGGTCTAGGGATTTAAAAGCAATGTTTTTAAAGTGATTAAACATTGGGAAATGTGCATGTATTGCGAGGATGTACTGAAAGTTTTTTTATTTTATTTCACCCAGACATACAGTACACTTGACATTTACCACCAGAGATTAACCTCTTGCCCACTGGGGTATTTTTAAAAATTTTCGTATGTTAGAAAAAAAAAAAAAGAAAAAATTTGCCAGTAAATTAATTTAAACCCCCCAAACAGTTATATTTTCTGAAAACAAACCCTGGGGGATAAAATGGTGGCTGTTGCAATTTATGTTGCACAATATTTGTGCCACTATTTACCAAATGCATATTTTTAGGGGAAAAAATACTGTAAAATTAATATTCCAAGCACAATTTTTTTTTTTTTTTTTTTTTTGTAAAATCTAAAAGGTGAGGCTGCATCGAGTAACTAGATAGCAAACATGTCGAGCCTTAAAATTCTGTATGCCCAAGAAATCACAGAAAACTATAGTAAAATTCTCTGTAGGCAACGCTTTAAAAAATAAAATGTACAGGTTATCAGTTTAGAGTTAACGGTGAATTATGGCCTTGGAATGTTTGCTCACATTCTGATGTTGGGCAATATCTCACGTTGGCACCCTATGCTGGGTGTTTTCATTGGGGTGTGTACAGGGGGTTTTAATTTTATTTCATTTTTTTCATTCTCATTTATCCACATTAGCCAAGGAACAACAGCCGTGAACCTGGAAGTGATGTAATACATGTCACTTCTGGGTTCATAAGTTGCAGGGGGGATTGGGAAATGCGTGCCTTGTACACATGGGCAGAATATCGTCCGGTTCAATGAAACCAGCCAACATTTGGCCCGTGTGTACACCAACCTGTCCGACAGAAGCCAGCTGCACGGAGATGCTGGAAAACCAGCATCAGATCAGCGCTCGCAGCTGGTGTGTTCTGGGGGAGGGGCAGCAGTTCAGTTCCCCAGTCAGAACACAATAGCTCAGGGGGGGAGATTGCTGTACCAACATCGGGTAGCTCTTACAGGGGGGGCCTATTTTTTTTTTTGTTTTTTTTTTTAATTGATTCAGCCCGCTGGGTTGAACAAAAAAAAACAGATCGTGTGTACCAGGCTTTAAAGCTATAGCCTTGGGCTATGGGGGGGATGGGGTGGGGATGCACCTGTATAAGTTATCGAAAGCCATGTGGATCACTTTAAACTGAAAGCCCTTCTCTAGCTCTAAAAACCAATAAGCTTCCTTCAAAGTGGTTGCAAACCCCATTCATTAAATTTTTTGATCTAAGCACATACTGTAGTTTACATATCTGATGCCAAAGCTCTAAGTGCCGTTTCTCCCTGGTGCTTCGTTCCCTTGTTCTCCAACACATGAGCTGAAAATTTGTGTACAGAAGGGAGCTTAGAGGGAGATGAGGAGCAGGGAGCTTTTATATTCAGAATATACACTATATTACCAAAAGTATTGGGACACCTGCCTTTACACACACATGAACTTTAATGGCATTCCAGGTTTAGTCCATAGGGTTCAATATTGAGTTGGTCCTTTTGACCAAGTTGGTCCCTTTGCAGCTATAACAGCTTCAACTCTTCTGGGAAGGCGGTCCACAAGGTTTAGGAGTGCGTCTATGGGAATGTTTGACCGTTCTTCCAGAAGCGCATTTGTGAGGTCAGGCACTGATGTTGGATGAGAAGGCCTGGCTTTCAGTCTCCACTCTAATTCATTCCAAAGGTGTTCTATCTGGTTTCCTCCACCCCAAACTCGCTCATCCATGTCTTTTTGGACCTTGCTTTGTGCTCTGGTCCAAATCATTAGGTGGAGGGGGGATTATGGTGTGGGGTCGTTTTTTTAGGGGTTGGGCTTGGCCCTTTTAGTTTATTTATTTATTACAGGATTTATATAGCGCCAACAGTTTAAGCAGCGCTTTACAATATAAAAGGGTGACAATACAGTTAGAATACAATAAAATGGGGCTTATAAAAAAAAAAAAAAAATGGGGCTTATTAAGAAAGATAAAATTTAAGTTGAAACAAATACAACTGGTAGATGTGTGGAGGGTACAACACGAGAAAATAAGAGACTATACCTTCTACTCCCCTGTGCACGGGACGTATTCCAGACTTGATTACTTTCTGACGGAGCATAGAATGCTAGACCAAATAAAGACCACACAGATAGAGATTTCCACTTTGTCGGACCATTCCCCGGTGTCTATGAAGATCGGGATACCCGGAATACAGAGACAACCGTATTGTTGGAAACTTGAGGAAAGTCTACTACTAGACGGAAAAATACTGGAACAAATACAAAAGGAAATCAAATTTTTCTTTAGTGTCAACGACACTGAAGAAATCACTAGCGCTACCCTATGGGAAGCGCATAAAGTGTACATTAGGGGAGTCCTCATCTCTATAGACGCCGGGGAAAAAAGGGAAAAAAAAAAGGAAAATGTTGAGAGTAACCGAAGAGATCCACAGATTAGAGCAAGAACACAAGAAACAAAATGGGCAACAACAGGAATTCTTTCACCTACTGGTTAAAAAGAGAGACGAACTTAAAGATATGAGAGAACAGGAAGTAAATAGGAGATTCAATATCAGGGCAAGAGAGAGATATCGCTGGGATAATAAGATAAGTAAATATCTAGCAGGAAAGTTGAAAAAACAGCGGGATCCTAATTATATCGAAAAAATCCAAAATGGAGGCGGGGAGATGGCGCACACAACAGGGGAGATAGCTGAAGTTTTTAAAAACTATTACGAGGCCCTCTATTCTGTTGGTCAGAAAGGAGCACAAGATAAAAAGAGCCCAGAAAAAATTAAAGGGTTCTTGGAAAAAAGCAACTTACCTTGCTTGTCAGAAGAGGAAAGAATTTTTATGGACAGACCCATTACAGAAGCAGAAATACACAAAGCCTTGAAGGAAACAGCAGTAGGTAAAAGTCCGGGCCCAGATGGCTTCTCTTCCCTTTACCTTAAAAAATTTAGTAACATTCTAGTTCCAAGGCTGTGTCAGTATATGAACGGCCTTGGATCGGAATATAAAATGGGAGGGGAGGCATTGCAGGCCTCAATAACTTTAATCCTGAAGGAGGGTAAGGATAGCACACTTTGTTCCAATTATAGACCTATAGCTCTCCTGAATACGGATACCAAATTATACGCCAAAGTACTTGCGACCAGGCTGAAAGAGAAGCTAATCGACCTGGTCCATCCGGATCAGGTAGGATTTGTCCCGGGGAGAGAGGGGAGGGACAATGGGGTGCGATCCCTCCTTTTGCTCCGAATGTTGGAAGACGGTGGGTCCCCAGGTCTACTCCTGTCAATGGATGCTGAAAAAGCGTTCGACAGGGTAGACTGGGGACTCATGTTCGGAACCCTGGAGGCAATGGGAATAGGCCCCCGGATGATCAAGTGGATTGGGGCGCTGTATAATGATCCCCAGGCATCCGTTAAAGTTAACGGAACCCTGTCCGCAAAGTTTATAATGAAAAATGGTACCCGGCAGGGATGCCCGCTGTCTGCCTTGTTGTTCGTGTTAACACTCGAACCCCTCTTATCAGCTATCCGGAATAACCCGGATATTAAAGGGATCAAGGTCGGGACAGAAGAACACAAACTCGCAGCTTTTGCGGACGACGTTCTCTTCTATATAACTTACCCAAGGACAACGATCCCGAGTCTGTTAAAAATATTAAAGGAATATGGGGAGATTTCAAATTTGAAAATAAACCCCAGCAAATCCGAAATCTTAAATGTCAATATTAGTAAGCAGGAAGAAGTTAAATTAACAAAAGAATTCCATTTCCCTTGGCAAAAAGAGATTAAGTACTTAGGAATCAAACTGGCCCCCACGGTCAAAGCAATATACAACGCTAATTTTATTCCCTTATTAGACGAAATCAAAAGTGAAATTAAAAAACTTTCAATGACATCTCTTTCATGGATCGGTAGGATTAACGTCATCAAGATGGTTCTGGCCCCAAAAATACTCTATAAGCTACAAATGTTACCTATATCACTCCCACAAATATATTTAAAAACATTGAAAGGCCTAGTTTCCAAGTATATTTGGAAAAACCAAAGACCGAGAATAGCTTTTAAGGTTCTAAGTAGGAGCAAGAAACAAGGAGGCTTAGCGGTACCGGATTTTCAAAAATACCAAAATGCGATCATTCTCACCCGGGTAATAGAGTGGGCAAAAGAGGTGAATGAAAAAAGGTGGGTAAGTTTAGAAAAAGAAATGAGTGGCACACAGTTGGGACGAATAATTTGGAACCCTCCACAGTATAGGCGTATGGGAACAGGGACTCACGAAATCACATATACAGCACTAAAAACTTGGGATCGGATTCACGCACAAAAAAAATGGACATATAATTCCCCATTAATATATTTGAAGCAAAATGATTTTTTCGCACCTGGGAAAAAGGAAGTGGGGGGAAATTGGTTAAAAAAAGAAAATGCACAATTGAAGGATATAATACACCAAGGCAAAATTAAAACGTACCAAACACTAAATAAGGACACGGGTTTAATGAAATTAGATGTCTGGCGGTTCCTCCAACTGAGTCACTTTACTGAAAAACTTCCCCATCCATTAAGGGACAAAGAGCAGTATAGACCATTAGAAAAACTTTGTCTAAAGGGAAATTCAAGGAAGAACATAGGGCGGATATATAAAATGCAAACAGAGGGTGACGACTTGGAGGACCCGCCTTACATCAAAAAATGGGAAAATGATCTAGGGACACGTTGCAGTGCACAGAAATTGAAGAAAATTCTAAAATTACTACACAGTTCGGTGATAGATAATAGGATGTTAGAGACAAATTACAAATGCCTCGCAAGATGGTATTTGACACCAGACAAAACCAGCCGATTCGTAACAGATCAGTCATCAGAATGCTGGCGTGGATGCAAACAACTAGGAACTGCGGCCCACATCTGGTGGGAGTGTCCCACCATTAAGAAATATTGGAAGGAAGTTCGTCAGCTTATAAAGGAGGTCATAGGGGCGGAAATAGCAGATGATCCATGGACATGTTTGTTTCACGGGACAGACCTTCCCGTTAAACAATATAAAAATTCATTGATACCCATCTTTCTAAACGTTGCAAAAAGCCTCATTCCAAAAAAGTGGAGGGAGGCAGAAAGCCCCAGCATTAGGGATTTAATATTCCAAATGAGTAAGACACAAAATCTAGAAAATATAGAGGAGAATGGGGAGGAAAGAGAAATGGGGGGAGAAGAGAGGGATAAATGGACAGCATGGAAGGAATTTAAAGACACGTGGAGATATGTGGAGGAGATTACACGATAAACAATGTCGTATAGAAGGGCAGAGATCAGGGAAAAAGGGGGAAAGGGGAAAGGAAAAAAAAAAAGAGGCTATGCAAGGTGGGGGGGGGGGGGGGGGGGGGGGGGGGGGGAGGGAAAATTATTTGTAATAGATCTATAAATGAAAAAAACAAACACCACAAATGATGTGACTTAAAGGAAGAGACGAAAATGAACGTTAAGTTGAATGAAAGTCTCTTTAATGTTCGCTGAGGTGGAATAAGAGAAAAAAAAAAAAAAAAAGAATACAATAAAATACAGGAGGATTAAGAGGGCCCTGCTCAGAAGAGCTTACAATCTAATAGTTCCAAGGGAGGGAACTATTAAGGCATCAACATACCAAGACATTTTGGACAATTTTCAAAAATTCATGCTCCCAAAAAGTTTGGGGATGGCCCCTTCAGGTTCCAACATGACTGTGCACCAGTGCACAAACAAGATCCATAAAGACACGGATGAGCGTGTTTGGGGTGGAGGAACTTTACTGGCCTGCACAGAATCCTGACCTCAACCCGATAGAACACCTTTGGGATAAATTAGAGCAGAAACTGCAAGCCAGGCCTTCTCATCCAACATCAGTGCCTGACAAAATGTGCTTCTGGAAGAATGGTCAAACATTCCCATAGACACACTTCTAAACCTTGTGGACAGCCTTCCCAGAAGAGTTGAAGCTGTTATAGGGACTCAATATTGAACCCTTCGGACTAAGACTGGGATGTCATTAAAGTTCATGTGGGTGTAAAGGCAGGCGTCCCAATACTTTTTGTAATACAGTTGGCTCTGCACATTCCTTTTGTTCCTCTCCCTATGTGGAGGGTGGGTGTGTCCCTTTCCTCCAATCAGCTCTCAGATAGGGGTGGGTGGAGAGACTGTATTTGCACTATGTACTGCTGAATAATGAAGACTTTTTTTTTTTTTTAAACACGAGTTGTACTTTTCAAAGAGTATAGAGAGGGGAAGACAGCAGGTATACAAGTACAACTTATGTAGGAGGATTTGTTTCATCTGTGTATCATCTGAGGCTGTTTACATCCACTTTAACCCCTTGAATACCAGGACATTTCTTAACATACATTGGTAGTCAAGGTGTTAATTTACCATTTTTGAATGTTAACAAATATTGATAGTCTCAATTTAAAAAAAGCTTGTAATGGGGGCGGACCTATGTATGCTGCAGATACAAATTTCGCCTTTTAAATGCTAGTTCCCTGGCTGTCAGGCTATTTTTTTTTCTTTAACACTTTCTGCCATATCCTCGGTATCCTCTTCAGCCGGCGGTCCGCTTTCAGATAAAAGTGGTCTCTGCAGCAGATTCGCTGCAAGATCACTTTTATCAGCAGTGGGAGAGGGCCCTCCGCCGCACTCCGGTGCCCTCCGCCGCTTACTGGAGCCGCCGTCAGTGGCGGAGGCGATCGGATCCTTTCTCATGATGGGTATGGAGACGAGTGAGGAGAAAATGGCCACCCGTCTCCATACCATTGCAGGGCCATTTTTTTTTTAACCACTTCAGCCCCAGACCAATTGGCAGCCAAAGGACCAGGCCCCTTTTTGCGATTCGGCACTGCGTCGCTTTAACTGACAATTGCGCGGTCGTGTGACGTGGCTCCCAAACAAAATTGGCGTCCTTTTTTTCCCACAAATAGAGCTTTCTTTTGGTGGTATTTGATCGCCCCTGCGGTTTTTATTTTTTGCGCTATAAACAAAAATAGAGCGACCATTTTGAAAAAAATGCAATATTTTTTACTTTTTGCTATAATAAATATCCCCAAAAAATATATAAAAAAAATATTTTTTCCTCAGTTTCGGCCGATACGTATTCTTCTACATATTTTTGGTAAAAAAAAATCGCAATTAGCGATTATTGATTGGTTTGCGCAAAAGTTATTCTGTTTACAAAATAGGGGATAGTTTTATAGCATTTTTATTATTTTTTTTTTTTACTAGTAATGGCGGCGATCAGCGATTTTTATTGTGACTGCGACATTATGGCGGACACATCGGACATTTTGACACATTTTTGGGACATTTGTCATTTATACAGAAATCAGTGCTATTTAAATAGCACTGATTCCTATGTAAATGACAGTTGTAGTGAAGGGGTTAACCACTAAAGGGCGGGGAGGAGTCAGTGTGTGTGTGTTTTTTTTACAGTAGGGGGGGGGGGGGGCGTGGCTGTACGTCTGACGTCATTGATCGGCGTGCCCTATGACAGGGAACAGCCGATCACTGACAGTCAGTGTAGGAAGCGCGGGGAGAGGTTTGTTTACACAAACCTCTCCCCGTTCTTCAGCTCCGTAACCCGATCGCGGGACACCAGCGGCGATCGGGTCCGCTGGTCCCGCGGCCGTGGTCACGGAGCTCCCGACCAGGTCGCGAGTGCGCCGCTGGCGGCGCGCGCACGACCCACAGGCAGGCACATGCACGATCACGTACAGGTACGTGATTTTGCCTGCCCGTGCCATTTTGCCGACGTATATCGGCGTTAGGGAAGCGGTTAAAGGACCAATTATTTATTTCTTTTTCTTATTGCATTTTTGTGTAAATATGAGATCTGAGGTCTTTTTGAAATAGGAATAAAAGTGATTTTTTTTAGAACAGTGTAATAAAAAATATAAAAGGTAAAATAAATAAGAAAAAATAAATAACATTTTTTAAATGCGCCCGTCCCGCCGAGCTTGCGTGCAGAAGTGAACGCATACGTGAGTAGTGCCCGCATATGAAAACAGTGTTCTTACCACACACGTGAGGTATCGCCACGATCGGTAGAGCGAGAGCAATAATTCTAGCCTTAGACCTCCCCTGTAACTCAAAACATGAAACCTGTAGAATTTTTTTAAACGTCACCTATGGAGATTTTTAAGGGTAAAAGTTTGTTGCCATTCCACTAGCGGGCGCAATTTTGAAGCATGACATGTTGGGTATCAATTTACTTGGCGTAACATTATCTTTCACAATATAAAAAAAAAATGGTGCTAACTTTACCGTTACCTTATTTTTTAATTCATAAAAGCGTATTTTTTTCCAAAAAAGTGTGCTTGTAAGACCGCTGCGCAAATACGGTGTGACAAAGTATTGCAACGACCGCCATTTTATACTCTAGGCTGTTAGAACCCCCAAACATTTAAAAATACATTTTGTAGTAAAAAAAAAAATGTTTTTGACTTGTAAACAACAAAACTCAAAAAGAGGCTCGGTCCTTAAGTGGTTAAAAAGCATTATGACTTCTAAACCCCGCCTATCTTTCTATAAGGAGGAAGAAGATGACCCTTTCAGTTTCCTTTTTCCGACAGTTTACAGAAGTAGGAATTTAGAGGTAAGTGTTAATAAAAATATGTAGCTTTATTCTGAGCTTTCTTTTCTTTCTTTTAGTTCTCGTTTAGCCAATGCAGTACGAGATCTGTGAAAGGACTCTGAACTAATCTAACGTTTTTGATGATCTAAGGGTTGGTAAACGTGCATTGCAGCACATACACATGAATGCAGGCGCTAACAGTAGTAGGAATGGGGTGATAACAGTTGTAGAAATAGACAAATTTAATAATTTTGTAAAAGGACAATTTAAAAAAAAAAAATATTTATATTTCAACTGCTCTTGTGGGTTAAGTACTTATGTATTGTGCTTTAGAGGCGGCAAAAAGCACAGCCGTTCTTCCTGTAATCAGACTCTACTACGGCATTCCACAATGACGTGTAACACAACTACAGTACAGCTCTTTGTATGATCAAGCTAACATACAATACCAAAGTAATGTAGAGTTCTATGATTTTTAAGCACTTACATAGAACATAATGACAATAAACAATGTCCTTATTCGCCAAAAATCTATACACATTCACTACCCTTAAGGCACTGTAATCTATTCTTACTGTGTTTTCTTGTAACATTCTCTGTGTGCTCCCAAAACCTCTCCTTTTCCCCTCTCACTTCTGTTTGTCTGGAACAAGCAGTGCATGTTTGTAGCACTCTATGAACATACTACATTCCATAGTCTATAGTCCATCTTTGGAGTGAGGGCAAACAGGGGTGGCTACGTCACTTACATACAGTGGCTCCATAGAAAATGAAAGTAGCCTCCCTCTAACAGCAAGTCAAATCGCAGCAGCATAAAGTTAAAGTGGTTGTAAAGGCTGAAGTTTTTTTTTAGCTCCATGCATTCTATACATGAAGGTAATAAACCTTCAGTGTGCTACTCGCCGCCACCCCCCCAGACCCCCCTAATACTCCCCTGCTCTCGATCCAGCAATGTGCTCAAGAGCCTTGGCTGTCCCGGGACTCCTTCTCCTTATTGGCTGAGACAGCAGCTGGAGCCATTGTCAATCACAGGAAGTGAGGAAAGAGCGAGGGGCGAGGCCGAGCTTCGGCTCTGTGTCTTATGGATGCATAGAGCAGGGCTCGGGATTGAGCATGCACCAGTGCCCCATAGCAAGCGGCGTGCTATTGGGAGCACTGATCAAGGGGGAGGAGCCAAGAGCAGGGGTGGGGGGTAAAGTAGAGGATCGGGGCTGCTCTGTGTAAAACCACTGCACAAAGAAGGTAAGTAGAAAATGTATTTCTTCAGTGTGCTGCTCCCAGACCCCCCTAATACTCCCCTGCTCTTGATCCAGCAATGTGCTCAAGAGCCTTGGCTGTCCCGGACTCCCTTTCCTTATTGGCTGAGACAGAGCACTGATCAAGGGGGAGGAGCCAAGAAGAGGAGGATCATGGCTGCTCTGTGCAAAACCACTGCACAAAGCAGGTAAGTAGAAAATTTATTTTTTTCAAGTTGAACCTTTAATACCACTTAACGAATACATACTTGTATACGTGAATAGAATTTTTTTTTTTTTTTGTATCACACCAGAATTTAGTGTCGCTTTAAACGTGTAAAACATTTTTTGTAGTGCTGGATAGAGTGCAGAAGAGATAGAACAACCATTTAGGTTTTTATTCTTGTCTGGCTGCCGACACACAAACAGTTTTGTTTCTGCTTCTCACTGGAGAATCTTTTTAAAGTGACCCTTTCACTACAGGGTTAAACCAACAAATAGCCATGCCTACCAAAAGGAGTAAATATACTAACCGATGCAACGCTCTATGAATTAGGAAGTGACAAGAAATACATGCATAGTTCCTAATATCATCAGGATCTTATCCAGACAACACTAACATTGTGTAAAACAATAAACACCAATCACATTCTGTGACAAATGTGTAAAACAACCAATATACATAGACTCACTACTGTGACAATATAAGTGCAAAACATCCATGATGGTATATAAATGTGCAATATATGAAAAACAGAAAATGCAATGAGAGTTCATATGGAGGTAAATAACCCCTGAACAGTGTAAAAGGGAGAGTTTTGAAAAAAAATAGGATGGACCTCTCAAGCTGTCACCATCAGATGCTTAAAAGGTCTCCAAGGTGTCTATGGTCACACACAAGGCTTACTAGATTTTGTAACCCTCATAAGAAGAGTGGTCAAACGTGCATAGTGGGAATTCACCCAAGGAAAATCAAAGTTACGCTTACCAGTAACGTCTTCTCCTGTAGTCTCAAGACAGACCCCATGAGAGATCCTGGCTTCTCACTTTCACTGGGAACACTGCGTCAGCCATCTTTAATATTCCAGCTTCCCCTGCCAGCCCTTCAATTTTTCAAGAGTAACTCCGGCCAGCTAGTGAGACACAAGTACACATCAATAACCTATAATAAAAACAGTTCTGTAATTCCTGTGTCAAGAACCCCCATATATTCGGGTTGGTAACCGGCGCTGTCCTGAAAGACTACAGGAAAAGCGCTGTCCTGAAAGACTACAGGAAAAGACATTACCAGTAAGCGTAACTTTGATTTTCACCCAGCGTTTTTCAAGACAGCCACCAGGAGAGGATAGATAAGTGAGAACTCACCGTTAGGGCGGGACTATGGCCTGCAAGACCTTTTTCCCAAAGCAATGCTCTTTTGCCGACAACAGGTCCGCCCGTAAAAAACATTACAGAAGGTAGTGAAACTGGACCGCGTTGCCATCCTGCAGATTTGCTCTGGCTATGCTCCAGCCCTTTCTGCTTGAGAAGCCGCCATAGCTCTAGTGGAGTGTGCCTTGATGATGCCTACGGAAACCTCTTTGCCCACTAAAGTGTATGCTTGGCCAATGGCTATCCTAAGCCACCTAGCTATCATACGTCTGGAGGCCTTAACCTTTACTTGCCCCTGAAAATAAAATAAACTAGGAATCAGTCTTCCCGACCTGTTTTGTTTCCTTAACGTATTGGAGGACGCATCGCCTTGCATCTAATGTGCGAAACTTACATTTCCTCTCTCCCGAGGGATTGGAACAAAATGTGTGCAAAACTATTTCTTGGCTTCTGTGGAACTTTGAAGCCACTTTTGGTAAAAAGGCTGGATCTGTCTTGAAGACTATTCGATCCAGAAAAACAATGAAATAAGGAGGTCTTATTGATAACGCTTCTAGCTTACTGACCCTCCTGGCGGTGTTTTATCGCCACCAAAAATTTTTTTTTCAGAGTTAGATTTTTTAAGAAGCACTCCTTCAGAACTTCGTAGGGACCCCCCCACCATAGCCTGCAAAACTAGACAGATCCCACTTTGGGAAGGCCAGCCCCTGAACTGGCCTCTGCCTACCCAGTGCCTTGAAGAATCTCACCACCCAGGGGTTGGTAGCCAGCATTTTTCCAAAAAGTCACTGAGGGCTGAGACCTGGCTTTTTAACGTTCTTAGGGCTAACCCCTTGTCTGTCCCACACTGCAGGATTTACAACACCGCAATGGGGCTCCTTACCTCAAAGGAACTTTCCGCACACCAGTCACTGACGCGCTTCCAGGTTTTCCGGTATCAGGTGTGTCTCCTTTTCTGCTATCAAGCAGAGTGGAGACTAACCTGTCTGAGAAGCCTTGAGATTTTAGCACCTCCTCCTCAGTAACCAGGCCGCAAGGTTCCAACGCTCTACCTAAAGACAAAATACATATCCCTGCGAGAGAAGATCCTCCCGGCCTGGCAGCATCAAGGGGGTTCTGCCGCTAGTTGTTTCAGAACTGAAAACCAGTGTCTTCTGAGCCAGTGCAGTGCCACGAGAATCGGAGTAGTGTTTTCCATTTAAAACTTGAAGATCTCCTGGTTCATAACCCAATAGCTCTCCTTTAGGGTTCTCCTGCTGAGAAAGTCTGCAAATGTGTTTTTTCTCCCCTTTTAAATGTACCGCAAAGAGGGATCCGTGTTGTGTTCGGCCCAGCCCAGAACTTCTTATGCCAGGGATAACAGTGCTCCACTCCTTGTTCCACCCTGTTTGTTTATATATATTTATGCCACCGAGGAGTTTTCCAACCGTAGTTGTACGTGATGGCCCTATAGTTTCTCCTGGAAGGCCTTGAGTGCTAAGGACACTCAATTCCTTCCAGTTTAACAACCTTTGGAGTTCCTCTCCCTTCCAGGCGCCTTGAGTTATCAGGGGCCCTAGGTGTGCACCCAATCCCCTGCTGCTTTGCTTCTGTGGTCACAATTTTGGTAACCGGAATGACCCACAGCCGGCCCTGTGACAAGTTCGCCGGCCCTGTGACAGGTTCACAGTCGCCCTCCACCACCAGACAGATCTCTTTACCTGCGGTGGTATTCTTACTAGGGCGTCTAATGATGCCTGACTGTGGTTCCACACCTTGTATGAAGCTCTGCAGGGGACGAAAATGCAGCCCCGCCCACAGCACTGCAGGGATAGCTGAAGTTAACAGCCCCAGCGATGACATTACCCTCCTTGTAACTGTCTGGTTGCCCTGCAGCATTCTCATTGCGCCATTTATCTTCTGCACCTTTTCCTGTGGCAGAAATACTCTGTTGTCTGGAGAAGATACCCCAGGTAAGTAATGCACTGAGAGGGCACCAGATGGGACTTCTCAAGGTTTAACAGCCACCCACGGCCCTTCAGAAAGTCCTTTGTGTGTCTTAATGAGGCTCTCCTCCGAACCCCTGAAGTCCATCAAACATTGGAAGCTGCCCTCTTTGAATATTTTTCTTTATATTTCAATCTTTTTATTGAGGTAAGTACAAAACAGTAACAAACGTTTCACATGTAACCAAGTCATCATCAATTCAACATATTAACGTTTCAACAGTGCATCAACATAATGCTTAATGGCTATTAGGAATTAAAAAACCTATAAACAGCATTTTCATAGAATGGCTCACGCCCTTAATTAGGGTTTGATACTCGCTGATGACTGCGTAAGGATCATTTTCAGGTATTGCAGTACCAAAGAGAAGAGTAGGAAGGCTTCAGGGCTACCAATGGCCCTGTATAAAAAATTCCAGGGTTGGTTTTCCGTCCCTACTTGTGTTGGCCATCCTGTCCTGTCTGCAACGTTTTATTCAAAGTATCATTAACCAGGTTATATAAATTATACTTTCAGATAACATGCAATAAAAATAAAATAAAAACAAGAAGTAACGAAGAGAAAAGAGAGGGGTAGCAGAAGGAGGGGAAGGGAAGAAGAGAGAGATAGGGTGGAGGGGGAGAGGAGGGGAGGGGAGAGGGGAGAGGGGAGGAGGGTCACCTGGAGTTCCTCTTCAGGTAGAGATGTGCTCGATCCAAGGATCCCAGATCTTGTTAAACATCTCTGACTTGTTATGGAGAGTATGAGTGAGTTTGTCATTAATCATGATCCAATTGAGTTTACTTTTTACTTGGTCTAGAGGTATGCGTGAATGTTTCCAGTTTCTCGCAATCGTTATTCTTGCCGCCAGAAAGATATAGGTTATGAGTTTCAGTGATTTTTTTGGGGACCTCATCTGGCAATTTGTGAAAGAGTGCACTTTCTGGGGACAATCAAATTATATATTCTGATCCAGAATCTGACAACTAGTGGGCATTGCCACCAAACATGGTGCATGGTGCCCATCTGTCCACACTGCCGAAAGCAACTAGGTGAGGAAGATGGGTGCATTTTTGCTATTCTTGTAGGGACTAAATACCACCGCAGCAACGTCTTATAGTTTGCTTCAATAAGGGTGGTATTAATATAAATTTTTGACAGTCGATGGGCAATGTCCTGCCAGTCCGACATTTCAAGGGAGAGGTTTAGGTCGCTCTCCCATTGTGTCATGTAGGATAATTTAGTGTCAGGTTCAGTAAGAGAAGAGTAAACAGCAGAGATTCGCCCTCTTTGATTGCTTCTATTTTGACAGGTCAGTTCTAGAGTGGTAAGAGTGACGGGTCCCCCCCCCCCCTTTTTAAGTTTGGAAGTGATAAATGAGGAAATTTGATTGTATCTAAAAATCTCAGTGGGGGGCATTGAGAAGTTGTCTTTGAAATAATCCATCGAGTGCATTTGATTGCCGTGAAGGAAGTCTCCAATTCTTAATAGACCTTTATTAAGCCACCATTGAAACTGTTGTGGGGTAAGGCCAGGAGGAAATTCTGGGTTACAGAATATGGGCGCTAGAGGTGTGTGAAATGATGCGAGGGATGCTCTATGTCGTGTCCTGTCCCATATCGCCAGTGAATGTGACAATGTGGGACACATTATAGGTGGACGTTTACGGTTGGGAAGCCACATCAGGGTTCCTATGGCAATTGGGTGGCACGCCAGTGCCTCTATGTAAACCCATAGAGGGACTGAGCCTCTGGCTGTTGTATAGATGAGTTGGGCTATCTGCGCTGAGTGATAGTATGCTTGTAGGTTGGGAAGGCCAAGTCCTCCCATAGGTTTAGGTGTGTAAAGTGTTTTCTTTCGTATCCGTGATTTTTTATTACCCCATATAAAACGTAGGACTTCAGTTTGTATGTGTTGCATGTCTCCCCTTGGAATTGCCACTGGTAGTGTTCGAAAATAGTACAGGAGTCTGGGTAAGAAGGTCATTTTTATTGAATTGATTCTGCCAAACCAAGAGAGGGAATAGTCAGACCAAGCACGAAGGTCTTCTTTAAGTTTTTTGAATAGAGGGGGGTAGTTGGCTTTATACAGTGTAGCTATCGAAGGGGTCAACTGTATTCCCAAGTATGGGAGGGAGTGGGGTGCCCACTTGAAGCTGTATAGGCTTTGGAGGAGCTGTACTTCAGAAGGGAGTAGAGAGATATTAAGTGCTAGGGTTTTTTGTGTATTCAGAGTCAGACCTGAAATCAGTGAAAAACGGTGTAGTAGGGATAAAAGTTCTGGAAGAGAAGTCTGGGGTTTGGTTATGTACATAAGGACATCATCTGCAAATAGTGCACATTTGTTACATAGTTACATAGTTACATAGTTAGTTAGGTTGAAAAAAGACACAAGTCCATCCAGTTCAACCAAAAAAAATATATATATACAAATATAAACAAAACAATCAATATAAAGCAAAAAAAATATATACATTTATATAAATGTAAACAAAAAATATATATATATACATATATATATCATACAATCCCATATACCCCATGTGAATAACTCAACACCAAGTTCACTATATGGACCCCTTATATATTTATACATGTTGATCATATCCCCCCTTAATCTCCTCTTATCAAGGGTGAATAAATTCAGTTCCTCTAATCTTTCCTCATAGCTGAGCTCCTCCATGCCTCTTATCAGTTTGGTTGCCCTTCTCTGCACTTTCTCCAGTTCCCCAATATCCTTTTTGAGAACTGGTGCCCAAAACTGAACTGCATATTCCAGATGAGGTCTTACTAATGATTTGAACAGGGGCAAAATGATATCTCTCTCTCTGGAGTCCATACCTCTCTTAATACAAGAAAGGACTTTGCTCGCTTTGGAAACCGCAGCTTGGCATTGCATGCTATTATTGAGTTTATGATCTACCAAAACCCCCAGATCCTTCTCCACTACGGATTCCCCCAGTTGTACTCCCCCTAGCATGTATGATGCATGCATATTCTTAGCCCCCAAGTGCATAACTTTACATTTATCAACATTAAACCTCATCTGCCACATAGTCGCCCAATTTGACAGAGCATTGAGGTCAGCTTGTAAATTGGAGACCTCCTGTAAGGACGTTATTCCACTGCATAGCTTGGTGTCATCTGCAAAGACAGAAATGTTACTTTTGATCCCAGACCCAATATCATTTATAAAGATATTAAAAAGTAAGGGTCCCAGCACTGAACCTTGGGGTACACCACTGATAACCTTAGCCCATTCAGAGTAAGAATCATTAACCACGACTCTCTGAATTCTGTCTTTTAGCCAGTTTTCTATCCATTTACAAACCGATATTTCCAAACCTTACACATGAGCCGTGTGTGGGGAACTGTATCGAACGCTTTTGCAAAATCCAAGTATACCACGTCCACAGCCACGCCTCTGTCCAAGGTTTTACTTACCACCTCATAAAAAGAAATGAGGTTTGTCTGACAACTTCTGTCTTTCATGAACCCATGCTGTCTGTTGCTTAAAATATTTTTTTCCTGCAAGAACTCGTCTATGTGGTCTTTTAATAATCTCTCCAGTATCTTCCCAACTATAGAAGTTAAACTAACAGGTCTATAGTTACTTGGTAAAGACTTTGTTCCCTTTTTAAATATAGGCACCACGTTCGCCCTGCGCCAATCCAGTGGTACTATTCCTGTCATTAATGATTCCCTAAAAATTAGATACAATGGCTTTGAAATTACAGAGCTCAATTCTTTTAGGATCCGTGGGTGGATGCCATCAGGTCCAGGTGCTTTATCCACCTTTATTCTGTCTAAATATTTCTGGACCATATCACTTTTGAGCCATTGTGGATTTAGGGCTGTGTCACTACCACCCCCATTGTGGACATGAGCTCCCCCATGCTCCTTTGTATACACAGAGCTGAAGAAAGTATTTAATAAATTAGCCTTCTCTTTGTCCCCAGTCACCCACTCTAGATTATTTTGTAAAGGGCCTACATGCTCAGACTTGACCTTTTTACTATTAATATATTTGAAGAATTTTTTGGGGTTTGTCCTACTATCTTTTGCAATCTGTCTTTCGTTTTGAATTTTTGCATCCTTGATTTCCTTTTTACATATTCTGTTATGTTCTTTGTAACATTTAAATGACACTAGTGATCCTTCATTTTTATATTTTTTAAAAGCTCTTTTCTTATAGTTTATAGCTTTTTTAACTTTGGCCGTGAGCCACATAGGTTTTATTTTTAGCCTTTTAAATTTATTGCCCATGGGAATATACTTTGCAGTGAGTTCACAAACAGTCTTTTTGAAGAATCCCCATTTCTGTTCTGTGCCCATTGTTGCCAATATTCTCTCCCAGTCTAAGTTCTGGAGAGCAGCCCTCATCCTTGGAAAATTTGCCCTCTTGAAATTAAGTGTTTTTATCTTTCCTGTATGTGATTTTTGCTTACAGCTAACATCAAATGAAATCATGTTATGGTCACTGCTACCCAGATGCTCCTTTATCTGAACATTAGTAATATGCTCTGCATGGTTTGAGATTACCAGATCCAGCAGAGCATCATTCCTGGTTGGGGCCTCAATGAACTGGACCATAAAATTGTCCTGTAATAGGTTTATAAATTTTTTGTCCTTTAACTGTCCCAGCAGTGCCATTATTCCAGTCAATTTCTGGGTAGTTAAAATCCCCCATTATTATCACTGTCCCAGCCCTTGCAGCCCTTTCTATTTGAGCAAGGAGCTGAGTATCCACCTCCTCATTAACATTGGGTGGTCTATAACAAACTCCAATGATTAACTTTGAACTACGCACATCTGTATGCAGTTCCACCCATAATGCTTCAGACTCATCACACTCTCCATCCCCCAGGTCCTCTTTCACACTCGCTTTGAGATCACTTCTCACATACAGACAGACCCCTCCACCTTTCCTTTTAACTCTGTCTTTCCGAAAGAGTGCAAAGCCAGGAATATTTATAGCCCAGTCATGTGAGGACTGCAGCCAAGTTTCAGCAATACCGATTACATCATAGCTCTCCTGATGCACCAGAGCTTCCAACTCACCTATTTTGCTTGGCAGACTTCTGGCATTGGTGAACAAACACTTTAATGCATTACTATATTTTGACCAGTCACATACTACCCTCTTGGGTGTTCCGAGATTGCAACTAGGACTTGCTACTATATTTACCTTGGGTTTATGTGCTTTAGTTACCCTACCACTAATGCCCCTAATATTACCCTCTGGAATATGTTCCACGCTGACTATTCCTATCTCTGGCCCCTCCCCCCCATCGCCTAGTTTAAAAACCCCTCTAACTTTTTGGCCATCCTTATTCCCAGCTGATCTGCACCCTCCTCATTTAGGTGCAGTCCGTCCCTTCTATAGTACCGGTTATCGACTGAGAAGTCGTCCCAGTCCTCCAGGAACCCAAACCCCTCCTTTCTACACCAGCTCTTCAGCCACTTGTTTACTTCCCTAATCTCCCTCTGCCTTTCTGGTGTGGCTCGATGTACCGGTAGTATTCCTGAGAATACTACCTTGGAGGTCCTTTTCCTCAATTTAGCTCCCAATTCCCTAAAATCGTTTATTAGGACACTCCATCTGCCTCTGACTTTGTCATTGGTGCCAACGTGCACCATGACAGCCGGGTCTTCCCCAGCCCCTCCCAGTAATCTGTCCACCAGATCCGTGATGTGCCGAACCCGAGCGCCCGGTAGACAACATACAGTTCGGCGCTTCAGGTCTTTGTTACAGATTGCCCTCTCTGTCCTTCTAAGAATTGAGTCCCCTATCACCAGAATCTGTCTTTCCTTTCCCTTTGTGTTCTTGTTGGCCACATTGGAACCCGTGGATGTTGGGGTGGGAACGAATGGCCAATGCCAGGGGCTCTATTGCCAGGGCAAATAGTAGGGGGGAGAGTGGGCAACCTTGTCTAGTACCTCGCTGAACAGGGAGGATAGATGACTTATGGCCTCTAATAGAGATTTGAGCTATCGGCGAACTATAAAGCGTTTTCATCAATGAGAGAAATGTGGATCCTAATCCCATGGTTTCAAGGGTAACAAAGAGATAGTCCCAATTCAGGCTATCAAAAGCTTTATTAAGATCTAGTGACAGTAGTAGAAGTTCCCAATCGGGGAGATTATCCCAGTTGGAGCGTGCCGCCGAGATCAGAGCAATGGATCTGCGAATTTGATCTAAGGTCTGACGTCCCGCGACAAACCCCGACTGGTCTTTATGTATATATTGTTCTAAAAAGGAGTTAATTCTGAGAGCCAATATCTTTGTTAGGATTTTTAGGTCACAGTTAATTAGTGATATTGGGCGGTAGTTGCGTACATCGGTAGAATCCTTGTTAGGTTTAGGGATTACGCTGATGTAGGCCTTGTTGTCATCTGGTGGGACCGTTCCCCCATCCCTCAGGGAATTGAAATAAAGGGTCAGGTGTGGGGCTAGTTGTGCGGAAAACTTTTTATAGTAAATGTTGGGAAACCCGTCCGGACCCGGAGATTTGTGAAGTGAGAGAGATTTTATAGCGTCATTGACCTCCTCACTTGTAAATGGTTGGTCTACTAGCTCTCTGTGGTCATCGGTGATGGTCGGGAGGGGAAGAGTCCCCAGAAATTCCCTGATGGATGAGGGGGCCACAGCCTGTGGTTTCTTGTACAAGTAGGCATAGAACCCATAGAATTCATCAAGAACTTTTTGGGGGTTCTGTGAGAGCTGTCCTCCAGATAGCCTTATTTTGGGGAGTGTGTGATGGGAATGTCTGGGAGTAAGTTTGTGTGCTAATAGGGATCCTGGACGATCCCGCCATGTAAAAAATTTGTGGTTCGTCCATCTTAGCTGTTTTTCGGCCCTTGTAGTAAGGCATATGTTTAGTTCCAGTCGGGATTGTTCTAGCTTCTTAAATAGGTTGGGTGAAGGGGAACGCTTGTGCTGTTTGGCTAAGGATTCGAACTCCCTGGTTTTGGCAGAAATCAGTTCAGTGCGAGCCTTCTTCAATCTGGAGGCTAACTGGATAAATGAGCCCCTTATAGTGGCCTTGTGTGCAGCCCAATTTGTGGCGGGGGATGTGTCCCCCGGGATATTGTTTTCAAAGTAAGTTTGTATATGACTTGATATCTCTATACAGTGAGATTCGTCACTAAGTAGGGATTCATTTAATCTCCAGTGATTACCTGTAGTTTTGTTATTAAGACCTGTAAGTTGAACCATAATCGGGTCATGGTCCGACCATGGGGTTGATAATATTTTTGCTGATCTCAGTTTTGGTATCACCCCTGAGGGGAGAAATATGTGATCTATGCGGGAATAGTGTCCATGTGCCCTAGAATAGTGGGAGTAATCCCTAGCAGTGGGATTGGCCTCTCGCCAAGCATCCACCAGATCATATTGGTGTAGCGTCTGTGCAAATTTGCGGCTTTGTCTGGGGGGGGATCGGAGACCTGAAGTGTGTGATTTGTCTTTAATTAGATCTAACGCTAGGTTAGAGTCGCCAGCTAAAACTACCACACCCTCTAGTTCGGGTCCTAGAAGTTTTAGAAGGGCTTGAAAAAAGGCAGTTTGGTTTGTATTGGGGGCGTAGTATACTAGAATGGTAATTAAAATTTCGCCTAGATGGCCTTTCACTAGGATGCAGCGGCATTCTTTGTCTTTGATGGTTTTAATTTCTGTGAATGGTACATGTCTAGAGAAGCAGAGGGCGACCCCCCACTTCTTTTCTGAGGCGTTCGCGAAAAAGCAAAGAGGGTATTCCCTGTGAAGGTATCAAGGGGTGAATGAGGATGTAAAATGTGTCTCTTGGAGAGCTACGATATCAGCTCCCAGGGATTTATAATGTGTGAAGGCTTTGATTCGCTTGGCTGGCGATCCAAATCCTTGGACATTATGGGAGAGCAGGCGGATATTATGAGGTGTTAGTGTTACAGGAGACATGGGAAACATTCAAGAGCAATTATAAACAGACTTACCCTTTGGTCTGTTGATTTCGGAGTTTGGATGTGTAGAGGAGATGTCCAGGTGGCCCTCGGGAAGGAACAGCAGTAGAGAGGATTAATATTAGGTTTGGGGGAGGGGAGAAAGGGGGAGGGTCTGGAATTAGTCAGAAGAGTGACAGTAGTAGAGATGAGAAGAGCGGAAAAGGGGGAAAAAAAGAATAATAAGAAAAAGTAAAATAATAAAACCAGGCGGTCGGCCCAGGGGACTCCTGGAGCCGAGTGACATAACTTAAACATGTTACTAAAAGGGCTTACAGACAGTGTTCAATTAAAGTGTCCCAGGGGTAAACCCTGGGTGTGAAGGAGTCTTCACCAAAAAACAGTAATGGGAAGAGTCCTCCAAGTAGGGAGTGCACATGGTCATCCCCCAGCAACCGTAAAAACTGGTATTCAAAAATAGGAAAAGCACATAGGTATCTAGAAAACATCTTTGGTCTCTACATCTCGCCCCAACAAACTGATGGGATTGTTTGGTCTCTGGGTCCAAGTTGGTTCCGCGATGACGGGTCGTGGGATATGAATCCCAGTTTCAATAGAATCATTTCACCTTCAGTGAACGATGAGAAGGAGTATGATTTGCTGTTAAAAGAAAATTGGAGACGAAAGGGATAGTTCTATCTGTAGCGAATGTTGCGTTGGGTCAGTGGCGCTAGTAGGGGTTTGAGTGATCGCCTTTTTTGGATCGTGGCTTGTGAGATATCAGCGAAAATTTGTATCTTGATGCCGTCTATTTCTAGGTCTGGGTTTTCACGGGCATGACGTATCACTGCTTCTTTAATCTTGAAAAAGTGTGGCTTCACAATCACATCTCTGGGAGGGCCATCAGGTTTGGGGGATGTCAAGGCTCTGTGGATTCGATCAATTTCCATATGGATCTCGTCGATGTCAGGTACAGCAGCTTGCATCAGAGATTGTGTTATGGAGGTAATATCTTTTATATTTTCCGGGATACCACGGATACGGAAATTGTAGCGTCTTGCGCGATTTTCAAGGTCGTCGATCTTTGAGTATGCGTCTTCAAGTCAATCTTGTAGGTCAGTGATCATATTTGAGTTTTGAGATACTCTATGAACCCTGTCATCCATCTTGGATTCAATACTACTCAATCTGCTGCCCATTTCCTGGAAATCTAGTTTTATGTCTGAAGCTAATTTGTCAGTAGCTTTAGATAGTTCTCTTTGAATATTTTTCTTTAAATGAGGATTCAGTGGATAACCCATTGGTGGTCTGGGAAGCCCACAAGCCAGTAATTAGGGGCACTTTTATCAAGATAGGAGCACATTTGAAGCGGGAAAGGACCAAGCAGGTTGACACCCTACTTGCCCTTCTCCGTCGCTTTGAGAGCACCCACAAAGCCAGTATTGCCCGCCTGGTACATTGCAAGCTACTTAAGACCTGTTTTACTTACCTGAGCCCCGTAATTCCCTCGGGGGAGACGCGATTTA
Organism: Lithobates sylvaticus; assembly: GCA_028564925.1. Classification (NCBI taxonomy): domain Eukaryota; kingdom Metazoa; phylum Chordata; class Amphibia; order Anura; family Ranidae; genus Lithobates; species Lithobates sylvaticus. The sequence goes on from CM053027.1 coordinate 130,405,817, forward strand.
CCTCTCTGCGTGGGGTCCCGGCTTTTGATTGGATATATTGATAGCAGCACAGCCATTGGCTCCCGCTGCTGTCAATCAAATCCAATTACACGAGCGACGGGGGGCGGGGCCGAGTCCGGCATTCGTGTCTATGGTTGCAAATGCTGGACTCGGGAGCACGCCCACACGGTAACCCCCTGGGAGAGCGCTTCTCCTAGGGGGTTATCTGATGTGAGGAGTAGCCCCAGAGGGACCCCAGAAGAGGATGATCGGGGCCACTCTGTGCAAAACGAGCTGCACAGTGGAGGTAAGTATACCAAAGCTTTGTAAACCTTTGTGTTTTTTTTTTTTTTAATAACAATCACTTTAAGTTGGCTTGTGATTTCTCACTGTTGCCAGTAGATGTCACTGGTCATACTATGAGATTTCACAAACCAAACGAAGTTATGTACATTTCTATTTTCTTCAGCCAAATCAGTAGGAGGTTTATGCCACTAGTGCAAGCTGGGGGAGGATACAAATATTTGGGACAGGCCATGTGCTTACTTTTTCCCTGGGATGAGAGATAGGGAGGTGCTGCCTAATAGCCTGGTTTGGGGCCTAAAGTGTGCTGAAGTGGTCCTGAAGCTGTCCTGCCTGGTCTGGAGGAAGCTGTGCCAAGGAGGAGAACCAGGGAGGCCCCTTGTTGGTAAGAGCCAGGAAGAAGGCTGGTCTCTCAAAAGGGCCTGGTGACTCACTTCGAAGATGCAAGAAATTTGGGAACGTGCTTACAGTGTTGCATGGTCGGTCTAAAGGTTCTGACACTGTGAAGCTGGACATTGATCTGGAGAGTGTGTAAGTGATCTGCTATGGTATCTGGGACCCCTAACCCTCACCTCCTTAACTGTTCTGCAACAACATTTTAAAATGACGAAAGTGATTGGTACCCAATATATTTCTCGGTCCCCCCATTTTAGCCATGGACTCAGCCCTGGGGTGAAATGCTAGCCCACCCCTGGAGGTGCTATCCTGCCTTTGGGATGTCCGAGGTGTGCTACAGGAAGAATGTGAGCACATTGTATATAAAAATGTAGTAGTCATATAGTGCCTCCCAACTTCACAGATCAAAGAACAGTTGCCCTTTTGAATCACATGACATTATGCCCTAACCCTTCATATATTTTAATACATAACGTTCTTTACTTGTAATAAAGTACATTTAACCTACACTATGGAGTAGCATTTTATTTATAAAAATATTAATCTTGTTAAAGGTATTTTTCTTGGAACCCACATAAAAAAAGGGGGAGAGAACGGAACAATAGACAATGGCAGGTAAGGACTTAGACTTTTCTAACTACAATACTATTCCCTGAGAAAATCACGATAACTAAACCAAATTTACTTTTCTAGACCGTCTGAGAGCTGCGAGGTTGTCGCTTGTGGACGCTCTAAACAGAGCTACGATCAGTGGACTGGTTGATATGCTCCTGCATCAAAAAGTGTTCAATGATAGTGAGAAAGAAATAATTGACTCGCTCTCGGTCACAAGAGATAAAGCTCGAGAACTGATTGACATGGTTGTAAAGAAAGGAGATAATGCATCATACATTTTTATAGAGGCACTTGCTGCTCAGGATCCTGAACTATGTAGAAAGCTGTCTTCTAATCCTAAACTTCTAAATTCCTAAGACTTATTTTTTATTTTTTTTCGTAATCATCATCCATAAAATTCTCTACAACTAAATGCTGTCATTGGATTTTGTGGGAAATAAATGAGACCGAACAATAAAAAGGTCTGAAAAGTTATGAGTCCGTTACTGTAGCCAAGCCCAGTATTCCTGGCTAAGGAAAACCAACAGTAATGCTGTTCTCCACTCTAAATCTTCCAGTCCTAAAGTCTGAGCGTGACAGGGCCATTTCTGAGAAGGTATGTGTACCTATCTGACTGCCTTTATAGCAGAAAAACACAGCTCAACATCTTGTTTTACCCCCCCCCCCCCCCCCCCCCAACCGCAAATGTTAATGAACTGTAAGTTGGAATTTCAGTAGAAATTCAATTGCAAAGCTCTACCTAGAACCCAGTCAGACTTCAGATCAGATCTTCCATCCTTCTGGATGGCAGCTGTACAGTGTTGCTGTCTCTGCTCATATTGCTTTCGTCTTAAAAGAGAAGTACAGCCAAAGCTCGTTTGGCTGTACTCCTATGGATCACAGGAGTGCAGTGTTCGTTCTGCACTTCTGTGACCCATTTTGAGCAGACAGCTGGCTGAAGGCCACTGATGTCACAGAGCCGGTCCAGGGCAGATTTTCGACAATTGAGTCGGGATCCGTCCTCATGCCTGGACTGGCGCCTGGCTCAGACTCTCATGGAGCCGTTCCCGCACCTTCCTCAGCCCAGCGCTCCAGTGAGCAAGGAGGGGGCAGAGCAGGGAGCGATGACTGACAGTCACCAGCTCTCTGCTCACAGAGCCCTGAGCGATTGGCAGTGTTAGATCATTTGGTTCTCAGTGTTGGAGCTGGCGGGGAACAGATGCAGCATTGGACCAACGCTGTATCCACCTAGGTAAGTATAATTCTGAAAATAAATAAATAAATCCCATACATCTCTTTTAAATGAGTGCAGTTCCATGCATGTACTAATCGGCAAACTAAAAGGAATGGGTTCCACTGTGTAAAAGGTTGATGGATGCTATAGGTTACAGTGTAAATACTTTTTTTAACACTCCTTCAGAGCCACCATCCTATCACTCCACCATGTGACCTCACAGCTCTGTCGCAATGCCTCCTCTGTAAGGAGCTCCTGACTGCGATCGCACTGCTGCCTCCTCCATGTACAGTGTAGGGTTAATAGCCCTGTATTGTATGTGATGATGTGGAGGGATTGCACTGAGCATCAGAGAGAGAAGGGGAGAGCACTGGAACAGGGGTAACTTTAAAAATACTAAAACTGGACTAAATGGAATATTAAAGTGGTTGCAAACCTTGAAAGTCAAATACAAACAGAGCGGCTACAACTGAATGAGAATGACTTTTTGAGAGGTACACACAATGTGAATTAGGTTATAGCAACATCTACTAAACTGTGCAAAAGAATAGTGTTTTGAGATTTGGGGTTTACAACCACTTTAAGGTGCCCAAAGAATACACATACAGTATCACACAAAAGTGAGTACACCCCTCACATTTTTGTAAATATTTTATTATATCTTTTCATGTGACAACACTGAAGAAATTACACTTTCGCTACTTTACATTGTAGCAGTGTACAGCTTGTATAACAGTGTAAATTTGCTGGCCCCTCAAAATAACTCAACACACATCCATTAATGTCTAAACCGCTGGCAACAAAAGTGAGTACACCCCTAGGTAAAAATTTCCAAATTGGGCCCAATTAGCCATTTTCCCTCCCCGGTTTCATGTGACTCGTTAGTGTTAGAATGTGTCAGGTGTGGATGGGGAGCGGGTGTGTTAAATTTGGTGCTATCACTCTCTCATACTGGTCACTGGAAATCCAACATCGCACCTCATGGCAAAAAACTCTGAGGATCTCAAAAAAAGAATTGTTGCTCTACATAAAGATGGCCTAGGCTATAAGAAGATTGCCAAGACCCTGAAACTGAGCTGCAGCACAGTGGCCAAGACCATACAGCAGTTTAACAGCATAGATTGCACTCAGAACAGGCCTCGCCAGTGTCGACCAAAGACGTTGAGTGCACGTACTCAGCGTCATATCCAGAGGTTGTCTTTGGGAAATGGACTCATGAGTGCAGGTTTAGGAGATGTTTCCAGCACCTACAGGTAAGCCTTAGTATAGGCTTGCCTGTAGGTTAAAGTGGTTGTACAGAGTTGTGAACAAGCACGGTTCTTTTCGTGTGAAACGCCTCAACTGATCATCATTGCATTCTTGTCTGGCTCATGATAAAGAAATTTCTACAGCATCTTTTGGATCCAAGTGTGCGATCAATCTTTCCTTCTCTTCTTGTTACAACCACTTTAAGTGATAGTACTCAGCAGAGTTGCACACAAACACTTCAGGATGATTATTAATCGCAATCTGATGGTAAATAGCACTACATTCCTCATTCTACTCTATATATTGGATAAATCCCTCATCCAGCTTCCTCCTCGCTCCAGACAATGTATCTCTTCTTAAACAGTACAGTGCATACCAAATCCATCCTATGTAACACACTGGGTGTCATTTATTAAAGGAAAATCCACTTTGCACTGCAAGTGCACATGGAAGTTAAGTCGCTGTAGATCCAAGGGGGACATGCAAGGAAAATAAAAAACAGCATTTTACAGTAGCTTGCACATGATTGGATGATAAAATCAGTAGAGCTTCCACTCATTACAGATCTAGCCCTTAGATTTAGAGCGACTGCACATCCAAGTGCACTTTCAGAAAAATATAACACCTGCAAAGTGTCTCCTGTGTACAGCACTGTGCCTGATTAGGGCAGGCCATACATTATACATTTTATTTTGTTCAACCAGCGGGGAAGATGGGGGTACCAGTCCTGCAGTGCTATTGTGTTCTGTCGGCAGAGAGCCTTCACAACAGCAGAATACGATGATCAGTGTTGCTGGCTATAGCCGGCAACACTTATTGTTTGGGGAAAACCCTACAGGCTGGTTGTACACAAGTCAATTGCTAGATCGACTTGTGTACAACCAGCTAGCCCATACATGCATCGAAATTTGATCCATGCAGTGGCAGCTGGTGGTTTTTAGTTGGGGGGGGGGGGCTACGGCAAACAATCAACCCCCCCCCTGCTCTCTATCGGTTAGTCCACTGGCACTTAACCCATCTAGGCAGCAGTGGGGATAGGGCACTCGTGGAGCTGGACGGGGATCTGGCATTCCAAACAGACTTCCACCAGGTGTCCCTAGTGTTTAACTCTCACCATTGACCAAACACGCTTCAAAGGTATAAAGATTCTTCTTCATCACAGTGATGGGAAGTCTGCTATCAACCTCCTTTTATAAATTGCCATACACTAATCTCTCTTGTCTAAGAGATACATTGTCTGGACTCTGATTTATATAGTGGAATAAGGGATGTGTTTGTGTGTAACTCTGCTGATTACAATCATTGAAGTTTTTATTCAAAATATAAAGGTAGGCAAGAATCTTTATCTCCATAAAGGGACCTCTAGTTTAGTCTAAAAGCACTGGTATTCTATAAACTATTAATATAATAGAGGGGAAAGAGTCAGGGAGGCCGGTCCTGGGCTGGAACATCCCAATAAGTATGCCCCGTTGAGTGACATTGGTGAAACCGGACAGGGACCAGCACTGCTGGAGCTGAGTGACTCCCTAGCTGCCAGGGGAATAACACCTCCAGTGAGGTCAGGAGTAAAGCCAAGGGAAAGTAAAGACATTTTCTGGTGGTAGGGGACTCAATTCTTAGGACAGAGAGGGCAATCTGTCACAAAGACCCGAAGCGCTGAACTGTCATTGTGGATCTGGTGGACAGATTACTGGGAGGGGCTGGGGAAGACCATGTTGTCATGGTGCACGTTGGCACCAATGACAAAGACAGAGGTAGTTGGAGTGTCCAAAAAAACTATTTTAGAGACTTTAGGGTGCCAAATTGAGGAAAAGGACCCCCAAGGTAGTATTCTCAGAAATACTACCGGTACCTCGAGCCACACCAGAAAGGCAGAGGGAGATTAAGGAAGTAAACAAGTGGCTAAGGAGCTGGTGTAGAAAGGAGGGGTTTGGGTTCCTGGAGAACTGGGCTGACTTCTCAGTCGGTTACCAGCTCTATGGAAGGGACAGACTGCACCTAAATGGGGAAGGTGCAGATCTGCTGGAGGTGAAGATGGCTGAAAAGTTAGAGGGGCTTTTAAACTAGGCGATGGGGGGAGAGTCCAGAGGTACAGATAGTCAGCGCAGAACATATTCCAGAGGGTAGTATTAAGGGCATTAGTGGTAGGTTGACTAAAGCACCTAAACCCGAGGTAAGTATAGTAACAAGTCCTATTTGCAACCCCAGAGCACCCAATAAGGAGATAGTATGTGACTGGTCTAAACTACGTGGCATGTTCACCAATGGTAGGAGTCTGGCTGACAAGATGGGAGAACTAGAACTACTGTTGTACGAGGAGGACTTATATTTTGTAGGAATTGCACAGACTTTATTCGACAGCTATCATGATTGGCTGGCAACCATTTAAGGGTATTCTTTATATTGCAAGGATAGAGAGGGTAAAAAAGGGGGAGGGGTATGCCTGTTTATCAAAAATTATGTACAAGGGAATGAGAGAGATGATATCACTAAAGGAGCAAGGGAGGAGGTGGAATCCTTATGAGTAGAGCTATCAAGGGAGGAAACTAAGGTGAAAGTAATACTGGGAGTTTGCTATAGGCCCCCTAACCAGAGGGAAGAGGCGGAGGCGGACCTTCTATCACAACTTGGATTAGCGGCAAGAATGGGAAGTGTCATTATAATGAGGGATTTTAATTATCCAGACATAGGGGTTGATTTACTAAAGGCAAATCCACTTTGCACTTGGAAGTGCAGTCACTTTAGATCTGAGGGGGAAGATCTGAAATGAGGGAAAGCTCTGCGGATTTTATCATCCAATAATGTACAAGCAAAAATGCTGTTTTTTTTTATTTTCCTTGCGTGTCCCCCTCAGATCTACAGTGACTGCACTTCCAAGTGCAGTTGTAGTGAAAAGTGGATTTTCCTTTAGTAAATAAACTCCATAGACTGGGTGGAAGGAACCGCGCATTCATCTAAGACTCACAAGTTCCTAAATGGCTTGCAGGACAATTTTCCCATACACCTCTTATGTCTAAGTCACCCTGTGCCATCCTGGTACAGGGTGAGTGGGAAAATATATCTTGGATTGCTTAAAATGTAAGTAAGTAATATTTTTCCACAATATCTCCCAGGATATATGTAGACTATTCTTAGTTTGTTAATTCTGAACAATACACAATCCTTGAAAGAGCTGATTACATTGACCTGCGGAGACGGACTGTCTGGTCACCTAGGCTACCTTAAGTGCTGTGTTAATTAAGCCAGGAGCATCGAAGAGGGACCTGAGAAGAGGAGGATCCAGGCAGCACAGGTAAGTATAACATGTTTGTTATCTTTAACAAAAAAAAAAAAAAAAGAGACTTTAGTATCACTTTAAGAAGCCATACAGTAACATATACTCAGAGCTTTCCATGGCAAGCAAACTGTTATCACCCACATCTAGACAAATGGTCAGCAATATGTCCATTCATCACAAAATTCAAAAGATTATATGCTGCTGTCCCATCATATCCCATCACTCCATCAGAAAGATTTGCAAGTTACTACTCCCTTATATTTCTCGTCAAAATGAAACTAGGAGGACGACGGCCAGTGATAGACCTAAACAAGCTGATCAAATTGGAAAGTTCCAGATTAAATAATTACACTCCATCATACTCACAATCTAGCCAGTGAATTGGATGCTGTCTCTGGATATTTGGGATCGAATGAATATCTGCGCAATCTCATCCTGCCAGAATACTAGCATTAATAGCACTTCTTTTCCATTTCCTCTGGTTTGCAGTGGTTGAGACCCAGTTCATCTGTCTACAATTTGCAATGTACTAATCCCAACGTACACATTCCTGCAGGAGTGGCAGTGCATATAACCAGGTGCTGCAACGGCTGGAACCATGTCAAATCAAGGAAAACGGATGTCACCAGCACATCAAGGATCTCCTGAGTAGGTCCAGAACTTTAAGCAATAATCACATCGTTACAGCATATTACATTGTTTCAGAGCCACGCAGGACCCCTTCATCAGACCTCCTCACATGCCTGATGAAGGGGTCCTGTGTGGCTCTGAAACATTGCAATCCGCTGTAACGATGTGATCACTGATTAAAGCTCTGGACCTACTCTGGAGATCCTTGGTGTGCTGGTGACATCTGTTTTCCCTGTCTACAATTTGGTCTGTTGAATTCTCTTAAGACATTTGCCAAAGTTCTAATCTCCATTCTGGAGCAGCTGCAGGAACAGAGCTTGGGGTGTACCACTACCTGGATGATGTGCTGCTGCTAGAGAGAGACAAAGATATGCCACTTTGGCACAGGCAGATCCCTGATCACTACTGTTTAGAAGTTCAGGTAGCTTCTGAACTGGCAGAAGAGCCAGCTGGATATGACAGTTAGTCTTCCAAGGAGCCCTATTCAATATCACCAAGGGTACAGTCTCTCAACCAGAAGACAAGATTTAGGCAGTCCAGTAACATGTTCAGCTAGTCTTCTCCAGGAATGTTCTCTTAGCCTCACATTCCTCAAAGCTTATGGAGACACTCTCATCTTGAATTCCCATTGTAAAATGAGCCCACTGGCACCTGAGGCCATTCCAGAGGCGTTTTAACCCACTGCTTCAAGGCATCTAGATGTCCCCTACCATGCAAAGGTGTCTCTGATGGTGGATGAAGCTGCAGAATCTCTGTCACTCTTCAGGTCACATACAGTGGACTACTCTTACCACCAATGCTAACTGCCAGGGTTGGGGTGTTCCCTTGGAAGACGTCATGGCACAAGGAAGGTGGTGCTTTAACTCCGCAAAATAGTCTCCAACATCCTAGAGCAATGTAGGAGGCCCTGAAGATGTCTACCTCAAGACACCAGGGAAAATAGCTGAGGTAATCAGATGTCATCATTAATAGACACCCTTGTTCGACCCTGGTCATCCTGGCTAGGCTACATCTTTCCTTCAATTCCTCTAATGATGAGGTTTCTGGTTCAGCTTTTTCCCAAGAGGGTGGAGATTCTGGCTTTTCTTCTTGTCTTGGGTCCTGTGGTTCTCCCCTCTTATGCCGTGTACACACGATCAGACTAAGAACGAACGAGCGGACTTGCCCACACACCACCAGACTTTTGGCGGAGATCCGCCAGACTTTTGAAATGAACGGACTTGCCCACACACGGAGTAAAGTTTGTTCATTTTGAACGTGACTCCAGGTAGACGGGACTAGCGAAGGAAGTGAATGTCGCCACCTTGATCGGCGAGATTGACACCTTGCTAGCCCCGTCGCCTGGTATTGATTTAAAGAGGAACCCCTACGCCGAAAAAACAGCGTGGGGGTCCCCCAAAGTCCATACCAGACCCTAATCCAAGCACGCAGCCCGGCAGGTCAGGAAAGGGGTGGGGACGAGTGAGCGCCCCCCCCTCCTGAGCTGTACCAGGCGGCGTGCCCTCAACATGGGGGGGTGCTTTGTTGACAGCGACGAACCAGAAGAAGACCGGGCCAACGCTAGTAAAAGAGCTGCAAGAAGATAGAGAAGGCCCGTCAGAAGAAACAAAAAGCGGGACAAAACCCCCGAAGTCGGAAGAAGACCCCCGAAGTCAGAAGAAGACCCACGGACGGCGGCGACGAAGGAGAAAGCCGGGTTCTCCGCTAGTAAAATAGCGGTAAAAGAGCAGAAGTTAGCGGAGGTGCCTGGTGAGAAGACCCCCAAAGTCGGAAGAAGACCCCGGAGCTGTCTAATAAACTACTGTTTTTTTTATTAACACCTTTTCCCTTTAGGTGAATGGGTAGGGGTACCATGTACCCCCATACTCATTCACATAGGGTGTGGGGCTGGGATCTGGGGGCCCCTTTTTAAAGGGGGCTCCCGGATTTCGATAAGCCCCCCGCCTGCAGACCCCGACAACCAACGGTCAGGGTTGTCGGGAAGAGACCCTTGTCCTCATCAACATGGGGACAAGGCCCCCCCTTCCGCAAAGCACCCCCCCATGTTAAGGGCACACAGCCTGGTACGGCTCAGGAGGGGGGGGGGGGCGCTCGCTCATCCCCACCCCCTTTCCTGACCGGCGTAGGGGTTCCCCTTTAAATCCATACCACGCGACGGGGCTAGCAAGGTGTCAATATCGCCGATGGAGGCGGCGACATTGGCTTCCTTTGCTAGTCCCGTCTACCTGGAGTCACATTCAAAATGAACGGACTTTACTCCGTGTGTGGGCAAGGCCGTTCATTTCAAAAGTCCGGCGGAATAGCACACAGCCGGCCGGATTGTCCGGCGGACTCTGGTCTGCCGGACCAAGTCCGCTGGATAGTCCGATCGTGTGTACGTGGCATTATCCAGCTCAGCATCTGTCATCCAAACATTCTTCCAGTGTCTCCAGAGATGTTGCCCCAAGATCAAGGCATTTACACACACTTAGACCTAGAGGGAGAGAAGAGCAGTCTGTCTGCCTTGGGCTACTGATCCACAGTAATCACCACCCTGCTCAGGGTCAGATAACCATCTACAAGTGCAGTCTGCCAGTCTAGCATGGAGTCTAGAACAGATTTTTCATCTTTGCAATGGGAAAGGGATTCAATCCTCTTCAGCCACAGACTCCCTAACTGTTGGACTATCTACAGAAGATTTGGGTCTGAGCTTGAGCATTCTCAAGGTGAAGATAGCTGCCATTTCTGCAACTCAAGGTGGGGGACCCCTTCCTGAAGCCATCTATTGGGTGACTACTTGGTCAACTTTTCATACGTTTCTGGGGCATTAGGTTTGGATCGTTCATGGAAAAATAGAACGCTGGATAGCCGCACTTAGATGACTAAGCACCATATCTGGTGTGAAACGTGTCAGCAGCTATGCAGTTAGTCTGTATTGCCCTGTGATGCTTTGGTATTAATTGTTTAGTAAAAGTGAACTTTTTTGGAGTGTGGCTATCCAGTGTTCTATTTTTTCATTATCTCTGTTGCAAACAGAGCCATCACGCGGCCTCATTGCGGAGACAGCTGTTCTTAAGAGAGGTGATCATGTTGGAGTGGTGCACTCCCATGTTTGGATTGTTCACCCTGGGTATCCTCAAACTTTGGCTGGAGAACTATGGCTGGTCCTTTTCATTCTGTCTCTCGTTAATATTTGTTTCAGCCATATTGCCTTAAATATGGTTAATTACCGTATATACTCGAGTATAAGCCGACCCGAATATAAGCCGGGGCACCTAATTTTACCACAAAATACTGGGAAAACGTATTGACTCGAGTATAAGCCTAGGGTGAGAAATGCGCAGCTACTGTAAGTGGAAAAGAGGGTCAACAATGCCCATTTGCAGCCTCACTGTGCCCATTTGCATGCCTCACTGTGCCCATTTGCAGCCATAGGTCCCCTGAACTTCAAACTTGGTAGTTAAGAGTTCCTAGATGCCCCCTAATTGCAGCCAAAGGGTCCCGAAATGACATTGCTGCAGATGGACACAGTTGACCGATTTTGGGGCCCTGTATCTCAGGGCCACTTGGTGCTAGGAACGCCTGGATATGTTGTAATATTGGTTCCACTGGGTTTGCACACCAAATTTGGGGTTCCTAGCACCTAGCCAGTGGCCCCGAGATATGAGGCCCCAAAGTTGGGTCAGAAAATGTCAAGAACTTTTTCTGCAGCAAAAAATGACATTTTCCAACCCGACTTTGCGGCCCGTATCTCGGGGCCACTTGGTGCTAGGAACCCCAAATCTAGAACCAAGATGAGGGTAGCATTTATAGAATTTATAGAATCAATGTGCACCCCCCATTTCATTTATCAGCAGTTTTCCCCCCTCCACCAATGTAAAGCTCCCTTATATTAACCCATCTGCAGCCCCCACTAATGTAAATTCCCTTTATAGTTATCAACCAGCAGCCCATATATTTATCCATTAGCAACTCCTACAATGTAAATATATATATATCCATCATCAGCCCCATCCCACCCTTTATGTAAAGCCCTAATATATTTATCCATCAGCATTTCCCCCAAATTAAAACCCTAATATATTCATCCATCAGCATCTCCCCCAGTTTACAGCCCCCACATATTCATCCATCTGAAGCCTACCCCACATGCATTTATCACCAGTCCTCGGTATACAGCCTTCATATTCATCCTTCATCAGCCTCCCCACGTACATCCATTGCCAGTACTCTGTGTGGAGCCCCTCATTTATCCATTACCAGTCCCCCTCACATACACTGCATGTGCCCACATGCTATCATGTGTATGTGCATGCATGGAAATCCCTAGTGCTTGCAAAGACAAGCCGTGAGTCTCTGACAGTTGCCAAATACAATGAATGTCACAGCGTGCACGCTCTCATCTGTACAAATGCCTCCTGGAATGTGTTACATGGGCATTCCAGGAAACGGCAGGGGGGGGGGTCCCCTTATTATTCTTGCCTAGGTGAGAAAGCAGAAAGTTCCTGACTGCGGCACAAAAAAAAGGTAAGAAACCATTCCAAACAATGGAAAGTGTACTCAAATTGTGGAAGAGGGAGAGGCGAGGAACCAGGAACAAAAAAGTAATTTTAATAGTTGAAGGTCCAATCTCAAGCATGTGCAGTAGGGAGCCAGCTGTGATTCCACTACCCAAGATGGTGATGCTGGGGACCCACATAAGAGAGAAGAAGCAGCTGCGGGAAGACAGCATCTAGCAAGTATTTGTAAGACCCCTTTTACACTGGGGTGGCGGGTCCTTTAGCGGTAAAGTGCCGCTAGTTTTAGCTGTGCTTTACAGCCGCTATAGCGGTGCTTTTCGGCCGTTAGCGGAAAGGGTTAATCGCCCCCGTTTTGCGGCCCATCCCATTTATTTCAATAGGCTGGGGCGATGGAGGAGCGATGTATACACCGCTCTCGCACTGCCCCAAAGATGCGGCTTGCAGGACTTTTTTTCCTGTCCTGCAAGCGCACCGCCCCATTGTGAAAGCACTCAGGCTTTCACACTGGGATGGCTTGAGAGGTGCTTTTCAGACGCTATTAGTAGCGCTAAGACACCTGAAAAGCGGCCCTGCGTGAAAGGGGTCTAAAAGTCAGCAGCTACAGTATTTGTAGCAGCTGACCTTTTCTTTTTAGGAAGAAGTTCCTCTTTATTATTACAATTACATGAATAAAACTAACTAAAAGTACAAAAATATATATTTTTTTAACCTAAAAACAAAGATACTATATATGTATACAGTAAAACAATTTTTTTATATTTTAATATTACCACATCCACTGTATATCTTAGAAAATTTTGCACAACATTGGATTCCATTTAGAGGCTTTGCTTCTAATGTCATCAGCACTACATTCTAGAAAACCAGTAAAAGAATAGGCAGGACCATGGTTAATCATTTTAGGTGCATAACACCAAATGTTCAGTCCTAGAGGGGAAAGGTTAAAGTAACGACAGAACGTTTATTTATTTAGGGGTGGATGAGCAGAGGGTGTTTTCTAAGCTGGCCAATAGGAGAAAGTTTCTGTGGATTATACATGAACGCTCTCCATCAAATTTTTCTTTCAAATATTTGAAAACTAACACCAATAGAGAAACTCTACAAGAGTCTGAACACGTTCCACAATGGTATGTACTAACATTTCTAATTAATTCATTTTTATTTTAAATATATATGTACAATGTAATTTTTGTTTATTTGTAGAAGTCATTATGGGTGATATATATTATATACATACTAAAATATCCCAATAGGAATACTCGAAGGGCCATACTCGAAGGGCCAGCATTGATCTGTTAAAGGAAAATCCTCAAAGAAATACAGGAAATATGAAAACAAGAATTGTATGAAGTATGGAACAATAAAGCATATACTGTATTACCTCTGCTGTCTGGTAAAAAGCCATTCAGACATTTATGTAAATCCATAACCAGCAACAGAGTTGGGAGTGCTGGACACAACAAATAATTACTGAAAATAATTGACCAAATAAAAAATGTTATTACACAGTAATAGTAACCTAGAAACTGACAGACCCAGCAGAACTATTTATGTTGGTGGGAAGCTACATGTCTAAGCACTCCCTTCAATATTAAAGGTTTTCTTTTAACTGGCCCTCACATGTTACAATACAATTGCACAATCTCCATTATATCTACCAATAACTATATAATGGAAGTGTATGCCTGGAAACAAACTCAATGGATTGCATAAGCAGGACTTCCCATTACATTACAGTTTTGGTAATGCTTAGCTCATTATATATGTTACACTCTGAATGTACAATCTTTGTACAATCAACTTTACATTTACCAGAGCTATGTAATATAAGGAACCTACCAAAATCATCCAATCAATACTTATCTAATCAGGCATACCCTTGCAATACATAGCAGTTGGTAGATCTATAGGAGATTGTATGGTTAGTTTGTAAGGTGTAGGGAGCTTAAAGGGAGTGTATTTTGTATGAGGATCTAAAGACTATAGAAATGTTAGGGGTGATATGGGAAATAGACAAGCATTGCATTCATGTTAGCAGATTTTGGACAAGAAATGTAATGTTCTGCATGTTTTATAAAGTGACCAGGATTACAGATCCTTCCCTTACATATATATATATATATATATATATATATATATATATATACACACACAACTGTGGCTCGGACTTGGTCAACAGTATAGGGTCTGTTTATAAAAAAAATTCGCTGTGGGAATGTATGAGCATTCGTACAGCTGTCATGAATAATCACCATAATGTGTCTAATTTGTTTATTTCCTATGATCATCAGCTCACAGATCACCCATCATATGGGTTTACGAGATTTGAAATAATTCTGTTTTAATATAGATTTCACACAGCATCCCAACATTTTTGGAATTGGGGTTGTAGTGGCCATAATGCAGTATTTTCCTGAATGAGGTATTTCATGAAAATACCACATTATGAGCACAAGATGGAGCTGATGGTCATAAAAATAAACAGACACATTACAGTGAATTTTTTGTGATGGTTGGGCGAATGGTCAGACACACTGAATTTTTTTTATTTTTTATAAATCGGCCCTGTTGTCTTCTGAATTATTATACAACACTTGGGGGAATTCAGTGAAACAGTGTAAGGTGTTATTACAGTCCTAAGTGACTAGTGATGCTTTGAAAGTGCCTAACTGGCACTAAAAGACATGGTTTCCCTTTGTGTAACTGTGGAAGTCCTATAGTCCTATAGTATTTGGCTAGCACACCCTAATACATGCTCCATGCCTGTCTTTACATGGACACCATCCTTTTTTTTTGATCCCTCGGGTTAAAAAGTAGTTGCCTCATAACAAACATATAGCTGAAGGGCAATGCTTTACTTTCAACCCCTTAGAGCCAGGGCCTGCCGGCCCTTTATGGGCTTTAGAATGCCAGGGGGGCAGGTGGGGCTTAAGGTCATGTGACCGCCATGATTGGCTGTCACGTCGGGCACATTAACCTTAGGGGGACAGATCTCCTATCACAAGTTGGATTAGCAGCAAGGATGGGAAGTGTTATCATAATGGGGGATTTTAATTAACATAGATCCAGACATAGACTGAGCGGAGGGAACCATGCATTCGTCTAAGGCTTGCTAGTTCCTAAATGTCTTGCAGGACAATTTCATGGTTCAGATGGTAGACGCCCCAACTAGAAATAAAGCATTACTGGATCTACTGATTACCAACAATACAGACCTGATCGTGGATGTGGAAATACGGGCCATTTTAGGAAACAGCGATCACAGGTCAATTGGCTTCAGTATAAATCACAAAAATAGGAAACATAAGGAGAATACAAAGATACTGAATTTCAAAAGAGCCAACTTCCCTAAACTACAATCCTTTTTAGAAGGCATGAATTGGGATAAAATCTTAGGAACAAAGAACACGGAGGAGATGGGTTTGCTTTAAGAGCATATTTAATAAGGGCATTACCCAATGCATCCCATTGGGTAATAAATTTTAAAAGAGCGAACAAAAGTCCTGGATGGCTTACCTCCAATTCAAAAATGCATATAAAAGCAAAGGAGAAGGCCTTCAAAAAATACAAGGTTGAGGGATCATAATCAGCATTCAGACTTTATAAAGAATGCAACAAGAAATGTAAGGGTGCAATAAGGACGGCTAAGATTGAACATGAAAGACACAGTGGAGTAGAGCAAAAAAAAAAAAATCCCAAGAAATTCTTTAAGTATGTAAACAGTAAAAAAGGAGGACAGACCATATTGGCCCCATAAAGAAATGAGGAAGGGCATCTGGTTACAAAGGATGGGGAGATGGCGAAGGTATTGAAATTCTTCTTCTCCTCAGTCTTCACTAGGGAATTGGGGGGCTTCAGTAACCAAAACTGCAGTGTTTATCCTTATGACACATCACAGGAAGCACCTCCATGGTTAACAGAGGACAGAATTAAAATTAGACTTGGGAAACTTAACATTAATAAATCACCTGGACTAGGTGGCTGGCATCCAAGGGTACTTAGGGAACTCAGTCAAGTAATTGCCAGACCATTGTTCCTTTTACTGACAGTATGACTGGAATGATACCAGGTGATTGGAGAAAAGCCAATGTAGCACCAATATTTAAAAAGGGCCCAAAATACATCCCTGGTAATTACAGGCCAGTTAGCCTAACCACAATAGTATGCAAGCTCTTGGAGGGGATGATAAGGGACTATATACAAGATTTTAGTAACAAGAACGGTATCATTAGCAGGATTTAGCATGGATTCATGAAAAATCATTCTTGCCAAACCAATCTATTAACCTTCTATGAGGAGGTGAGTTGCCATCTAGATAAAGGAAGGCCCGTAGACGTGGTGTATCTGGATTTTGCAAAAGCACTTGACACAGTTCCCCATAAATGTTTACTGTACAAAATAAGGTCAGTCGGCATGGACCATAGGGTGAGTACATGGATTGAAAACTGGCTACAAGGGCGAGTTCAGAGGGTGGTGATAAATGGGGAGTACTCGGAATGGTCAGAGGTGGGTAGTGGGGTCCCCCAGGGTTCTGTGCTGGGACCAATCCTATTTATTTTGTTCATAAACAACCTGGAGGATGGGGTAAACAGTTCAATCTCTGTATTTGTGGACGATACTAAGCTAAGCAGGGCAATAACTTCTCCGCAGGATGTGGAAATCTTGCAAAAGGATCTGAACAAATTAATGGGGTGGGCAACTACATGGCATGAGGTTTAATGTAGAAAAATGGAAAATGATGCATTTGGGTGGCAAAAATATGAATGCAATCTATACACTGGGTGGAGAACCTCTGCAGAAATCTAGGATGGAAAAGGACTTGGGGGTCCTAGTAGATGATAGGCTCAGCAATGGCATACAATGCCATTGCTGCTGCTAACAAAGCAAACAGAATATTAGCTTGCATTAAAAAGGGGATCAACTCCAGAGATAAAACGATAATTCTCACGCTCTACAAGACTCTGGTCCGGCCGCACCTAGAGTATGCTGTCCAGTTCTGGGCACCAGTTCTCAGGAAGGATGTACTGGAAATGGAGCGAGTAAAAAAGAAGCGCAACTAAGCTAATAAAGGGTCTGGAGGATATTAGTTATGATGAAAGGTTGCGAGCACTGAACTTATTCTCTCTGGAGAAGAGAAGCTTGAGAGGGGATATGATTTAAATTTATAAATACCGTACTGGTGACCCCACAATAGGGATAAAACTTTTTTGTGGAAGGGAGTTTAACAAGACATGTGGCCACTCATTAAAATTAGAAGAAAAGAGGTTTAACCTTACACTACGTAGAGGGTTCTTTACTGTAAGAGCGGCAAGGATGTGGAATTCCCTTCCACATTTTTACTGAATTTACTGGAAGATACGTAAAGGCATAGTTTCTCTTTTTTCAAAAAAGTGCTTATGCAGCTTAGAGGGGCCTGTAGACAAAAACAAACCATGTAGCTTTGACTAAATTTAAATAATACCCATGCTATATGTGAAGGCCATTTACATACCTCCTAAAACTTGACTGAACCCCCCCCCCCTCGAGATCACACAATCCCATCTTGCTTTTGTTGCTAGGACGCTGCTAAGGGACTCCCAGCTTTTAATGTTCACTTTCACCATTAAAAGAGCAAGCGCTTCCTCTGATTCAAACCCCCCTCACATGTGCTTTCTCTCCCTTGACATAGTAGCGTTGAGCTCAGCATTTGAGAGCCCACTGACCTGTGACCGGTCTTGAAACACCTCCAGGCGATGAAAGCATTAGCCTGGAGCCAGACTCTGACAACTGAGAAAAATCTTCATGCCAATTTTCCACTTTTGGAATGTGCACTGCATTTTCACAGTTAGAATGAGGTTTGCTGCTCTTGTATTGTCCAACTGAATCCCGGTTGAGTGGCCTTGTTGAGTTGACCTCTTAAGTCCAGCGTTGCAGAGACAATGAAATCACCTTGAGTACCAGGTTGTTGTTCAGGAGTTGAACTTCTACCAATGACCAAGTCCCCTGTACCAAAAGAGCATCCAGAATGCTTCCTCAGCCTAAAAGCAAGCCTGGCAACACATTAGGGAAGCCTGGCAACACATTAGGCAAGCCTGGCAACACATTAGGGAAAGGAGAGAAGAGCCACCCATAGTGTGATTCCGCTTCAAAATTTTATTAAAAAACAATAGTAAAAACTCACAATTAGACTCCTTTGGAGCGCTTTAAAAAATCCGCCGGCCGGTCGGATACTGGAGCCCGTCCTCCTAAGCGTGGTGACGTCACTGCGCGCCTTCCCAGACCAGCTTCGACACAGATGTCAATTGAAGACGACATCACACTATGTGGGAATCACACTATGGGTGGCTCTTCTCTCCTTTCCCTAATGTGTTGCCTCTGAGTCAAGAGAGGTTTAAGGGCATCCATACTCTATACTGGTTGTGTGGTGGATCGGGAGGAGAAAAACCTGGGATATCCCTAGCATTCTGCTGTTCGTTTGGTTTCTGTGAGGAGAACATTTCACCATTGCTGGAGGCCACAAACTTAGAGTGAAAATCAGGGATATCTACACCTGTCTGCTGACTGCTTTCATTACAGAGCTTCATATGCTCTACCATCTGGTAAGGGCATATATCATTTTGGTGGAGGGTCCGTTTGCACATACTGCATACAAGTCACCGCGGTGCAAGTTTTCAAATGTGATCTGGATGCAGGCGGGGTCACCATCCATCAGTGTAGTGCATTATTACAACTCACCTGTGACATTGTTGCCATCATAGGACTTTACATACAGACTCATATTACCATCATATGAACTTTAATACTACCCATTTGTGGATATTATCTTATACTATTGTGGGGTATATACCTGCTAGGTAGTTATGCACAAGTGATCATATTGGGGTAGTTATATACCATTTGGCGCTGTTTCCTTTTTGATTATTAAGTATAATTTAGTAATTGGTACCTCAAGCGGGTGAATCTTTTATTATTCCTAGGTTCACACATATGTGGTGCAGGAAATTCAGCGATCCCTGCATGTTTCCCTGCATCCCTGCACTGCATTGCAATCGCACTGTGTTCAAGATTCTCTGCAGGTGTCAATACAAAGTTAACGAAATCCCAAAAGAAACACAAATGCTTTGAGGATTGCCCACACTGGATTGCGTAGTACAAAATTACAATGCGATCTGGCTTCAAAGAAGGTGCCTACACTTCTTTGATGTGATACGGTCTGATTTGAGCCCATTCAAAATCAATGGTCTCAAATCGCACCGCACTGAATCACATTGAATGCGGTGCGGTTCTTGTGCGATTCACATGCTGGTTATAGTGCGAACTGGGTATTGGGAATCAGACACAGGTTTAGAGAATTATTTAAAGGTTTATTAGAATCTTTAGCCCCAAGTGATTTAATCAATTCTTCATATGAATGAAATAACTCAACCATAACATTTAACAATCGAGCACTTTTATTTTTTAGTTCAAATATTGGATGTTTCTTGTCTGCATATTTATAAAGTTAGATTGGTTACAATATATATAAATATATGTTACAAACTTTTTTCTATTTTTCAGACTTCTTACACTGACAAGGGCGAGAAGGTAATAAAACATTTCTTGAAATAAATAAAAAAAAATAATTCTGCGCACACACGACCGGACTTTCTGTCAGAATAAACTCCGACGGTCTTCCCGACGGAGTTCCGACCGAATGGACTTGCCCACACACGATCACACCAAAGTCCGTTTGTTTCGAACGCAATGACGTACGACGGGACTAGAAAAGGAAGTTCAATAGCCAGTAGCCAATAGCTGCCCTTGCGTCATATTTGGTCCGCCGGACCAGCATACAGACGAACGGTTTTCCAGATAGAAATTGATTTAGTCGGAAAGATTTAAAGCATGTTCTATTTCTAGGTCTGTCATAATTTTTGAAGAAAAACGATCGGAATATACCACACACGATCGGAATATCCGACGGAATGATTCTGCCTAACTTTTCTGCCGGAAAGTCCGTTTGTATGTATGCGGCATAATACTTACCTGAGCCCATCTCTGTTCATCGATGTGCACGAGTGTCTTGGCTATCTGAGACTCTCCCTCCTGATTGGCTGAGACAGCAGTGGCGCCATTGGCTCCCGCTGCTGTCAATCAAAGTCAGTTAGCCAAATCAGAGAATGAGGGGGTGGAGCCGAACCACGGTTCCGTGTGTGAATGGACACACAGAGCTGCGGCGTGGCTGGGGTGCCCCCATAGCAAGCTTCACCATTTTTTTATGTCATTAAGTGTATAAAGGGTTGATGTCATATGAATATGATTTTGATATGAGAGATTTTCTATAATATGTTTAAACACCTATGAATATGTTCACTTAGTACCAGAGGTTGGTCATATAATTAGGCAATCTGTTTTAAGCATCACAAATACACACCTTTTTTCAATCAGCAAGAGAAAAAAGGTGACAGAGGAGGGAGCTCAAAGACAGCATGTGATTGACTGCCTTTGCTCTGTTCCTGTGTGCTGTGCGAAAGGGTGTGTGTGTCCCTTCCTTCTAATCAGCTCTCAAAGCTCCCCTCACTGAGCTCTGCAGACTGTAACTTCATCTCCTCGCCTCCTGCTTTCTGAAACTCAGACAAGCTGTATAAATTCTGCACTTTGAACTGCTGTAGAAAAGCGAACCTGCAGATAAACAGGTACCACTTATGTAGGAGGATTTGCTTAATTTCTGTGTATCAACTGAGGCCAGTCAGCTCACTGGGTAGGTATAAGGGTTTACACATTTTAACCACTTCCCGCTGGCCGTACGCATATCTGCAGACTCAGATATATATATAAATATATAGATAGATAGATATAGAGATAGATAGATCTATAGCTATCTATCTATATATATATATATATATATATATATATATATATATATATATATACTGTATTCCAATAACATATACAGTAGCTTTATGATCTAAGATTTACAGAAACAGTTAAAACAACAGGTACACAAGGGAAAGTACAGCTTATTATTTTCTTGGAAAGGGGCTTCACAGTACTATAGCGTACCTCCATCTTTCTGCCCCCTGCACATTCCTATTGGCTATTGAGGCAGCCCATCATAGCAATGGACCATTAGAAATGTGAGTTGGGAGGGGGAGATCTAGGGACAAAATCCTTTCTTTATTATTCTGTAAGAGCTATAGGAAGCCAGTGAGAGCCATACAACTGGAACAGCCCTTTTGAACAATTACCTATATGCTAAAATATAACAAAAGAGTGCATTAATATTAGAATTCATTTGAAAATGTCATGAAAATAATTGTCAACTCAAATATAACATATTGTTCTATTTTAAGCATGAAAGAGGTCGATTTCTAAACTTCCACCATCTCACTTTTTGGGTTGGAAATGCCAAACAGGTAAGTTATTATAATGCTGCACACATAATGTTGCCAGATTATCTTTGCAGATTAACCACTTCAGCCCCAGAAGAATCTGCACCCTTCCTGACCAGAGCACTTTTTGCGATTCGGCACTATGTGGCTTTAACTGACAATTGCGACGTGGCTCCCAAACAAAATTGACATCCTTTTTTTCTCACAAATAGAGCTTTCTTTTGGTGGTATTTGATCACCTCTGCGGTTTTTATTTTTTGCTCTATAAACAAAAAAAGAGCGACAATTTTGAAAAAAACACAATATTTTTAACTTTTTGCTATAATAAATATCCCCCAAAAATATATAAAAAAAAAATTTTTTCCTCAGTTTAGGCAGATATGTATTCTTCTGCATATTTTTGGTTAAAAAAAATCTCAATAAGCGTATATTGATTGGTTTGCGCAAAATATATAGCGTTTACAAAATAGGGCATTTTTATAATTAATTTTTTTTATTAGTATGGTGGCGATCTGCAATTTTTATCGTGACTGCAACTTTATAGCAGACACATCGGACACTTTTGACACTATTTTGGGACCATGGTCATTTATACAGCGATCAGTGCTATAAAAATGCACTGATTACTATGTAAGTGCCATTCTGCCGACGTATATCGTCGTGCAGTAGTCGGGAAGAAGGATTTCCCTTGCCATTCACTGCCAAGCAAATTATATTTTTGTTCCATTGTAATCAGTGGAGTGGTGGCTGATTGGTCTGGCCTACTCAGGATTTCTAGGGTGAAAGTTTGATTGCTCCCTTACCCTTGGAATAAGCTTCCAGACCATAGGGAGGGCAATTAAAATGATCACCTGAATATTTATTACCCCCCGGGCTAATTCCTGGAAGAGGGCAGCCAGAAGGTGGCTGGGAAGGTCATAAATACACAGAGACCTGACGGACTGTTCTTTCCTCATCAAGGAGAGTTCCTGTGCTCCTGGGGATGCTGGAGAAGGATCACTAAGTCAAGAAACCACCATTTGGGCCCCAGTGTATACTGCACCAAGGGTCTGAGAAGGACAGCTAAAAAAAGGATGTCCATTAAGAACACTGTTTCAGAGTCTGGGTCTGGAGGAGGACATTGTAATTTCCCCCTTTGAGGTTTGGCCAGTGAAGACTGGGTGGTAGAGGGCTCCTAGGACACTTTGAGTAAGGATCTTACTGGGGACTGACAGTTGCTCAGAAGTGGAAGGAAACCAGTTGCTAACAATCATTCTTATGGTCTACAGTTGTGGAGCCTTAGACTGGCCATACACCTATAGATTATCTGCAGATTCTCTATGGTCAGATGGAAAAAGTGGGAGATTCCTCCATCCACACAGTTTAGCGTACATGGAGAAATCTGTTGCACTTTTTCCATCTAACCATAGAAAATCTGCAGATAATCTATAGGTGTATGGCCAGCTTTAGACATACTTATATCCCCAGCTACCTCCAGAGAAGCTGCTATTGAGAACCTAGAGAGAAGCCTGTTCTTTTGCTTTTGTTGCTGTCCGTTTGGAGCATCCCGTGACCCTGAACTCCTCTTTTGTTATAGTTATTGAGCAATAAATCCTAAAAAGAAACCCCCTTGGACTGAGCTTTAATTATCAGTGTGTATGGGTGACTGGTGGCCATCTGGGAGAATCTGTCTGTCTTCAGTGGCCCCTAGCTCAGATAGACTGTTTTATAAAATGACACTTTATAAGAGCAACTGTTGCAAGTGTACAAACCCACGACATGGAATGCCACGTAATTCTATTGTAACTATGTATGTTTTTTCCACTTCCCTTTCTCTTATTGGAAAAAAAAACATACTCTGCTCTTGTAAGCAAGAGCCCTTTTTTCCAGTTTCCTGGCCCATGAGGATAGGGACAGATTTCATAGGAGGGGGTGGATGTAGTGCCCTCCTAGTTAGACTGCTAGTCAAATTTTGTTTTTGGCTCTATTGTACTCAGTAGAGTGGTGGTTGATTGGTCTGGTCAGGCTGAAAATGTGTTTGCTCCCCCCTGCCCCCGGAAGAAGCTTCCAGAGCATAGGGAGGGAGATTAAAATGATCAGCTAAATATTTATCATGCCCTAGCCAATCCCCTGAAATGGGCATCCAGAAGGTGGATGGGGAGATGATAAATATGCCTGAGATCTGACAGACTGTTCTTTCCTCTTCAGGGAGGGTTCTAGTACTCATGGGGCTTACTGGGGACTAACAGTTGCGCAGGAGTGGAAGAGAACGAGTTGCTAACTATCACCCTTATTTATGGTCTACAGTTGTGGGGCCTTAGACATACCGATATCCTCATCGACCTCTAAAGAAGCTGATATTGAGAATCTAGAGAGAAGCTTGTTCTTTCGCTGTTGTTGCTGACCATAATAAAAAGACACCCTCTGTGTCTGAGGTTTAATTGTCGGTGTGCTTGGGTGACTGGTGGCCTCTGTACTACTTGAGAGAACTTATCTGTCTTCAGCAGTCCCTTCGGGGGTGAGCGCTACAAATTGTATATCTATATATTTTTTTTCTAATAAAGCAGCTAATTAATAAGACTGACTTCATAGCAGAACACTAAGCATAGAAGAATGTCTGGAAACCATTATTTAATGCCCTTTGGCGACAAGTTAATATCTCAAATTAAAGAGAATCTTCTTGAGATCTAAGGAGCTTTGTTAATAAATGACTCCATACACTTTGTTACCACTTAAATGTTATAATATTAAGAAAGGCAAAGACATATGTAATAATCTAATCTCATAATTCTGTGTTATGAAGAACAGATGTTCTTCAGTAGAACTCTGCTCATGTATGTGCATACTGTGACTATGTGAAACTGCTATGAACTGAAAAATGAATGTGATTCACAGCCGAAATCTCCCTACAGGCTGCATCATTCTACTGTGAAAAGTTGGGATTTGAACCTTGGGCCTATAAAGGTCTTGAGACTGGTAGTCGAGATGTGGTCTCACATGTTGTCAAGCAGGACAAGGTAAGCAAGGCGGGATATGGTGTATAATATGGAATCTATATTATTTGATTATAGAAGGTGCTCATTATGTTTTGGTGCAATTTTAACTCACATTATACATTTCCAATTTTTTTTATATATATAAGGTTACGGAAATAAGGAAAATAAGACAATGGTTAAAGCAGAAATAAAGGCAATATACAGTACTTACATCCTCTCCAGTGGATAGGGTCCCTAACAGGCGCATACATCTTCTTCATGGGTGCTGGTCTTCAGGCATCCTCATTGTGCGGCATGGCATCCTCATTGTGTGGCATTTGGCATGTCATTTTTTTGTTGGGGGGGGGTGGGTACCTAGTTTTGGAAGGTACCCAGCAGCGTGACTCGTGCATGTGCAGTGTGCCCCCGGCTGTGAAGCCGCAAGCTGTTACAGCTGGGTGCCCACAGTAGTAATGCCGGCACCGCGGACAGGCAGTGGAAAGAACGGAGGCTTTGAGTGACCACATTGCTGGACAGTGGGTCAAGTGAGTGTCTGTTTATTAACCATTTGCCGCCCGCCTATTGTCAAAAGACATCGGCAAAGTGGTTTTAAAATCCTGACCGGACGTCATATGACGCCGGGGGCGGGCATCGCGGCGATCGTTGTTGTGGGGTGTCAGTCTGACACCCCGCAACTACGATCTTGGTAAAGAGTCTCCAACTGTCCAATCACGGCTGATCACAGTGTAACTAGGAAGAGTCGGTGATCGGCTTTTCCTCACTCGCGTCTGTCAGACGCGAGTAGAGGAGAGCCGATCGGCTGCTCCTCTGACAGGGGGGTCTGTGCTGATCGATTATCAGCGCAGCCCCCCCGAGGATACCCACACTGGACCACCAGGGACGCCACCAGACCACCAGGGATGCCCAGCACAAGGTATGCCACCCTAGACCACCAGGGATGACACACAGTGGCCACAATGGATGCCAATCCGTGCCCACAACGGATGCCAATCAGTGCCCACAATGGGCATCACTGATTGGCATGCATTATTGTTTGGCACTGATTGGCATCCATCAGTACAAAACAATGCTTCCTATCAGTGCCTATCCGTGCCACCTATCAGTGCCCATCCGTGCCACCTATCAGTGCCCATCCATGCTCATCCATGCCGTCTATCCATGCCCATCCGTGCCGCCTATCCATGCCCATCCATGCCGCCTATCCATGCCAATCGGTGCCAGCTATCAGTGCCAATTTGTGCCACCTATCAGTGCCGCCCATCAGTGCCTCCTATCAGTGCCCATCAATGCCACCTCAGTTCCACTTCATTGGTGCCACCTCATCAGTGCCCATCAGTGCAGCCCCATCAGTGAAGGAGAAAACTTACTTATTTACAAAACATTTTTTTTCAAAATTTTCGGTATTTTTTTATTTGTTTAGCAAAAAATAAAAACCGTAGAGGTGATCAAATACCACCAAAAGAAAGCTCTATTTGTGGGAAAAAAAATTATAAAAATTTCATTTGGGTACAGTGTAGCATGACCGCGCAATTGTCATTCAAAATGCGACAGCGCTGAAAGCTCAAAATTGGTCTGGGCAGGAAGGTGTTTAAGTGCCCTGTATTGAAGTGGGTAAAAGTCAGCAGCTACACTTTTTGTAGCTGCTGACTTTTAATAAACATGGGTCCAGTTGGAACTTTGCTTTAAGGAAAATAGAAGCCCCAGCTAAACACCAAAGAGGGCTAGCAACACAGGGTCAGCAATGAGGCGTTTTAGTGATCAGGCTCCATTGACTTCAAATAAAAGATCACATGTCACCAGCACACTGAAGCATTTCATAATCTAAAGGACCTGTGGTGCTTGACATTTGTTTGCACCAAGCGGGTTTTGCATTTCCATATAAGTTCATAGGAATGCAAAACCAGCTTGAAGCAGGTCAAAGTGATGCCATCGACACTAGCCCAAAATCTGCCAACACAGGCCCTTTGTCTGACTTTACATTAACATTATTATATTATTATACAGGATTTATATAGCGCCAACAGTATGTGCTACGCTTTACAATATAAATGGAGACAATACAGTTACAAGCGGGTTAAGAGGGCCCCGCTCATAAGAGCTTACAATCTAATAGCGTGGGGCAATTGGTACAAAAGGTTATAACTGTGGGGGATGAGCTGATGGAAGTGATAAAAATTCAGTTAGTTGGAGGTGTGATAGGCTTCCCTGAAGAGATGAGTTTTTAGGGATCGCCTAAAGGCAGTCAGAGTAGAAGATAGCTGGACAGACTGAGATAGAGAGTTCCAGAGGATAGGAGAAGCTTGAGAGAGCTTGAGAACAGGAGGTCTTGGGAGGAGCAGAGAGGATCGTTTTGGTGATATTTGCAGACATGATTGGTGATGTAGCTCAGGGAATGACTTTGTATGTTGTTGTTGGTATTTTGAATTTAATTTGCTGGGCAATCGAAAGCCAGTTGAGAGATTGGCAGAGAGGGGTGGAAGACACTGAGTGGTTGGTAAGATAGATGAGTCTGGCAGCAGCATTCATGATAGACTGAAGGGAAGGGAAAGCCTATGGAGAGGTAGGCAAGGGGAGAGAAAACAAGGGAGTGACTGAGTAGCTTAGTGGTTTGATTAGTTAAAAAGGGGTAAATTTTAGAGATGTTAATTTATGTTGCTTTTGACAGCGATTGGATTTGGGGCCAAAAGGACAGGTCAGAGTCTAGGATTACACCTAGTAACCTGGCCTGAGGAGAGAGACTGATAGTTATATTATTGATCTTGATGGGAAAAGTCATGGTGGGGGGCACGGACAAGGGGAATATTATCAAGCTCGGTTTTAAAGAGATTTCGTTTGGAGACGTGGTGTGACATCCATGCTGATATGTCAGTTAGTAAGTTAGTAATGCAAGAGGAGACTGAAGGAGTGAGGTCAGGAGCAGAGAGATAGATTTGGGTATCATCGACATAGAGATGGTATTGGAAGCTGTGGGAAGTTATCAAGTGACCAAGAGAGGAGGAGGTAGATAGAGAAGAGAAGGGGTCCAAGAACAGAGCCTTGGGGGATCCTGCAGAAAGTGAAGAGGAGAAGACGGAGTTATAGGTGACACAGAAGGAGTGCTATAATAGATGGGAGGAGAACCAGGAAAGAGCTAAATCTCGGAAGCCAAGGGAGTGGGGTTTGTTGAGAAGGAGTGGATGGTCAACAGTGTCAAAGGCTGCAGAGAGGTCTAGTAGTTAGAGTATGGAGTAGTGGCTGTTGGTTTTAGCAGTCAGTAAATCTTGAGTAAATAGTGAGTTTTAGTAGGGCAATTTCTGTGGAGTGCTATGAGCGAAAGTCAGACTGTAGGGTGTCAAGTAGGTTGTTTTTAGTGAGGTAAGAGCTAAGACAGTTATAGACTAAGACTAAGAAACATTGAATGTTCTTCTGTTGGTGACTTTACGATAAAGTCAAAAGGAACACTTTGGTGCATTGGTGATACAGGTAACATGGTAACCATCCATGTAGGTAGGAAATCCCATTATATCTGAATAGTAGAAGGCAAAATAAGAAAAGAAATGGTAAAACAAAAAAACACAAATAAATAAATAACATACACAAAATTTTCAAAGAAAATTAATAAACTAAAAAAGCTATTAAAGTAAAAAAAAAAAGTATCTAGCTTGTTCTTGGTGTTACTCTAGTGTTAATAAACAAGCAGTATGCCCCACTGTTTTTCTATAGAATTAAATTAATGCTGAATGTAATAACCCTCAATGTGGGTCATATATAAATATTTGGAAGCTTTTTGTTTATTACGCTTCATCAAAATTGTAATCCAAATCCTGCTTGTGTTAGTGAAAGGAAGGTGAAGAAATGCTATGACACTTTGCTTACCATGCTTTAAGTAGAACTAAAGGAATTTATTTTTATTTTATTTTAGATAAGTAAGGGAAGGTTATAATCCTGTACTATCTGTGTCTATTTGAGGGGATTTCCCTTCACTTCCTGTCCCATAGCCAAAACAGGAAGTGAAAGGAAATCTCTCCAAAGGGAGGGAATCCATTGGTGTCACCAGAACTAGTGTCTCCATAGCAAGATTTCCCTTCTATTCCTGTTCTGGGACAACCCAAAATTTGGGGATTTTATTTCACTTTCACTCTCGCTGATAACAGGACACATAGACAGTGAATCTCCCTGATTGGGGCACAGGCAGCAATAAAAACCTGGTCAGGTGTTCTAATCCCTCTCCACTCTGTCCAGAACTAAGAAAGCTTTGATCTTTATTGCATGTGATAATGGGGCAAAGGTGTAGAGCAGCTTTGGCCAGGAGCCTACCTCACCTCTAAACAGTGATCGGAAGTACTCATCTAAAAATACTCATCTTCTTGTAGCATCTGGAATTTGGCAACCGCACAAATGTGTGACTTTCCTCACACCAAGAATCTCAAATTCTCTTTCTTGAGACTATGTTATGGATTGCTTTTATTAAGACGTTTAAGCATACAAAGGATTGTTCTGTTTTGTATTTTAGATTTTTTTCGTGTTTCAATCTCCACTAAATCCGGGTAATCGAGGTATGTTTTTTTTTTAACTATTTTATTTTATGCTTCATACAGTATATAAATGTAGTGTTTAAAGCGGTTCTACACTGTGTTTGTACTTTTTTTTGTGTGTGTGTTATGTGGTGTAATGTTGTTTGCATAAATGTCACTCACCTGTTTGAGTTCTTGGTCTTCTTTCTTCTGGTTTTCGTCCGGAATGTGCACTTTTAAAAAGTCTTCATGACGGCTTCCATCTTCAGTGTGGGCACCTGAAACGACTCCGGTCCTTTTCTTCCGGGTTGCTGGCCCACAATGCACCTGTGGATTTTCGCCGATTTCGCGCGTGCGCAGTAACGGCGCCAACAGCTTGGTTGCCATCACAACGGGCGGCGTCGCTAATCCCGCGAGATTTCGCCTCGGGTTGATCCCAGGAGACACAGCGAGATAGCCCACAAGACACAGCGCCAGGTCCCAGAAGACATTGCGAACTCAACGGAAGTGACGACGATGGACGCAGAGAGCCCGCCCACGGCCGCAGGGAGAAGAACACAGATGAAGCCATCATTCAAGGTAAGCTTAAAAGATGCAGAATTGAACCGTCAATTCTGTCATCTTACAGGATAGGGAAGCCATAGAAACATACTTCTATGGATGGGTGCAGAACCGCTTTAAGTAGTACTCAAGTCCAAACTTTTTTTTTAGCTTTTAATAGAGTGGGAAGTAAGTAAAAATATTTTTTCACTTTTTTATTGATGTCTGTGATCACGTAGGAGTGGTCTCCCTTTACTTTTTTGTCTTGGGGATAAGAAGTAGAGGGAAGTCGTTCCAGAGGGGGGAACCAGACAACAATAAAAATTGGACAGAGGATATTACCCTTCCACACCATACTCTATTAAAATGTCTACTTCAACTGTTTAATGGAGTTTATAGTGCTGTTATTGGCACAGTGTGCTGTCAAACATAATAACGGTGGGGGCGGGACATCAGCGCTCGGTGTTCTTGTATACTATACCTGACACAGTGGGACATCCCCGCTGTGTCATAGAAGTGATTACTAATAATAATCACCGCTCTGCACTGGTGGGACTGACATGAGGCACTGGTAGGGCTGACATGAGGCACTGGTGGAGCTGACATGAGGCACTGGTGGGACTGACATGAGGCACTGGTGGGACTGACATGAGGCACTGGTGGGACTGACATGAGGCACTGGTGGGACTGACATGAGGCACTGGTGGGACTGACATGAGGCACTGGTGGGACTGACATGAGGCACTGGTGGGGCTGACATGAGGCACTGGTGGAGCTGACATGAGGCACTGGTGGGAATGACATGAGGCACTGGTTGGACTGACATGAGGCACTGGTGGGGCTGACAAACGGCACTGGTGGGATTGAAAGCGGCACTGGTGGGACTGACAAGCGGCACTGGTGGGACTGACAGGAGACACTGGTGGGGCTGACATGAGGCACTGGTGGGGCTGACAAGCTGCACTGGTGGGACTGACAAGCTGCACTGGTGGGACTGACAAGCGGCACTGGTGGGGCTGACAAGCGGCACTGGTGGGGCTGACAAGCGGCACTGGTGGGGCTGACAAGCGTCACTGGTGGGACTGACATGAGGCACTGGTGGGACTGACATGCGGCACTGGTGGGACTGACATGAGGCACTGGTGGGACTGACATATGGCACTGGTGGGACTGACATATGGCACTGGTGGGACTGACATGTGGCACTGGTGGACTGACATGCGGCACTGGTGGGACTGACATGCGGCACTGGTGGGACTGACATGCGGCACTGGTGGGACTGACATGCGGCACTGGTGGGACTGACATGCGGCACTGGTGGGACTGACATGCGGCACTGGTGGACTGACATGCGGCACTGGTGGGACTGACATGCGGCACTGGTGGGACTGACATGCGGCACTGGTGGGACTGACATGCGGCACTGGTGGGACTGACATGCGGCACTGGTGGGACTGACATGCGGCACTGGTGGGACTGACATGCGGCACTGGTGGGACTGACATGCGGCACTGGTGGGACTGACATGCAGCACTGGTGGGACTGACAAGCTGCACTGGTGGGACTGACACGAGGTTTGCATTTATATTAAAATGCTTTGCATTTAGAAGGCTGTGATCTATCATACCGTGTGTTATGTATGGCTTGCTGGCTACAGAATGAGGGGTGTGATTGATGTTGAAGTGGGCTAGTTCACATTTACATGTACAAGCCTAGTGTACCTCCCACATTCACTCCAATCCCAAGGATTCATGGGAATGTAGGCTGATCACAGTTAGATAGAGAGAAGAGGATATGATGCAATCCCTGTTCTAACACCTCCTATTTGCCAGAAAAGATAATGCATTTTTTGAATCACAAAGCTGACTTCCTGAAAATTAAATCAGTCAAATTTCTTAAACGGTAATGAATTTCACAAATGTAATAATTGTTTAGTGTTTTGTTTGTGTGTGTGTGTGGGGGGGGGAGGGGGGTGTACTAATGGGGGATTTTTTTAAGGATTCATCAGCAACTATGAAACAACCAAAACATAGGTCAACAAAATAAATAATATACAATGCAGGTTTTGGTATGTCCAAAATCCATATGTCAAAGTACATTTAATCAAGGTATGGCTATTAATCACTTATTGATCAACTGTTTCAATACGTTAAAACATGTATAGCTTGTGACTGTTGTTTTCAAACGTATTATATATTGCATGTGTGTGAGAAGACAAAGTAATGTACTGCATGTACAGTATTTAGAATTATGGTGCCACTCCCAGCATATTTATCTACATGCCTATGTCAATACTAGTAAGCTTTTCAGAGTTAAAGCAGTATTAAACCAGAAAGCAAACATTGGGCCTCATGCACACTGGACATTTTTTTAACTGTCCTAGAACCCCTTTCCTCCTGGCAGAAGTGTTTTGGAAGAAAAAAAAAAACAATTAAGGCTTGTAAACGTGCGTATCGTGTTTGGGCACGTCAAGTGCTTGGGCATTATCATTTTAATAATTGAATCTGGCCATGGAACTGAATTAATGCTCCAGCGCGAAATGAGTCTAGCGTTAACATGCGTTTAGGCATGTCAAGTGTTTTTTCTGCCAAAATGCCGCTGCTCCTGAATGCACTGGTAGTGTTTTGCTTTTTTTCTGCTTCTAAATGCCTATTTGTGGATGGACACATAGGCTAATATGCAGGAACGTTTAGAGGCACACAAAAAACGCCAAGCGCCCCTGGGAGCAGCAGAAAAAATGTCCAGTGTACACGAGGTCTTAATATATTGCAGCTTAGCAAATCTTAGATGTGGTGGTTAAATTCGTTTTCTTTTTTCGACTTTCTTACTTTTATTTTTACCTGGTGATCCAGCCAAGTCTGTTGTTTTTCAACTGAACAAGCTTTCCTGCAGCAGTTATAGGGTTGAGACAAACCATATACTGCTGACAGGGGTGTTTACAGTGATCAGCTTTTATTTATATATATTTATTTATATATGTATAACATTTATCCCAAAAGGAACAAAACTGTTGCTATAACTGCTTATAAAGTATTAGCTGGACTTTAACTTCAATTTGTTAGTGTATGTAAATCTGCTATCCCATCTAACACTCCCCTCCCCTCTGAATAACAACCCTGATGTCTGAAGGTGTCTCTGTGCAACTTCATCCTAAATGGAGGCACTCTAATACAGGGAGTTTGATGGAAATTTGTGGGCCTAACTTTCTAAATAATTCTTAGATATGTTCTAATAGAATGTGTGTACCATCATCCGTATAATATGGAATAAAGTTTTTTGGGGGAACTGGTCCCCAAACCAGAACCTCCAGGGGAAAGGGGTTGTCGGACTATCGCGGTACAATGTAACAAAAATAACAAAATAATTGTTATGAACCAATATATATATAAAAATACAAGGTTTTTATTTATACAAAACAAATTTTCAAACATAAAAGCAGATGCATACGTGGGGTATTTCAACTAGTTTCGCTACAAAAATATAGCTTCTTCAGGAAATACTGTTTAAATCTGCAAAAGAAAATTCAAAACATTTTTGTACATGATCATATATACATAAGTCAAACGGTTGCATCAACATTCAGCAGCCGGTTGTTCAGATATAGTATAGGGGGGAATTTATGAAAGGTATACAGTTTCTTACCCCACTTGGATGCCTCATAGGCACGTGGATACCCAGCAGAGCCTCCCACGGCGGGAGTTTGTTACTGTCCAGGTCAACAGGTAAAAACAGAGGGAAAACGCCTAAAAAGGAAACTAATGCAGCCACCATGTCTAATCATTGATAAGCTACAATATATTACATTTTGTTTTAGGTTTAATACTGCTTTATGGCTACTTTCACAATGGGGCCACCCATGCGTTAGCACTAAAGCGCTGTTAGTTTTAGCGGCACTTTAGCGCTGTTTAAGCTGCACTTTTTTGCCTGCTAGCGGGGCGCTTTTAAAAAGAAGGTGTTAAAATCGCCCGTGTTGCGGCGCTTCCGAATCGCTTTTCAGGAGCTTCCGAAGCACTGCTCATTCATTACAATGGGCAGGGGTGTTTTGGGACCGCCCCAAAGATGCTGCTTGCAGGACTTTTTCTAACGTCCCACAAGCGCACCACCCCAGTGTGAACCCCGAGTGGGCTTTCACACTCAGGCGGCATGGGGGGCAGTTTTCAGCCACTTTACAGGCGATATTTCTAGTGCTAAAACGTCAAAAAATTCCTGATGACCTCTTATTTTAGCATTTAAATAAATGTTAGTAACCTGTGGTTCCACACACAACTTTCCTGGTTATTTTGTTCTCTCCATGGCAAATGGCAGTGTCTTCTAGCATTACTCTTCTCCGACCCCTTCCAACTGTTATAAACATGAGTGTTCAGCCAAGCAAAACATCTGTGTTTATGGAGTGCCCACAGTTGTCAGAGGGTAGTGAGGTTAATGCTGCGTACACACGAGCGGACTTTTCGACAGCAAAGGTCCGACAGAACGAATCCGTCAGACAATTCGATCGTGTGTGGGCTCCATCGGACTTTTGCTGTCGAATAATCCGACAGACTTTAGAAATAGAACATGTCTTAAATTTTCCCGTCGGAACTCCGCTGGACCCAGTTTCTACCGAAAAATCGGCTCGTCTGTGTGCTAGTCCGACGCACAAACAACGACACTAGGGCAAGTATTGGTACTTCCTTATTCTAGTCTGGTCGT
Source organism: Lithobates sylvaticus (assembly GCA_028564925.1). Lineage (NCBI taxonomy): Eukaryota > Metazoa > Chordata > Amphibia > Anura > Ranidae > Lithobates > Lithobates sylvaticus. The sequence continues at coordinate 130,440,024 of CM053027.1, forward strand.
ACGTCATCACGTTCGAATCCGTCAGAATTTAGTGTGACTGTGTGTGGCCAAGTCCGTTCATTCAAAAGTACGTCGGAAAGACCGTCAGACCTAGTCCGTTGAAAAGTCCGCTCGTGTGTAGGCGGCATAAGTCTGCATGTCCAAGCACCCTGCTTAGTCTATAGGCCTTTTACAGTAGACAGTGGAATCCTGTATGATAGAAATCCAAGATGACTGGTCGCTATCAGAGTGAGGTGAAACCTTTGGGATGGTCAAACTCCTTCAGCTACATCAGTATTGAGTTTGCTGCTATACAATGAATAAGCATCATGAGTCTATTGCTTTCATTAAAGCATGGCCACATGAATTAGGAGCCAGTGTGCAATAAATTTCAAGGCTTCTTTTACTTTAAAGTGATTGTAAACCTCAGTCATGAAATCTGAACAAAGCACATATACTGTATCTGTAGTGTTTACTTGTCTATCTCCAAAGCTCTGAGTGTCATTTCTCTCTGGTACTGCGTGCCTCATTTATCAACATGTGTCACTTCTGACAAGTTTTCCTGACACTTGAGATACAATTGTGATGGGGAGGAGAGCTCAGCACTACTCAGAACACAGCTCTGTATCCTTCCTTTGTTCCTGTGCCATGTGTGAAGGGGGATGTGTCCCTTGTCTCCAATCAGTTCTCACACAATGTACACAAGCTCTAACTGCAATCCCCACCCGTCCTCTGGGCTCCTGACAGATGCAGAAGGATTTTATCACAATTCTGCACTTTTGAGTGGATGCAGAGAAGAGAAGACTGTAGATAAACATATAAAACTTATGTAGGAGGATTTGTTTAATCTCTGTGTATCATCTGAGGCTATTTACTTCACCAGGTATATGAGAGGGTTTACAAGCACTTTAAAGTGTAATTAAACCCCAAACCAAAAATAAATATTGTATTGCAGTTTATGAATTTTTGGATGCAATGACTATATTCGTTTCTGTTTTTTAGGCTTTATTCCTTTATTTTCACCTGGTGATCTAGCCAGTATGTCTGTTGTTATTTTTCAACTTCCTTTAAAGTGGTTGTAAACCCTTACTTATACCCACTGAAGTGACTAGCCTCAGACGATACACACACAAAGATAAAACAAATCCTTCTACATAAGTTGTACCTGTTTATCTACAGCCCCCTCTCTTCTACAGCCTCCTAAAGCACACATTTTACACAGCATTTCTAAACCAAAAGACAGGAAGAGGGGATCTGATATCAAACCTTGCACAGCATGGAGCAGGGAGTGAAGTGTAATCTGAGACCTGAGTGGATGGAAAGAACACCACTCCCCCATCCACACAGTCTCATAGGGAAACATACACAGCTAAGTCTGTCAGTCACCTGTTGTGTGCTAGAGGAGCAAGTGGGGCTGTATCCCAGAATTGTCTAGTTAGCATAACCTATCGAAGGTCACTCATGTAGATAGCAGAGGAATGAGAGAGGAGGAGACAGAAATCACACTAGGTGCCTTGTTTTGAGGCTAGTACATACTATAGAAAGATATTCTTTGTTCATTTTTCATGTTAGAGGTTTACAACAGCTTTAATAGACCAAGCTGCCCAGCAAATGTGGCAGTTGGAGAGTTTGAGAGGAACCATTTAACACTTACAGGGGTGCTCACAATGGTTAGCTTGTATTAATTTAATGTAAGACTTTTAGCCAAAAATGAGAAAAAAAACTATTGCTGTAACTACTTTGAAAGTGGAGTTCAGCTTTAACTTATTAGTCAAGAGTCAAGACCATCTAAACCTAGTAGTGCATTTAACACTACCATCCCAAATGTGTCTGTTGCTCCTCCATCCACAGTGGAGACTTGAAATTCAATCGCTGTATGGGCTTCTCTGCTTAACAGAACTCAAGGGGACATATTTGAAAATGTACCATTGAACAGCTGCTATTTTTTTTGGCCAGCTTTAGACAGGCAGTGTGATACTGGCTAGATCACCAAGTGAAAATAAAAGAAAAGAAAAAAAACTAATGCAGACACCACATTTATGAATTGGTAAGCTGCCATATATATTTTTTGGGGGGGGGGGGGGGGGGGTTAATTCTGCTTTAATTCTGGTATGGCCTGGTTATATCGTCACTCAACAAGACCAATTCTGGCCACCAGAAAGAAAACTATACCGTATATACTCGAGTATAAGCCGAGATTTTCAGCCCTTTTTTTAGGGCTGAAAGTCCCCTTCTCGGCTTATACTCGAGTCAGTGCCGTCTGCCTACATGAACAGCTTGTCATGTAGACAGACGGCAGTGTTCAAAAGCCGCGCCGCCTCCTCCCGCCCGTCCGTGATAGGCGGACACTAATTTTCCCAGCAGTACAGTGTTCCGCCTATCACGGATGTCCTGTCATTCTCATCTCATGGACGAGGATGAGAGAATGTCCGTGATAGGCGGAACACTGCACACTGACTGCTGGGAAAACCGAGTGTTCCTCCTATCACGGACGAGGAGGAGGAGGAGGCGCGGCTTCCAAACATGTAATGGCGCCTCAGCGTGTACGCTAATCGCCAGGATAAGCAATGGGGGGGAAACCGGACACCGGACACGGGACAGCGGGACAGCGGACACCGGACAGCCAGCGATGTGACACAGATCGGTGGGAGACAGATCGATCGGCACAGGTAGGCTGCACTGGGGACACGGGGGTTTGTATAGGACACAGGGGACATGCAGATGGGCATTTGCTGACACTCTTTTCCACTTACAGTAGCTGCTCCATTTCCCCCCCTCGGCTAATACACGGGTCAATAACTTTTCCCAGTTTTTTTGTGGTAAATCAGGGGCCTCGGCTTATATTCGGGACGGCCTATACTCGAGTATATACGGTAATTAACTGAAAAACATCTGAATAAAAATGACAATGAGAACAAATTGCAATTACTGTCAGTAATGTTTTTCTTACATTTTGTTTATCAGAAATGGGTGAACATCTAATCAAGCACGGAGATGGTGTGAAAGACGTAGCTTTCCAGGTTGAAGACTGTGAATTTTTATTTCAGGTATCCTAATTTATATTATCAGTTTGGCGGTATAATATCACTCTTTTTCTTCAGAATCTATATACATACATCACACCGGAACTATTGAGTGATAGTGCCCAGATATCTACATGCTGATATTAAAGACTTTCCTGTGTCTAACAAAGACATCTAACAAAATATGCTTGTAAAAAGTGTTCAGTTATATCAGACATAAAAAAAAAGAATAAAAGATTGTTATTACATATTCCCACAGACCAAAATAATTGTGCCCCCTTCTATGACCAGATATCTCTGTTATATCCTACACACTGTATATTATAGTAATATACTGTATGTAGTCACACACATGAAAAGAGTATATTTGAAGTATATGTATTCTTAAATAATGACTTTACAGTTATATATTAAACCTGGCCCCCCAAAAAATTGCAGGTACCAAAAGGTTAAAATAATGGCACCATGTGGTTTCTGCAAGTAACCATGCTACTTTTTATATCGATCCCTGAGTTCCCTGTAAAATCTCCATAACCAAATCAAAAATAAAATTAATTAATTTGCAATAGAAACATAAAAGAGTGATGGCAAAAAAGACCAAATGGTCCATTGAGTCTTCCCCATGTTCTGTCTGCTTTTATTTGGCCCTTGGGGCACTATCCCTCCCACTGACACCAATAATGGGGCACTATCCCTCCCACTGACACCAATAATGGGGCACTATCCCTCCCACTGACACCAATAATGGGGCACTAACCCTCCCACTGACATGGGGCACTATCCCTCCCACTGATATGAGGCACTATTCCTCCCACTGACATGAGGCACTATCCTTCCCACTGACACGAGGCACTATCCTTCCCACTGACACGAGGCACTATCCTTCCCACTGACACGAGGCACTATCCTTCCCACTGACACGAGGCACTAGCCCTCCCACTGACACGAGGCACTATTCCTCCCGCTGACACCAATGATGGGGTACTATTCCTCCCATTGACACCAGTGATGGGGCACTATTCCATCACTGACACCAATGATGGGTCACTATGCCTCCAATGACACCAATGATGGGGCACTATTCCTCCATTGACACCAATGATGGGGCACTATTCCTCAATTGACACCAATGATGGGGCACTATTCCTCTATTGACACCAATGATGGGGCACTATTCCTCAACTGACACCAATAACAGGGCACTATTCCTCCATTGGCACCAATGATGGGGCACTATTCCTCCACTGACACCAATGATGAGCCACTATTCCTCCACTGAATGATGGGGTACAATTCCTCCACTGACACCAATGATGGGCCACTATCCCTCTACTAACACCAATGATGGGGCATTATTCCTCCACTGAAACCAATGATGGGGCATTATTCCTCCACTGACACCAGTGATGGGCCACTATTCCTCCACTGACACCAGTGATGGGCCACTATTCCTCCACTGACACCAATGATGGCCCACTATTCCTCCACTGACACCAATGATGGGCTGCTATCCCTCTCCTAACACCAATGATGGGGCACTATCCCCCCTACTGACACAATATGTGGGGTGTAATTCCTCTCACTGATAAAAAAAAAAGGGACGGCTCTTCCTCTCTTTGACACCAATAATGGGACACTATTCTTCCACTGACACCAATAATGAGGCACTATTCCTTCCACAGGCTGGTAAATGTCTATTTCCTAAAAGACGGAGCTACAGTATTAAAGTTCCTTTTAAAATACATCATGCACTTGTGTTTTATGTTTATAGAGTAAATAACTAAACAGACAACAAGCACTGGCCAAAGCTGTTCACAGAAGCTATAAAGGATGCCACGGTTATTAGTGAGCGGTGTCTCCCGTTGGCATAATCTGACTGCCATTGGGCCCCAAACTTCAGGTTTTGCAGATGAGCGAATCCGATGCAGGTTTTTCAGGGGGTAAAAAAAAAAAATAACCAAACAAGGTTTCCATCCTGTTTAAATGCTATTGCCAGGGGCATATCTAGGGGGGGAAAGCCTAAGGCAAGCACTGAAGTTGTGCCTATGTCCAAAAAACTGACACCCATATTTCAGTCCCCCATCAAAAAAAATCCTGGGTCTGGTAAGGGAGGGCTTCCTATACCCATCTATTGGTGGGCCTGACCATCCCAATTGATCAGTGGCTCATCGCCCCCTCCAAGTGGCACACAGGGCACTTGCCACACATGCCATACCCTGAATCCACCACTGGCTATTGCTCACAAAACTTTGGCATGTGGTCTCTGCTAATGCCTTGTAAATAACCAGATAAAGGAATCTATAATCTAATGTTTATGGGCACCTTTCCTCATTAGTACATAGTTTATGTCTACCTGATCGAAATAAGTGACCTCGGGAGTAAGAAAATCTAGCTGTAGTGTGACACACGAACTGTGGTTAGGATTTAATGTGAGAATAAACATGACGGCGCTTTGAAAGACAGGCTTGTTTAATCTGAAAAAAAAAAGAAAAAAAAGCTGTTTGCAAAAGACTGGGCAAAGTTCTGAGCTCAGTGACATCACAGCCAAATCAAATAAGCTAATGGAGTGAAGAGGCGGCGTGAAGGCTTCACAGAGAGGAAAATAAGGCAAAGGCTTGAAAGCACAAATTACTGCCGAGATTAAATACATATTTATAGTAAAGATCAGTTTAGGAATGTGTATGTTCAGTGGCTTGTACCCACTTGGTTCATAATAGATAATGTTACACCGAACAGAAATTATCTTTATTTTCCACAAGATCTGCTGTACACATCCTAATTAGGCTGTTGGGCCTGGTTATATAATGCAGTACATTTTCCAGATGATCTCAGAATAATGGCCACATACCTGTATTTTTGTGCCAAGTCAATGAAGCTTTGTAATTTGATTCTTTAGACACATTTCATATTTAACATTAACGTAACAATTACAATTTACAACATTTATTTGGAAAAAAAAGGGGGGGGGGGTATAAACTTAGCCTGAAGTATTGACCTGCAAAATGAGTTAAGTGTAGCTTTTAATAGTTGACCAGCGGAGGTCTGATTAAATTTAACACCTTGACACCCACAAAGTGTATATTTATATTTGTAGGTACAGTTCCCTTATGGTGCTATGCTGGTGTTAGTCCTGAGGCCGATCTGTCCCTAAAAGCTGTAGATCTTAAATTATTGTCTGGAACCAATCAGCATGGTTACTAAGTATGTGATCACTATGATATGCTGTAGATCTTAAATTATTGTCTGGAACCAATCAGCAAGGTACCTTAGTATGGGATCACTATGATAGCCAATCATGATCATAGGAGGTTTGTTTATAAACAAAGCTTTCCCAGTATCTCTCTATGCATGGGCTGTACAGAGAACAAACCAATGAATTTTAAAGCAGTGAATGTGGCATTCATCAAACATTCACTGCAGGTGTATCTTCCAGGGGAATGTGTTTTAAAAGAGAAGTATGGGGTTTGTTTGTTTTTTTGCAGATTTATACTTCCTGCTGGCTCTAGCACTGAGAACCAAGTGATCTAATACTGCAGATCGCTCGGTTCTCACAGCTCCCCGAGCAGAGAGCTAGTGACTGTCAGTCACAGCTCTCTGCTCTTCCCCCTGGAGCACTGGGCTGTGGAGGGGGCTGGAGCGTCCGGCTCAGGCTCTCAGTAGCTCACCGAGAGCTCCTGACTTCAGTGTCGTAATCTTGCCTGAGCCTGGACCGGCTCTGTGATGTCATGTCACGTAACATGTGATTAGCTGTCAGCCAATGAAAGCTGATCATGAAATTAAACAGAAGGCAGTTATCGTTTATCGATCAGCGTGAGGAGAATAGAAGAAAGCCGGTAACTGGCTTCTGTTACAGGGAAATCAGTCCCAATCTGTGCCTGCCAGTGCTGCCCACCAGTGCCACCTATCAGTGCCCACCAGTGCTGCCTATCAGTGCCCACCAGCGCCGCCTATCAGTGCTGCCTATCATAGCCACCTATCGGTGGCCTTCAGTGCCGCCTATCGGAGCCCATAAGTGTCACCTATCAGTGCTCATCAGTGCTCATCAGTGCCACCAATCAGTGCTCATCAGTGCCACCTCAGTGCAGCTTTATCAGTGTCTCCTCATCAGTGCCACCTATCAGTGCCCATCAGTGCCGCCTCATTAGCGCACATCAGTGAAGGAGAAAAATTACCTGTTTGCAAAATTGTATAACAAACTATGAAAAAAAATATTTTTTTTTTTCAAACTGTTCGATCTTTTTTTGTTTCTTTAGCAAAAAATAGCATGTGACAACACTGAAGAAATTACACTTTGCTACAATGTTAAGTAGTGAGTGTACAGCTTGTATAACAGTGTAAATTTACTGTCCACTCAAAATAACTCAACACACAGCCATTAATGTCTAAACCACTGGCAACAAAAGTGAGTACACCCCTAAGTGAAAATGTCCAAATTGGGCCCAATTAGCCATTTTCCCTCCCGGTGTCATGTGACTCGTTAGACAAGATCTCAGGTGTGAATGGGGAGCAGGTGTTATCGCTTTCACTCTCTCATACTGGTCACTGGAAGTTCAACATGGCACCTCATGGCAAAGAACTCTCTGAGGATCAAAAATTTTTGTTGCTCTACATAAAGATGGTCTAGGCTATAAGAAGATTGCCAAGACCCTGAAACTGAGCTTCAGCATGGTGACCAAGACCATACAGCGGTTTAACAGGGCAGATTCCATTTGGAACACTCGCTACATAATGACCCTAAGCACACCTCCAAGATGACCACTGCCTTGTTAAAGAAGCAGAGGGTAAAGGTGATGGACTGGCCAAGCATGTCTCCAGACCTAAACCCTATTGAGCATCTTTGGGGCATCCTCAAATGGAAGGTGGAGGAGCGCATGGTCTCTAACATCCACCAGCTCCGTGACGTCGTCATGGAGGAGTAGAAGAGGACTCCAGTGGCAACCTGTCAAGCTTTGGTGAGCTCCATGCCCAAGAGGGTTAAGGCAGTGCAGGAAAATAATGGTGGCCACACAAAATATTGACACTTTGGGCCCAATTTGGACATTTTCACTTAGGGGGAATTAATTTTGTTTGGAGCGGTTTAGACATTAATGGCTGTGTGTTGAGCTATTTTGAGGGGACAGCAAATTTACACTGTTATACAAGCTGTACACTCACTACTTTACATTGTAGCAAAGTGTTATTTCTTGAGTGTTGTCACATGAAAAGATATAATAAAATATTTACAAAAATGTGAGGGGTGTACTCACTTTTTTTTGTGTGTGTGTGTGTGTGTGTATGTGTATATATATATATATATATGTATATATATTAATAAGATTAATATATGCACTCTGATGCAATATTACAATAATACAGAAATTTAAAAGATTATTAAAGCGCCTTTTCCACTGTATTTTCTCTGTTCTGTTTCCTTTTTTTTTTTCACGAGATTTTTTCCCTACTACGAATTTCCTTTTTTCTTTACTTAATTCTACAATGCTTCCCTCTACTCCTATACACTTAGTCCCCCTTCACTACAACTGTTTCCTCCTGTTTAGATCTACATCAAGGTTAACTAAAAGTTATGCAATTATATCCCAATTGAAGCTTAGTTATTTGTTACAGTAATACATTCATGTAATGCAATCATATACAATAATAAATTTGTTTGTCGTTTAACTTATTTTGTGCTGCAGCCTTGGTTAAAATACCCTGGGCTAGCAGCATGATAGAGCGATTCTGACTCACCCCCTGACCATTGCTACAATAAATATTGCTGATCAAAAATCACGAGTACTGTTAAGTGAAGCACTGGGCGGGGGGTACAGCGGTCCGACTCTCTAGCAAGCTGCTCACACACAGTATTTTAACCAATGCTGTAGCAAAAAGTAAAATGAATAAACATACAGTCACAGAGCATGTACAGTAAATAATATGGAAGCTCTGAGCTTCTGGACCCTCTTAAATGTAATCACATTGCAAAACTTTCAGCAGTTGTATGATATGTCCACTAGATGGTGTAGCTACATTATATATCAACTGCTATGGAAGTATTAGAAAGTTGCTCAATGCTAGTTTTTTTGTCGTTACAGTAGCTGGCATTCAAATATCAGCTTTGTTTTTCAAGTGTTTTCTCCTTAAATATACTAATTTACTTTTTCAGCTCTGGAGGGGTTCTAGGGGACACCAGGTGCAGCCTTGCCAAGTGCAGGACCAATGCTAGACAAGACAAAAAGGTCAGGGCAGTTCACATCACTGCAGCTGCATGCAGTACTTTTTCCAGAGCAGGGTGGTTTGATGCAATCCACTGCATTGCACTATGCTGCAGCCAAAATAACTTATTGAATGGCAGTTCTAACAAAAAAATGTGGGGGTACTTCACTCAAAAACTTGCTGTAGACATCTATATTGAATGTAAATGTATTAATCTATTCTGGAAAACAGGGCACCTTTGGCAGCAGCATTGTCAGTCTCAGGAGAGGGTAGTGTTAGACTAGCTAGCAGATTTAGATGGACTTGACTAACAAATTAAAGCTTTGTAAGTACCCCTGTCAGTGTTAAAGCTGGATTCTAGGAATTTAGCTCCTTTGTAAAAACTGAAGGCACACTATGAATTAAAGGATAAGTTCACCTTTCATAACATGTTACATGTTACACCCATACGGTGTAGCTGCTTTGCCCACCTCTCCCCTTTCTGCCCTATCACTGAGCCCCTGGTATTATGTGTACACATTCACAAAATACAAAGGCTTCTGTGAATGGGCATAGCTGCTCTGTGCACTTCTCTCCTCTCAGATCCCCTGAGTGTCTCTCCAGCCGAGCAGCAAATCTGTCAAATGTAAATACTGTAATAGCGATAAGCCCAGGAGATGTCGTGCAGCTCCTTGGACTTAACTTATCACGAGTCTCAAGACTCTAACTGCCACTTTTGTTGGACAGCTCAGTCTGTTGAAAACTAACAGGCTAACTGGCAGGATCATAAGTGAAAATCCTAAAAAGAAAACAAATGCAGTCACCACAGCTAAGAATTAGTATGTTGCAATATAACACATTTGTTTTTGGGTTTAGTACTACTTTAAGAATTAACTTATGGTAAAATTGGATTTCACAGACTGCATATACAGCAACAAATACATTTTTTTTCTTTTGTGCTACAGCACCCTAGAACACTGCACAACATAGCGCAGCACCCCACGTCTCCAGTGGTCCTCAAACCCCCTGCCCAGTACTCCAATCAACAGTGTTTTGTTGACTAGGGCAAGTGAACAGGGGGCATGTTGGATCGTTAAAAACCTGAACTGCTGTCATGCCAAAGCCAATCTATAGAAGTATGTGGAATCAAACAGTCTATTTTACAATAAAACAGGCCAAATGGTCTACTGAAATATCTATTTAAAGTGCCTTTAGATTTGTAGAGTAGAAATAATACTGTGAATGGGGAAGATAGGGGAATTAGGCTATTCAGGAGACTAATATCCCAAGGGATTTGGCAGGTTGGAATTTTTCCGTCTTTGAAAGTTAAGCAAGTGCTTCTGGCGGTAAAGGATGTGCATGTTGAGGCATGGAAGGATCATCTAAGAGTTTGATAGTTTGTTTATAAATGATCTTAGTATGGTCAGAAGAGAAGGTGTAGTGGAGAAATCTGAACAGAGAGACTAATACAGTTTAGTCGCCTGGTTTTAAACTGGTCTTTTCCTTAAGATTTCTCTTTATTCTTCAGTGCCACAGAACGCTCGCAAGACATTTAACACATACAATTTGACATACATACACAAAGGAATACAGTTTTGTTACCTTTACAGGGATGAACACTTTACTTTAAATAAACCATTATTTCCTCCCTTTGTCACATAACACTTACTAGATCTAAAGATGTAATTTAAATAAATATTGCATAGTCTGATTTTATATTTTTTTTACTATTTCCAGGTAAAAACGGTGAATAAAAATAATAAATATGACGTATATTACAAGCGAGCGTTCATGTTGTAGTCTTGTACATTTAGATTATACTATAGCTATTTTTTTTTTTTTTGGAGAATCATACTAACCTAGGTAGATGCAGAAACGGTCCGATGTTGCGTCTGTCTCCCGGCGCCTCTAACACTGAGAACAAAGCGATCAAACTCCACCAATGTGTAAGTCACTGTTCTCTGTTTTGCCCCCCTGAGCTCACTGGAGCACTGGGCTGTGGAGGGGGCAGGAGCGGCTTGCTGAGAAGCTGAGCCGGGTGTCAGTCCATGAATGTGGGCAGATCCCGACTCCATTGTTGCAATCTTGGACCGGCTCTGTGACCTAAGCCGACAGCGAGCCCCAGCCCGCTGTTTGCTGAAAATGGGTCACAGGAGTGCAGAACGAACTGCACTCCTGTGATCCACAGCAAAAAAGTACAGCCAAATGAGCTTTGGCTGTACTTTTTCTTTAAAGACTTTGCTGCATGTGTTAGCTGTAAATTGATTCCTAAAATGCTAGTGACGTAATTGGCTGATTGTAGGCCAAAAAGTTATTTCAACAACACATCACCTTTATATCTCAAACCTAGAAAACTAGGTGACAGCTATATTCCTGGTAACAGATTTATAACAGCTAGTAAAGTAAAAAGGATATGCATCTCAAGCCTGTAATTTCAGTGTTTGGTAGTTTCTAGTAATTTCATGCAAATTACTATGTCTCACAGAAAATCCAGCAGGAAAACCTTATGGGTGCCACAGCTGCCTGAATACAGCAGCCAGCAGTGGAGATTCCTCCAACCCTGCTGTCAGCATGGATAGGGGAAAAGGTTGACTTTCTCATGTATGGCTACCTTACCCCCATGCTGACCCTTTAAGGGGTTCTGAATGATGGGGCAGAGGCGGAGTCCCTGATCAGTGAGTGCGCTCCCAACACACAACAGAAGTGCACCATGGACTCATATGCGTGGAATGTGGGTGTTAAGGACCAACGGCACATATGCGTTAGCCGATCAGGATGTGGTTAAGACCACAATCTGCTTTCATTATACTTTGTCTCTGCACAAAACGTTAACTTAATGGCCTGGAATTCCTTGAAGAAGGAAGTCTTGACTTCTCCAATTCTGGAGCTTTGGCATGCTTTGACACTAGTAGCTTCTAATAAGAAGTGCCCCTTGAGAGGGTGGGGGACATGCCAGGTTCCCAAAGTTGGAGAAGTCAAGTCTTCACATGAGTATTTAGGGACTTTTGGGCCACAAAGAAAAAAATTGGTGCAGTGTCAGCGCTACAAGCGCTTACCTTACATTGCCGGATAGGGATCAGTGAAACTGAAAGTTATAACGTCCCTAAAATTTGCAGCAACAGCTCAGAGATTTTGGAACAACCTCAGCATTTTGGTGAAAAGCATATGAGTCAATAGTGAAAGCTGAATTAATGTGATTTTTAAGGTGCAGTGGGCTTTAAATTGCCCGAGATTCAGGGGAACACTGTTAACTAGTTCAGTTCTTTGGACATACTATGTACGTCCAAAGAGTGAAGGGTTAAGCACAAGCTGATGGCTGCAATAGCTCTGTTTCTTTAGCCAACTCCCAACTGTAACGTGAAAGTGACCTGGCCACTGAATAGAATAAAATAAAATAAAAAAGTTAAAAAAATGTAAATTATAAAAAAGTATTAAAAAATAAATAATTGTAACCCCCGCTGCCCTGCACACACTCAGAAATGCAAACATGGCCCGCGGTGCACACAGCATGTAAACTGCGATCGCACCACACATGTATGTTGTTGCCTCGAATGCTGAAGTTAGAACAATAATTCTAGCACCATAGCTTATAGTTAGCTCTAAAATGATGAGCTGTATAGGCTTTTAAAACATGGCGTATAGAGATTTTTGCGATATCACAGGCGCGAGCAATTGATGTGTTTGGTATCTATTTACTTGACATAACCTCATCTTTTATATTTTACCAGAAAATTGGGTATTATATTGTTTGTGTTTGCAATAAAATCCATTTTATTATAATTTTTTTCTTAAAAGTATGTGTTTAATAAACAGTTCCACAAATCTTTTAGGCTGGGTTCACACTAGTGCGAATTGGATGCGAGTTTCCCCACATCCTATTAGCACAGCAGGAGATTGTGATGGCTCTCTATGGAGCTGGCTCACATATCTCCGCAGCGGCTTCGGCGCGATTTGCACAGGAGCTCTGTGCGTATTTTGGTCACTTTCAGGTCTGAATTCAGCCAAAAATTCAGGCGGAAATCAGACCTGTAATGGTGAACAAGGACACAGCGGACTCCTGCTGTGAGCTCCTGCGTGCTCATATGTGAACCCAATTAAATTGGTAGTAAACCGCAAAAAAAAAGTTTTTCTCCATGCAAATTAATATCATAATGTGCTAGTATGCATCGCATACTAGCACATTTTTGAAAGACTTACCAGAAAATGAAGCCCTCCAGCTGTGCACTGTCACCGCTGACAGGGCTATCTTCTTCACCCGGTCTTTCTTCCAGGTTCCCAGGCTGGGTCCGTTTGACTGGCCAAGCCGCGATTACATCATTCCAACGCTTGTGCTTGGGAATCATGGCCGCTGCATGGTTCTCTCTACGAACGACACACTGTCCAATGAGAGCGCAGTGTCCATGCGTCAGGCTGGGTCCGTTTGACTGGCCAAGCCGCGATTACATCATTCCAATGCTTGTGCATGGGAATCATGGCCGCTGCATGGTTCTCTCTATGAACGACACACTGTCCAATGAGAGCGCAGTGTCCATGCGTCAGTGACATCACCGGCGCTGCTAAAGTACATATCTCCTAAACGGTGCATGTTTAGGAGTTATTTACTGTACCTTCAGGTAAGCCTTATTATAGGCTTACCTGTAAGTATAAAAAAAATGTAAATAATTTTATAGCCATAGATGCAGATTTTTATTTGTGTGCAAACAATGAAAAAAATGCTCTAGTGCCAAAGTGGTTTAAAGTGATTGTAAAGGCTCGTTTTTTGTTTGTTTTTTTAAATAACAAACATGTTATACTTACGTCCTCTGTGCAGTTGGTTTTGCACAGAGCAGCCTGGATCCCCCTCTTCTCAGGTCCCTCTTTGCTGCTCCTGGCCCCTCCCTCCTTTGAGCGCCCCTCAGCCAGCAGCTTGCTACAGGGGGCACCTAAGCCGAGTCAGAGCTCTCTGTGTCCATTCAGGCACGGAGCCCCGACCTGGCCCTGCCCACTATCTCCCCTGATTGACTGACTGACTTTGACAACCGCGGGAGCCAATGGCACTGCTGCTTCGTCTCAGCCAATCAGGAGGAGTTTCCTGGATGGCTGAGGGGATCATTGACATAGCTGGAGAGAGAAGGGGCTCAGGTAGGTAATTAGGGGGGTGCTGGGGGGGGGGGGGGCTGCTACACACAGAAGGTTTTTTATCTTAATGCATAGAATGGAAAAAATCAATGTGTGGTGTCGCGCTCCTGAACTGATGTCAGTATAAAAAAATCGCATAAAGTTGCTGTGGTGTCACATCAGCAAACAGGGAATAATATGCGAATTAAAAGTGACTGTGTGCATCGCAAGCTAAAACCATCAGTAAGACAATCGAATAAAATATATACATATATTGCAATACGCTGACATCAAAGGCAATAATACATAAAATGTATCCGTATAAATCTAGAAAGTGACTAGTGTGCAAAAAGCATAAAAAACACACTCAAGTGCATGCAAAATGTTCTATATGGAACACAGAAGTGGATGAGTGAAAATGACTCAAACAAATAAACTTCCTATGGTCGCTGTGAAGCAGTGGAGTGAATGGTGATAAAAAATAATTATTAACATAAAGAGGGGATGAGTGGTTCAGGTTTATGGAGATACCATAAGGTATAAAACCAGAGAAATGCAGGGAGTGGTGAAAACCAATGGGGTAATGGTGGACGTGATGGCAGCAATCAAAAGTGCTGGAAATAGCGACCAATGTGAACAGTGGTACTAAAAATTAACAAACAGAGGTAGTCAGGAAAATTGTAATGTGATGGAGAAAATCAACATATACAAAACAATGCAAAGCAGTCCATATAGCATCTGATATTAATAGACAGCGTGGAGGTGGTGATAACCAAAATGATCCAATCTGGGCTGCACTACGGTGCCAAGTGCTAGGTGGGGGTGGGGAGTGGTGGATGGCTTGCCCAAGGTGAAACTAGTGCTGAGGTCTTCGGTGCTAGTGACACCCGTGGGTGTCCTTCCTAATTACCTTGTTACTGCAAGGTAAGCAGCATATGTGTAAAAGCCAGGAAGGTGGATTCACTCTGGGGGATGCTCCGATGGTCTCTCAAGGGGATGTTGCACATGGGTCTCTGTCACAGTACTCCTCTCCTATCCGCAGCAGTATGTGGAGCCTATATGATTGTGGCTTTACTGGTGCTCAGGACCAGGTTCCGCTCGGTGTGTACCCAGGTAAGGTGGGTATAAAGGGGGGGAGAGAGTGACAAAAGGGAGCCGTATAGTGTAGTATTTGGTATTAAAACAGAGAATCAGCTTTATTTTAAAAAGGGTACTCACAATAAACAAAACAGCAATAGATATTCAAAAACGAGCGCCGAGCTCGTGACCAGTGCGTCACTTCCGGGGTCCGTGTCCTACGCGTGTCGTCACCGTCACGTGACTTCATCGGGGATAGTGAATGGACCGTAGGAAGTGTCTTTAAATAGGGTATAGCGGTCGGCCATTTTCCTGTGGAAATCCTATATTTATAATGGGGCGGCCATTTTCCTAGGGATAGGCTCCAACCGCGGCCATATTTGTGTGGATTATTTGAGACACAGGCAATGGAAACTCGCTGTGATGATTACCAAAATGCAATAAAGAATATAGTGGGATTAAAATTGTATACTGATGAAGTCTCTGATTTTATTTGTTGCAACACAGAAGGCGCTGTATACGCGCTGGAATGCAGCTGTGGCCTCCAGTATATCGGAAGAACAAAAAGACCCCTGAGAGTGAGAATAAAGGAACACGTACAAAACATCCTGAAGGGCTTTGATAAGCACAGTGTTTCTAAACACTTCGCCACACATCACAACAGAAACCCCAAACACCTCAAATTCTGGGGCATTGAACCCTATAAAAGACACTGGCGAGGTGGACATAAGGTCCGCACCCTCAGCCAGATTGAGTCAAAGTGGATTTTTATTTTAGACACAGCTACGCCACACGGTTTAAATATCGAATTTGACCTCAATTGTTTTATTAGTGATTTTTAACATTTTAAAATTCCAGTTTTATCTACGGTCATCATGCGATTCTAAGTTTTTTTTCGCTCATTACCGACATGCCACTCCTCTATTCATTCCATAGAGAACTTACGTTTCTAATAGTGCCGGTCAGCTGTACGCTCACCCATAGTTATTTTGCGAATTTTATGTGATGTTACTGCTGGCACATGATTTAGCATTTTATGCCACTCTGTCATTTTTTGTAAACTCTGTTTGCCTGACATCATTTCCGGAGTCCGTTAGTATTTATACACATGATTCCCTATCCTTTCACTTTTTGTATTTTAATCTTTGATCAATCTACAATTTTAAACTCACCCTTTATTCAACAAATATTTTATTTGGGTTGTCCTGTAATTTTTAATAAATAATTTTATTCAGGTCATCCCTATATCTTAATTCAAATATATGAATTTTATTTCTTTTATAATATCTCTTACACAGATATATTTTTTCATTATTACTTGTACCATATTATTATATATATTCCCCAGACCAATTTTTTAATATATATAATTTTTTATCATAGCATATATTCATATATACTTCTTTATTCTTTTAAAAATAAAAATATATCCATTATTGTGTTCCATCACTGCGCATCGTATCGAGCGCATTTATACATATGACCTTAGGCGCATCATATTCTGTTATGGCCGGGTCACACTTATCCCCGTTCTGTGCAGAATAACCCTACTACATTTGCGATCTGTTTCCCATCAGTATACAATTTTAATCCCACTATATTCTTTATTGCATTTTGGTAATCATCACAGCGAGTTTCCATTGCCTGTGTCTCAAATAATCCACACAAATATGGCCGCGGTTGGAGCCTATCCCTAGGAAAATGGCCGCCCCATTATAAATATAGGATTTCCACAGGAAAATGGCCGACCGCTATACCCTATTTAAAGACACTTCCTACGGTCCATTCACTATCCCCGATGAAGTCACGTGACGGTGACGACACGCGTAGGACACGGACCCCGGAAGTGACGCACTGGTCACGAGCTCGGCGCTCGTTTTTGAATATCTATTGCTGTTTTGTTTATTGTGAGTACCCTTTTTAAAATAAAGCTGATTCTCTGTTTTAATACCAAATACTACACTATACGGCTCCCTTTTGTCACTCTCTCCCCCCCTTTATACCCACCTTACCTGGGTACACACCGAGCGGAACCTGGTCCTGAGCACCAGTAAAGCCACAATCATATAGGCTCCACATACTGCTGCGGATAGGAGAGGAGTACTGTGACAGAGACCCATGTGCAACATCCCCTTGAGAGACCATCGGAGCATCCCCCAGAGTGAATCCACCTTCCTGGCTTTTACACATATGCTGCTTACCTTGCAGTAACAAGGTAATTAGGAAGGACACCCACGGGTGTCACTAGCACCGAAGACCTCAGCACTAGTTTCACCTTGGGCAAGCCATCCACCACTCCCCACCCCCACCTAGCACTTGGCACCGTAGTGCAGCCCAGATTGGATCATTTTGGTTATCACCACCTCCACGCTGTCTATTAATATCAGATGCTATATGGACTGCTTTGCATTGTTTTGTATATGTTGATTTTCTCCATCACATTACAATTTTCCTGACTACCTCTGTTTGTTAATTTTTAGTACCACTGTTCACATTGGTCGCTATTTCCAGCACTTTTGATTGCTGCCATCACGTCCACCATTACCCCATTGGTTTTCACCACTCCCTGCATTTCTCTGGTTTTATACCTTATGGTATCTCCATAAACCTGAACCACTCATCCCCTCTTTATGTTAATAATTATTTTTTTATCACCATTCACTCCACTGCTTCACAGCGACCATAGGAAGTTTATTTGTTTGAGTCATTTTCACTCATCCACTTCTGTGTTCCATATAGAACATTTTGCATGCACTTGAGTGTGTTTTTTATGCTTTTTGCACACTAGTCACTTTCTAGATTTATACGGATACATTTTATGTATTATTGCCTTTGATGTCAGCGTATTGCAATATATGTATATATTTTATTCGATTGTCTTACTGATGGTTTTAGCTTGCGATGCACACAGTCACTTTTAATTCGCATATTATTCCCTGTTTGCTGATGTGACACCACAGCAACTTTATGCGATTTTTTTATACTGACATCAGTTCAGGAGCGCGACACCACACATTGATTTTTTCCATTCCTCCCAAATTGGGTACTGTTTTAACCCTTTCGGTGTTCGCTGCACCTAACACCTTTATTATACCATTTTTTCCGTTGTAGCGCGGGAATATTACATTTACATTCAATGCATAGAATGCATTAAGATTAAAAACCTTCTGCCCTTACAACTCCTTTAACTATCCTGGACCTGTTATTTTGCCGAAAAAGGACCCCTTAATATCTTTTTTTTTTTTAGACTCATTATTTTACTTTTTATTACAGGAATAAAAAACTAAAAGTTTAAAAGTAAGATAAAAAAATAAACACAAATAACACTAAATTAAATAAATAAAACTATCCTAACTGCATCCCAAAACACCAAAATATACCCTCTAAATAAAGAAAAGAAAAAGTAGACAAATGTCAACTAGACATGTCAATGAGGAAAATTGAGAGCCACTACACTAAATTTCACAGACTGTCCTAATCTTCTTAATACTTTCCACATTGTAACTCAATAAAACTTTTGACAGCGTGTAATATACATGCCACAAAAAATAAAGAAAAAAAAATCGACATCCATGCAGCAGGCTTTCCATTTATGTGCTGATTGATCTTAAAGTGGAGACAGAGCCACAGTCATAAAAATGACTACATCTAAGTTGTCCAGTTAATAATTGCAAAACTTTGTTTATTATCCCACACAAGAATCAAATGTTCTGTATAATAACTGAATAATCAGCTCTTTCAAATGTCCCCTTGTGTATTTGCCCAAATACAATAAAGATAAAGCTGTCTGGCAAATAGAATGGCGGGATTTGCAAGTGTATAATCCCTTTATATATTGTATAATGTTAAGGTATACCTAAAGACAATTTTTTTTTCTTAGATTTGGGTAGAGTGGCGAGGGGTCAGAACCACTGTCAAGTTTTTATTGTTGTCTGTGTCCCCATTAAGGAGATTTCCCCTCTCTATAAGTCCTGATAACCAATGTCACTGGGAGTGAAAATGAGGGTAAATATTACATTTTAAGTTGCCACCAGAACAGGAATAGAGGGGATATCTTCCAATGAGGACACTTGTTCCTGTGACAAATGTCTAAAGGCCCGTACACACGATCTGACTTTTTGACAACAAACATGCAAATTAGCTGTTTTGTGGCAACATCCGACCGTGTGTACGCTCCATCGGACAAACTTTTTCGGTTTTCATCTGACTTTTGTTTGCTGTGCGAACGGACAAACTTTCTGGCAACAAAAGTCCGATGGAGCAAAGTCCGATCGTGTGTACACAAAACCATCTGACTTTTGTACAAAGTACAAACATGCATGCTCAGAACCAATGCAAAAGATCAGACAACAATACAGAAGTTGACCAAAGGTGGCGCTGGAGTATTTGAATGTCCTCTTTTGAAGTGTCGTCAGTACGTTGAAACGTCACTACGTTTGTGTTTGTTGCCTAAAAAGTCTGATCGTGTGTATGCAATACAAACTTGCGGCCAACGCCCTTTGTACAAAAATCCACGGGAAAGTTTGTACAAAGTCCGATCGTGTGTATGAGGCTTTAGAGTGGCTATCCCTCACAGTGTATAGATATTCCCTCATTTCGTACTTCCTCCCCTGTGGTCATAACAAATACTTATTTACTATAATTGTTACCTCCATCTAGTGGGCATATTGCAGTATTTTCCTGATTCATGTTCTAATGAACATAGAACATTCAACCTGGAGAGAAAATAGCTTAGTAAAAGTCTATTTTCCTAGCAATCACACCGAGTGAATGTACTATATTCACAGGATGAATAGCTCTGTAATTTTTTTTTTTTTTTTTTATAAATAAGTCCCTAAGTGTTCTAGGTTCTAATGCAAGTCAATGCGAGGCAACAATTTTTCTTTGCTTTGAATACAGTGGGGATACAATGAACCATTGTCAGATGTATGTTGCTACATTTGTATCAATATTTGCTTATTTCTGTCTAGTTTGTTACTTTACTGTTTCTACATGTAGGCAGCTATATCTACTGATTGCACTGATTGGGTTGTACTGTTTTTACATTAATCTGCTCAAATGAGGGGTCACTAAACTATGGCCAATGGGCCACATTCTCCCTACTACCAAATTTTATCCAGCGCTAAAGCTAGCGTCAGTGGCATATCGTCAATGTGTACAGATCGGGGCTAAAGGTCAGCAGAGGTTGTCTATGGTCTTCACTCAACACACACACATGGACTCCAGCACAGGTCCCCTCTTGCTGAGTTGGGTACCCCATTGTAAAGGAGGACTCTGTTGGGGACCCTGATGTAAGGGGGCACTTTAATGGAGACCTTGAGGTAAGGGGCATCTCTTATGAGGACCCTGGTGGGGATATAGATGTAAAGGGGGCTATGATGCAACAGTTTTTTTTTTTTTGGTCACACAAATATTTCTTTTTATTTTGTTATCGATATTTATATAGCGCTGTCAATTTACGCAGCGCTCCAGATATATATTATAAATTCACATCATTCCCCGCCCTCATGGAGCTTGCTATCTAAGGCCCCTAACTAACTACATGGACATACTAGTGCCAATTTAAACAGGAGCCAATTACCTTACTAGAATGTCTTTGCAGTGTGGGAGGAAACCGGAGTACCTGGAAGAAAACCCACACAGGCACAGAGAGAATATGCAAACAGGCTGGTAGTGCCATGGTTGGGATTCAAACTGACAACGCTAGTGCTGCTAGGCAGAAGTGCTAACCACTTAGCCACTGTTTTTAAAATATGTAATGTGGCCCTTTACTGAAAAGTCTGGAGACCCCTGGCTTGGACTAACTAAAAAAACAGCAGGTTTGGCTTTTTTGCAACAAAGAGAACCTCTTCAATTCTTATAAATCATAACTCTATGTGTAACTTTCTTATTTACAGAAAGCCAAAGAACGTGGGGCAGTAGTTGTAAAAGAGCCATGGATTGAAGAGGATCAAGGTGGCAAAGTGAAATACGCTGTTTTACAAACTGTACGTTTTGACTTCCATTGAAGGGTTAATTGAATTATCATTTCTCTTCTGACACAAGAGATTATTGAAAGCTGCTATTTGTTTCCCTTATCCCTCCAGGCCCTGTTTTGTCCAGTGATTAAACTCTCTTTCTTTGATCTTTGGCTTCTCTCTGATGAGCTAGTTTTCCCTTCTGACAGTCACTGGGAGGGGGGACTTCATTTCACTTCCTAGGCTATTTGCCTGCGGCAAATTCTTTCTAGAACTAATAGACATTGTAGAATGCACAACATGCTACTATTTCACAATTTTTTTCTTTTGCAGTATGGAGATACTACACATACCCTTGTTGAGTACCTGGGGCCGTATCAAGGTCTATTCCTCCCGGGTTTTAAAGAGCCACTGTTTAGAGATCCGGCGCTTGCTTCTTTGTAAGTTCATACTGATAATAGGTACACCTATATCAAAAACAAATTGAAATATGAAAAAAAATTATTAAAATTGCTTTTTTTTATTTTATTTCTCTTATCTCATTTTTTTTTATTTTTTTTTAGTTCTGGATAGAGTGGAGAGGGATTAGAACACCTGTCAGTTTTTATTGCTGTCTGTGCCTGATAGGGAGATTTACCCTCTATAATTGTCCTGTTTACTGTCATCATACAAAAGTAAAAGTAAAAGAAAATCCCAATCTTTGGGTTAACACCAGAACAGTAGGAGTTTTTCATCTGTAAAAACGCTCTAACTCTTATAAAAGCTTTAAAAAAATGGAAAAAAATGACTATTCTGCGTTTATCAGCGTTTTTCAGCCAAAAGTTTTTGTGGGAGTATAGTTTTGCTAAAAAAAAAGCTAAAAAACAACAGCTAAAAAACGCTACTGCAAAAAAACACTGCAAAACTCATTCTACAGCTTTCTACATCTAACACTACTGGCATTTTTATAACATCCAGTGTGCATGAGGCCTAATAGAAAGGAGATCCTCAGATAGGGACACTAGTTCTGGTGACCCTGGTGCCATCCTGAGATTCCCTCACTTTGGAAGTCAAGGGAAATCTCCTCTATGGGACACAGGTGGCAAAAAAATAATCTATCAAAAACAGGGAAAAATACGATTTTCTTTAATTTTCAATGTTTTTATTGAAATTTTCACAAAGAATAAAGAAATTCCAAGAAATTGTACAAACATTGCAAATGTTCCACTATATGGATTGCATATGAATAACTTCATAATTATCTAGCAGAGAGAGAATAAAAGGCATTTAACTATAAACTCTAAGGTTATAAGAAGTTGCATTGTCTATGGAGACACCCCTTGTCACATTTTCAAAACGCGCCTTTAGTTTTATTTTAAAGTGAACCGGACTCCAAAAGTGAGAATATGCTATCACAGAAAGGACATATAGACATCTAAATTAAGGCTAAGCAGTACTCTGAAAGATTTACCTTTTGTTTTAAATTATTCCTGTAAATTATCTGTCCAGTGCTTTTGCTGTATATCTGCAGTGCAAGATTACCTATAGCACAGTGCCTCTTACCCCTAGTCTCACATATTAAGAGTCAGATGTCATGAGTGTTCTTTCTGCTCACTGTTCTCTTGCTGGAGAGAAAGCTGTACCTGAGGACCTGCGTTGCAACAAGATCACTGTTTCTTCTTTCTTTCATCTCTACTGCCTTTTGAATATTCCTCCACCAGTCATCATATTGCTAATAATAAGGTAGCAGCTCTAAAGTGAGGAATCAAAGCTGTAGCGATAGATAGAGAGACATAGGGGGTTATTTACGAAAGGCAAATCCACTTTGCACTACAAGTGCACTTTCAAGTGCAGTCGCTATAGATCTAAAGGGAATATAGATATAGATATAGATGCAAGGAAAATACAAATCAGCATTTTTGCTTACACATGATTGGATGATAAAATTATTATACTAAAATTCTGATGTCTCTGCCCTTTCATTTATCATGGGCCATTACTGTGTATTTTTTTATATGCATAAAACAAAAATAGATAAATGCAATAATATTCACTGCCCCTACCCCTTCTCTCCCACAGGCCACCAAGTTATCTTAGATTTGTTGATCATATTGTTGGAAATCAACCTGATGATGATATGGTCTCCGTGGTGGACTGGTAAGAAAATAGGCTAACTTAATACCATATGTACAGAGTTACTATGATAATAAACTAAAAGCTTCTAAAATATTCAAATGGTTTGGGATAGCATAGACAGAGGAGTTAAACAATCTAATTCATCTTGAAAAGAGTTCTGATGAAATGAAATTCCCAGTGTGCCACATCCCATAGAGACAGGAAAAAGAAGAAAACCCCTAGGAGTGGGACATTAAGGGCACTACCAAAAAAAATCAATGATATAGATAAAATGGAAAATTTATATCAAATACTTACCGTAATTTTCCTTTCCTGATGGACTCCATGGCAGCCTACGTATGGGTTAATCCCGCCTCTCCTACCTCATAGGACCCCACTCCCATAAATCTTTGCTCCTAGCCAGGTACCGTGTTCCATAACTTAGCCTACTCCAGCAATGGGAGGGAACTCCTGCTGCCATGGAGTCCATCAGGAAAGGAAAATTACGGTAAGTATTTGATATAAATTTTCCATTTTCCTGACAGACTCCATGGCAGCCTACGTATGGGAAATAACTAGCCATACACTCCCGGGTGGGAAATATTGCTGGTTCAAAGAAAAAAGGTTTAATTGGCACCGTCAACAGATAAGACATTCAAACCAAAATTAACTGAGGAAAGAGCCGCTGGCTCAACACAATAGTGTGTCATAAATGTATTTATCGATGACCACGAGGCCGCTTTGCAAATCACTTCTGCCGACACGTGACGGGAAGCTGCCCAAGACGTTGAGACACTCCTAGTTGAGTGAGCCGTCACTGCCTCCGGAGGAACCAGACCCTTAGCCGTATACGCCCTTTGAATAGCCTGGACGATCCAGGTTGAGATGGATCTGGAGGAAGCACGTAATCCTCTGTTCTTCCCTTGGAAGTAGATGAAAAGGTAATCCGATTTCCGGAAGGGAGCCGTTGCTTCCAGATAGACTCTTAGGATTTCTCCGACATCTAGAGGATGGATACTAGAATCATCAGATGAATGGAATGTTGGGAGAACTATTTCTTGATTCTCATGAAAGACGGACGTCACTTTGGGATTTGATCCCAACATAGGGATCAAGACCACCCTATCAGGAAAAAAGGTGATAAACGGTTCTTTGAAACCCAGAGAGCTGATCTCAGATACCCTCTTGGCAGATGTTATAGCCACCAGGAACACCGTCTTGAGAAAAAGATCTTTGATGGACAATTGATCCGTTTGTTGAAAATCTTCTCCTGAAAAGAAGTCCAAAACGAGGGGAAGATCCCACTTGGCAAATCTTGGCCTCCTTTGAGGTCTAAGTCTTGTTGCACCTTTAAAGAATTGCCTGACGAGAGGATGTTTTGCCCAAGCAATGCCTGTGAATGCAGAAATTGCAGAGACCTGAACTCTAAGAGAGCTAACAGCCAAGGGCAACTCCAGGCCTGTCTGCAGGAAACTCAGAATGTCCGATATTCTTGGGTCCTTAAATGAACCTCCAACAGTAGGGATGAAACTCACGAATCTTGCCCAGATTCTTTGGTACACTCTATTAGTACCCGCTCTCCTGGCACTCATCAAGGTTTCAATTGCTGTGTCAGGACACCCTAAGGCCGTCAACCTTTCCCTTTCAACCACCAGACCATCAGGTGGAGATGGGATGGACATGGGTGAAGCGATGCTCCTTGTAGCAGGAGATCTGGCCTGGGAGGAAGAGGGACTGGGTCCCGACAACTGAGCTGCGTCAGGAGAGGAAACCATGGCCTGTTGGGCCAATATGGAATTACCGCTATTACTTCGGCTTCCTCCCAGCGGAGTCTTGACAGAAAACGGAGAATGACCGGTACTGGGGGAAAGGCATACGCCTTGAGAAACCTCCACCGGTCCGTCAACGCATCTATCCCATAAGCTTGGGGACAACGATTCCTCGTGTAATACTTCTCGAGTTTCGCATTGCAGGGTGATGCAAAGAGGTCCACTTCCGGTGTTACTCCTAGAGACAGAATCCAATTGAACACTTCTATGTGGAGGGACCACTCGTTGTTGTCCAACGCTACTCTTGAGAGGAAGTCCGCCTGGACATTCTGGACTCCGGGGAGGTAAACAGCCGTTAGATTCGACAAATTCGCCTGGGCCCAAACCATAATCGGACTGACCTCCTCTAGTAGATCTAGACTGCGTGTACCCCCTTGTCTCTTGATGTAGGCTACCGCGGTCGTGTTGTCCAACCTCATCAGAACCGAAGCTCCTAAAATCAGGTGACGGAAGGCTTGAAGAGCTTGAAAGGCAGCTCGGAGTTCCAAGACATTTGACACTATCCCTTGAGATGGGAAGTCCCATTTCCCTTGGGCTACTTCTGAAAGACAGAGGGCTCCCCAGCCGCTGTTGCTGGCATCCGTCGTCACCACAATCCAGGAGATTGGTGCAATAGAGTGGCACTTGAGGAGATTCTCCTGATGAAGCCACCATGGAAGACACTCCCTCATGGACGGGGTCACTCTGACAAAGTGATCTTGTGACTCTGGGATCCATTGCTGAAGAAAACCCTTTTGGAAGGGTCGCATTCTCCACTGTGCCCATTTTACCATGGGAGCTGTGGCCACCATGGAGCCGATAACTCTGAGGCAATATGATGCCCTGAGGCGAGGACATGCCAGGGCGAGCCGAATCCTGTCTTGAATTACCGGGATCTTCTCCATGGGTAAGGAAATGGTACTCTTTACCGTGTCGAACTGCGCCCCTAGGAATATCAGGGACTGGGTCGGATCCAACTGACTCTTCTCCCTGTTCAACAACCAGCCGAACTCCGTCAAGACCGAGATGACTTGGTCCCGATGTAAACAAAGCTGGTCTCTGTCCTGCGAGAGCAGGAGTAGATCGTCCAGGTAGTGGTGTAACCGGACACCTTTGACCCTGATTAGGGCTACCACTGCCAGTAATACTTTTGAGAACACTCGAGGCGATGTTGTCAGCCCGAAAGGAAGACAGGTGAACTGGAGATGTCTCTGCTCCACTGCGAACCTGAGATATTGCTGAAAATTCCTCGCGATTGGCACATGAAAATATGCGTCCTTCAAGTCCACTGAGACCATCCAATCGCCTGGCTGAATTGTTTGACTTATGGTCAAGAGAGTCTCCATCTTGAATCTTTCCTTCTGGATGAAGGAATTCAAATATGTTAGGTCGATGACTGGCCTCCATGACCCGTTCTTTTTGAGAACCATGAAGAGGGGGGAATATACCCCCTGAAATTTTTCCTCCACTGGTACCGGAATGACGGCCCCTTGAGATATCAGGGAGTCTGTGTAGGATAAGAGAATTTCTTTCTTCTCTTCCGATCTCGGTAGAACTGTGGGAATGAAGCGGTGTGTGGGTGGGTTGGTGAAAGTCCAGGTGTGACCTGTAGAGATGGTTTTGATTGTCCAATAATCTTGGACCGAGGCTGCCCAGACGTGCTGGAAATGGAGTAACCGTGCTCCTACCCGCTCCACCTGGACAGGCTCCATATCAAAAGGACTTAGTCGCATCACGACCCCCGGAAGACGTGGCCTTTGTGGACTTCTGACCTGAAGGTTGGTTTCTTCCCCAGTTTTTTCTGAATTCCCTACCAGGTCTGTATCGCCGTGCGTCCCTAGCACGCTCCTGATCCTGTCTGGGTTGGGTTCTTCTCTGGCTCAAGAGACGACGATCCTGGGGTAGAAAACCCGACTTACCCCCAGTAGCGCGTGTGATGGCCGAGTCCAGCTTGTTCCCAAAGAGGGAAGAACCCTCAAAGGGAATCTTGCACCATGCCTGTTTGGAGGCAGGATCCGCTGCCCATGGACGTAACCATAGAGCACGTTTAGCTGTGACCGAAGATAGCATGACACGCGATACTAACCGGATAATGTCCAGGGATGCTTCCCCCAGAAAAGCCGATGCCATCCTTAATTCATGTACTGGAGAATTCCTGAGACATCTTCGGATATACTTCCCAGGATTGCACCCACGTCATCTGTCCAGGTTTCCATGGCTTTTGACAAGGCCGCAAGAGCCAAGGCCGGCTTGCAGGCCATCCCTGCGGTGATATATACTCGTTTGAGATCAGTATCGATCTTCCTTTCCAGACCGTCTCTGAATGACACTGTGTCTTCCAGTGGAAGCGTAACATGTCTCACCAATCTCATCAGTGCAGCATCAATGAGGGGGGCTGTGATTTCACCTAGCTCCCCCAAGAAGGGGAAATTCGGGCGCTCTTTTTTCAGATGCTTGAAATACTTTTTCTGTTTGGAGGGCATCTCTATTGGGTCTTCCCATTTCAGCGCGTCTTTAACTGCCCTGACCAGATGAGGAACCTGGGAGAAGTCGAACCCCGCTCCATATTCATCCACCTCAACCTCACTATCGGAGGATCCATTTGATGAAAAATTGTCATGAGAAGGACCTGGAACTTCAAGATCCACTACGTCCGCGGCTGAGGCTGGTGCTGAGGGAGGAATGGCTGTGTGGGCTGAATCCGTCCTATTCAGAGATTCCTGTACCACCTTTCTAACCAGTGCTTCCACCTGCTGGTCTCCCGCACCTCTCTCCCTCACAGCCTTGGAGTAGCATGCTTCACATAGGGATTTGTCCTCCGGGACATGAGCCCTACACCCCCAGCAGGCTTTTTTCTCTGAGCGACCAGAATGGCGGTGGGAATCACGTTTAGATCCGGACCTTGACCTATCCGTATGATGTCTAGAAGAAGACTTTGATTTTGATTGGTCACGCTGTGACCTAGATTTTTCTTCACGTGCTACTGAATGATGATCGGACCTAGAAGGGCTGAGGAAACAACAGGAAAGAAATATACTTTATAATTCCCCAATCCTCAAAAACCCATGCAAAACAGGCAGAGGGAAAAAAAAAATATTCCGTCCTACCTGCGGCATAAGGGCTGACCACTAGGCGGCGACGACACATCCATGGCAACAGAACAGCAGAGACTGCAGGTGAAATATAGACCATAAACATTCAAGAACAGTATAACCAGAGAAACTCATAGCATATGAATAGAAAGCACCCAGCCTACCTCCACAAGTATTGTCAGTACAAGAACCGGCGTCTGCAGTGTCTGTATGAAGCCAGGGCATAGCTGTATCTGACAGCTATTTGAATTTGCCGCCTGGATGACGTCACGGCGCTCCGAACGTCGTCGCACGCCGCCCCCCGACGTCCGCGCGCATGCGCGGCCACCGCTGACCCGTCGAACCGCGCAGGCGCAAACCAAGCCTCGATCTGGATCGAGGCCGTGCGCACGCGCAGTAGGAACGAGCAGCGGCGGACTGGAACGCAGATGCGCTCCAGCCGCCATACCAGGAAGACAGAGACACACACATAATACACACAGGCTGCCATGGAGAAACGAATAAACATACGATACCCATCCAGCACGAAGATGATCCGACCTGACCCTCAAGCGCCTCCTAAGCGACCATGACCGGGTATCGATGGGGGGGGGGGGAGGCCTCCTGCTAATAGCGAGGACGATTGGCCAAACTGCCGCTTGCCAGTCAATGACTGGATAGTAAGCTCTTCAGGGCACCACAACATCACCCGTATCCACCCTGCTAATAGCTGGGTAACTGGACTGCAACACCGCCATTCTTCCATCGCCAACGCAAGGGGAAACGCCAGGCCTGGATCAACTACTCCTTAAGGTAAGAACTACCTCTTTAGTCCTAAGGAGGAGGACAAAAAAGGAACACGGTACCTGGCTAGGAGCAAAGATTTATGGGAGTGGGGTCCTATGAGGTAGGAGAGGCGGGATTAACCCATACGTAGGCTGCCATGGAGTCTGTCAGGAAAAAAGAATTTATTGAAAAAGTATGTGTTACGCTGCGTACACACGATCGAACCTTCCGACAACAAAATCCCATGTTTTTTTTCCGACGGATGTTGGTTCAAACTTATCTTCCATAACCATGGTCACACAAAGTTGGTCGGAATTTCCGAACGTCAAGAACGCGGTGACGTACAACACGTGCGATGAGCCGAGAAAAATTTAGTTCGATAGCCAGTGCTGCTCTTCTGCTTGATTCTGAACATGCGTGGCACTGTGTGCGTCGGAATTGTCTACACATGATCGGAATTTACAAGAACGGATTTTGTTGTCAGAAAATGTAAGAACCAGATCTCAAATTTTGTGCGACGGAAATTCCGATGGAAACTGTCCGATGGAGCCTACACACGGTTGGAATTTCCGACAACAAGCTCCGATCGCACATTTGCCGTCAAAGTCTGACCGTGTGTGTGCGGCATTAGACAAAAGTACTGAACATAAATGAGAATTCATTTTTTGATATGAAAGATTTACAAAGTGTGCCACATCCTGTGAAAAATGGAATAGAGAGGAACCCCTGGGGGTGAGATTTTTAAGGCACTACCAACACACAGTATAGAAAAAATAATAATAATTTTATTAAATAACTATCTAGAAAAATAGACAAAGATTGGATATGGAGACATGAAAATTGTGCAGATTGATGATACAGAGATCCTATACCCATAGGGTATATATAGGATTCATTTTTTTGTGGAGTGCAGCTATCCAGCGTTCTATTTTTCCAACAGATTCTTAAGCATAGAATCACTGCTCCAGGAGAACAGTTCAGAACACAAACAGCTAACTACAATTACCCTCATAAATAGCTTCCCTCTCTGTGAAGTCCAGTGTAGCTCTGGTGTCACTGGCAAGCATATGGTAGGATACCAGACCCAAGGACACAGCGGGCACCGCACCGGAACTGGAGTATTCTGGCATAAATTGGTGATATACTTTCACAGTAGCTGCTCCTGCCCGCATGGCAGTTCTGACAGTGGAAAGCCACTGATGTGTTCAGGAAGTTGTGAGAGTTAAAGGGGCCTTCTCCTGTATCTGAGCATGGGGAGTACATGGGTACTCAAATACAAATTGTTCACGTATTGCAAAGGTTTCACAACATTGCCTAACTCCTTTAAATCTGCATTGTGTGATCTATAAATAAATGGGGACAAATACTGGACTTATTGTCTCTATTACCAGAGCCACAAGGTCAAGTTATTATCACTGAGCTACATAGGCAATTTTAATCCTTGCTACTAAAAACTATATATAATGATCTCAGCAACAGCACCTTGAATTCAGACATCACATCACTGGAGGAGGGCACATTGAAGAGTAAAAATATAAATATAGTGCTCGCAATAAATAAGTGAAATAAATGAATAAGTGAAAAAAATATATATAAATATATTAAACAAAAAAGTCCAAATAAAGTGGATAAAGTGCTCCAATCCAAAGTGAAGGAAGTGCAAAGTGCTTCAGAGATATTCAGGTATACAGCAACACCCCCTCATGTGTCCCCACTCACCGGATCAGAACGACCCCCAGTTTTCAGTCTAGGGGTCACTTCAGACTTGATAATAATATCCAGGAATGGCGGGTTTAGAAGTCAGGTCATCAAATCAAAACTTCTTTGTGAAGGTTCTCAGCCGGACAGACAGGTACCCAAAAATGAAAAAGGATTGGACTGATAGTGAAGTACCATTAAAAAAATGTTTATTGCACATGGGAATGGATACTTACATAGGTAAGCTAAAAACAGGCCCAAACATGGAGCAACATGGAACATTTGAATGCAAAAAAACGTCTCTCCTCAGCTTGCTCTCCACCTGTTGTGCTCCAAGCTTCGTTTTGGACCTGCGTTCCTCGATCGTATGACGTTGCATTTGGGTGTTCCCGTCCACTTGCTCCGGTCGGTGGTTGCTCTGGCTGCCTCTCGGTGAACCCTTTGCTTCCTGGTTGCTGCGTGATTCCGCCACACACCATTGGGGATCCCATCAAGGCTCCACACTGTCTATCCGCCTCTGCACATGCTGGCTTCCCTCTTCCTAGTGACATCCAGGAACACATGAAGGTTTTGCCATCGCAGCACTGCCCCACCAAGCCAGTCCACCACTGACTGTTGCTTAAGGTATTGTCACAGTGAGGAGCACACCTTGCAGTAGTTCCATCTATGCAAGGAGATGTCTAGGTAATTTTTCATCCAATCACATGTTATTAAACCGACACATGCTTTTATCTCATTGAACGTTTTTATTATTTGACTGTTTGTCCTTTCAAGACTGTCACGATCAGCGCTTTCAATTGTGGTTGCTCCTGAATGTTTTTAATGATACCTTCTGAGTTTAGCTCTATTATTTATATCTGACAGCTTTATAGTACTCCCGGAAGACAGCTATCACTGTAGTTCTGGGAGAGTGATGCTGATCCTTCTGAGCTCTGCATCTTGAACTGGAGAGTCGCTGCACCTGATATGCACACCCCTCCCCTCCTCTTGCCCAATCAAAAAAGATATGGTATTATGTGAATGCATTCTAAAAATACAAAGGCTTCTGTGAATAGGCAGCAGAGGGGCGGGGTGGGCAATTCTGCTATGCGTGTTTCTCAGATCCCCAGAGTTCTCTCTGGCAGAGCAATAAGACTGTCAAATATAAATAATAGAGATAAGCCCAGGAGATGTCATGCCCTCCTTGGACCTAACTCATAATGTGTCTTCACTTTTTATAAAGTGTCTGAATTCCTGGAATTCAGCTTTAAGCACCCATCTGGCGCCTATACTGCTATCAGTATAAAACTTTATAACTCAATTTTGGATGTAGTGTGTTGATAGTGGTGCTCTTAGAAGTAGACAGACATCTTTTGGTTCTTTGTTTACATTCCGAAGCTACCAAGTAAGAGACTATAAAGGAAATAAATGATAACAATATACAATTATTATCACAATCTTTTTCTCTCTCAAAAATAACATTTTAAGGCAATTGCCTTTAAAACGTTAACAGCCTTTAGTCCTGTTAAAATGCCCTTGAACTAAGTTTGAACTACAAGTGAACACTACTACATTTTTGATGCTCATTATTGCACTTTCATGTAGCAACTCTTTTATTTACCCGTTTTAAATGCAATGCAGTGTTTTTTATCTCTAATACCTTGGTTTGTTTTAAATATTGATAATAAAGTCAAAATAGATCGATCACCTATATTCTTGTTTCATCATTTTCTAGGTATCAAAACTGCTTGCTATTTCATAGATTCTGGTCTGTAGACGACAAACAGGTTCATACTGAATACAGTGCATTACGCTCAATTGTGGTAACAAATTATGAAGAGACCATAAAAATGCCAATAAATGAACCAGCTCCTGGAAAGAAAAAGTCACAGATCCAGGTAATCAGATTCCAAGCAGGAAGGAATAATAATGTTTAAAATTTAGAATACTTTTTTGGATAAGATATTGGTGACCTTATAATCCTTCTCTATAGAAGATAACCATCATGGCTAGAATTATCTACTGATATTTTTAGAGTGTAAATACTTTTTTTTTCTAGTTTTGATTCTTTTTTCCCCTTAAATCTAAGGAAATAAAAAAGTATTATTAATGTTTTGAAGTATGTAATACATATTAGTAGCAGAGATATAATAGGCCAGTGATGGCAAACCTTGGCCCCCCAGATGTCTTGGAACTACATTTCCCATGATGCTCAGGGCACTCTGCAGTGTAGTTGAGCATCATTGGAAATGTAGTTCTTAAACATCTGGGGTGCCAAGGTTTGCCATCACTGTGACATTGGCCCTACTTTTCCTATTTCTCCTGGTCTATTCTTATAAGGTGTCTTGAGTCTCTTGCGGAATTTTGATTTGGTTATTTATATACATTTCCTCTTGCAAAGACGTGTAGGTGTTTTCAATCTTGTGCAGGGTTTTTTATTTTCATCTGTATTCTCTTTCACGAACTGTCCCAATCAC
Organism: Lithobates sylvaticus; assembly: GCA_028564925.1. Lineage (NCBI taxonomy): Eukaryota > Metazoa > Chordata > Amphibia > Anura > Ranidae > Lithobates > Lithobates sylvaticus. The sequence continues at coordinate 130,473,241 of CM053027.1, forward strand.
CAAAGTCACTGGGAATTAAAGTGAAGATAAATCCAAAATTTTGATTTACCATCAGAACAGAAATGGAGGGGAAATGTTCCAATGGGGACACTTGTTCCTGTGACCATTGTCTAAGATAAGATATCCCTCACATTGAAAAGATGTCCACTTGCTTCCTGTTGAATCTATAGAACGGGAAGTAAAGGGCAATCTCTCTAATGGGCTAAAAAAATCTGACAGGGGTTTTAACCCTCCACGTCTTTATCCAAAATGAAAAAAAGTCCTTTTCTCTGAGTTTATTGAAGGACACCATGGAGATCTTTAGATCTTGAGCATAGGGTTATAGTAGAGCCTGCAGGAATAGGATGTTGAGCACAGCCTAGGGGCAGTTCCTGCTGGTAGAGAAACCCATCATCTGCTAGAGGCAGCTCAGTTAACCACAAAGAAAATAGCTGGTCACAGACATAACAACCAGAGGGAAGGGACACAGTAAAAAAAATGAACGGTAAAAACAAAAATCGAATTTTCTTGTCTGTTCATTGAAGTACACAGTGAAAATTTTTAGATATACTGGGATGTCCCAAAATAGTGTCTACCAAGGGGTGGGAATAAAAACTAAACATTCTCAAAGGCAAGAACTTTACACTACTGCCTGTAAGGCTTGCATGAGGTAAACAGGACACAGAATGTCCCCCATTTGAGAGATCCCCAGACTGACTAATGTGAAACGACCTGTTCCCTACAGGAAAAATGGCCCTGGGGTCCCAGAGGCCTCCTCCAGGGAACTCAGAGAAGGTAGAAATGCCTGTATAGCCATACATCTTATGCCCCGTACACACGGTCGGAAATTCCGACCACAAAATCCGTCTGATTTTTTCAGACGGATTTTGTCCGACACTGGTGTTGCATACACACGGTCGGACAAAGTTGTCGGAAAATCCGATCATTCTGAACGTGGCGACGTTCGTTGCGTACGACGGAACTACGTAGAGGCTAGTAGCCAATAGCTTTGGTCTCGTAATTTGATCTGAGCATGTGTGGCACTTTGTCCGTCGGAATTCCCTACACACGATCGGAAAAAGTCCAATCGGATTTTGTTGTCGGAAAATTTGAGAGCAGGATCGGAAAAAGTCCGATAGAGCCCACACAAGGTCGGATTTTCCGACAACATTGTCCGATCGGACATTTTCAGAATTTCCGACCGCGTGTATGGGACATTACAAGTAAGATATGCAGAATCGGAAGCTGACACAGAGGGAATGGTCAACTACAAAGGATCCCCAGGGAGGGGCGTCTAACATTCCTAGTTGCTACAGGCATCAAACACAGGTTACCCAGCATAAATATAGAAACCAAGGTACTGCCATAACCAGAAAGGTGGAGCCCAACAGACTCACAGCACCCTGGATTCATCATGTATGCTACAGGAGCTGAGGAGCAGTGAGTACTCTCCTCAGAGCTAGTAGAAAGGCCACCCTGCATCCCAGTAACAAAAGAAGAGTGCTGAGCATGATGTGATTACCTAGAGCCCACCCACTCAACCATCCACTGGCACCTGTCTATACATAACACAGCCACTGGAGTTTCCTTAATAGTAAAACACACTGACAAGATGCAAGTAGTCCAGGAGCATACCTACCCACTTAAGTCAGGAGAACACTGGCTGTGCAAGTGTATGGTGGTAGCTGCGGGTAAACCTGTCATTCACACAGAGACACCCACACAAGGTAAGTTAAACTAAATGGACTTCACCACCTTGACACACAACATATGGTAGCAGAGGGGAAAAGGGTATTTATAGACTGAAGGAAACAAATAACGAACTCCCTGCAAAAAGAAAGGAAACTAATTCCCAGCATGGAGCTTAGGACCTTATGTCCTGGCACTGTGCAAAAAAAAAACAACAATCTGCCTCTAGAAGATGGGGATTTTGGCTACCAGCAGGGGCCGACCCTATGCTGTGCTTTTGTTTTTGTGCCTATTGTTCTACTCCTGTGTGTGGCACTATAACCCAATGGTCAAGATCTAAAGATTTCAGTTGCATCCTTTAATGAACAGAAGAGGAAAAAAACAAAGTTCTGAGTTTACATATACTTTAAAAATGAAACAATTGACAAAAAAACCCTGATACAATTTAGAAAAACATAGTGCAGCATCTGTGTTTTATGTACTCACCAACTGGTATTTTATGTAGCCACACCTTATTCTAATTATACAGGGCTGATTTACTAAAACAGACAACAAGATACTCTCAGTCAGATATTTTGACAAAGTACCAAGTTGTCAGTCCAGGTCATTTCCCACCTGTGCTTTAACAAATTGAAGTCCTACATTTTTAAAGAAATCTATGACTGCATAGCTAACGTAATTTCCCTTTTTCTACGTGCACACTTATCCATACACGTAAATGTTATATAAACTTAACTTATTTTCTCAGAATTTTTAAGTGTTTACATAAGGATATGGTAAAAACAAAACTGACATAGTTTATCAGGATGACCTTTTTCCTTTATTTATTTTTTCAGGAGTACGTGGACTACTATGATGGTGCTGGTGTACAGCACATTGCTCTTAATACTTCCGACATCATCAAAGCAGTGAGTAATGCAGACAGATAGGTATAAAAGAATAGGCAACCGAGGGAGGGGCAAGTCCTCCTGTGACTAAGGCTTTGATCTCTGCGCTGTTTGGCTAAGAGGGTGGTGTGTTTATATATGCGAGTTCGTGCATGAATACCTGTATATGTTTTGAAACTTGTCTGCCATTTATTTTTTTAAGTCTCTTCTTGCTATAAGTTATTATGAAGGAATTAAATTAAAGTTGCATTGACAATTATGCTTATATAACCATTCTAGCAGCAAAGAAAATGTTCGGTATTTCTGTTTTCTATTTTTCTTTACACAAATTAGGAAACATCTGGATGACATAAATTACAGACTATATTTTGCAGGACAATTTTAATCATTAACTGTAGTATAATCTGCCAAAAGCAGTACAAGCTAATCTGACCTAGTCAATGATTGGTGTGAACGCCCTGTAACTGTCTTCTGGAAACAAAAGTTATCCATATATCTGTGACACCACAAGACATAGATGGGCATGTGTCACCCAGAAAGAAGGAAACTGAAAATTATCATTGATTACTTTGCTACGCCTCCAAGACCTGCCAAGCTACCCACTCCAACCCATTTGATGGGCCAATTTCAATGACTGTCCTACTCCCTTTTCTACCAAGTAAAGGGGACAAGCAGCTCCTGCTTGGATAGAGATATTTAAACAGATAGTGATACCAAGTTCATTCAAACACCCTCAATGCCATTCTATTGTAGGGTTCCTAATGAGTACCCTATTTGGCTGCTAATGAATGAATGAATGAATGATTGATTTGTATAGCGCTGCAACTGCGAACTGAATCGCCTCAAGGCGCTTGTCTGCTCTTGTTGTGATGCCATGCTAATCATTTTGCATATTTGGGGGCTAGTGGTGATGACATATGGGGGGTATGTGAGCATGTTTTTTTGCCTGTTTGTGGTTTTAATGAACTAACATTGGAGTACTGCATACTGCATAGGTCCCATTGCCGGTTTCACATATTGTGTTTTTTTATTTTTTATTCTTTATATAGATTTTTTTGCAAAATACAATATGCTATAAAAAAAAAAAACAAAGAGAAAGACAAAACGATACCACATTGGAGGGGAAGACCCCAAACATTACATAGTCAAACAAGATACAAGGAGAGAGCAAAATCAATATATATACCAATAAACAGATATCATGCATATATAAAAAGATCATGGCCAGGGTTGGTCTCTCCTTGCTATTGAAAAGCATTGTGCAGCTCAAGTAGAAGTCGAGAAAAACAACAGAAAAAAAAGGCATATGATGGAAGAGGAGGGGGGGGGGGGGGACGCAATTAGAGGTTTATCTGCCAGATCCAAAACAGGCAGCCCCTGGAGCTAAGAATCTTCCAAGTGGGGAAGCGTTTCATTCTACAGATGATATGGCGCAACTCCAAAAATCAGGGAACATAGCAAATCGAGGTGAGGGGGCCCAAGCTGACTCTAGGTAGACAGGTCTACCACATAACTGCAGGAGAAAGTATATCCTGTCCAATGGAAACATTTTGTGTTTTTTTCTTAACATTTTCTTTTAGTGGGGTGTTCTCTATTCTACACACTCAGAAGTGTTGGTTTACATCTATTTGGTTATACCAAGTGCATTCAGTGATTGGAAGCACCTATTTGGCCACTAGACCCTAGATCAGGGGTCTCAAACTCGTGGTTCTCCAGCTGTTGTGAAACTACAAGTCCTCTCATGCCTCTGCCTGTGGGAGTCATGCTTGTAACTGTCAGCTTTGCAATGCCTTATGGGACTTCTAATTTTGAAACAGCTGGAGGGCCACAGTTTGAGACGCCTGCCCTAGATGGTTACATAGCCACCCTTTCAAGAGCATTATTTGAACTGAACAGACCACATATTGCCATCTACAAAGTATACTCTAAGGCAGTGGTTTCCAAAATGCAGCCTGGGAGCTGGATGTGGCCCTTTGCTTGCCTTTACCTGGCCCTTGGGGCACTATTTCACCCACTAATATGAGGCACTATTTCACCCACTAATATGGGGCACTATTCCTCCTACTATTATGGGGCATTATTCCTCCTGCTTACACCAACTATGCACTCCTTCCTTCCACTGACACCAACAATGGGACACTATTCCTTTCAGTGATTCCAACAAAGGGGCATAATTCCTTCCAGTAATATAAATGATGGAACACTGTTCCTCCCACTAACGCCAAAGATCAGGCACCATTCCCCCCTCTAACACCAATGATAGGGCACTTTTCCGCTTCCTACTGACCATGTCATTTTTGAATGTAAATTGGTAATTTTCTACTCACAATGACCACAGTGCAGCCCCTCCAAAGTCTAAAGGACAGTAAGCTGGCCCCTTGTTTAGAAAAATTTAGAGACCCCTTCTCTAAGGCATACCTAGGTCATCTGGACCATCACACCTGACCTGTAATTAGTAGCATTCAGCCTAGTCTGTAAAACATGTCGTCATTTTATAAATCTGGACATTGATTTCTAACATTGAAGGGTACAAAAGAAAGGTTACAATAAATACAGGTACAGATGCAGCCATCGTGTCATCTTGCCTGAAGATAGCTAACTGGTTTATTTACTTCACTATCTATCAAATGTAATTTCTAAAACCAAATAAATGCATATGCCTGCAGGTGAAACATTTGAAATCTCGCGGCACAGAGTTTCTTTCTGCTCCTGACACCTATTACGATGATCTAAGAAAAAACCTTAAAACTGCCAAGATCACAGTGAAGGAAGATTTGAGTGTGCTACAGGTATTATTTGATTAACATATAAATGATATAAATGATACAGGTTTGCAGTTTGATTCATGTTTATTTCTTACTTATAGGAGCTCAGAATATTGGTTGATTATGACGACAAAGGCTACCTTCTTCAAATCTTCACCAAGCCAATGCAGGACAGGCCTACTCTCTTCTTAGAAGTTATACAAAGATACAATCATCATGTGAGTTATATTAGACTTTCCCTTTGAAAGTAATGTGTGTGCAGTAACAGAAAAGCAGAAAACTATAAGAACAAACTTCTGCATTTCAGGGTATCATAGAGGAAGTATGAATTCTGAATTATGTTTAAAAGTCTACCTGCAGTCAATGTTCAGTAAGGTGTCAGTGTGATGTACAGTGGGCAGCTATAAGTACCTCAAATATCTTCTATAACAGCCCAAAAATCTATGGCAATCTAAGTTGCAAATAGCAGTTATAGCTCAAATACAATAAGGCATCAAAGGCTAATGTGGCTAAACACTGCTTATAAGTGTGTTTATAAGTGTGCTTAGCGCCACACTGACTTTGCCTCCTATCAGTGGCGGCTGGTGGCATATTTGGGGGGTGGGGGGGGGGGGGGGGGGCGGTCAGTTGATGAGCCCCACTTACTCCCAGGCATTGCTTCCCTCCAGGCAGCGGCTTCTTCCCCTGCGTCTCCTCTGGTGGCCTCCACGTCTCCTCCCTCCGCCTCTCTCCTCATCATGGTCCCATAGGATCACTTGTCGTTTTGGCCAATCGGGAAACGGGTCTCAGGATCCGCTTCCTGATTGGCGGTGAGGAGAGTCAGTGTGAAAGTAGCTCATGTTCATTCGCTATTGTCACACAACACCAGTGCTTTTCGGCCCGAGCCCACCATTTTTTGAAGCCTATTGGAACCTCTGGCTCTGATCACGTGCTTCAAAAAAAAAACACCCCCGTGCGCCCCTAATGGACAGGCTGCCCCTGCTTCCTATTACTAAAACGAATTGAGTAAAATAAAAAAAATAAAAAGTTAGTCGGATGTCGTGTGACCAGCCTCTCTACTAATCATAAGGTTCTCTTTGCTGCATTATTAAGCAGAAATAACTCCCTGACCTACTGAAGGTTATGCACCTTGGCCTGTATCTTTACTCCTTTCTGCCCACCCCAGTTTCCCTTTTAAAAAGTTCTGAATGCCTGGGGGAAAGGATCAGCAACTATGTGACTATTGTGATAGGCTGCTGTCACAGTGGTCCCATGAGCTTGAGCTGATCCTACCAGCTACTGATCGTTAGTCTGGACCAAGAGCTGCCTTTGCTGGGTTTCTGTGTTGGGAGAGTGCAGCGAGAAACATATGCAGCCCAGCGGCGCATATGTGCAGCGTGTGGGCATTAAGGCCCACCCTTTTGCCATCACACATATGTGCTATGCAGGCAGAAACAGGTTAAGCAGAACTCCAACCAAAAATAATACTGTAGATAAAAACAAATAGTTTATTAAAAGATAAAAGATAACAAAATCAGCTTCTGCTGCAATATTCATCTTCAATCTAGTGATTTTTCCTACAGTACATTTTTTCTGCGTTCGATGACTGTAGTCTGTTGCCCAGCATCATTCAACCCACTCCTCTGAGCCCAGGTCATACTGAACCACCCAGCCTGTGACTGAGCAATGAAAGGAGAATGAGTTCATCTCTGTCACTCTCTCTCTCCTCCTATCAGCATGTTTCTTCTCAGCACATGAACTGATTGGCTCCTTGTCCTTCTTCTTCCTCTGAAACTCCAGCCCTGCTATACAAAGTTACAATAGGCTGGCATCGGGTCACATTTAAGTACTGACACACTAAAAAAATTTGTTTTTTGAAATGAGTTATGAAATGAAGTCGACTGTGTAGAGTAGTCTTGTGATGTAAGATGTAAGATGAAATGAAGTCTTGTGATGTATATTAAAGCGTGAATAGTGATATCTTCTCTCTGTTAAGAATGGGCCCCAAGTGATTACATCTGTACACCAAAAGTAAGTAAGGCTCCATGCACACTAGCAATTTTTTTAACCAATTGCCTACTGGGCACTTTTACCCGCTTCCTGCCTAGGCCAATTTCAGCATTCAGTGCTGTCAATCTTTGAATGGCAATTGCCTGGACATGCAACACTGTACCCATATGACATTTGTTATCATTTTTTTCACACAAATAGAGCTTTCTAGAGGTAGAAAACGAAGAAGGGGGGTTTTTAGCCAACCTAACGGACTATCACGGTACCTGAACGGACGTATGTCTCAATACAAAAGATTGATTCTAAATAGTTTTATTAACACATAATATACATAAAACATGTCACATATAAAAAAGGGGGATCATTGCAATCCAAGAATGTACATATACATATAGCTGTTAATAAATCAGAATGTTGAAAACAAACTCGCTGATAAGATGCTGGTTGACACGTTTCGCTTAAATCTTCTTCAGAACCAGAATATAGCAGTTCGTATATCTGTTGTATATATCAAGAAGACAGGGGGGTTATTCATGACTGGATTGACAGATTTTATGTGTTTAACTCACTAATATAGCTGCAAATGGTTACAATGGGCATGTGCATCCTAAAAAAACAAAATATTGCCTACCTTCCAATTCTTGTTGACAAAGTAGAAGCTAGTATAAGTCAGCCATACCCAGTTAGTTACCTAAAAGTAAGTCTCTCGGGATAATCATCAAGGACTCGCCGAGTTTGGGGTCTGAAGCCAGCAAACAAGGCATAGGCTGCAAATGAGGAAGAAAAAAAAAAAAAGAAAAAAACAATTGAATAGATCAATAAAGATTCTAAGATGCGGTAGACCGATAACCAGTCCCATATATAGATAGTACATCCCATATAGACAAATATGTATGTATACCTGAAAAGAATACTCACATAAAAAATTAGAAAGAAAGAGAATTAACAGTAGTAAAGCGTGGGTGTGCCGGAATCGGCCAGTGGTATGGTAGTATTTACGGATAAATCTGCAGTGCCGGTATCCTGTAATTAATAATGATAGTATCAAAGATAGGTAAGGATACACTGGCTTCCACTTGCAGAGCCACTCTGTATATACCTTGAGGATCCAGCGGGGTCCTACTTGTGGATACTTTGAAGGGTAATAGTTTCAAATCGATGGCATCAACACTATACCAAATACAGCATCACATAGGTGAACTGAAAAGAGACGAGAGGAAAAAAAGGGATATATATGTATATATCCGGTATGGAATATTTAGGAACGTATACTAAGTTCCATCGGAGTTTCATATTGTCTATCAATGTGGTAGGCTCCAGCCTAGCTGATCCAAAAAACGTACCTGGTAGCCACATGGGGAAAAAGGGACAACCCCAGCTGGGAAGGATCACCAGCTCTGTATGGTCAGACTTCAATAGCTGAATCCGTCAGTTGCAGACTCTATATAGAGAGGAAATGGAGCATGACTAGTGGCAGAGCTCATATTCAATTGTGTGTATGCCAAGGGCTACTTAGTCCCGAAGGCAACACCTAAGGCAAGGGGGACAGCATGATAGTCAGCAAGCATTTTAAATGAATGTACCTGAACAGAGTATGGCAGAAACAGCTTCCCAGCACTCCATCTCAAACAACCATCTGATGGAGTGCTGGTTAAGTAGTCTGCTTTGGCGCCAATACTGAAGGGGGAAGGAAGGAGGCCTCCCCAAAGGGCCAATTAAAAATCACTCCAATCAGCTGGAGGGGCCGCCAGAGAAAATACCAAAGTGCGCTACTGCTGGCGCCGCTGTGCGCATGCGCCAGATCGGGCCGAGGGGATGGAGTCCGCCAATAGAGCGGCCCGTCCACCACGGCCAAAAGCGAAAGTGCGCGCATGCGCAATAGAGAGTGCGCGCATGCGCAGTAGAAAGACGGGAGTAATTCCCGGTCCAAACAAAGTAGCAGGCTAATAATGACTTATAAAAATGGAAACAAAGTCAGATGAAAGATAAATTCTCAGAAAGAGGTGGGGTGAGTGAGGAATGGAGATCAGAAATAGAAAATAAAGTACAATAGAAATATTAAAGAGTGGAAATATTGTGAGAATATGAATAAAAAATATAGAAACATAATTAAGATGAAAATAAAGATAAAGATAAAAATGAAAATAATAATAAAAATAAATATAAAAATAAAGTTTAAAAAATGAAAATAAATACAAAATAAATAAAAAAAGGAAAAGAGGAAAAAATAATAAAAAATTAAAATTAATTTTAAATAAAAAATAATGAAAAATAAAAATAAAATTAAAATAAGAAAAAATGAAAAAATAAATAAAAATCAGTAATTTTTCTTCAACATTTGCAGCCCATGTCCAAGGTGGAAAACGGGGAATGAGCCTCCTCTAGAGGTATTTAATCACAACTGGGGTTTTTTTTTTGCTAAACAAACAAAAAATACAGAAAATTCAGAAAAAACAAAACAAAACATTTTTCATAATTTTTACAAACAAGTCATTTTTCTCCTTCACTTATGTGCACTGATGAGGTGGCACTGATAGGTGGAACTGATGGGCACTGATGAGGCTGCACTGATGAGGTGGCACCGATAAGTGGAACTGATGGCCACTGATAGGTGGCACTGATGGGGACTGATGAGTCAGGACTGATGAGGAGTCACTGATGAGGTTGCACTGCTGTGCTTTGATAGGCAGCACTGAAGGGCACTCAGAGGTGGCCCTGATAGGCAGCACTGATGAGCACTGATAAGCAGTAGAGCAGCACGATTCTGGGACAAATGAGAATCCCAATTTTTTTTGCTTAGAATAAAGATCACTATTCTCTTATGATTCTCGTGGCGTAACATCATCTTTCACATTATACAAAAAAATAGAGCTAACTTTACTGTTTAGTTTTTTTTTTTAATTCATTAAAGTGTATTTCTTTCCCCAAAAAAATGCATTTGAAAGACCGTTGAACAAATACAGTGTGACATAAAATATTGCAACAACCACCATTTTATTCTCTAGGCTCTCTGCAAAAAAATAATGATTTTAACTTTAAACCAACAAGTGTCAGAAAAAGGTTTAGTCTTTAAAGCGGGGTTCCACCCTAAAGTGGAACTTCCGCTCATCGGAACCCTCCCCCCCTCCAGTGTCACATTTGGCACCTTTCAGAGGGGTGCATATACCTGTCTAAGACAGGACCGAGGGACGGTTCGGCCTCGGGTGCCGACGTTGCTGGACCCTGTGACAGGTAAGTGTCATTATTTTAAAAGTCAGCAGCTGCAGTATTTGTAGCTGCTGACTTTTAAAAAAAATATTTTTCGCCGGACTCACCTCTTTAAGGTGGTTGTAAAGAAAAAAACGCTGAACTCTCCTAAACGCTCCTAAACACAGTTAACCTCTGCTAAGCACCGGTTTCCAGTGCTTTTTTTTCTTAGCCAGTGGCCTGCTGGCATCCTTAACCAGTGTATAGCTGGCTGTTAAGGAGCAGGCTGGCTGCCGCGTCCTTAACAACGGATTTCTCATCAGCTATCAGCGGTATTCCCCGCTGACAGCTGAATGTCAACTAAACAATTGCCGGCAATAAAACTGAAGAGCCCCATGCCAAAAAAAAAAATTGCATGGGTTCCCCCCCTTCCCCCCAAATCCATACCAGACCCTTATCTGAGCCTGCAGACTCGCAGGCCAGGAAAGGGGCCCCCCTCCTGAACCATACCAGGCCACATGCCCTCAACATGGGGGGGGGGGGTGCTTTGGGGCGGGGGGCTCTGTGGGTGGGTGAATTATGATGGATCTACACCTAGACACATCATTTTAGTTTTTTTAATAAAGGAATTGTCAAAAACTGTCTGTGTTTTTATTTCTTTTTGACACTTTTCTGGTTAATGAGTATAGATACAATGTAAGCACCCTCCCTATGTTGAGGGCATGTGGCCTGGTATAGTTCATGCTGGGGGGAGCGCACTCGCTTGTCCCCCCTTTTATGGCCTGCCAGGCTGTATGCTCAGATAAAGGTCTGGTATGGATTTTGGGGGGGGGGGCCCCAATGCCATTTTTTTTTCATTTTGGCATGGGGTTCCCCTCAAATTCCATACCAGACCCTTACTGGTATAGTTTAGGCCCCCACTCAATTATTTTATTGACGGCAATTGTTTAGTTTACATTCAGCAGGGAATCACGCTAATGAGTCATTCCTTAAAAACTCAGCTGCACGCTACTTCGGGAAAATGCTACCACTCCTAAACGTTGCAAAATTGCTGGAAAAAAAATGCTAAATATTAGCGTTTTTATCATCGGTTTTTGATTGTCTAGTGTGCATGGAGCCTAAATGTGCTAAACAGAAAAAAAATCTAAAATGTATTTTCTGGAATCTTGAAAGTAGAAAATACACATCACTACAATATTGCTCTGTACAAATAAAATACAGCTACATAAATACATTTTGGAAAGAAAGAACAATAATACAGCTATTCATATTGCAGGGCTTTGGAGCTGGTAATTTCAAGTCTTTGTTCGAAGCAATAGAAAAGGATCAAGATGCCAGAGGAAACCTAACCGTGTACACAAGTAATGGAGAACCACAACTATTCAACTGAAGACTGAGGAAATGAAATGGATGACTGAGCGGGCACACACTTATAAAAAAGGGAATAGTTGAATACACGCAACAACTACATAATTCAATAAAGTCTAAAATGTTTCATTTATTACCTATATTATGTTTGTAAGAATAAAGTTGTTGCTGTCAAATGACTACAGCTGGTTAGGGGTATATTTTAAACTGTGCAGGAAGAGCCTACACTTATTTTTTTGCCACTATATTTAAAATAAATACACAAACAAAATCAAAAGGTTAAAGTGGTTGTAAAGACTATTTTTTTTTTTTTTTTTTAAATAACAAACATGTTATACTTACCTCCACTGTGCAACTAATGTTGCACAGAGTGGCCCCGAACCTGGTCTTCTGGGGTCCCTTGGCGGCTGTCTCAGCTCCTCCCTGCAAGAACTAACCACCTTCATGTGAGCTCTCTCGCATGGTGGTTAGTTCTTGCAGGCACGCTTCCGTGATACGGCCATTGGCTCGCGCTGCTGTCAATCACATCCAATGACGCGGTGCGCTGGGGGGGGGGGGGGGGCGGGCCGAGTGATACAGTGAGGATGCATTAAGGTGAAAAAACGCAAACCTTTACAACCTCTTTAATTCACATTTACCAAACAACTACCTATGCAGATAAGAGTGTCTGTAAATTTAAAACAAACTGTGCAGCTCTGATTAAAGGTGAAAAATGCCCTTGCTATACGTACCTCCTGAGGTCTGACTGTAATACTCCCAGAGAAAGGGAGAAAGAGGGAGAGAAAGAGGGAGAGAGAAAAAAAGAGAGAAAGGGAGAAAGAAAGAGAAACAAAGAAATAGGGAGGGAAGGAGAGAGAATGAAGGAAAGAAATAAGGAAAGAAAGAGGGATGGAGGGACAGCCAGCTCAGATCCTACACCACAATAGCAATATGTGTATTCCAGAAAGTTTAACAATCAGCAGATAAAGATACTCCAAACACCATCCCCCCAGGCAGATTACATCAAACAGATACAAGAGATGGTCAGAGACTGCAGACGTGATACAAGAGACGGTTAGAGAGTGTGCAGACATGTTACAAGAGATGGTCAGAGAGTGTGCGGACATGACACAAGAGATGGTCAGAGAGTGTGCGGACATGACACAAGAGATGGTCAGAGAGTGTGCGGACATGACACAAGAGATGGTCAGAGAGTGTGCGGACATTATAGTCAGAGAGTGTGCGGACATGACACAAGAGATGGTCAGAGAGTGTGCGGACATGACACAAGAGATGGTCAGAGAGTGTGCGGACATGACACAAGAGATGGTCAGAGAGTGTGCGGACATGACACAAGAGATGGTCAGAGAGTGTGCGGACATGACACAAGAGATGGTCAGAGAGTGTGCGGACATGACACAAGAGATGGTCAGAGAGTGTGCGGACATGACACAAGAGATGGTCAGAGAGTGTGCGGACATGACACAAGAGATGGTCAGAGAGTGTGCGGACATGATACAGGAGATGGTCAGAGAGTGTGCGGACATGATACAGGAGATGGTCAGAGAGTGTGCGGACATGATTCAAGAGATGGCCAGATAGTGTGCGGACATGATACAGGAGACGGTCAGAGAATGTGCGGACATGATACAGAAGACGGTCAAAGAGTGTGTGGACATGGTACAGAAAATAGTCAGAGAGGGTGCAAACATGGTACAGAAGACGGTCAAAGAAGGTGCGGACATGAAACAGAAGATGGTCAGAGAGGATGTAGACATGGTACAGAAGATGGTCAGAGAGAGTGCGGACATACTACAGAAGACGGTCAGAGAGGGTGCGGACATACTACAGAAGATGGTCAGAGAGGGTACGGACATGCTACAGGACTTGATGTGCACCTCCAACCCCAAAAACAGCTCTGTACACCCCCCCAACACACAGATAGTCCAGCAGATCACCCCATGGCCACTCACCTGCAACTGTGGTGACTGCAGCATCTCCCCCTGCACCCGGGCAGCTAATCGGCTTCAGTGTACAAGTGAGTTGCTTTTCTTGTACACTGAAGAGAGAAGCTGATTTTTTTTTTTTTTTTTTTTTTTTAAATAAAATAAAGTGGGGGAAGGGATAGAGAAGAGGAGGAGTGAAAGAAGTGGCTATTGTGCAAGACAATGACCAGGCCCTCCCGCGGACATGTTTTCACAGCAGGAAGCTGCAGCCATCCTGGTGATCTGACGGATTGCTTACAGAACACCAGGTCAAAGACAATTTCTCGTGATTATTCCCGGGACACTTACAGACCGGGAACTGGGTCTGAATACTGTGAATGTCCTTGGAAAATCGGGACCTATGGCAACTATGACTTTAGTCAGAGCTGCACAGCTTTTTTATCTACAAACAGCCCTGATCTGCATAGGAAGTTTTTTGTAAAGTTCAACTAACCCTTTTGCGATATTCTACCAGGCAAGATATAAATAGCACTGTTGGAGGAAAGCCATGCAAAGAAATATGGGTGGCTACTACTGTTGATCTCCTGTTTAAAATGTTAGTTTCCTAGCTGTCTCTGACCTCAACTTTATCGCTGGCCTGGAACAAGCAACAGGCCGTAGAACAAGCATGCAGCAAGTGTTTTTGAAAACCTTGATATGCATACTTTTATTGGTCAGTGAATCAGTATGGTAACCAGGTAAATAGAAATTTGTAAAAGTCAGCAATAGCAAACTATGTATGTCTTTGTTCATATTTCTTCTATTTTTTGCCTAAACTAAATTAAAAACTCTTAAAAGAGAAGTATGAACTTGTAAAAAAAGAAAAACATTTATACTCATCCATATAGATACAGCATTGATCCAATGTCCCCTGCCGGCTCTAAGGCCCCTTTCACATGGATGGACCGTTCAGCTCCACCTGTCAGTTTTGACGGCGGATCTGAACGGGCGCTCCATGTTAGTCTATGGAGCGTCGGATGTCAGCGGAGACATCTTCGCTGACATCCGACCCGGTCCGATCCGCCAAAAGCAGACGTATGGCCCCACGTCCAGATCCGTCGCTGGCGGATCGGATTGGGTGAGATCTGATGAAAACGGACACACTGTCCATTTTCATCCGATCTCTCCATAGAGACCAGCGGCGCTCGCAAGCCCCTCCCCCGCTCAGTGAGCAGAGAGGGACTTGTCATCCGCCGGCTCAGCGGAGATCAACGGAGAGATCTCCCGCTGAGCCGGCGGACAGAGGCGGACTCTGTGGAAGCGGAGTCCGCCTCGTGTGAAAGGGGCCTAAGACTGAGAACCGAGTGACCAAAGGCCACTGACTGATCCATCCTTTTTTAACCTTCAGTGTACAGAAAGCCTGTGACTGTCTTAATATTAGGACACTTACCTGTCCAGGAATCCAGCAGTGTCTTCACCTGCGCCGTTTTTTTGCGGCTTCACAGCCAGTTTCCTACTGCGCATGCATAAATCGCGCTGTGCTCTGTGAATGGGCTGGCTGCAGGGGAAGGAGGAGAGGGGCCGAACTTCTGACTGAGTTTGCCGCGGCTAATTCAGACACACGTGGGAGCGGGCTCCTATCAAATATAGGTCAAAATTTACCAGCTTAGGAGTAGTCAGGTTAATAAAGCGGAACAGAAGTTCCACTGTAAGAAACAGCGAACAGGCAGGCTTTAATTGCAGAAGAGACATGCATTGTCTCTTCTGCAATAAAACGCCCCTACCTGCCTACTTGCTGTCTTTTCCGGTGCTGTAAACGGAGTTACGCATGCGCAGCTCCGAGTACAGCCCTGGGCCGGTCTCTTAATGTTGGTATGACAGCCTCCTGTATATGCGCAGAAGTGACATCATCCTTCACTGGCCAATGAAGCAGCCTGAAGACTGGCACTCTGAAAAAGATGCCAACGTATGGCTTTTGGACAGGTAAGTATTAAGCTTTTAGTTCCGCTTTAATCACAGAGGAGCTAAACAGCCAATTTATATGTATGAAAATTAAGCTTTCAACAGCTTTCAATTTTATGCAGAAGAAAAAAATAATTAAAGCGGAGTTCCACCCAAAAGTGGAATTTCTGCTTATCTGATTCCTACCCTGTCCCCTGTGCCCACTTCCGTTGGACCTCACCGTGGCTAGGTATGTTAGAAGTCTAGCCCCCTCGTCCTTTCCCTGCGGTCGGGCCTGTAAGAGAGCGCAACGTGCATGCCCAATAGGGACCTGGCGGTGAAGGCTTCACTGCTGAGTTACCTTGGTGGCAATGGTGGCGGCAGCACCCGACAGCCGATGGAAGCATCGGCTGGTGTGCCGGCATCGCTGGAATCCAGGATAGATACGTGTCCTTATATTAAAAGTCAGCAGCTACAGTATGTGTAGCTGCTGACTTTTCATTTTTGGAGGGGGGGGGGGGGGGTACACCACTTTAATTATCTTAGTAAAGTTTGATTGTGAACTGAACATTTTTGGGGAATAGATTATAAAAAATATTAAAATATCTCCTCCAGCCTTGTAAATTGGGACTTACATCCCACAGAAATAATCAAATAGTGAAATACTAGAGTGGGAATCCTATCCTGTGTTCTCCATTGAACTTAGGATTGCATATGAATCAGCCACATGGCTAGTTTGACAGATACAATTCTGAAGCACAAATGTCACAAAAAAAAAAAAAAGTTCAGAAAAATAGCAATTATGTTACTTACAGCCTATCATTAACCAAATTGTTTAAAAATGAAAATGTTTTCATGTTTATATTTCTGTCTGCCACCCTGTTGAGAGGGAGGTTCCCCTTACCTTCTGTCCCTGGGGCATCCACAACAAAGGAGCTGAAGTTGTATCCACAACAGCGAGTCATAAAATCCTTGTCAGACATTGTAATCCACCCCCATTATTTGCATTGCCATTGGAGAGATCCTCCATCATTTCTGTCCTAAAAGAAAGCGAGGGGAAATATCACTTTCATAGGGATAGAGATGACAATGAAATACAGACAAAGGATCTAACACAAGCCCCAAACTGCAGCCTACCTTTACTTGCCTTTAACCAGTCCTTGACACCACCTTCCACTGACACCAGAATAGAATATGATTCTTCCCATGGCCCCAACAATGGGGCACAATCCCTCCCACTGTCACCATTGACATAGCCCTATTTCTTCCACTGACAATGACGGGGCACTATTCCTCCCCATGTCACCAACAATGGACCCCTATTTCTCCTCTTGCTAACACCAATGATGAGGCACTATTTTTCCTCTTACTGACACCAATGGTAGGGCACTATTCCTCCTCTTACTGACACCAATGATGGGACACTATTCCTCCTCTTACTGACACCAATGGTAGGACACCATTCTTCCTCTTACTGACACGAATGATGGGACACTATTCCTCCTCTTACTGACACCAATGGTAGGACACTATTCCTCCTCTTACTGACACCAATGATGGGACACTATTCCTCCTCTTACTGACACCAATGATGGGACACTATTCCTCCTCTTACTGACACCAATGGTAGGGCACTATTCCTCTTCTTACTGACACCAATGGTAGGGCACTACTCCTCCTCTTACTGACACCAATGGTAGGACACTATTCCTCCTCTTACTGACACCAATGATGGGACACTATTCCTCCCACAGACAACAATGATGGATCACTCTTTCCCCCTCCGACACCAAAGCAGTACTATCCCCCTATCTAACACTAACAATGGAACATTATTCCTTTCACTGATACCAAAGATGGAGCACTACTTCTTCCACCGTCACCAACAACAGGACACTATTCCTCCTGCTGACACCAATGGTAGGACACTATTCCTCCTCTTACTGACACCAATGGTAGGGCACTACTCCTCCTCTTACTGACGCCAATGATGGGACACTATTCCTCCTCTTACTGACACCAATGATGGGACACTATTCCTCCTCTTACTGACACCAATGATGGGACACTATTCCTCCTCTTACTGACACCAGTGGTAGGACACTATTCCTCCTCTTACTGACACCAATGGTAGGGCACTATTCCTCCTCTTACTGACACCAATTGTAGGGCACTATTCCTCCTCTTACTCACAACAATGGTGGGACACTATTCCTCCTCTTACTGACACCAATTGTAGGGCACTATTCCTCCTCTTAATTGTAGGGGGCACTATTCCTCCTCTTACTCACAGCAATGGTGGGACACTATTCCTCCTCTTACTGACACCAATGATGGGACACTATTCCTCCTCTTACTGACACCAATGATAGGACACTATTCCTCCTCTTACTGACACCAATGGTAGGACACTATTCCTCCTCTTACTGACACCAATGGTAGGGCACTATTCCTCCTCTTACTGACACCAATGGTAGGGCACTATTCCTCCTCTTACTGACACCAATTGTAGGGCACTATTCCTCCTCTTACTCACAGCAAAGGTGGGACACTATTCCTCCTCTTACTGACACCAATGATGGGACACTATTCCTCCTCTTACTGACACCAATGATGGGACACTATTCCTCCTCTTACTAACACCAATGGTAGGACACTATTCCTCCTCTTACTGACACCAATGGTAGGACACTATTCCTCCTCTTACTGACACCAATTGTAGGGCACTATTCCTCCTCTTACTCACAACAATGGTGGGACACTATTCCTCCTCTTACTGACACCAATGATGGGACACTATTCCTCCCACAGACAACAATAAGGCCCCTTTCACACTGAGGCGCTTTGCAGGTGCTAAAGTTCTAAAAATATCGCCTGCAAAGCGCCTTCAAACAGCCGCTGCTGTCTCTCCAGTTTGTAAGCCCTTTTTCCGCCGCCAGCGGGGGGTAAAACTGCCCCCTAGCAGCCGAAAAGCGCCGCTAAAACGACAGTAAAGCGCTGCTAAATATAGCGCCGCTTTACCGCCAGCGCGCCCAGCAGGATTTGCTTCCAGGGACACAGTGAGAGGGAACTGAAGTTGTTCCTCCCATCATGTGACGTCAGAAACTGGAAGCAAGGAGGATTTTGTCACTTCCGGTTTCAGTCTCATATAAACAATCCATTGTGAAAGCAACTGGTCAAACAAATCTTGGTTCGATCAGATGCTTTGGAGGCCAGATGAGAGATCTGGGGTCTAGACTCTCCACAAAGAGGACTTGTCATGGCCCATGCTATCACAAGAGATGTTGTCCATCCCTTGTGATAGCAATAAATGTGTTTAAAGAAATGTTTTTAAAATAAATAAAAAATTTATAAAAATGTAAAGCACCCGTTTCCCCATCCAATTGCGAATGTGCATGCGAGTCCCACACACATATGTAAACAGTGATCGCACCACATATGTGAGGTATTACCGCAAACATCAGAGCTAGAACAAGACCTCCTGTGTAACTCTTTACAGGTAACCTCAAAAGGCTTTTAACCAATTAAAGGGGTTGTAAACCCTCATGTTTTTTCACCTTAATGCATCCTATGTATTAAGGTGAAAAAACTTCTGACACTGACCGGCCCCCCGACCCCCCCGATTTTACTCACCTTAGCCCCCTCGGCAGAGACGCGCTGTACCTCTCTGTCCGGGGTTCTCAGCTCTTGATTGGATAGATTGATAGCAGCGCAGCCGTGGCTCCCGCTGCTTTCAATCAAATCCAATGACACGGGGGACGGGGCCGAGTCCGGCATTTTGTGTCTATATACGCAAATGCTGGACTCAGAAGCGAGCTGCAAGAGCCACCGGGGGACCCCAGAAAATGATGATCGGAGGTAAGTGTGACCTGTTTGTTATTTAAAAATAAATAAATAAAGCAAGGGTTAATAAACCCTTTAAGGTCCACCCTATAGCAGTTTTACTGCTACAGGGTGGCACCTGTGCACCAGATCACGTATATAGGACTCTTCGCTCGCTTACGCTATGATTACACGCAGTGGATGCCGATCGGCAGGTGCACAGTACCCAATGACCTCCAGCACCTGCCGATCATTAGGCATAGAGGCAGAACAGCAATCTGCCTATGTAAACAAGGCAGATCGCCATTCTGACAGGAGGAAGGGAATGGAATTTGTGTCCCTGTAAAGCAGGGAATAAATTGCATCTCTTCCCCTTAGTAAAAGCACCTCACATAGTATAGTAAAACACTAGCTAGGCACACACATATGCCTTTGACCGCCCCTGATGTTAATCCTTTCCCAGCCAGTGTCATTAGTACAGTGACAGTGCATATTTTTTTAGCACTGGTATTAGTGTCACTTGTCCCCAAAAAGCGTGTCCGATTTGCCCGCCGCAATATCGCAGTCCCGCTTTATGTCGCTGATTGCCACCATTACTAGTAAAAAAATAAAATAAAAATATCCCATAGTATGTAGACACTATAACTTTTGCGTAAACCACTCAATATACGCTTACTGGGATTTTTTTTTCCAAAAATATTTAGCAGAATACATATTAGCCTAAATTGATGATGACATTTTATTTTTTATTTTTTTATTTCATTGGAAATTAAAAAATATATATTTTTTTCAAAATTTACGGTCTTTTTTTGTTTATAGCACAAAAAAATGTATTTGGGTACAGCGTCAGTTAAAATAATGCAGTGCCGTATCGCAAAAAAATAGCCTGGTCATGAAGGGAGGTAAATCTTCTGGAGGTCAAGTGGTTAAGGCTCGGTTCACGCATAAGCAAATCGGATGCGATTTGAAAAGCATCCGATTCACATAACGTGAAATGGAACTGGTTCAAACATGTCCAGGGCGGCTGCCGTCCATGTTTAGCCACTTCCCGTCCACCGGCCGTCAAATGATGGCTGGGCAGCGCGGCTCTCGTTCTGGGTGGACGTCATATGCCGGCCCTCCAGAACGACCGCTCTCGCGCGCCCATCAGTGGTGCGGTGTGTCAGTCTGACACACCGCTACACCGATCTCGGTAAAGAGACTCTGACAGAGGCTCTTTACCACGCGATCAGCCGTGTCCAATCACGGCTGATCACAATGTAATCAGGAAGAGCCGTTGATCGGCTTTTCCTCACTCGCGTCTGACAGATGCGAGTAGAGGAGAGCCGATCGGCTGCTCTCCTGACAGGGCAGGTCTGTGCTGATTGTTTATCAGAATAGCCCCTCCTCGGATGCCCACTCAGGACCACCAGGATGCCACCAGGACCATCAGGGATGGCCACCACACTGGACCACCAGGTATGCCACCCTAGGCCACCAGGGAAAAGCCAATCAGTGCCCAGGCAGCTGCCAATCAGTGCCCATTGCCAGTGCCATCAGTGATGCCTAACAATGCCATCTATCAGTACCACATATCAGTGCCTATCAGTGCCACGTATCAGTGCCCAGCATTGCCGCCTGTCAGTGCCTACCCATAAGTGCCCATCAGTGCCTACCAGTGCCACCCATGAGTGCCCATCAGTGCTGCCTATCAATGCCCATCAGTGCTGCATATCAGTGCCACTCACCAGTGCCGCCTATCAGTGCCACCTCATCGGTGCCACCTTATTAGTGCCCATCAGTGAAGTAGAAAACATACTTATTTCCAAAATTTTATAACATATTTTTTATTTGTTTACCAAAAAATAAAAAACGCAGAGGTGATCTATTTGTGGTAACAAAATGACTAAAATTCTGTTTGGATACAGTGTAGCATGACCGCGCAATTGTCATTTAAACAGCGACAGCGCTGAAAGCCGAAAATTGGCTTGGGTAGGAAGTAGGTGGAAGTGCCCTGTATTGAAGTAGTTAAAAAGATGCGATTTTAGGCCCAGTTCAGGTATGAATTCAAGTCCCTGCAATCTCCTGGGAATCGTCACAGGTCCCAGAAGGTTGCCGGGCCACTGAGAAGGGGCAGCACGACTCGCGCATGCGCAGTGCAATCCCGGCTGTGAAGCCACAAGCTGTAACAGCCGGGTGCCCACACTTGCAATGACTGCACGTGCAGAGAGTGAGAGAAGCGAAAGGACGGCCGCATCGCTGAGCCATTGGTAGGGTTGCCACCTGTCCGGGATTCACCCGGACAGTCCGGGTTTTGAATCATTTGTCTGGGTTTCTGTCCCCCTGAAACCCGGACACATTATTCAGAGAGGAATGTGGTTCAGGACAGGGCCTGACAGGAGGGTGAGGGGGCACTACGTGCGCCGCATTACTATTCTCTTTGGAGACCCCAAAGGTGTCCCAGGTCTGTTATCCTATAGTGCAGGGATATGCAATTAGTGGACCTACATCTGTTGCAGAACTACAAGTCCCATGAGGCATAGCAAGACTCTGACAGCCACAAGCATGACACAGAGAGGCATGTTGGGACTTGTAGTTTTGCAACAGCTGGAGGTCCGCTAATTGCATATCCCTGCATAGTGTATACTAAAAAAAAAAAAAAAAAAATATTGCTGTGAGCCGCTAAAGTGTTCGGGTTTGGCTTGAAGAAAAAGTGGCAACCCTAACTGTGGGACAGGTAAGTGTGTGTTTATTAAAAGTCAGCAGCTACACTTTTGGTAGCTGCTGACTTTTAATAAACGTAAAAATGGGTGGAACTTCGCTTTAAAGCGTCACCTATGGAGATTTTTAGGTACTGTAGTTTGCGGCCGTTCCCCTGGTGTGCACAATTTTATAAATATGATATGTTTGGTATCTATTTATTCAGGGTAACATCATCTTTTACATTTTACAATTGGGTATTATATTGTGTTTTGTGCTTTTAACTGTATTAAAATGTATTCTTTCCAAAAAAAAAAAAAAAAATGTGCATTTGAAAAACCGCTGCGCACCGTTTTATTCTCCGGGCCTCTACTTAAAGAGGTGTATCCCTAAAAAAAAAAAAAAAAAATTAAAAGTCAGCAGCTACAAATACTGCACCTGCTGATTTTTAATAATCGGACACTTACCTGTTCCGGGGTCCAGCAATGCGGGGGGGGGGGGGGGGTTGAAGCTCTGCTTGCCCCCCGATCTGCTCAGCGGCGCCAGCATTGCAACTGTGGGCACCCGGCTGTGGCTTCACAGCCGGGCACCCACTGCGCATGCGCGAGCGGCGCCCTGATTGGCCGCACAGTCGTCTGGGACAGGTGACAGGTCCCAGATGACTGGGGAGTTCTTCCTGCGCCGAGGGGAAGGGATGTCACCAGCCCAGGCACCGAAAGAGGCAGACTACGAGGGACCCCCTAGCAACAGGCATTTAGAGGTAAGTAAAAAAAAAATTCCAATTATTTTTTTTATTTTATTTTTTAGGAATTTTAAGCATTTTTAGGGGGAAACACCACTTTAAAAAATATATATATAAAATATTTGGTGGTTCTAAGTTGTTTTCTAGCAAAAACAAAAAACAAAAAACAAATGCTGATTTTTACACGTAGGAGAGAAATGTCTGAATTGACTCAGAATGGAGTTCCTCAATTAAATAAACAAAACCCCTCCCTGTATTATGGTACATTCCTCTCACACACATACATAGCAGGGACATCTGTCTGAATTATGGCACACTGTTTTCTTCTCAATAAAGTACAAAACAAATGTCTGTCAGTGTGTAGAAAGAAGGAAGCCGAGCTCACCCTCTGGAAGTCAGCTTCATGTCTCCCGTACAATGTCTCCTAGAAAGTTCTATGCCCGCCTATGGGGAACAACGCAACCTCCTCCACGTTCCTCCTCTACGTAACGTCCAGGCGCCCACAGACGTCAGCTGGCCCGAGCGGGCCGGGCTAAAGGTGACGTAGCTAAAACGCCCACCAGGGCCGGAACTAACTCAAAGCCGATAGGTTGGAGCCCGGAGAGGGGGCGGGACGGCAGTGACAGTTCAGATGGAACGTGACGCAGTATGGAGAGATCGTCATAGATAAGCTGAGAAGGATTTCCGCTGCTTCCACCTAATACAAGACCCGATCATCTGCCAACATCTAACCGGGTGTTGGGGTGTGCTAGGAAAATAGATGTGATAGAAAAATTACTAATCTATAGAAGAAATTATAGATTGTCTGATAGGAGAGATCAAACAAAATATCGAGGGGTACCTAAAAGGGGTTCACAGCTTTTAGGCAGCATTCAGCTGGTGTTATTATCTATATTGTATGTAGAAGCCCTTCCAATGGCTTTAGATCAGTGTAACCTCCCTGCTGAGATGAGCCCCTATTCCTTTCCAGCCAAGCTATGGCGAATTGTGAATGACCCCCGCTACCGTTCTATGCGATGGGACCCGCGCGGAGAAGGGATTGTCATCGATCAGGAGATTTTTGAGTGCGAGATACTAGTCCGCAGAGGGATCCTTGTGCCCAAGGACATGTTTAAGGTAACCAGCTTTGGCAGCTTTATCCGTCAGCTCAACCTGTACGGCTTCAGGAAATTGGGGTTCGCATCTGGCGATTCCGGTCACCATGTCGGGAACCTAGGAGATGGAGCTCGCAGTCTTCATCACTTCTGTAATGCCTTCTTCCACAGAGATCATCCAGAGCTTCTGTTCAATTTAAAGAGACTGACGAACATTAACAAGGCAAAGATGGCAGCAGGTTTTAAAGGGAAAGCCAGGCCTCAAAACCGATACCCGAGAATACTTCCTAATCGACTGGAAGAGCAAAGAGGGGCAAAGAGTCAAGGTGAGATCCAGGTTGGCTTAAAAAGTTAGCTCACCTTTACTGAAAAAACTGCCTATCCAAATAAGGGGCATCTGTAGATCAAAACAAACGGTGCAGCTCTGACTGAAGTTGAATAATAAGTGTAGGCCATTTCTGTACCTCATAAACTGGTAAACGCCCAGGGTGTTGCTAAGAGACGCTTAGTTGTTACTGTTCACCTTCATCAACGCAGGAGCAAACTGCCAAATGCTGAGCTCAGAACTGCTTCATCACAGGAGTGAATAAACATGTGAGGCGATGGCATAACTGCCAGGGTCGCACAGGTCACACTTGCGACCGGGCCCTGGCGTTCCGCCACTGTGTGGGGCCCCAAGACAGCCACGTGTCTAGGGCAATGTTAACAGGCTCTTTTCTCCTGCCCGTAAGAATGAGAAAAGCACCTGTAAAAAATGTCCTGTCAGCGTCTTTGAACTGTGCATGTGCAGTTTCGGAAGTAGCCGATAGAGAACTGCCAGGCTCGGATCAGGCAGCGGAGTGTGTGGCTTATATTCACACACCCCGCCACACAAGTAGAGACCGAGCTTGGCGGTGGCTTATTTTCACACACCCCGCCACACAAGTAGAGACAGAGCTCGGCGGTGGCTTATTTTCACACACCCCGCCACACAAGTAGAGACAGAGCTCGGCGGTGGCTAATTTTCACACACCCCGCCACACAAGTAGAGACCGAGCTCGGCGGTGGCTTATTTTCACACACCCCGCCAGATAAGTAGAGACCGAGCTCGGCGGTGGCTTATTTTCACACACCCCGCCACACAAGTAGAGACCGAGCTCGGCGGTGGCTTATATTCACACACCCCACCACACAAGTAGAGACCGAGCTCGGCGGTGGCTTATTTTCACACACCCCGCCACACAAGTAGAGACGGAGCTCGGCGGTGGCTTATTTTCACACACCCCGCCAGACAAGTAGAGACCGAGCTCGGCGGTGGCTTATTTTCACACACCCCGCCACACAAGTAGAGACCGAGCTCGGCGGTGGCTTATTTTCACACACCCCGCCACACAAGTAGAGACCGAGCTCGGCGGTACGCTAATCGGCTAAATTCAGAACTGCACAGTCCCGAGTCACCAGCAAGGACATTTTTAAAAGTGTTTTACTGCCAGCCTAGCCACTTGCAAGTTGCAGGCGGCCCGCTATACACAATATCTGCACTTGCTTGCCTCCCTGAGAGCCAAAGCCCACAATGACACTGGGAAAAGGAGGTGATTGGTGAGTGCCTGGACTTTTACATTGCTCATACTGACAGCATACATTCAGATTAAGATCTGGAGAAGGATAAGGGAGCACCCTGGATAATGTAAGGGGACACTCTGGAGGCACTAAGGGGGCACTCTGGATGATATAAAAGGGGCAGGGTTGCCAACCTCCCGAAGCATTTTTTACTGCCAACCTGAAAAATTACAGAACTCCTATTGAAAACTAACACAGTGAATATTTTAACAGTAAAAACATGATGTGGAAACACTGACAATACCCATAACAAAGTAATTTGCATGCATAGGCGTGCACACAGGGTGTGCCTGGGCACACCTTAATCACCCTGTGCGGCTTCCCTCCTCTCCCAATGAATGCTGCAAGGTATCATTTCAGATTGGAGAGAGGGGAAGGGGCCAGTAAATATATCAGTTACCGACCCCTTCTTTTTCTAAATAAACACAACGAGTGAGCAATCGCTCACTAAGCTTATTCATAACTGAAGAATAGTAAACTCTGTTTACTATGCTTCAGTGTGGGAATGACCAGGAAGCCGCTCAACACAGAGCACTTTCCATTCATTAAAGAGGAAGTAAACCCTGGTGGGTTTTACTTACTCTTCTTCTCCCTGTATAGCCTGAAAATGAAAAGCATAATGGGCTAGTATGCATCGCATACTAGCCCATTATGTACCACTTACCTGCAAAAGAATCCAGCGACGTCCCCTGTGTGGGCAGCGTCCATCTTCTTGCCCTCTTCCTTCGGGGCCACGGACTCCGGCTCGGTGATTTGCGGAGCCGCATGACGTCACTTCCACGCATGCGCACGGGAGCCGCGATCTGCGGCATATGCTAGGGAAGAAACGGCCTTTAGGTCCGTTTCGTCCCTGCGCATGCGCAGTAGCGATTTCCGGCGGACTACAAGTGAAATATCTCCTAAACGGCGCACATTTAGGAGATATTTCCACTACCTATAGGTAAGCCTTATTCTAGGCTTACCTATAGGTAAAAGTCCAAAAAGTGGGTTTACAACCACTTTAACTGTCCGGTGCAGCTAAGCCTGCAGAGATAGGGACTGGGGAATCTCTGTCCTCAGTCCATTTCTCTGTCTCAAAAGTGAGAGGGTTTGAGCTTTGCAGTGCACACCCTAATGCAATAGGCTGCGTACACCTATGCTTGCATGAGTATACTTAAAAAGTCAACACAGCATGAAATGATCAGCCCCTGATATTTACTGACAGTTGTAAAAAAATCACTGCTTTTTACAAACTGTCAGTAAATTTACTGGCGGTTGGCAACCCTGTAAGGGGGCACTCTGGAGTCACTAAGGGGGCACTGTGGATGATGTAAGGGGCACTTTGGAGGCACTAAGGGGGCACTCTGGATGATGTCAGGGGGCACTCTTGATGATGTCAGGGGTCACTCAGGAGGCTTTAAGGGGGCACTCTGGATGATGTCAGGGGGCACTCAGGAGGCTTTAAGGGGGCACTCCAGAGGCATCAAGGGGGCACTCTGGAGGAGTATGTAAGGTGACACTCTGGAAGTGCCCCCTTATATCCTCCATAGTGCCCCATTACATCCTACAAAATGCCCCTAGTAATAATAAGGTCAGTGGTGGAACTACCAGGGTTGCAAAGGTCGCACTTGCGACTTGGCCCTCGCGTTCTGCCACCGCGCGGGGGCCCCGAGATGGCAGGAAGGGGACCTGCTGCAGAACATGAGAAAGGGCCCAGGGATGGGGTCAGAGGGGCCCATTGTGGTTTCTTGCACTGGGGCTTTGAAGATTCTAGTTACGCCTCTGATGTGAGGGGGTTAAAATCAGAGAAAGAGCTCACTACTGTGATGGTGGAGGTGAAGAGTAAAAGATGGGTGTCTCTTAGCAACCTCCTTAGCAACATTTTGGGAGTTTTCCAGTCAGGCTTCATAAGGTGCATAAAAGGCCTACACCTATAGTAAGGGCATATTTTAGTTTTGGTCAGAGGTGCACAGTTTGTTTTTATCTACAGATACCCCTTATCTGCATAGGCAGTTTTTTAGTAAAGCTGATCTATGCTTTTAAGGTGTAGCTGAAGCCTAAATGTTTTTTAAAATATTTGGATGCCATGAAAAAAGGTTGGGGACTTGTTCGCAGCAACTTCACTGAGCACTACATAGATCAGTGCAGCAGTACACTTCAAAAACAATTGTTTTCTATGTACCTTGTTCCATAATGTTGTATAGAGGTGGGCTGCAGAAAAGCTGCAATTTTATGTAGTGCAACTCTTAGCACCACGTGTGTCACAATGTGCTGTAATTCATAGACTTGAACAAAGTGTCCTTTTGTGACACTTCAATAAAGTAAAAAGGAAAGGTAAACAGTGCCTTGCAGACACATTGGGGGATTTATTAAATCTGGAGTACTCAGAATGTGGTGTAGCTGTGCATGGTAGCCAATTAGCTTCCAACTTCAGCTTTTTCAGTCAGGCTCCATGCACACTGGCAAAAAAAATAAATGTAAATTCTACAGGCATTTGATAATTTGTTCACCTGCCTGTAGAAGCACTTCTATTGTACTACTGTTTTTTATGTTAGCTTGGGGGGCTGCAAACTCTGATGGGCTCCAACACACACTCGCTGATATTCCAACCCTTCATATATTTCCACATAAACTTCCCTCCTGGCATTAAACTTTGCCAGGTATTGTGCTCAGCTTACCAAACTGATGTGCCTCCCTCAGCTCACCTCTCTCCCTGCATGTCCTGTGAGCAGAATAGCTGTGCTCCTCCTCTGGGTTCTCTCATCATATGGCACTGAAGATAGAGGAGGGGGGGATTCAGCGGGACACACAGAGCAAGCATGCAGGAGACTGGGGGGGGGGGGGATTCAGCGGGACACACAGAGCAAGCATGCAGGAGACTGGGGGGGGGGGATTCAGCGGGACACACAGAGCAAGCATGCAGGAGACTGGGGGGGGGGGGGTAGATGAGGAGACAGAAAATCAGGAGGGGGCGGCAGGAGGAGCGCATCACGAAAGGTCTGACTAAATACAATTTCTTAGCAGCAGGGACCTGATCTACCTGTCAGCCAGCTGTGATTGACAGGTAGAAGCTGTCATGGGGCCCCCTACTGGCAATGCCTGAATGGTCAGGTGTGCGGCACTTACTATTGCGAGCTGTGTCGGCAGCTGCTGGTGTAGCACCTGCCACACAGCTCGCATACTTCAAAGTCTTGCAGGACCAGGCTGCTAACAGGAACTGAGTTCCTGTTGTGGAAAAAGTACAGGAACTCCGTTCCCATGCGTTCCCGCAGGACTTGAGCCCTGATGTGAAGCTCTAAATTCTGGTAGATGTAGTCCCAGGACCCAGTTGTAGAACACATGTCTGTGATGTGTACCTCCACCTTGACCCCCAGCTCCAAGATCTTCAGCTCCCATCTTGACCCCCAGCTCCCATCTTCATTTAAAATTTGCAGCAAGTGCAAAGGATCACTGACATCAATGTTCAATGCAAAATGTAAAGCATTTCAATTTGCTTTATTTATTATTACATTTACCTTGTTTGTCATTTGCTCTTTCAGATCTAGAGTTTAGTAGCATCTCAGAGTTCCACCTTAACGTGAACCCATTTTATCATTTTTAAACTGGTTGTAAACAACATACTTGAAATAGGAACAAAGCACATCTTGTAGTGCAGCCTTCATTAAATGGCGGACCGCGGTTAGGCCCTGGAACAAGGGACGCTCCCGTCCAGACCATCAGCCCGCCAGTCTGCAGTGCTAGATCCCCACTGCACTGCCGTCATGGGTTGCTAGGACCACCGGCATCCTAAAAGCCAATGGTTTTACTTCGCCTAGCTCCTACCCCCTGCAGCATGCTTTTTCTTTAAGCTCCTGCTTCCTGTCTGCCTGGCCACAGGGACTTATCTATCAGGTCCACTGTTCTAACAATGTACATGTATACTATGATGGTTCACAACTGAAATTTAAGGGGAGGCACTCTGATGGGGACACCTGCTCTATGAGGGCACCTGCTCTATGGGGGGGGGGGCACTCTGATGGGGACACCTGATCTATGGGGGCACTCTGATGGGGACACCTGATCTATGGGGGCACTCTGATGGGGACACCTGATCTATGGGGGCACTCTGATGGGGACACCTGCTCTATGGGGAGGCACTCTGATGGGGACACCTGCTCTATGGGGGCACTTTGATGGGGACACCTGCTCTATGAGGGCACCTGCTCTATGGGGGGGGGGACTCTGATGGGGACATCTGATCTATGGGGGCACTCTGATGGGGACACCTGATCTATGGGGGCACTCTGATGGGGACACCTGCTCTATGGAGAGGCACTCTGATGGGGACACCTGCTCTATGGGGGCACTTTGATGGGGACACCTGCTCTATGAGGGCACCTGCTCTATGGGGGGGCACTTTGATGGGGACACCTGATCTATAGGGGCACACTGATGGGGACACTTGATCTATGGGGCACTCTGATGGGGACTCCTGATCTATGGTGATACTCTGATGGGGTAACCTGATGTAAAGGGGCACTCTGAGGGGAGATAAATCGTGTTGAAATGTTATGGAAATTGTACCTTTCTGGTCTTTTGGTAGACATATAATGACTACAATCTCGTAGTACAATCCTGAGATTCGGACCTCAGCTGGAAGAAAATTTTAGTGACTGGACCTCCTTGAATTTTATTTCAATACCCCTGCTATAGTGTGTACTTTTCTCAATTAAGAGCACTAATGCCGCGTACACACGAGTGGAATTTCCATCTGAAAAATCTTGGATGGTTTTTCCGACGGAATTCCGCTCAAGCTTGGCTTGCATACACACGGTCTCACAAAACTGAACTTTCGACCGTCAAGAACGCGTTGACGTACAACACTACAACGAGCCGAGAAAATGAAGTTCAGTGTTTCCGAGCATGCGTCAAATTGTTTCCGAGCATGTGTAGGAATTTTACACGTCGGAATTGCTGCAGTTGATCGGAATCTCTGATCGAAACTTTTTCCGACCGAAAAATAGAGAACATGCTCTCAATCTTTTGCTGGCGGGAAATCCGCCAGCAAAAGTCCGATGGAGCATACACACACGGTCGCATTTTCCGACCAAAAGCTCTCATCGGTCTTTTGCTGGCCGAATTTCCGGTGGTGTGTACGCAGCATCAGTGTCATTTCTGTGTGTTGATTCATTCCTCTGCTATCAGTGTGAATCACTTCTGACAAGTTTTCTTGACATCAAGAGAAAAAAGGTGACAGGGGAGGGACTTGCAGCTTATTGACACTTTCAGCTCTGCTCCTGTTTGCTGTGTGAATGGTGGGGGGGGGGGGGGGGGGGGGGTCCCTTCCCTTCCCTCCCCTCCCCTCCTCTCCAATTAGCTCTCAGGGCTCTCCTTACTGAGATCTGCAGAGTATAACTTCAGCTCACTGCCCCCTTTTTTCTAACAGCGGAGACAAGCTTTATAAATTCTGAACATTGAATGGATGTAGAGAAGACTGGATAAACAGTGTAGGAGGATTTGTTTCATCTCTGTGTATCACCTGAGGCCAGGCATCTCACTGGGTATATGTAAGGGCCGGTTCAGACTGCTGCGATGCGGGAACCCTGCGAATCCACTGCGGGTTCCCGCATCGCATGTTTCCCTGGCGGCAGTTCACACTGTCCTATGCGAACTGCTGGGAGTGTCAGGTAAAAGTTAATGACACCCCCAAATCAGTTAGCATATCGCAGTGCGATCTGCAAACTCGGGCAGGAATTGGATCACATGGGTGTAAACGCCCGTGCGATCTGATTCTGCTGCGGACAAAAAAAAAAGTGTCCTGTGTGAGTTTGATGCAAATTCAGCCATACGATCTTTATGACTGAAATCGCACAGAGATCGCATGTGATTTTCACTGCAGTGCGGTGCGAATCCCATCCAATCTCTGACATCACACCAGTGTGAATCGGCCCTAAAGGTCTACAACCACTTTAAAGTAAAGGGCTAGCACCTCTAAAAAAAAAACTTGTTCAATGTGAACAGTATTTCTGGTTCAGTTTCACTTTGTTACTGGAATTCCACTGACATCATTCCAAAGTCCTGTTCACTGATATGCTACTGTTAGCCAATGAGAGTTAATATTGGGAGACAGGGGGTTGTCAGTTGGTAAAGCTCATCCAAGAAGCTGGATCCTCTGGCTTCCTCTCCGCCAGTTCAAGTACTGGTGATCTGTTCCCCCGAAACACTCCTCTTCTCGGGTCATTGTGTACACTCTTGTTAGGGTCATCATATACAATGCAGGACCAGTGGTCAGCACTGGTCCTGCATTGTATGATATCATTTAGAGTGCCCAACCACATTCTGAGATGGGAGAGAAGACCGGAACACCGGCTGCTGCAAGACCATGGAAGTAAGATTAGTATTACTCTCTGGTAATGCCCTCCAAGGCTAGACAGACATTTATTTCTAAATATGCTTGTGCAGCTTGATTTTATATTTTGGCTCAGCCTGGAGTTCAGTGTTAATTAGGTAGGCACACTGAGAAGATTTTAAGAGTGATAGCAACCATCTTGTGGTGTCTATATGTTGGCATAATGTTTACCTTTTAAAGATTTAGGCTGGGTTCACACTATTGCAAATTGGATGTGGATTTGACGCATCCACTTCGCATTTCAGGAGATTTTGACCAGCTCTCTATGGAGGCGGTTCACACATCTCTGTAGCTGCTCCAGTGAGAATTGCACAGGGGTCCTGTGCATCTTCTGGTCTGTTTCAGGTCCAAATTCAGCACAAAATTCGGACTGAAATCGGACCTGAAACGGTGAACAGGGATGCACCGGACCCCTGCTGTGAGCAGCTCTGTGCTGCAGTGTGAACCCAGCCTGCAGGCTTGCGTTAACCATAAGGGCCAAAGTGTCTTTGTCAAGAGCCCTCCATCCATGTTATAAGTACCCTACCAGTGCTCAATAGCAGCTTCTACCTCCTCTGCAACCAGGCCTAAAATGCAAGTTTTCGGCTGGTGTCAGGTGCTAAGGGGACAGCAGATGGCTGGTGGACCTGAGCAATGTCACATTCTTCCTGAAAGCAGAAGCAGTGAGTATTATCACCAGCTGTGACAAAGGCAAGAGGGGTGAGCTAGCACTGATAAGGTGAATAAAACTGGTGCAGGGGGTTAGGCAAGCTGACAATGTCTGTTTAACCACTTCAGCCCCAGAAGGATTTACCCCCTTCCTGACCAGAGCACTTTTTGCGATTCGGCACTGCGTCGCATTAACTGAAAATGGCACCCAAACAAAATTGACGTACTTTTTTACCACAAATAGAGCTTTCTTTTGGTGGTATTTGATCACCTCTGCGTTTTAATTTTTTGCACTATAAACCAAAAAAGAGCGACAATTTTGAAAAAAAAAAGCAATATTTTTTACTTTTTGCTATAACTATCGCCCAAAAATTTATAAAAAAACTAATTTTTTCCTCAGTTTAGGACGATATGTATTCTTCTACATATTTTTGGTAAAAAAACGCAATAAGCGTTTATTGATTGGTTTGTGCAAAAGTTATAGCGTCTACAAATAGGGGATCGTTTTATGGCATTTTTATTAATAATTTTTTTTACTAGTAATGGGGGCGATCAGCGATTTTTATCATGACTGCGACATTATGGCGGACAGATCGGACACTTTTGGCACTATTTTAGGACCATTCACATTTATACAGCGATCAGTGCGATTAAAAATGAATTGATTACTGTGTAAATGTGACTGGCAGTGAAGGGGTTAACCAGGAGGGGGCGCTGCAGGCGTTAAGTGTGTCCTAGGGATGTGTTCTAACTGTAGGGGGAGGGCTATGTGTGACACAACACTAATCACCACTCCTGATCACAGGGAGCTGTGATCAGTGTCCTGTCACTAGGAAGAATGGGGAAATGCTTGTTTACATCAGTATTTCCCTGTTCTCTCTTTCCGTGAGACGATCGTGGGTATCCCAGCGGAAATTAAGTCCGCGTGACCCTTGATCACACTCACGGAGCTCGCAGCAGGGTCCACGAGGCGGCAAATTTAAAGGGACCTGCCTGTACGCCAATTTGCCTGTCCGTGCAATTCTGTCAACGTAAATGTTCGTGCGGCAGTCGGCAAGTGGTTAACACCCGATGAGTCATCAGGCCCTTATCTGAGCATGCAGCCTTGCAGGTCAGGAAATGGAGGGGACAAGCGTGTGGCCTCCCCCTCCTGAACCATACCAGACTGCATGCCCTCAACATGGGGGGGGGTGTCGGGGGCTTTTGTGTTTTGTCACACTACACTACTTTTTTTGGTGAATGGGTAGGGGTACAATATACCCGATACCAATTCACATGGGGGGGGGATCTGGGGGTTAAAGGGGGCTTCCAGATTCCGATAAGCCCCCGCCCGCAGACCCCCACAACCACTGGGCAAGGGTTGTCAGGAAGGAGGTGCAGAGCCCCCCCCCCCCTGCCCCAAAGCACCCACTCCTCCATGTTGAGGGAATGCAGGGGAATGCAGTCTGGTATGGTCCAGGAGGGGGAGCACTCGCTTGTCCCCTCCCTTTCCTGACCTGGCGGGCTGCATGCTCGGATAAGGGTCCCCCCACCCCATTTTATTTTTACATTTTGGTGTGGGGGGTCCCCTCCGAATCAATACTAGACCCAAGGGCCTGGTATGGACCTGGGGGGCGGGGTCCCCACGCTGTTTTTCTTTTTTTTTTTTTTTTTACATTCAGCTTTCAGCTGGGAAGCCCGCTGACAGCTGATGACTCATCGGTTGTTAAGGACATGGCAGACGGCTTCCTGGCCCCCTCCTTAGCAACCAGGTATATACAGTGTAAAAAAAAACCAGATCGCGGTAAAATCATGGTAAAAACGCGTGTCCAAAAATGCGGCAAACACCAAAAAAAGCACTGCAGAAATGCTCAAAAGCAACATGCATAGATCGAGCCTTCACCAAACAGATAATGGGGGATAACTTATGACAGGGACACAGACAGAAATAAACATCAGCCAGGAGTTCTAAATTTTCCCTACTCTATTAAAGCATTTTTTATGTCTGTGTCACTGTTGAAAAGTAAAGCAGCCCATAGATGATATGATTTTCTTTCTTCCACCATGGGTGAAAGGAAAGAAAATTGCTCAATTCCGCCATTAACACAGTCAGTATGCCTCCTGCAGTGCTATTGTGTTCTGCGGGGGAGACTTCCTGGCCAGCAGAACCCAATGACTACTGCTAGCAGCTATAGCCGCATGCAAAAAGTCAGAAAGGCTGGTTATACCCAAGTCAGTTGATGGATCAACTTGGGTACAATCAGCCTGCCCACAAATGGATCATATCTCGGACTGTTCCAGCTGAACTGAGCCAAATTTCAATCCAGGTATGGCCGGTTTTACCCTTACTTTTTGTCTGGTAAAACATTGTCAGCAGGAATTGAAGTGAGGATAAATCTCTCTAACAGACTCCCAAAAAGCCTGACATGGGTTCCAAAGTTAAGAAAAGTACGGTAGGTTTATTGGACATACAGTGGTGTGAATCATTTCCTGTTCCTTTGCATGTTTGTCACACTTAAGTGTTTCGGAACATCAAACCAATTTAAACAATAGTCAAGGACAACACAAGTAAACACAAAATGCAATTTGTAAATGAAGGTGTTTATTATTAAAGGTGAAAAAAAATCCAAACCATCATGGCCCTGTGTGAAAAAGTGATTGCCCCCCTTGTTAAAACATACTATAACTGTGGTTGTCCACACCTGAGTTCAATTTCTCTAGCCACACCCAGGCCTGATTATTGCCACACCTGTTCACAATCAAGGCATCACTTAAATAGGAGCTGCTTGACACAGTAAGGTCCACCAGAAGATCCTTAAAAGCTACACATCATGCCGAGACCCAAAGAAATTCAGGAACAATTGAGAAAGAAAGTAATTGAGATCTATCAGTCTGGAAAGGGTTATAAAGCCATTTCCAAAGCTTTGGGAATCCAGCGAACCACAGTGAGAGCCATTATCCACAAATGGCGAAGACATGGAACAGTGGTGAACCTTCCCAGGAGTGGCCGGCCGCCCAAACTTACCCCAAGAGCGCAGCGACGACTCATCCAAGAGGTCACAAAAGACCCCACAACAACGTCCAAGGAACTGCAGGCCTCACTTGCCTCAGTTAAGGTCAGCGTTCATGCCTCCACCATCAGGAAAAGACTGGGCAAAAATGGCCTGCATGGCAGAGTTCCAAGGAGAAAACCACTGCTGAGCAAAAACAACATCAAAGCTCGTCTCAATTTCTCCACAACACATCTTGATGATCCCCAAGACTTTTGGGACAACATTCTGTGGACCGATGAGACAAAAGTGGAACTCTTTGGAAGGTGTGTGTCCAAGTATATCTGGCGTAGAAGGAACACTGCATTTCAGAAAAAGAACATTATACCAACAGTAAAATATGGTGGTGGTAGTGTGATGGTCTGGGGCTGTTTTGCTGCTTCAGGACCTGGAAGACTTGCCGTGATAAAAGGAACTATGAATTCTGCTGTCTACCAAGAGATCCTGAAGGAGAATGTCCGACCATCTGTTCGTGTACTCAAGCTGAAACGAACTTGGGTTCTGCAGCAGGACAATGATCCTAAACACACCAGCAAGTCCACCACCGAATGGCTGAAGAAAAACAAAATGAAGACTTTGGAGTGGCCTAGCCAAAGTCCTGACCTGAATCCTATTGAGATGTTGTGGTATGACCTTAAAAAGGCCGTTCATGCTCGAAAACCCTCTAATGTAACTGAATTAGGACAATTCTGCAAAGATGAGTGGGCCAAAATTCCTCCAGGACGCTGTAAAAGCCTCATTGCACGTTATCGCAAACGCTTGGTTGCAGTTGTTGCTGCTAAGGGTGGCCCAACCAGTTATTAGGTTTAGGGGGCAATCACTTTTTCACACAGGGCCATGATGGTTTGGATTTTTTTTCACCTTTAATAATAAACACCTTCATTTACAAATTGCATTTTGTGTTTACTTGTGTTGTCCTTGACTATTGTTTAAATTGGTTTGATGTTCCGAAACACTTAAGTGTGACAAACATGCAAAGGAACAGGAAATGAGGAAGGGGGCAAACACTTTTTCACACCACTGTACATTTTAACTATTGTGTTTTGTTAACTCATACTGTTATGTTCCCCTTAAGAAGCTATGAGACCTGATTTATTCGTTATCCTACACTGGAAAAGGTAGGTGGCCATTGATTTACCACTACTACAGGTTTGCATTATTTCTTTTTGATTTAGGCCATCAGCAGTCATTAATTTCTTCAATCAGATTGCCTTTTTTGGCCACTGAGGCACTCTCATTGGTCAAGGGGATGGTAGTCAACTGGGCTTTGCCCTTACTGGCTGCTGAAGAGCTCTTATTGCATAAGGATGACAGTTAGCAGGGCTTGCCCTATCCCTCACCTCCCTAAGTGTGACCCCAAAGTAAAGTTATTTAAAGAAAAAAAACACACACACACAAAAGAGGAATGCATAAGTGGAGTTGTTTCTTAAGTTTAATATTTTTATTACCTGTCTTATCTAATTTCTGCTGTTTCTGATCTATAGGTCTAATGTCACTGGAACAGAATAAGCATTTTCCTAAGCAAGAAAATATTTCTGTATATCCCTATGCTGGTCCGGTATCCCAAAGCCATTCTGCGTCTTCTATAAAAGAGTTTGTTGACATGCCAGTGTCTACTAAGATGTTGCCAAGTTCATTGGGACCTCATCAAGGGTACTTAAGTGTTCCTTCACCACTCCCAGAAAGGTCAGCCTTTTTTCCAACTCAAGTTGCATATACACTGCAATCCACTGCCACTTCTCTTCATGTCCAACAAGGTCACTCTGTCATGATGGAATCTGTACAGAATTATGGAAGCTCACTCTCCATGCAGTATCCTAGTGCATATTACCCAGCAGGTGAGTCTTCAGTCTTTAGACAACAAGATGTTCTGCCGGAAGCATTCATCAAATATATTTTATATATAGATAAGCAAAAACGGGTTTCTTTCAGAACTGGTGAAATTAAGGATATTGCAAAGAGTTTTACATACACAAGTGTCAATAGGAAGAAGAAATAATGTGTAAAATTTTGTAATGAAGGAGGAATTAAAACGTTTTCTATCTGCAGGAGCAGTGCCCTTCAGTGCATCCTCATCAGTGCCCATCAGTGAAGGAGAAAACATACTTATTTACAAAATTTTATAACAGGAACAAGGAAAACTTTTTCTTTTAAGTCTTTTTTTATTTGTTTAGCAACAATAATTTTTAATTATTTAATTTAAATTTATTAATTAACAATAATTAAAAATTTTGTTTGGGTACAGTGTAGCATGACCGCGCAATTGTCATTCACAGTGCGACAGCGCTGAAAGCTGAAAACTGGCTTGGGCAGGAAGAGGGGTGGGAGTGCCTGGTATTGAAGTGGTTAAAGTATATATAAAGTATATATAAAAGGGCAAAACTTTTTTAATTAGTTTTAAGTAGAGTGGAGACGGACTAGAACACCTGTCAGATTTTATTGCTGCCTGTGCCCCCCGTTCCATCCTCTCTATTTGTCCTGTTTACTATCATCATTGAAAGTGAAAGTAAAAGAAAATCCCAAATTTTGGGTTGTCCCCTAAAAAGTAATAGAGGTGAAATCTAATGGGGACACTAGTTCTGGTGATCTGGGGGTCCCCAAGGAATTCCCTTAATTTGCAAGGATTTCCTCTCACTTCCTGTTTGGCTATGGGACAGGAAGTGAAGCGAAATCTCTGCAATGGGACACAGATGGCGGAAGAAAAAAAAAATCTGACAGGGATTATAAACTTCCCTTACTGGAATGAAAAAAAAGTTTTGCCTATAGTTCTACTTTAAGTCACGTGGCTAAGTTTACAGTATGTCATTTAAAAGTAGAAAACGAGTGGGCATGTTCTGCACAGATTGCTTTTACAATATTGCGCTAAAGCACAGATTATGATTTCTTTGATATATCATTTGAGTGTCACACATTTGTATCCAAAAAAAACTCATTTACTGACAAGAGTATATTGATATCCCTTTGTACTCTGGAGGAAGTAAGGTTACACAGTAGCTTGAAGTGACAATTGAAGGGTGATTTCATTACTTTCTTGTTTGGCCTTGAAGCTCTACTGCTGAATTATGTGGAATGTTTGCAACCAAGCTACAATGTAATTGAACTTTTCTCATGTTCTATCACTTAATGCTGAATTCCACGGCACATATAAAAGACAGAAATGACTGCAGATCTACATTCATTAATACATCAGTAATGTATATTTGTAAATGCAGGCAATTTAAGTACTGTACATGAATTTGACTTGGTAGGTATAAGCCTTTTTCAATCCACCATACAGCAGAAATCCACCTGGAGGAGGGGAAGCAGCAAAAGAAGCCAATGAGTTTTTCTACGGTCAAAAACAGAAAAGGGGAGGGCGCCAGATTATTGGAGTAAAAAACAATTGCACTTTATTCCAAATACATTTGCATCAAGGTGTTTTGCAAACAGCATACAGGGCTAGTGTGGAATACCATGAAGACAAGCGGTTGTCAGGATGGAATCAAGAACCGTTGTATATACAAGCTCTGGCCCGCCGCACACAGCCTGATGACGGAGGCGGGCCTTGGAAACCTGTTGCGGCTCGCCCCACTCCCCCAGCTTGTTTGTCGGCTCTTGCTTCTCTGTCAGTAGCCTGTGAGAGTTTGAGATGCGGCCAGAGCTTGACTCCTGTGGGGCGGGTTCGAAATTTTATATACAACGGTCCCAGGGTTGCCAACCACGAGTAAATTTACTAACAGTTTGTAAAAATCTGTGATTTTTTTTTTACAACTGCCAGTAAATATCAGGGGCTGATAATTTCATGTTGTGTTGACTTTTTAACAGTGTTAATTTCATCGACTAAAGCATTTTAGTCGACTAAATGAATATTATTTTTGTTGACTAAAATACGACTAAAACAACCGAGATGACTAAAATACGACTAAAAGTAAAATGGCATTTTAGTCAAAAGACTAAAATGGGACTAAAACTAAAATGGCATTTTAGTCAAAAGACTAAGACTAAAACTAAATTGAAATTTTACTTCAAAATTAACACTGGTCTGTAGTGCATGTTCATACCTCAATACCATAATAAATAACATGAGATTTTTCACTCCAGCAGCATATAATGAGTTTGGAAATTGTAGAGAAATGTTAACCAATGCATTACAATGTAATTACACCCATTAGATTTTAGACGACTAAAATGAGTTTTAGTCGACTAAAATGTACTGGAGATTTTAGTCGACTAATGCCCCATACACACGGTCGGAAAATCCGACCACAAAATCCATCGGATTTTGTCAGACGGATTTAGTCCGACACTGGTGTTGCATACACACGGTCGGACAAAGTTGTCGGAAAATCCGATCATTCTGAACGTGGTGACGTTTGTTGCCTACGACGGGACTACGTAGAGGCTAGTAGCCAATAGCTTTGGTCTTGTAATGTGATCTGAGCATGCGTGGCACTTTGTCTGTCGGAATTCGCTACACACGATCGGAATTGGTTTGATCGGACTTTGTTGTCGGAAAATCTTTAGAGCAGGAGATACAACTTTGTCCGTCGGACAATCCGATGGAAAATGTCCGATGGTGCCTACACACGGTCGGAATTTCCGACAACATTGTCCGATAGGACAGAATCCATCGGAAAATCCGACCGTGTGTATGGGGCTTTAAACGTAGGCCATTTTAGTCGACTAAAATGTACTGGAGATTTAGTCGACTAAATACGACTAAAACTAAAACAATTGCAGAAGACTCAAATGGGACTAAAACTAAAATACCATTTTAGTCCTAAGGCTAAAACTAAATTGAAATTTGCTGCCAAAATTAACACTACTTTTTAAGTATAAATCAAGCAAATGACTTTGTTATGGGTATTGTCAGTGTTTCCATATCATGTTTATACTGTTCAAATGTTCACTGTGTTAGTTTTCAATAGGAGTTCTGTAATTTCTCAGGTTGCCAGTAAAAAAAATGTGTTCCGCCAGTAAATTGTCCATGTTTTGTCAGTAAAAAATGCTGCGGGAGCTTGGCAACCCTGAACGGTCCTCCATTCCATCTTGACAGCTGCTTGTCCTCATAGTATTCCACTCCAGTCCTGTATGCCATTTGCAAGACACCTTGATGTAAGTGTATTTGGAATAAAGTGCAATTGTTTTTTTACACATACCGCACTTACCTGCCCTTTGCTTTTTGTTTGTTCTTGAGGGAATCCCCACTCCCTGGTGAGGAGCCTCCCCCACCTACCTGTGGATCCATCCATCTGATGATCCCTCCTCCAACATCTTCCCATCCCAATGGACTGTATGCATTTTTAACATCTATTTATTTCATCTTATCCGTTGTCAGTGAGCGCTGACTCACCCACTGGTTGCTAGTCTGTGTATTCTTGCTAGTTTTTCTGCTAACAAGGGATATGGTGATAGGAAAAAAGAGCAGAGAGATGAGCTCTTCAGTCTGCTGCTTTTCCTGTCACTGTCCAGTCACAGAAAGGGAGGAGGGAGGAAGTGTAACTTAACCACTTCAGCTCCACAAGGTTTTACCCGCTTCCTGACCAGGCCATTTTTTGTGATATGGCACTGCGTTGCTTTAACTTATAATTGCGCGGTCTGGCGACGCTGTACCCAAATACAATTTATGTATTTTTTTCCCCACAAATAGAGCTTTCTTTTGGTGGTATTTGATCACCTCTGCAGTATTTATTTTTTGTGCTATAAATAAAAAATAAATAAATAATAATAATAATAATAATAAAGACAATTTTGAATTAAAAACAATATTTTTTACTTTCTGCTATAAAACATTCCCAATAAAAAAAATATATGTAAAAAATCGAATTTCTTCATCAATTTAGGCCAATATGTATTCTGCTACATATTTTTGGTAAAAAAAATCCCAATAAGCGTATATTGATTGGTTTGCGCAAAAGTTATAGCGTCCAAAAACGATGGGATATATTTAGGGGCTTTTTTTGTTATTGTTTTTACTAGTAATGGTGGTGATCAGCGATTTTTTTGCGGGACTGTGACATTGTGGCGGACAACTTGGACACTAAGTGACACTTTTTGGGGACCAGTGACACCAATACAATGATCAGTGCTAAAAAAAAATGTACTGATCACTGTATAAATTACACTGTCAGGGAAGGGGTTAACACCAGGGGCAATCAAGGGGTTAAGTGTGTGCCTGGGCGGTGTTTTCTAACTGTGTGGGGGAGGGACAGACTGGAGGAAAAGAGAGATTGTGTTTCAGCTTAGCTGAAACACAAAGATCTCTCCTTGGCTCCCTGACAGATGAGCGGTTTGCCTTGTTTACATAGGCACACCACTGATCCGTATCTCCACAGAATGATCGGTGGGTCGCAGCAGCAATTGCGGCCGCCGGGCTCTGGCCCTCTACATCGCGTGCACATAATCACGTAGAGGTACGTGATTTTGCGCAGCGGGGCCACCCTGCTGCAGTATATGTACAGTGGGCGGTCCGGAAGCGGTTAAAATGACACAACACAATATTGTTGTTTTTTTTTGTTTTTTTAAATTCTTTATTTCTTTGCACGAATACATAACATAGCTCATTAGTAATAATTACATAAAACAACTTATTAAATCCACTTTCAGAACAAAGCTTATTCTTTTAGAAAGCAAAACATGATGTATTCCTACCATTTTTTATAAACAAATAACAATATCAATATCAATTCCCCACAACACAATATTGTTATTCTCCAAAAAGAATCTATACACATCCACTACTTAATGGCCCTGTCATTTTTTTCATTAAATCATTTCTTACTGTGTCCTTCTGCCTGCTTGTAACATTCTTTATGAGCTCCCAAAGCTCTCCTTTTTCCTCTCACTTTCATATATACCACATTACCAAAGTATTGGGACGCCTGCCTTTACACGCACATGAACTTTAATGCCATCCCAGTCTTAGTCTGTAGGGTTCAATATTGAGTTGGGCCACCCTTTGCAGCTTTAACAGCTTCAACACTTCTGGGAAGGATGTCCACAAAGTTTAGGAGTGTGTCTATGGGAATGTTTGACCATTCTTCCAAAAGTGCATTTGTGGGGTCAGGCACTGATGTGGATGGGAAGGCCTGGCTCGCAGTCTCCCCTCTAATTCATCCCAAAGGTGTTCTATCAGGTTTAGGTCAGGCCGGTCAAGTTCCTCCACCTCAAACTCATTCAGTCATGTCTTTATGGACCTTGCTTGTGC
The DNA here is from genome assembly GCA_028564925.1 of Lithobates sylvaticus. Classification (NCBI taxonomy): domain Eukaryota; kingdom Metazoa; phylum Chordata; class Amphibia; order Anura; family Ranidae; genus Lithobates; species Lithobates sylvaticus. The sequence goes on from CM053027.1 coordinate 130,516,115, forward strand.
ACTGGTTTGCAGTCATGTTGGAACAGGAAGGGGCCATCCCCAAACTGTTCCCACAAAATTGGGAGAATGAAATTGTCCAAATTGTCTTGGTATGCTGTCGCCTCAAGAGTTCCCTTCACTGGAACTAAGGGGCCAAACCCAACCCCTGAAAAACAACCCCACACCATAATCACCCCTCCACCAAGTGATTTACTGTAGACCAGTGCAAAAAAACAAGGTCCTTAAAGACATGGATGAGCAAGTTTGGGGTGGAGGAACTTGACTGGTCTGCACAGAGTCCTGACTTCAACCTGATAGAACACCTTTGGAATGAATTCAAGTTGAGACTGCAAGCCAGGCCGCCTTCTCGTCCATATCAGTGCCTGACCTCACAAATGCACTTCTGGAAGAATGGTCAAACAATCCCATAGACACACTTCTAAACCTTGGGGACAGCCTTCCCAGAAGAGTTGAAGCTGTTATAGCTGCAAAGGGTGGGCCAACTCAATATTGAACCCTACGGACTAAGACTGTAATGCAATTAAAGTTTAAAGTGGGGTGCCCCCTAAAAAAAAATTATGTAAAAGTCAGCAGCTACAAATACTGCAGCTGCTGACTTTTAATAATCGGACACTTACCTGTCCCAGGGTCCAGCAATGTGGGGGGAAGGAAGCCCCCCCTCGTTCCCCGCTCCGCTCGCGGCGCCAGCATTCTTAATGTGAAGACACAGCCGGGCACCCACTGCAGGAGCGGCGCCGCGCACCGTGATACTCCGCACTATCATCTGGGACACGTGACAAGTCCCAGATGGCTGTGCAGCGCCGAGGGGAAGTGATGTCAGTGCCCGGGCACTGACAGAAGGCAGACTACGAGGGACCCCCTAGCAACAGGCATTTAGAGGTGAGTAAAAAAAAATGTTTTTTCCAATAATTTTTTTAAGCAATTTTTTTATGAATTTTAAGCAATTTATTTTTTTTTTTTGGGTGGAAACACCACTTTAAGTGCATGTCTAGGCAGGCGTCCTAATAATTTTGCTAATATAGTGTATTTGGAATGAGGCCCTAGTTCAGTAAGGCCCCTTTCACACTGGGGCGGTTTTCAGGCGGTACGGCGCTAAAAATAGCGCCTGTGTACCGCCTGAAAAAACCGGCCCCATTCACTCCAGTGTGAAAGCCGGCGGGCTTTCACACTGGAGCGGTGCGCTAGCAGGACCGCAACAAAAGTCCTGCTAGCAGCATCTTTGGAGCGGTGAAGGAGCGGTGTATTCACCGCTCCTATACCGCTCCTTCCCATTGGAATCAATGGGAAACCGCGGGGATACCGCCCGCAAACCGCCGCTGCAGCGGCGCTTTGCGGAGGTTTTTAACCCTTTTGCGGCCGCTAGCGGGGGTTAAAACCACCCCGCTAGCGGCCGCATACCGCGGGAAAAACGATGGTAAAGCAGCGCTAAATATAGCGCTGCTTTACCGTCGCCGCCCCCGCACCGCCCCAGTGTGAAGCCAGCCTAAGAGAGGGTGGCTACCTTCTTAATACAGTGGGATCATGGAGAACAAATATAGCCATACTCTAATAGGAAGTCAGGTTACGTTTGCATTCCAGCCCTATGGAAGCAGCCTGCCACCTCCTCAATATCCTTCTAGCTAGCCAAAGTCACAGGTATTGAACATATGGAAAGTCTCACAGCATCCCTGTACAATAGAGAGGGAAGATTTCACCATTTTGTTCTGCTCCTCTGCAGACAAAGAGTTGCTAAATCCCTCTTCAGACAGGCAGCCCTGAAGTGGTTTGGGGGTACCTCATGACTCAACTGACACGGCCAGGCTTTAAAGTGACACTGATAGCTTACTCTGTTATGATTCATTGTCGTGGACTCTTCTTCCCTAGGGCCCCCTCTTCTCTCCCCTCTTTACACACCTTTTTCCTCGTACTCTTCTTTCCCCCCTTCTTTTTTTTTTTCTTGGCTGGTTCTCATCCTTTATTCTTATTCATTTTTGATGACAATTGGTAAAGGCTGGCATACAGTTGATAACGAACTATGAAGGTTTTCTGATGGCTCTAGTTTTACCAGCTTTTTCTCTTGATGTCACCATATGCTTTTTTTATAGTCTTGCCTCCGAAAGACCAATATAATCAATAATCAGTTCTAACTGGTCTGTCTCTCTGTTACTCAGCTGCGAGTTCTCATGACACGCGCTTATGTTTGTTATCCTTTGCCTTTCCTAAATAAAGAATTCAACATTTAGAGGATGCTGAGGATAATGGAAGGTATTTTTCTGAGGTAAAAAAGCATACTTTTTTTAACAGAGTTTAGTGTCACTTTAAAGAGGAGCTGCAGTCTGCTCACATAATTTGTAATAAAAACATCTTTGTCATTTTGAAGCTTCCCTCCAACTACTTTGCATATTATTTTATATATACTGTGATTCTGTACTTGCCAAATATGCTGCAGAAATCTCCATCTTCTAAGTCTGGCTGCATCCATTTTAACTGTGGGCAGCTGAAGCTTCTGCCTGTTCACTTCCTGGATTTACACACAGAGGCACACCTCCAGCTCTGCAGCTCTCATTGGCCCTCTTATGACTAACCCCCCCCCCCTCTTCCTGGCAAACTCTCACAAGAATGAGAGAGAGAGCTGTGCATGATGTCATAAGCCTAGGCTAATGACCAGACAAGATACAAGAAGTGGGCTGTATAAGGTATTTACTGGCAGAATAAAAATGTTTTACTATCCAAAGTTAAAACAACAATGGCAGAAGATTTAATAGATTGAAAGAGAAAAAATGACTGAAGTTCTTTTAAGTTCTATAACCTAATCCACCTTTGATTGTTTTCTGCCTAGCTATGTTTCAGGGCTATCCACCATCATACATGGAAGGTCCCTCAAGCTTTTCTAACCCTGTTTTGTTATACAACCCTCATAATTATTATCAGGTAAGTAGAAGTACATTTTATGTAATCTTATGTAATACAAAAGCATACATTTGAAAGTTACAAAAACTGCAGCTGCTGACTTTTAATAAATGGACACTTAACTGTCACAGGTTCCAGCGATGTCGGCAGCAGAGGCCGATCAATCGCTCGACTCTCTGCTGCTGCCTGCGCCATTCTCGGTGAGGGAATCAGGAAGTGAAGCTTGCGGCTTCACTTCCCGGTTCCCTACTGCGCATGCGCGAGTCGTGCGGCGCAATGAGAATAGTCTGCGCTGTCTGCTGGGACCCGTGTGTGTCCCGGCAGACAGCGCGCCAGGACAGGAAGTGACGTAAACTCCTGTGGGAGTTTATGCCCAGAAGTGGGTGCAGATACCTGTCTTAGACAGGTATCTGCACCCCCCTCCCCCCTGAAAGGTGCCAAATGTGACACCGGAGGGGGGGAGGGTTCCGAAAAGCGGAAGTTCCACTTTAGGGTGGAATCCCGCTTTAAAGAGAAACAATATTGGTTTTGGGTAGGGTTTTCTTTTTAGAATTCTATGTTTTATAAACTTTTTTATTTTTTATTTGCTATTCTATTCATAATTTTCTAAACAATCTATAAAGGGTGCACATATGATAAAGTGCTTTATGCTTTCAGACATCCTCTCTCTGCTTTCAGAGCAGACACAATTAAAAGAGGTTTGGGGGATGAGTCACTCTTTGGACTCATTCAGTGTGTATTTCAGCCTGAGCTATTGAACTTAATGGACTTTTTTTTTCAGAAAAGCAAATAAGTAAACATGTCTGAAAGTGCTTAAAGTTCCAACTGCTTGCTAGCATACAGAATACTCATATGCCATATTTAACCCCTTCACGCCAACCTCCGCCTCCCAGTCCTTTAGGAGTTGTAAAAGCCGTGAGGCAGAGGTGGGCATTCAGGTTATGTGACCTCTGTGATTGGCTCTCACAGCGGTCGCATGATCAAAAAGCTCCGGATTACATGTATGCATCGGGAGCTTACCGATCCCTGCCAGCTACCATGCTGGGAGTGCACAGGGAGGGCGCTCTCACCAGGGTAAGTGGTTTACAGAGGGCCAAATATATCCACCTTATCAGTGTAGCCTATTAGTGCAGCCTCATCAGTGCCTATCAGTGTACCCTCATCAGCGCATATAAGTGAAGAATAAAAATTACTTATTTGCAAAATTTTATAAAAAAAAAAAGAAAAAAATGTTTTTCTTCCAAATTTTCAGGTCTTTTTTTCGTTTGTTTAGCAAAAAAATAAAAAACCCAGTGGTGATTAATTACCACTAAAAAAGGCTCTAATTGTGTGAAAATAATTATAAAAATGTTGCTTGGGTACAGTGTTGCATGAACGCACAATTGTTATTCAAAGTGCGACAGCAATAAAAGCTGAAAATTGGCCTGGGTAGGCAAGTGGTTCATTTGTTGGTAGTCAATTTATTTGTAGCAAACTGCATTTAATGCCATGGTAATGAGACAAACGTTAGCAAGTTGAATCAGTTGCAAAGATATTTATTCACCTGTGTAGTTATAGCCCTGAGTAAATCTATATTTAACATTAGACACCATGCCCAGGATCAGGGATAGACTGAAAAGTATGCACACCATAGCATGCACATTCAGCTGGCCTTGTTTTGTATTTTTTAAAACGTTCCACTGCTCATTCGAGCATTTTTTTATTTCTAATGAGTGGCAAAAAAGTCCATTCACACAGGGGCAACTTTGGATCCGACTTGAAGTTGCCCCTAGTCACCTCAAGTCGCGTGACATGATAAAATCAATGTAAGTGAATGGATCCGTCTTAATGCATACTACTGAAGTCGCTCTGACTACAGAAAAGGTTCCTGTCCTACTTCAATCCGACTTCTAGGCGACTTGTACCCATTGATTTCAATGGAAGTTGCCTCCAAGTCGGATCCCCTGTCTTAACTGAAGCAACTTTCCAGGAAGTAAAAATAGTTTTCTAGGCAAACCCCTCCCTCCCACAGAGCTGATTATTATGTCATTAGCCACTGGCAAAGTCCACTGTCCTGGAGGTAACTTCAAGTTGCCTTGTAAGTTGCCCCAAGTCGTGCTGTGATTCATACTCAAGTAGTGTCCAAGTTGCCTCCCAAAGTCGCGCTGGAAGTCGTGTTGCCCCTGTGTGAATGGACTCTTTTAAATCAACTCAGTCCAATTATCAAGGAATGCTGAACTGGGCAGGGCTTATAACAATGCTTGAGATTTCAGTGTAGCGGAGGATCAACAGGTATTTTTTGTATTAATAAAAAAAAAGGTAACAAAACACTTTTAATGGTAGATTAAAAAGAGCTAATGATAAAAGTTATTTTTTAAGGTTTGCATACACTTAAACAGCAACGTACCTGTACATTGATGTGCCCAGTCCTTAAGCGGTTAAAGTGCCCAGCCGGGGGTCGGGCGCGCCGCCGGGGGCGCGCTCGCGACCCGGACCTGAGCTCCGTGACCGTGGCCGCGGAACCCACAGACCCGATCGCCGCTGGTGTCCCGCGATCGGGCCACAGATCTGAAGACTGGGGAGAGGTAAGTGTAAACAAACCTCTCCCCGTGCTTCCTAGTGAGACTGACACTGATCGTCTGTTTCCTGAAAAGACGATCAGTGATGTCGAACACCAAGCCACGCCCCCCCTACAGTAAAAAAACACACACACGTCACACTTAAAGTGGATGTAAACCCAAATTATTATTTTTTTTATGTCAAAATGTAGAGAATAAGATTTCCTTTCATTGGAGCCCAGTCTTGCCACACAGATTTACCCAAGGCCTGAGCAATCCTCTTTTTTATTGTTCAGTTAGAGAAATCTTGACAAAGTCTTGAAAACTTTGTCAAAAACGCCCCCTTGCTGTGAGTAACAGGTGATTTACATATCTCATGCACTAGCCTGAGACAGGTTATCATCAGATCACTGGATGTTCTACTCTGCCCAGCTCTGACTACATACATGTCCCCTAAATCACTTGTCTGTCTATAGTCTGCTGACTGTTCACTGCATCCCATGATGAGAAACATCCAGTCAAAACACAGTAAAGCTGGGAGAGCTGGAGGGGGGGGGAGGGGGATGTGAATTGTGAACTTTTTACACAGGATGTGCCTGTCTCAGGCTAGTGCATGATATGTAAATCACCTGTCACTCACAGCAAGGGGGCGTTTTTGACAAAGTTTTCAAGACTTTGTTAAGATTTCTCTAACTGAACAATAAAAGAAGATTGCTCAGGCCTCAAGTAAATCGGTTTTGCAAGACTGGGCTCAAATGAAAGGAAATCGTATTATCTACATTATGACATCAAAAAATAAAAATAAAAAAAATGTGGGTTTACATCCACTTTAACCCCTCCCCGCCCCCTAGTGGTTAACTCCTTCACTGCCAATGTCCTTTACACAGGAATCAGTGCATTTAAATAGCACTGATTGCTGTATTAATGACAATGGTCCCAAAAATGTGTCAAAAATGTCCGATGTGTCCGTCATAATGTCGCAGTCACAATAAAAATCGCTGATCGCCGCCATTACTAGTAAAAAAAAAATATTAATAAAAATGCTATAAAACTATCCCCTATTTTGTAAACGCTATAACTTTTGCGCAAACCAATCAATAATCGCTAATTGCGATTTTTTTTACCAAAAATATGTAGAAGAATACGTATCAACCTAAACTGAGGAAAAAAAATGTTTTTATATATTTTTGGGGGATATTTATTATAGCAAAAAGTTAAAAATATTGCATTTTTTTTCAAAATTGTCGCTCTATTTTTGTTTATAGAGCAAAAAATTTAAACCGCAGAGGTGATCAAATACCACCAAAAGAAAGCTCTATTTGTGGGAAAAAAATTAGTTTGAGAGCCACGTCGCACGACCGCACAATTGTCAGCGACGCAGTGCCGAATTGCAAAAAGGGGCCTGGTCCTTTGGCTGCAAATTGGTCCGGGTCTTAAGTGGTTAAGCTACAATACTATATAGGAGTCTGTGGGCTCTATTCACAGAACCAGATCGCATGCAGTATTTAGGTGTTTTCCCAAATACTGCATGCGATCCTCAAAATGTCAATTCACTATTGCTTTATGCAGTATTTACTGCATAAAGCAAAAATGCTCAGTTAATGCTGCATAAGACAAGAATAAAAGTAAATTCACAAAAGGAAAAAAAAATGCATACGGTAAATAAGTAGTGGTTCCGGCATGCAATATTCAAGGAAACGGCAGCCGCCGGCATCCTTAACAACCAGTAAAGAACATGGTTGTTAAGTAGCGGGCAGCTGCTGTGTCCTTAACAAGCGATGAGTCATCAGCTGTCAACAGGGATCCCGCTGACAGCTGAATGTAAAAAAAAAAAAAATGCCGACAATGGGAAATTAAAAAAGAAAAACTGCGTACCCTCCCCCAATCCATACTAGGCCCTTCTGGTCTGGTATGGATTTTGAGGTGAACCCCCACGCCATTTAAAAAAAAGGCATGGGGGTTCCCCAAAATTCATACCAGATCCTTATCCTTATGCAGCCCTGCAGGTCAGGAAAGGGATGGGAGGAGTAAGCACCTCCCCCACCCCCCTTCTGAACCATACCAGGCCACATGCTCTAAACATGAGAGGGGTGCTTTGGGGCAGGGGAGCCTCTGCACCCCTCCAAAGCACCTTGCCCCCACAACCCTGACCGGTGGTTGTGGGGGGTCTGGGGGTGGGGACTTATCGGAATCTGGAAGCTCCCTTTAAAAAGGGGGCCCCAATCCAGGCCCCCCTATGTGAATGAGTATGGGGTACATAGTGAAGTGAAAAAGTGTAGTGTAAAAAAGACATTAGGCAGTTTAAAAAAACTTCCCCCAGTGTAGATCCATTGTCAATCACGATGTCCGCCTCCGACCCAAAGAAAAAAAAGGCCCCCACCGTCTGCCCGATCCGCTGTCTGACTGTTGTTAAATAACTATGGGGTAGTGCCACCCAGTGACGTCACTGGGTGGCACTGACCCCTTGTGACGTTAGCGACTGGGGGCATGCTGGGACAGTGATGTCACAAGGGGGCACACTGAGTGCTCTTAAAGTGATTGTAAAGGATCGTTTCAATTTTTTTTTTAATAACAAACATGTCATACTTACCTCCACTATGCATCTTGTTTTGCACAGAGTGGCCCGAACATCCTCTTTGGGGTCCCCCGGCGGCTTTTGCGGCTCCTCCCCGCATCAGATAACCCCCTAGGAAAAGCGCTCTCCTGAGGGGGTTACCTTGAGGGCAGGCTCCCGAGTCCAGCATTTGCGTCCACAGACACAAATGCCAGACTAGGCCCCGCCCCCCGGCGCCCGTGTCATTGGATTTAATTCACAGCAGCGGGAACCAATGGCTGCACAGCTATCAATCTCTCCAATCAAGAGTCGGGATCCCGTGGAGAGAGGGAGAGCGCATCTCCGCCGACAGAAGTATGGGGCTCGGGTAAGTAAAACAAGGGGCTGGGGGGCGGTGATGGGTGTTTTTTCACCTTAATAACCTTAGGATAATTGAGAAAAGTACACACTATAGAGGGATAGGCTTTGTTTATATTTCATGTCTGAGGTTTACAACCACTTTAGGAAAAGAATGTAACAAATGGATATCTGTAATGTTGGTATGTAAAATAAGGTTCTTGTGATTTTAAGCACTTCACTTGAGCTGCCATCTCCCAATGTTATGCTTCCTTTACAAAGCATTGTAGTTTACCCAAACATGTTGCCTATAATGCTGTATGCTTTAAAAAAAAAAAAAAATTGCAATAATTATGGGCAAATTGCAGTAATCCAAACCAACCACCCAGAAATCACTTCTTAACCAAAAGCATTTATAAATCTTTATGCAAGGTCCCAGCTCCCAGGTTTCAGACTTCAGGCTTTGGTGTCCTTGGTCATTCATAAATCATACCAAAAATCTTGGACGTTTTGAAAACAGGCTACCCTTTTCTGGATTGCTCACAGCCGTGACCTGATTTGACTTTTCTGTACAATTCAGACATCATTTTGTTGCAGCATATGTTCAGGGACGAACATAAGTACCTATTCTACAGCCCATAGGGGATTAATACAGCAGCCTGTAGATAGATGTGTACGTTATACTACTGCATGACAAAGCTATACTAAAATCTGCTACTGATCAAATGTAACATTTTTCCCCCCGACCATTCTTATATTTTACTGTGAATATATTTTTACAGAATTTCATATATTACTTGCTTGTTTTCAGTTAAAATTCAACTAGTGCGTCCACCAATAGAATAGTATTTCTGCTGCTTTATATATTTGTCATCTTTAGACTGTAAATAAATCTAATTTTCATGTGGGAATAGGCTTTTTTTTCCCATGCACAGTTTTTTTCTGTGGTCTGTAAATTATATAACCTCTCTTCCCTTTTTTACACTTTATTATGGTGTCACTTGACTTTCAACGATCATTAAATATACAGGACAACGACCCAAAACATACAGCCAGAGCTACAATGGAATGGTTTAGATCAGGGGTGCCCAACCTTTTGAAGAGCAAGGGCCACTAAAGCGACTTAGTAACCAGTCGCGGGTCACAATGAGCAGAGTGGGCGGATGACAGGTCACAGATGCAGAGTGGATACAGACCCAGCCCACTCTACTCTATGGGCCCTCGTATACGATCAGATGGAAGGGGACGGATCCACTTACGTTTTTTTAGCAGATCGGATCTGAGGTAGGTGGGTGTAAACGGACACAAGTTTGTTTTCATCTGCCGCTCCATACAGGTGAATAGAGGGTCCGATTGGGTCGGACCGATCGTGTTAAAGGGGCCTAAGGCAGCTTTTACACTGATGGACTGTGGTCTACCCACGCCGCAGGTGCAGCGCAGTTCACCTTGGGTTTTCCTGTGTGTTAGCTGCACTTTGCCATATAATTCTATTATGTCCTGCAGGTTTGGTGCACTTTTTGAAAGCGCCCCAACCTGCAGGTAAAACCAGAAGTCTATGACTCAGTGCAGGTAACCCACAGGTACACCTGCGGATCAGTTTGAAAGCAGCCCAATAACCACTGCAGAACAGATATGCCCATACATACTGTGATTTAGTAAAAAACGTACCATTGATAAGTTTTCCATTCAGTTATCGCTAGCTGTTGCTGTCCCAGTATCACTCCGCCTTTGACAGGAGCCGGCACTATATAGGAAGCGTTGGCTTATGCGGCTCTGCTCTGCAGACACTTGCTTTCTCTACCGTCAGCTTCATTCTGATGCTCTGGGATGGTGGGTTGGCAACCTGCAATCTGGGCTTGCCAACCCGCCATCCCAGGGCAAGAGGTCAGGGGCCACATACGAGGGCTCCGCGGGCCACATGTTATACCCCCCCCGGGCCACTGGTTGGGCACCCCTGGTTTAGATCAAAGCATATTCATGTGTTAGAATGGCCCAGTCAAAGTCCAGACCTAAATCCAATTGAGAATCTGTGGCAAGACTTACAAGTTGCTGTTCACAGACGCTCTCCGTCCAATCTGACAGAGCTTGAGCTATTTTACAAAGAATGGGCAAAAATCTCGCTCCCTAGATGTGCAAAGCTGGTAGAGACATCCCAAAAAAGACTTGCAGCTGTAATTGCAGCAAAAGGTGGTTTTACAAAGTATTGACTCAGGGGGGCTGAATACAAATGCATGCCACACTTTTCACATATTTATTTGAAAAATTGAAAAATTTTAAGGGGTATGAAAACTTTTTCAAGGCACTGTATGTTGTACGTGTAATAATAATATCCAGAATATGATTTTTTTTAGCGTGTTCTTATATGTTTTTCTGCTTTTAAATGACAATCCAGTTGTCCAGCAAAAGAGAACAATGAGAGGGGTTGAGACAAACTGAAAGAGCAGTACTGGAGCAGTTGCAGCAACAGAGTTTTTTTTTGTAAGGAACATGCTAGTTTTCATCATAAGCAGTGTTATAGTTTGTCCCAAAGCCTTGTCAATGTAACTTTTGTTGAGTAAAACTGACCATAGATGGTTCGAATCTCGTCTGGTTCAGCAGGAACCAGCTAAGATTCGAACCATGTATGGCCAAACTGAATGTACAGTGGTGTGAAAAAGTGTTTGCCCCCTTCCTCATTTCCTGTTCCTTTGCATGTTTGTCACACTTAAGTGTTTCGGAACATCAAACCAATTTAAACAATAGTCAAGGACAACACAAGTAAACACAAAATGCAATTTGTAAATGAAGGTGTTTATTATTAAAGGTGAAAAAAAATCCAAACCATCATGGCCCTGTGTGAAAAAGTGATTGCCCCCTAAACCTAATAACTGGTTGGGCCACCCTTAGCAGCAACAACTGCAACCAAGCGTTTGCGATAACGTGCAATGAGGCTTTTACAGCGTCCTGGAGGAATTTTGGCCCACTCATCTTTGCAGAATTGTCCTAATTCAGTTACATTAGAGGGTTTTCGAGCATGAACGGCCTTTTTAAGGTCATACCACAACATCTCAATAGGATTCAGGTCTGGACTTTGGCTAGGCCACTCCAAAGTCTTCATTTTGTTTTTCTTCAGCCATCCGGTGGTGGACTTGCTGGTGTGTTTAGGATCATTGTCCTGCTGCAGAACCCAAGTTCGTTTCAGCTTGAGTACACGAACAGATGGTCGGACATTCTCCTTCAGGATCTCTTGGTAGACAGCAGAATTCATAGTTCCTTTTATCACGGCAAGTCTTCCAGGTCCTGAAGCAGCAAAACAGCCCCAGACCATCACACTACCACCACCATATTTTACTGTTGGTATAATATTCTTTTTCTGAAATGCAGTGTTCCTTCTACGCCAGATATACTTGGACACACACCTTCCAAAGAGTTCCACTTTTGTCTCATCGGTCCACAGAATGTTGTCCCAAAAGTCTTGGGGATCATCAAGATGTGTTGTGGAGAAATTGAGACGAGCTTTGATGTTCTTTTTGCTCAGCAGTGGTTTTCTCCTTGGAACTCTGCCATGCAGGCCATTTTTGCCCAGTCTTTTCCTGATGGTGGAGGCATGAACGCTGACCTTAACTGAGGCAAGTGAGGCCTGCAGTTCCTTGGACGTTGTTGTGGGGTCTTTTGTGACCTCTTGGATGAGTCGTCGCTGCGCTCTTGGGGTAATTTTGGGCGGCCGGCCACTCCTGGGAAGGTTCACCACTGTTCCATGTCTTCGCCATTTGTGGATAATGGCTCTCACTGTGGTTCGCTGGATTCCCAAAGCTTTGGAAATGGCTTTATAACCCTTTCCAGACTGATAGATCTCAGTTACTTTCTTTCTCAATTGTTCCTGAATTTCTTTGGGTCTCGGCATGATGTGTAGCTTTTAAGGATCTTCTGGTGGACCTTACTGTGTCAAGCAGCTCCTATTTAAGTGATGCCTTGATTGTGAACAGGTGTGGCAATAATCAGGCCTGGGTGTGGCTAGAGAAATTAAACTCAGGTGTGGACAACCACAGTTATAGTATGTTTTAACAAGGGGGGCAATCACTTTTTCACACAGGGCCATGATGGTTTGGATTTTTTTTCACCTTTAATAATAAACACCTTCATTTACAAATTGCATTTTGTGTTTACTTGTGTTGTCCTTGACTATTGTTTAAATTGGTTTGATGTTCCGAAACACTTAAGTGTGACAAACATGCAAAGGAACAGGAAATGCGGAAGGGGGCAAACACTTTTTCACACCACTGTACCCAAGTTAAATGATAAATAATCGTGGGTACAACCAGCCTGTCAGATTTCACGCGATTATGGCTAGCGGATGTTATAGCCACTAGCTATAATCACTGTGTTCTCCCAGCAGGGACGGCTTCCCCAACCCTTCCGCCAGGAGAACACAATGGCTCCGCAGGAAGGATTCCCCCATCAACACTGACTGTGTTGGTGAAGGTAATCAAGTGATTTTTTTCCTGCAACCCGTGGTTGCAGGAAAGAAAATCACTCCGTCTATGACCGGAATAACATTATCTGAATGTGGATAAACTTGTATAAATGCATTAAAAATATAAAAAGAGATCTATGCCCCAATACTTTATTGTTATGTGTGATTCAAATAGGTGTCTGGAGAGGAGAGGAGCAAAATAGGAATAGGAGTTTCAATGGTTAAATGTTCAAAATTTTTTTTCCACACTTAAGAGATCTGTCTGTAAATTGAAGCCATTTAAGACAATATTATCATTAGATAAATAGCAAAGAATTTAAGATAACTCGTTCATGTGAAGTTTTAGAAGGGAGGAACTGTTATACTATCTATGTTAGGTGTTTATTCTTGTCTTATGCCCCATACACACGGTCGGAAATTCCGACCACAAAATCCGTCAGATTTTTCCCGACGGATTTTGTCCGACACTGGTGTTGCATACACACGGTCAGACAAAGTTGTCGGAAAATCCGATCATTCTGAACGTGGTGTTCGACGTTGCGTACGACGGAACTACGTAGAGGGTAGTAGCCAATAGCTTTGGTCTTATAATTTGATCTGAGCATGCGTGGCACTTTGTCCGTTGGAATTCGCTACACACGATCGGAAAAAGGACGATCGGACTTTGTTGTCGGAAAATTTGAGAGCAGGATCTCAAATTTTTTCCGATGGAAAAAGTCCGATGGCGCCCACACACGGTCGGATAGGACATTTTCCGTCGGAAATTCCGACCGTGTGTAGGGGGCAATAAACTTCGCTGGAGAGAGCTTCCCTTACTTCATTTATTGGAAACAAGGTTGTCAACAAAAAATTAGGAAAATTCACCAACCAAAATAGCTCAAGCTCTGTCAGATTGGATAGACATAGACAGAAATATAAAGCTATGGGGGGGTTTAGCCTGCTCCCATTTCACAAAAAAGGGGAGCTTTATTGCTGTCTTTATTGAAGCTATCCCTCGCTTCCTTTCCATCAATAAACAGGATGTAAGGGGAAATGTCCACAATGCAGAGCAGTACGAATTGACATATGGTATTAATGCCGCGTACACACGACCGGACTTTTCGACAGCAAAGGTCAGACGGAACGAATCAGTGGGACAATTTGATCGTGTGTGGGCTCCATCAGACTTTTGCTGTAGAAAAATCTGACAGATTTTAGAAATAAAACATGTTTTAAATTTTCCCGCCGTAACTCCGCTGGACCCAGTTCCTATTGAAAAATCTGCTTGTCTGTGTGCTAGTCTGACGGACAAACAACAACGCTAGGGCAGCTATTGGTCAGCTATTGGTCATCACGTTCAAATCCGTCGGACTTTAGTGTGATTGTGTGTGGCCAAGTCCGTTCATTTGGAAAGTTTGTCAGAACTCAGTCGAAAGTCCGTCAGAAAGAACGTTGGACTTAGTCCGTCGAAAAGTCCGCTCTTGTGTATGCGGCATAAGAGTCCTACACTCTGTCCAAAACAAAATTAAAAACCCAACAGTACAAGTTCTCCTTTAAGTTTTCATTTTATCATCTTACACAGTATGTATGGTATTAATTAATGATCACATTATTATCCCCATCACGCAGGGACCACCAGTGCAGGCACCGTACGTTGTGGAATTCTACAATCCAAATTTGCCACACACTAACTACAATGATTTCAGGAGAGACCAGGCGAATCTGAATACAGCTTTCTGGGTTGCAGATGACATGCAGGCTTCACACCTACCTGAAATGGCTCAACTAGATCAAGTAAATAACAGACAACCATTGTCATTTTCAAATTATGCTCATGTTCCAGAAACCTTTGAACATAGTCAAACACAGCAGTTGCAATACATACTGCCTGTAAATATGGACATTACCAACTGTGCTGCAAGATCATACCAGGCTGCTCCTTTCTTGCATACACAGGCATCGGGTGGTGCATATCCCTCAAGCAGTAACACTGAGGTAAGTGCCAGTCTCCTTCTCCATTTTTTTTACATAAAATTATGTGTACTGTAACATTGGGGAACTAGTTGGGCAAATGTTTTCTACTAGGAACCCTAATGCCTCAGATTTCTGGCCAGATTACTTTGGTTGTCTCAGCTTAGCTTCCTAGCTCTACTATCTTAAACCAGGGATCTCCAAACTTTGTAAACAAAGGGCCACTTTACTGCCCTTCAGAGTTTAAAGAGGCCGGACTGTGGTTAGTGAGAGTAGAAATTGCCCCAGCATCAGTGGTAGTAAAAAGGATTACACAGAGCCTGATGCCCCAACATCAGTGAAAGTAGACATTGGTGGTCAATGGGAGTAAAAAAATTACATAGAGCCTGTGTTCAGTAGGAGGATTAATGCCCCGTCATTGGTATTATTAGTGGAGAAATAGTGCCCCACTGTTGATATCAAAGGGAGGAATTATGGCAAACCTGTGTCAGTGGGAGAGATTGGGTTAAAGTGATATTAAAGTCTTGTTTTTGTTTTTTAAATAACAAACATGCTATACTTACCTGCTCTGTAATAGTTTTGCACAGAGCAGCCCGGATCCTCCACTTCTTGGGTCCCCCTGCTGGCTCTCCTTGGTCCTCCTTCCTGCCAAGTGCCCCTGGAGCAGGTAGCTTGCTCTGGGGGCACCCAATCAAGCTCGATCCCTAGCTACCGCTCTGTGTATCCATTCACACACCCTCCCTCTCCTGATTGGCTCACTGGTTGTGAATGGCAGCAGCAGGAGCCAATGCTGCTGTCTTAGCCACTGAGGAGTGAGAGCCCCCGAAGAGCCAAGGCTCTGGTGCACATCACTGGATCAAGATGGGGCTCAGGTAAGTATTAGGGGGACCTGGAGTGGGGCTGCTGCACACAGAAGAATTTTTACCTTCATAAATAGAATGCATGACGGTAAGAAAACCTTGAGCCTTTAAAACCACTTTAAGTTGAATGGTCCTGCTGGAAAACCTCCTTTGACCAGCGGCTTACAGCCATTCGGGTGCAGCGCTGATCAATGACTCCACGTTGTTAGCCTACGATAGCTCAGTGGGTGGTATTCCTGCATCCTGTGTACCCAGCTTTAAACCTAGTTGGGGAGAGCTTCCCTCATTTCCTTTCCTGGAAACAAGGTTATCAACATTAACAAGAAATTAGGTAAATTCACCAACTACGACATAGACAGCAATATAAGCTATAGGGGATCTAGCCTTCTCCTATTTCACAAAAAAGGAGAGCTTTATTGCTGTCTTTTTTGAAGATCCTTGCTTCCTTTCCAAGTGACCCATCAGTAGGACAGGATGTAAAGGGAAATGTCCACAATAGGACAGCTGAAAGCAGTAAAAACTGACATATGGTACCCAAAAGTTCTCCACTCTGTCCAAACCTAAAAACTTTGGCTGGAAATACTCAATAATGACTCCCCATTCTTATATGAAGATCTAATGTGCAATGTGTGTTTTTTTTTTAAATGATTTAGCGAAAGTCGGAGGACCCTCCTACAGTTGGGGAATGGATTACTAATGTTGGTAATACATTACGGACATAAAAAGTTATATATCTGCACAGAGGTTGCCTGCGCAAGTATGAAAAGTTATGGGCTCCATGATTAGAAGTCCCTGGGCTATCCCCGGTGGACCTGATCATGGACAGGTTTCTGAGGTTTAATGTTGGGTGATGTCGCTTATGGCGAAATGGGATTGTAGTGTTGATGATTTCAATGGTGCACAATATGTAGAAATTGCCCTTACTGGCGGCGACTGTTTTCTGTACAAAAAGTAAAGTGTACTGTTTGACATTGTTATTTTATGCTTTTTTTTTAGGTGGGATGTAAACTGACCATGGTAATCGGATCAGCAGCCATGATTACCATGGTCAGCACAGACAAGGGTACATAGAAACTGGCAGAATCAACCCTGTTGTGTTTACCTATCTCTCTCCAAAACTCTGAGTGCCATGTCTTTCTGCTGCTTCATTCCTCTTTCATCAACATGATAACTTCTGACAAGTTCTCTGACACAGGAGATAAAAGCAGCTGAAAATTTGTGCTGCGTAGGGAACTTAGAGATAGATAAGCAAAGATCTTGTCTATACAGACTGCAGCTCTGTAAGTTTCTTTGTTCCTCTGCCTATGTGGTGTGTGCCTTTCCTCCAATCAGCTTTCACACAGTGTATGCCAACACTCCACACCCACTGCTGAATAAGGAAACAAGATTTGTAACATGATGTTCACATTCTAAAGAGTGTAGAAAGCTAAAGACAGCAGATATACAAGTAAAACTTATGTAGGAGGATTAGTTTAATCTCTGTGTATCATCTGAGGCTGTTCACTTCACTGGGTATATGTGAGGGTTCACATCCACTTTAATGCCCCGTACACAGGAGCGGATTTTCCGTCGGAAAAATCAGGGATGATTTTTCCGACGGAATTCCGCTCAAGCTTGGCTTGCATACACACGGTCACACAAAAGTTCACTGAACTTTAGACCGTCAAGAACGCGGTGACGTACACTGCGACGAGCCGAGAAAATGAAGTTCAACTCTTCCGAGCATGCGTCAGAATTGCTACAGACGATCAGAATTTCCGATCTGAACTTTTTCCGACCGAAAAATTGAGAACCTGCTCTCAATATTTTGTTGGCTGGAATTCGGCCAGCAAAAGTCCGATGGAGCATACACACAGTCGCATTTTCTGACCAAAAGCTCTCATTGGTCTTTTGCTGGCCGAATTTCCGATCGTGTGTACGCAGCATTAGCCTCATATTGGAAAAAATAGGAATATCTGTGGAAAGCCAGCCCAACTGTAGGGGTTCTCCTGTAGGGTTTCATTTTATTATTATATACAGTACAGTATCTTGTTACTTAAAGATCACATTTTTATTCCCATCACACAGAGACCACTAATGCAGCCACCTTTCCCTATGGAGGTCTTCCATCCATATTTGCCTAACATGAACTGCGCTGATTTCAGCAGAGCCCAGGTGAATTTGGATACAGTTGTCCAGGCTGTAGAGGACTTGCAGGCTTCACAGCAGCCTGAAATGGCTCAACTAGATGTTCAAGAAAATCACAAAGAGCCGTTATCATCCTCAAATGATGGTCATGTTCCAGAAACCTTTGAACATATTCAAACACAGCAGTTGGAATGCTTACTGCCTGTAAATATGGACATCACCAACTGTGCTGCAAAATCATACCAGGTTGCTCCCTTCTTGCATACATAGGCACCAGATGTCATATCCTTCAAGCAGTACCACTGAGGTAAGTGGCAGACTCTTCCTGTTATTTTTTATTTTTTTTTGTAAATCAGATACTTTTTTATTGGAAAAAAAAAATTCCCACTAAAAGTATAAAATTACAATATCAAATTGTAAGTACAAAAAAATAAAAATAAAAAACACAACTCCATTCATACTATGCATTTTCCAGATTTTACATTCATTGTTACTTTCAAGACCTTTAAACATAACAATGGATTAATAATTACAGTTTTCATAATAACATAGTGACATTATAAAATAAGCCATTATATTCAATTTAACGATTACACCCTAACGGCTTATATGTATTGCTATCCCGTACCAGCGATCTATCCCTCTGCCTACTTTCAACAAACTCAACGGTAGACTCAACATATCTACACATACAAATTGGAGTCTAGCCATTGTGACCAGAATTTTTTTGGGCATTTCCTGAAGTTTATATGTCAATTCATCCCTTCTTAAATTAACATTAATCACATCAGACCTTTGAGCAATTGTTGGTGGGGAATTTGATATCCATTTCTGCAATATGAGTTTTCGGGCTATATACAGTGCATCCGGAAAGTATTCACATTGCTTCACTTTTTCCACATTTTGTTATGTTACAGCCTTATTCCAAAATGGATAAAATTCATTATTTTCCTTAAAATTCTAAAAACAATACCCCATAATGACAATGTAAAAAGAAGTTTGAAATCTTTGCAAATTGATTAAAAATCAAAAATTAAAAAAATCACATGTACATAAGTATTCACAGCCTTTGCTCAATACTTTGTTGAAATTAGGGATGTAGGGATGGTATTGGCCAGGTAATGAGTGGTGCCTGGTTTCCTCCAGACATGATGCTTGCCATTCGGGCCTTAAAGTTCAATCTTTGATTTATCAGACCAGAGAATTTTGTTTCTCATGGTCTGAGAGTCCTTCAGGTGCCTTTTGGCAATCTCCAAGCAGGCTGTCATGTGCCTTTTACTGAGGGGTGGCTTCCGTCTAGCCACTCTACCATACAGGCCTGATTGATGAAGTGCTGCAGAGATAGTTGTTCTTCTGGAAGGTTCTCTTCGCTCTGCAGAGAAATGCTGGATCTCTGTCAGAGTGACCATCAGGTTCTTTGTCAACTCCCTGACTAAGGCCTTTAACGAAATGTCCTACACTCTGCCTGAGTGCTTTCATCATATAATGCTTCCTCCCAGTCTGAATATAGATATCAGTTATTCCAACTGCTGACAACAAGCAAAACAAGACATTACTCATTTGCTGAACATGGACTGTTTATTAGAACAAGAATACAGTCTTATATACAGTTGAAGAGGAGGTTCCCCCCTCCTGCTCATATTACTCTAACAACACACCTGTAACCAGAAACCTAATTAACATGAGCTAGTTATCTAATCATTTACGCAGACTTGGTGACTCATACTATTGGGTAAAAGGCTTTCTAGATCTCATTAATCAGCATTCCTTTCACATACATCTGTCCACTGAGTCCCAAGCTGGCAGAGACCATCATGGCCTCCTTAATAATGGCCTTTTGCATTACATAACAGAATATCTTCCTAAATGCTTGTAGCTCCCTCCAAAAGCCTCTGTCCCAGGTGAGTCTGTCATAAGGCCCTTCTGCCCCCTTCACTCAGTTTGGCCAGACGGCCCGCTCTAGGAAGAGTCCTGGTGGTTCCAAACTTTTTCCATTTACGGATAATGGAGGCCACTGTACTCATTGGGACCTTCAATGCTGCAGAAATGTTTCTGTACCCTTCCCCAGATCTGTGCCTCGATACAATCCTGTCTCGGAGGTCTACAGGCAATTCCTTGGACTTTGTGGCTTGGTTTGAGCTCTGACATGCACTGTTAACTGTGGGACCTTATATAGACAGGTGTGTGCCTTTCCAAATCATGTCCAATCAACTGAATTTACCACAGGTGGACTCCAATCAACTTGTGGAAACATCTCAAGAATGATCCGTGGAAACAGGATGCACCTGATCTCAATTTTGAGTGTCATGACAAAGGCTGTGAATACTTATGTACATGTGATTTTTTCATTTTTTATTTTTAATAAATTTGCAAAGATTTCAAACAAACTTCTTGCACGTTGTCATTATGGGGCATTGTTTGTAGAAATTTGAGGAAAATAATGAATTGGATCCATTTTGGAATAAGGCTGTAACATAACAAAATGTGGGAAAAGTGAAGGGCTGTGACTACTTTCTGGATGCACTGTACATAGACCGCAGCCACATCACATGCATTTCAGGTGGGAGAATATCTTCTGATATAATCAAAGCTATTTTTGGATTAGAATGAACATGTGTAGTATTTAGTATTTAAAGTATCAAATATATGTTCCCAATACCGATGCAGTTTAGGGCAATGCCACACCATATGTATAAGTGTACACGTTTCGGTAGTACATCTTGGACAGTTTGTTGTAGCTACTTTACCCCAATTATGTCCTTTTTGAGGAGTATAGTGAGACCTGTGAATAATAAATAATTGGGTCAGACACTTTGAGAAGTATAAGGAGACCCTGGTCAAATTTTCCAAAGCTTGCTCCCATTCCTCATCACCAATAATCTCCAGATCCTTACGCCACCGGCCAAGACTACCACCCTGTCTACTAGCGCTAGCTGTTGTTTTTAGGGAGGAATATATGTCACCAATAAGTCCCTGTTTGGAACTCCTTGTAGATACCGCCATGGTTAAACTAGTGGAAGGGTTATATTTTAATGATAAAGTCACTGTCTGACTGCAGAGCATGTCACAACTGCAGTTACTGAAAAAATGATTTTTTAACTAGATGGTATTTCTCTGCCAGTTTATTAAATGGTTGATTGCCTAAAGCTGATGAAGAAGGACAATACCAGCCCTTTTCCACAAGTCAAAGTTTTTAAGTTTTGCTACCTCTGGTAGTAGTAAATTATTCCATATGGGCATGTATTGGGTATATCCCTCATGAGAAGTAAGTTGTTGGAAAGTGGTCCAAACGTTATGTATTAAGTGAAATGTAGAGAAGCAAAGTTTACTACTTTTAACTGCACTGGTGGCTCCACCGGAAATTTAGAAAGTATCATTTGTTGTATAGGGTCCTCACAATCTATAACATTCCAGCAATATAAATGTTGGAGTTGTGACACCAAGTAGTACAATATAGCATTGGAGACATCTAGACCACCTCCTTCCTTGGGCAGCTGCAAAACTTTCAGTCTATTCCGGGGGTGTTTATACCTCCAGATAAGGTCTCTAAAGAGGGTGTCCACCTGTCAAAAAAACAACCATACAGTACAATTATGTAGGAGATACAACAATTGTGGCATCCAAACCACCTTTACTAGATCTAATAATTACTGTTTAAGGCAGCTTGCTCAATATTTTCCCAGCCTGTTTAAGGCGCTTAAGCAATGGATCTAAATTTCTCTCTACATACTCGGACCTTTGTTACCTAGATTATCAGAATATTAGATGGAACTTGCAAGTTAAGGAATAATCGTCTAATATTTATTGCAGTAGATCTGTTTGGAATAAAACCAGACTGATCTAGTTGCACAATCTTAGAAATTACATTGGCCAATCTAGTGGCTAACACATTTGGCAATAATTTCACATCCGATGTGAGTAATATTGGGCAATATGATTCTGGATTGTTAGGGGTCTTACCAGGTTTTAATAGGACTATAATAATCGCCTCATTCATAGAGGGAGGAAGATGGCCACTCTTCAATGCTGCATTGAATACCTCTAATAATTCAGGCAACAAATTGGCTCTATACATTTTATAGACCTCCTCTGGTAATCCATCAGCACCTGGGACTTTATTATTAGGTATATTGGCAGCAGCGATCCCAAGTTCCTCTAAAGTCAGAGGTTTATCCAACGCCTCCTTATCAGCTGCAGACAGTTCTGGTAGCGTAATGGAATTAAGAAAAAGTTGCAGTTCAGCCTCTTCATAAGATACTTTTCTGCTATATAGGTCTTTAAGGAAATCGCAAAACACAGATGGGATCTCCAATGTAGTATGTGCCATTTTAGTTGAAGATTATTGTAATTCTACCACATGGGCCTAGGGTTTTTGAGCTTTTACAAGAGATGACCCGTGTTTTCCCCTTCCTCAAAAAAAGGTTGCTGGAGGAAATAATGTTTCTGCTCTGCTTTTTTACGGGAGGTTTCCACATAGGACTGTTAACTGCAGGACAGATTTGGCCACAGAGCGTTCCCAAGCCCTAGATTTATTTTTGACCTTTGAAACTTGAGATATAAATAAGCCTCTTATAAAGGCTTTTAAGGAGTCCTAATAGATCTGCTTTTAAAATTGTATGTACTATAGCATGGGGGTTCTTAACTGGGCAAATGTTTTCTGCTCAGGAACTTAATACCTTAGATTCCTGGCCAGATGACTTTTAGCTGTCTCAGCTTAGCTTCCTAGCTCTACTATCTTATACAAGGGGTCTCCAAACTTTGTAAACAGAGAACCACTTTACTGCCCTTTGGACTTTAGGGGAGCCGGACTGTGGCCAGCAGAAATAGAAGTTGCCCCAGCATCAGTGGCGATAAAAAAGTTTACATAGAGCCTGATGTCAGTAGGTGGAGGATTAGTGCCCCATCATTGGTACTAGTGAGAGTAATAGTGCCCCCCGCTGTTGGTGTCAGTGGAAGGAACTGTGCCTCATCATTGGTGTCACGGCTTTCCTAAATCCCTTTTTTTGGAATTAAAATTTTTGTTATTATTTGTAAAATAGTTTGTATCATTTTTTTTAAAAATAAAAAAGTATATAGTTGTGAGCTATAGTTAGTCCATGACTTTTTCATCATAGGCTGCCCATATATAGGCAGATAAATTGATGGGCAGGGAAATATCTGCCTGTTCTTAAATGTAATGTTGGAGCACCCAGTAACTTCTGCCTATTATTGACTAAATAGACTTCATAGTCTATTTTCTGGAACAGGTGAGCTAGGAGGTTGATTTGCTAAAGGGAAAAAGATTGTGCTCTTTGCAAGTTCAGTTGCACTCTGCAAGGGCATTTGCTCCAGATGACTTGCTTTGGGCCCATCACTATCTATAAATGGCCATTCTGTGGCTACCAATATTCAAATAAAAAACATTTTTCTTGAATCCTGTGGCTGTAATCATTTTTTTGAAAATTCAGTTTTTTAGGTTTTAAAAAGCAAACAATACAGTTACAACAATAAATTAATACAAAAACAACCCCCAAACAGGCAGTAATAAGGGTTGCGTAAAACCCAACTGCCGTCCCCAACATCCCACCACCTACCTCCTCCCTCTGTGGAATAACAGACACTCCCTGACCATACCAGAAAGTACAATAAGCAATATGATACTGTGCATACATCCAGACAGAAAGTAATATTCAAGCCCCAAACAAAGTATAGCTCCCACAGCCTGAGACAAGAGGAACTAAATCATAACAAGCTAAAAAAAACATTCATTTATATATTAAGCAAAGCATTGAAGCAGTATAAAGACCCACCATGACCAACCAAACTTATTGGCTTATATGCCCTTTGCCCAGAATAGGAGGGTGTCTATGCAGAACTACCCGTTGTATCTGTCACCAAGATCCAGCTACCCCATACCTTCTCAAACTTCCTGGGACATTTCTGATTTAGATATGCGGCCTTAAAGACCGGGAGTGGCCTAATTGCCAATCCCTTACAAGTACTTAGTGTTTGAGCCACCAGGTTCTTCCAGGGCTGTAAATATTTAACAATGATTATTTACTTTCCCCTATTTTCCAGACATGTGCTGCATCTTGAGATCATCCACTAAGTTAAGATCACAAGCACATGTTCTCTCTTGCAAATGTGCTCATGTATGCAAAAGGATGTACAATCTAGCATGATCTTGTTAGCAAAGGAGAAGGAACAGTAATTACATTTACCACAGCTTTTGTGCAGAGGCAATGACAGCTAAAGCTTTTGAGTTATTTTTTATTTCCAATAAAACTGTATATCTTGAATCCATGGCTTTTTATTATTATTGCTGTCCTAGAGCAGTCCGGAATGCAGGTCTTCTTTCCTCACTTCCTGATCTCACAGGAGACTGCTGCTGTCAGTCAAATATTGTGAGGAGGGGAGCATGGCTGAGTTATCCTGTGTGTGTCTATAGATGCACACCGCCCCGACTAGTGAGTATGCCCATATGGGTTCCCCCATAGCACACAGCTTGCTATTGAGGCACCAGCAGAATGTAGATGCTGACAATGATGGCGGAGGACTGCTAAAGTGCTATGGGACCACTCTGTGCAATATACAGTAGTTGCCCAGAGCAGGTAAGTATTAACCTCTTTGATTGTAATAAGAAAAAGAGATAAACATTAATATCACTTTAACCCCATTATACAAATTTTATAAGCCAACGATTCAAAACCTTACCCATCTCTGTATCAGTGTAGACACTGTAAATATGCAATGTAACAAACTAGGAGCACAGGGAGAAATAGGTAAAGACTAGGAAACAGGGACCTAACTTGCAGTATTTAGAATGAATTCAAAAAGGCTCCAACGAAGATAGTACAGGTTATATAGTATAAACTACTAGAAAACAAACAGATCAAGTTGAGTTCCGGACTCTCCACTAAATTATTACTACATTAGTAGAGGTTGATGTCAGTCTACAATAAAAAAAAAGTCTATGGGCACTACCAAAGAAACCAACATCAGTGACGTGTTATTATACTTCTGATAATGGAGCGATTGGTAGAGGGATTACTGGATCCAACATTTGACACACAAGAGATAACATACAGGTCCCAGGAAGCAACACGCAGTGGATGGATCCACAAGTTCCATTACAAGCCTCAACAAACAACATACAACTGAGCACCAACCATGAACAATGGTCACTTACTGGATGCCCCCTTGCTTCTTTGGCTCTCCATACAGAGAGAGGACCTTGAACAGCGATGGCAATCACCAGCTTAGTTCTACATAGTTAATCTGGTTGAAAAAAAGACACAAGTCTATCCAGTTTAACTAACAAAGAAAAAGAAAAAAACGCACAAATCGTAAACCTCCATATACACAATTCTATACTCACAGTTGATCCAAAGGAAAGCAAAAAAAAAAAAAAAACAGAATCCAATTGCTCCAGTTGGGAAAAAAATTCCTTCCTGAACCCACAAGAGGCAATCGGATATTCCCTGTATCTACTTTACCTATACATATTAGTATCCAGTTATATTATGGGCAATTAAGAAAGAATCCAGGCCTTTTTTAAAACAGATCTAGTGAGCTGGCCAGAACCAGTTCTTGAGGGAGTCTATTCCACATTTTAACAGCTCTTACTGTGAAGAAGACTTTCCATATTTGGAGATTACATTTCTACCTGCTCAGCACTTTCATAAAAGTATTCATGGGGGGTGGGGCTGGCATCGGAGACACATGCATAGCCTAATACTGTGCAACAAGTTGGAATTTTTGTTGCATGGAATAATTTCCCAATCTGGTAATTTTTAAGAACAACTATCATCTCATGTACTGTATATGAGATAATATGTCATGAATGTTTTTTTTTGCTTTTTCTCCACAGACCGCACCACTGTAGAAGAAGAACTCTCAAGTTTCCTAAAGAAAATAGAGAAAAGTGATGTGATGCTGGAGTATTCGTTTACTGAACTACACACATTTTATTGACAGTTGCAAATTGTAGACAAAAACTAAGTCTAACTTATTCATTGCTTGATAAATAGTTTAATTTGTATTGCTACCGAAAGTTTACAAACTTAGCATTATTTAGAGCAGTTACAACATAGTTATATGGTTTCAGTTTAATTAAAGCAGAAAAGCAGAACTCCAGACAAAACATGTTTTTCAATTTTGAATATAGTAGGAAAGAACTAGAACTTCTCCCTGTGAGCATCCATGAACAGCAATGGAAGGGAGGGGAAATCTCCACCTCAATTTTATGCAAAAACAAGGTTTTTATTGCTGTCGGAGAGATAGATATATTGCTTCTCACTTCCTGGATGGATGTGCACCTGTCACAAACACAGGAAGTGGGGGGAAATCTTTCCAATGGGAATATAGCATTAGCAACCTGACAGAGGTTTCCTACTTTACCCCAAAAAAAATAGAGTTCCACCATAAGAATAATTCCACTAAGCACCATTTTACTATATTATTAACATTGTACCATAGCCATTTTAGAAACACATCAACTCTTTCCCTAAAGTTTTAAACTCCTCCTCCTATACATAGGTAGATCAAGCTGCTTGAGACTTCATCTTAACTGTGGGCAGCCCAGTCTATACAATATTGGGTGTGCTTAGTAATGACCAACATTTTAAAGATATGGACTTTCCAAGTAGGTGCCATCAAACTGTATCATTTAAAGATCAGTGGATGAGAGGATCAGGACGTAAGCAATGTAATTGCTGGTTATTCATAACGTGAACTACAGTAAACTTTGCCTGCACATAATTTGAACATAAATGTTTATCTGTGCATTTTGTGGGGTCCACATGCCATGTAAGGTAGGTTCACATAAGTTTCAAAATGTGGTGCTTGGCACTTTTCATTGCCCTTTTTAGATTTGCAGTTTCAGAAGTTGAGATTTGCTTTTCCATTGATTTCAAGCCCTTCGACTTGGAGAGCATTCTCTATGCAGGACATATGGGGCTTAACATGGCAATGGAAGGGGTTTCTGCATCCAGTACTGAACTTTCTTTGTTTAGCAGTCCTTCATTTTTGCATGACACTTTGTAGATGCTAACAACTCTAAACATTTTCATGTGTTCTGAAAAACAACATCCTCAGTACTCTTTCAGAAAATAATTAATATATTAGAATATATGTATTCTTTACCCTCCTGCTCCATTTGGCGCTAAGATAGGTAATTCTGGAAGAGTTGTCCAAATTAGTAATGATACACACAACCTGCTTGAGATGTCTGGATCCTAGGAATTTTTTTTCCCTCTAATTAGAACAGCTATGAAAACCATCAACGCGGTTCTTGACTGCTAATAACCACTTTTATCAGCTATGGTGTTAAGCAACTTCTCACTTTAAGCTGCCTGGTGCATAGAAGATTCGCCTTGCAAGATAACAGCTCATAGCAAGAAGTTGACATACACCATACCCGATAAAGTGTGTGCCAGGAAACTCATTGAAGGTGTTTTTAACTATTTTTAGAGCGTCACTGTAGATACAGTACCACTGCTACAGAGCATATATTTAATTTACAGCAAGAAAAAAAGGAGTGTTTTGGCCCAAATTTTTAAATGCGCATAAAAATTGTTTCCTCACGATCCAGACATCTGAGACAATACACATGGGGCTCTTCCAATAAAGCTAAAGTGTTTCATCTCTCCTTTTTTCTGTCATGTTTTACCTCAAGGATCTTTTCTTGAGGATTTTTTCAGAAGCAACCTGCTAGGGAAGCATATTTTAAATTTCTATAAAGCAAGGTGATTTGGGTAGTCTAAGGATAAAGAAGAGCTTTTGATCTTTTTAACTTTCAAAACTTAAGCATCAAGGCTTCTTAATACAAGAAAGGATAATTCAAAAAAACACTCAACAGCAGCCAGAGCATCAAAAAACCTTTGTTGAGGGTAAAAGAGTTTTATACATGTTGTAGTAATATTAATGAGTTTTAGTAAAAATGAACGTACACAAAGGAAGTGGTTTAGTTCACTTTTTACATACAGATGCCCAAGGATCCTAAGATTTCTATTGATATCAGTCTCCTGTACTTTCCTGTACAACTAATTTGATACAAGGTTAAGGAGAGTCAACATTAGAAGAGGCCTAGGAACAGGGTTATCAGAGGTTGCAAGTGTTCTGGACCCCGGCTCTGGGGGAGCTCATTGATCCTACCTACCCATATACACACTCTTCAGGATCATCACATGTACAGATAAGTTGTACAGATAAGTCAGCTGAGAAAGGACATACTTTATTGGGGGGGGGGGGGGGAGTTATATTAGTTGGAGGGATTAGGAGGACAGGTCATTGCCATACTTTCCAACAGGTGTCTTGAACCGCAACACTGTCTGAAACAAAACTTTTCACTGTTAGGAAATTTCACATTTATGTATTTAATTGTTTAAAACTTCTTGTTTAAGGGTCCCAACCAACAGCTCAGTTTTTTGATGTGACACATCTTTGGCCATAGATACTCATGGAAATCAGTCTGAATTTGCTCAGAAAGTGAATTGAGACCCTTTTTGAAATGGATATTTACAGTATTACAGTGGGTTTCTCAGAGAACTCAGTTGTCACTATTGATAGTATAAGTGATTTACTGTAGGTGTCTTTAGTCAACCTGGACGCTGAGTCTTTTTCACAAAACTTCCCTTAAAGCTTGACAATCGGGTAAGATTGATGTTAGTACAGACAAGATTTTAATGTTGATGTGCAGTGTCAGTTAATTCTGCTATATGTAATACATATTGCATGTGTTTATTAAAGTTATTTTAACCAACATTTAAAAGAGTCTACCTGTATGATTTTTGCCCATATACATTTTTAACATTGACTCATAAAATTTCATTTTTTTTGGAGTTTACTGTCATAAAAAGTAAACTTGCTCGACATTATATAAGGATCCAAACATGCAAAGCAAAGTGCAAGAAACAATCATACTTAACCTTTTACAAAGCTGTCTATGTTCATCCAAGAGATGGACTCTCAATTCTGACTTTATTTCAGAATAATTCTAATTTGACACAGTAAACACAAACTGTCAACTATTGCTACTGCATATATTAGCCTAATGCCCCATACACGAGCGGATTTTCCGTCAGAAAAAACTTGGATGTTTTTTTCCGACGGAATTCCGCTCAAGCTTGGCTTGCATACACACGGTCAAACAAAAGTTCGACCGTCAAGAACGCGGTGACGTAACACTACGACGAGTTAGTTTTAAGTTCAATGCTTCCGAGCATGCGTCAAATTGTTTCCGAGCATGCGTAGGAATTTTGCGCGTCGGAATTGCTACAGACAATCGGAATTTCCGATCGGAACTTTTTCCAACCAAAAAATAGAGAACCTGCTCTCAATCTTTTGCTGGCGGGAATTCCGCCAGCAAAAGTCCCATGGAGCCTACACACGGTCGTAATTTCCTACCAAAAGCTCACATCGGACTTTTGCTGGGGGAATTTCCGATTGTGTGTACGGGGCATTAGACTAAACCATAAAGGAAATGGGAGTTTGATCAGTAGGACTGAAAATGAATTGGAAAAGAAAAAAAAAGTAATACAAAAATGTCAGTTCCAACCCTTAATGATCATAAATGTAAAGGAGGGATTTATTTTTGCCATTATGTAGCATAATTTGCCCTGCAAGTATGACTATATTGAATGGGAGTTTGTCACGTACCTGGTGGTGCGAGCCCGAGATTGCAGGGAGAGGCCTCCCTTGCGTCTCCCACTCCTGGTCCCCTGGCGTGGGAACAGGAGAGCCAGGAGTGAGGAGGAGCACGGGTGCCTGGCAGGATCAACAGACCGGTGAGCAGGAAGCAGGTTAGCAGAGCTGGCAGGATCTTTGGCAAGCAGGCTCACAGGTAAACTGGATAGCAGAGCTGGCAGGATCTTGGGCAAGCAGGCTCACAGGTAAACTGGATAGCAGAGCTGGCAGGATCTTTGGCAAGCAGGCTCACAGGTAAACCGGATAGCAGAGCTGACAGGAACTGGACAACGGCTTGGCAAGCAGGTTCACAGGTAAACTGGATAGCAGAGCTGACAGGAACTGGACAACGGCTTGGCAAGCAGGTTCACAGGTAAACTGGATAGCAGAGCTGACAGGAACTGGACAGCGGCTTGGCAAGCAGGTTCACAGGTAAACTGGATAGCAGGGCTGAAGCAGGCTCACAGGTAAACCGGATAGCAGAGCTGACAGGAACTGGACAACGGCTTGGCAAGCAGGTTCACAGGTAAACTGGATAGCAGAGCTGAAGCAGGTTCACAGGTAAACTGGATAGCAGAGCTGAAGCAGGCTCACAGGTAAACCGGATAGCAGAGCTGACAGGAACTGGACAACGGCTTGGCAAGCAGGTTCACAGGTAAACTGGATAGCAGAGCTGACAGGAACTGGACAGCGGCTTGGCAAGCAGGTTCACAGGTAAACTGGATAGTAGGGCTGAAGCAGGCTCACAGGTAAACCGGATAGCAGAGCTGACAGGAACTGGACAACGGCTTGGCAAGCAGGTTCACAGGTAAACCGGATAGCAGAGCTGACAGGAACTGGAAGCAGGACACAGAACCACTGAATGGGCTGGAGACCAACAGGTGATCAGGTTCGTTACAGGAATCAGACTGCAAACTGGACAGAGACTTTGCAGGGAACCAGAGTTCATCAAAGAAGTCAGGTAATGAATCTGAACTGGGAGCAAGGTACAATGGATCAGGCAGGAGGATGGTCATAGGAAGCCGGGGTCGGGTACAGGCAGAAAGCTGGATAGTCTATGGCAAGCCGGGTCAAGGAACAGATATAACAGGATCAGGTTTTATTACACCACAACGCTGTAGAGCAGACAGCAAAGACCGTCTGCACAGGTCAGGCTTAAATAGGCCGGCTGGTGCTAACTAGAGCGCGCGCCCGTCTCCCTGTGCGCGGTTGTGCACGTGCCCGCGCCCGGGCGCGCATGCGCATGCGCAATGGAATCTGAGGGCCGGGACGGCCCGGGTTTAAGTTTCTGGCAGGATCTTCATGACAGAGTTAGAGATGAAAGGTCTTTGCTTTGCCAAAATGAAGCTCCTATCACAGGGGATGCCTCAAATTAGATACAGTGCCTTAAAAAAGTATTTATACCCCTTGAAATTTTCCACATTTTGTCATGTTACAACCAAAATGTAAATATATTTCTTTGGGATTTTATGTGATAGACCAACACAAAGTGTCACACAATTGTGAAGTGAAAGGAAAATGATAAATAGTTTTCAATTCTTTTACAAATATGTGAAAATTTGGCGTGCATTTGTATTCAGCCCCCTACATACTTTGTAGAACCACCTTTCACTTCAATTACAGCTGCAAGTCTTTTTGGGTATGTCTCTACCAGCTTTGCACATCTAGAGAGTGACATTTTTGCCCATTCTTCTTTGGTAAATAGCTCAAGCTCTGTCAGACTGGATGGATAGCATCTGTGAACAGCAATTTTCAAGTCTTGCCACAGATTCTCAATTGGATTTAGGTCTGGCATTTGACTGGGCCATTCTAACACATGAATGTGCTTTGATCTAATCTATTCCATTGTAGCTCTGGCTGTATGTTCAGGGTCGTTGTCCTGCCCCAGTCTCAAGTTTTTTGCAGACTCTACCTGTGATAGGTAGTGAGGAGTGAAATCAAAAATTGACACCCTAATGTCCCATACACACGATAGGATTTTCCTATGAAAAATGTATGATAGGACCTTGTCGGAAATTCCGACCATGTGTAGGCTCCATCACACATTTTTCATAGGAATTTCCGGCACACAAAATTTGAAAGCTGGTTCTCAAATTTTCCGACAACAAAATCCGTTACAATCGTGTGTACACAATTCCGACGCACAAAGTGCCACGCATGCTTGGAATCAAGCAGAAGAGCAGCACTGGCTATTGAACTTAATTTTTCTCGACTCGTTGTACGTGTTGTACGTCACGCGTTCTTGGCGTTCGGAATTTCCGACCAACTTTGTGTGACCGTGTGTATGCAAGACAAGTTTGAGCCAACATCCGTCGATGAAAAAAACATGAATTTTGTTGTCGGAAATGCCTATCGCGTGTACAGGGCATGTACACGGTCCTGTACATGGTTAAGTTCCTAAAAAGTCTCACACATGAGGTATCCCCATACTCAGGAGAAGCAGCATAATGTATTTTGGGGTGTTATTCCACATATAACCATGGCACGTGTGAGTAATATATCATTTGGTGACAACTTTGTGTCATTTTTTTTTTTGTCATTTTTCAATCACGTGACAAAAAAATAAAATATTCAGTGGGCTCAACATACCTTTTCAGAAATTTTCTTGGGGTGTCTACTTTCCAAAATGGGGTCATTTGGGGGGGTTTGTACTGCCCTGCCATTTTAGCACCTCAAGAAATGAGATAGGCAGTCATAAACTAAAAGCTGCGTAAATTCCAGAAACCTAGTTTGTAGACGCTATAACTTTTACGCAAACCAATAAATATACGCTTATATACATTTTTTTTACCAAAGACATGTGGCTGAATACATTTTGGCCTAAATGTATG
Source organism: Lithobates sylvaticus (assembly GCA_028564925.1). Classification (NCBI taxonomy): domain Eukaryota; kingdom Metazoa; phylum Chordata; class Amphibia; order Anura; family Ranidae; genus Lithobates; species Lithobates sylvaticus. The sequence goes on from CM053027.1 coordinate 130,548,316, forward strand.
ACTAAATATGAGTTTATTGGATTTTTTTTATAACAAAAAGTCTAAAATATAATTTTTTTTCAAAATGTTCAGTATTTTTCCGTTTATATCGCAAAAAATAAAAATCGCAGAGGCAATAAAATGCCATCAAAAGAAAACAAATTTAATTTGGGTACAACATTGCATGACCGCGCAATTACCAGTTAAAGCAGCGCATTGCCAAATTGTAAAAAGTGCTCTGGTCATTGAGCAGCCAAATCCTCCAGGGCTGAAGTGGTTAATACACTGCATGAAGTGTATTAGAATCAGTACACCACCGAATGCACTGTAGATATAGGCTACACTGGATGCAGAGTATATATATGTATAAGACTGTATATATATATATATATATATATATATATATATATATATATATATATATATTAATACACTGCCTGCACTGACTGACTGACACTGAATATATAGTCTATGCTAAATGCAGAGTGTATATATATATATATATATATATATATATATATATATATATATTAGACTGACTGTATATATATATATATATATATATATACTATATATATATATATATATATAATATATATATATATATATACGCCAACAACACTATACATGGCCGCCGTGTAAGCAGCCTTATGTGGGGCGTGGACTTTGGCCAATTATGGCTCTCTTAGCAGAGCTCACTGTGATCGCAGTGCATTGCTGTATGATGATTGGCCAAAGCATGCAGGTCAGGTGCATGCTTTAGCCAATCATCATACAGCAATGCACTGCGATCTCGCAGTGCATTATGGGGCGTTCCGTGGAGCTTGAATTTCCCGAGAACGCCCCATAATGTTTGGTGTTCTGCGAACGGGCGAACACCCGATGTTCGAGTCGAACTTATGTTTGCCCCAAACATCGAGCTCATCCCTACTGACTAGTAAAGCAAGGAAGGCAGGAAATACAGTATATGAGGAAAATATTGGCCTAATATACAGTTAGATCCATATATATGTTTGAAAATAGGCACAAATTTTTTTAAGATCAGGTGATTGACTCGGCCATTGCAGAATATTTCACTTCTTTTCATTCAAAAGCTCCTGGATTGCTTTTGCAGTGTGTTTTGGATTATTGTCCATCTGTACTGTGAAGCGCTGTCCAATTAACTTTACTGCATTTGGCTAAATCCTTGCTGACAATATATCAACACTGCAGAATTCATACGGCTGCTTCTGTCTTCTGTTACATCATCAATAAACACCACCACTGACACTGCCTCCACCATGTTTTACAGATGACGTTGTGTGCTTTGGATCATGAGATGTTCCACACCTTCTCCACACTTTTCCAGAACTGGTCTGGCTTTTTTAGATGTTTTTTGGCAAAGTCTAATCTGGCTTTTCTATTCTTCAGGCTTATGAATGGTTTGCACCTTGTGGGGAACCCTCTGTATTTGCTCTCATGAAGTCTTCTCTTGATTGTAGACTTTGACAATGATACGCCCACCTCCTGGAGAGTGTCCTTCACTTGTCTTGATGTTGTGAATGGGTTTTTCTTTACCATAGATCCTGCAGTCATCCATCACTGTTGTCTTCCGTGGATGTCCAGGCCTTTTTATGTTGCTGAGCTCACCAGTGTGTTCTTCTTTCATCAGAATGTACCAAATTTGGCCACTCCAAATGTTGCTGCTATCTCTCTGATGAATTTGTTTTGTTTTTGAAGCCTTATAATGGCCCGTTTCACTTGCATGGACAGCTCCTTTGAATGCATGATGTAGGTTCACAGCAATAGATTTCAAATGCAAATACCACACTTAGAATCAACTCCAGACCTTTTACCTGCTTAATTGATGAATAAATACTAAAGGAGTAGCCCACACCAGGCCATGAAACAGCTTTTGATTCAATTGTCCAATTTACTTTTGGTCCCTTGAAAAATGGGGGATGGTTATTCTTAAGAGCTGTAATTCCTAAACCCTTCCTCCGATTTGGATGTACATACCCTCAAATGAAACTTGAGAGTGTGCACTTTCAGCTCATATCCATTATATAACTATAGCTTGAGTATGTTTTGGTAAATACCTAAAACCTATTCACCCCCTTGGCTTTTTTTTTTTAACAAGAAAAACCCCCTTGGCTTTTTACCTATTTTGTTACATTACAGCCTTTAGTTCAATGTTTTTTTAATCTGAACTATATGTGATGTATCAAAACATAGTCTAAGTAAAATTAGAAAAATATATACATAAAACTATTTTTCAGAATCTGTCATTACATATACACACCTTTTTGAAAGGCCCCAGAAGCTGCAATACCTAAGCAAGAGGCACCACTAACCATACACTTCCACGAAAACCAAGGAACTCTCCAAACAAGTAAGGGGCAATGATGTTGAGAAGTACAAGTCAGGTTTAGGTTATAAAAAAATATCCAAATCTTTGATAATCCCTAGGAGCACCATCAAATATATCATAACCAAATGGAAAGAACATGGCACAACAGCAAACCTGCCAAGAGATGGCTGCACACCAAAACTCACGGACAGGGCAAGGAGGGCATTAATCCGAGAGGCAGCACAGAGACCCAAGGTAACCCTGGAGGGTTCCACAGCAGAGACTGGAGTATGTGTACATAGGATGACAAGCCGTATGCTCCATAGAGTTGGGCTCTAAGGCAGAGTGGCCAGAAGAAAACCATTACTTTCAGCAAAAAACAAAATGACACGTTTTGAATTTGCGAAAAGGCATGTGGGAGACTCCCAAAATGTATGGAGGAAGGTGCTCTGGTCTGATGAGACTAAAATTTTACTTTTTGGCCATCAAAGAAAACGCAATGTCTGGTGCAAACCCAACACATCACATCACCCAAAGAACACCATCCCAGTGAAACATGGTGATGGCAGCATCATGCTGTCAGGATGTTTTTTAGCAGTCAGGACTGGGAAACTGGTCAGAGTTGAGGGAAAGATGGATGGTGCTAAATACAGGGATATTCTTGAGCAAAACCTGTACCACTCTGTGTGTGATTTGAGGCTAGGACGGAGGTACATGTTCCAGCAGGACAATGACCCCAAACACACTGATAAAGCAACACTTGAGTGGTTTAAGGGGAAACATGTAAATGTGTTGGAATGGCCTGGTCAAAGCCCAGACCTCAATCCAATATAAAATCTGTGGTCAGACTTAAAGATTGCTGTTCACAAGCGCAAACCATCCAACTGGAAGGAGCTGGAGCAGTTTTGCAAGGAGGAATGGGCAAAAATCCCAGTGGTAAGATGTGGCAAACTCATAGAGACTTATCCAAAGTGACTTGGAGCTGTGATAGCTGCAAAAGGTGGCTCTACAAAGTATTGACTTTAGGGGGGTGAATAGTTATGCACATTGACTTTTTATGTTATTTTGTCCTATTTGTTTTTTTTTATTATTATTGTGAAGCAAACATCTTCAAAGTTGTGGGCATGTTCTGTAAATTAAATGATGCAAATCCTCAAACAATCCATGTTAATTCCAGGTTGGGAGGCAACAAAACACGAAAAATGCCAAGGGGGGTGAATATTTTTGCAAGGTACTGTATATGGACCTAACTGTAAATATTGTTATCAGCGTGTAATACTACATTGAAAATGTAGTTTTAGTGCCCAGTATGTACTACAGGTGGTTGTTTCCTACTTACACAATGTTTTGCCTTGCTATTCCTTGTATCTTATTGTAAGTCTGCTGGATAAGGCCTGTTTGACTGGAAAAAAAAGTTACTGCTGTCTTTAATGACATGAAATGTTCCCAGTAGGCAGAGAACAACTGACTTTTGCCGAGGCATTAGATTATATGACGGAGATGGAAAACATGCCACAAAAAACCACAGACCACAAAAAAATAAATATTGCAAGACAAAGGCATAATGAGCTAGTATGCATAGCATACTAGCTCATTATAAAATACTCACCTTAGATTGAAGCCCCCGCTGCAGTCCCGGCTTACTGTTCGGCCCGGCTACATGATTTCTGGAGTTATTTCCAGGTATCGCGGGCACCGGCACTGTGATTGGCCGGAGCTGCGATAATGTCACTTCCACGCATGCGCTCGGGAGCCGGCGGTAATGGCACTTCATCTGAATCAACGGCATGAACGAGCCGTTGCTTCAGTGCGCATGTACCAATGACGTCGGCACATGCTGATACAGGGGATATCAGGTTTAGAAGATATCCACGGTAGCTACAGGTAAGCCTTACTATAGGCTTACCTGTAGTGAAAAGTGGTTGTAAAGGGTTTACAACCACTTTAATTTTAATTAAAAAAAAAATAGAAAACTGTTTCCATCTTTGTGGGGCTGTAAATGGAACTGAGGCCATTCCAACCAGCTGCCCCACACTCCCTGTCCACTCACTGTTAAGGAAAAGGCGCCAGATCAAGCACACAACACATTCAGCCTCTTCCCTCTTGGGAAGGAGATGTCAGAGGTGGACGGGCAGTGAGGGCAGGGAGGGGAAGCCCTCAGAGCCATCAGTGACTGCTTGTCACAGCCGCGGCCACCAGTTCCCTGGCCTCGCTCCAGCAGGCCACAAAGCTGCGGCCTCAATTACTGGCATGGCATCTTAGTCCACACACCCGCGTGGGGGGGGGTCGCATGGGGACAAGACATCTGCCGCAGTATAGCCCAGGCACCAGGCTGCTAATTCTAGTCGCCAATGTGACCTGGCACCTGGGGTTTGTTGAGCCCTGATTTAAGCTGTTTACACACCACCTCAAGACTTTGTTGGCGCTAGCAAGGAAGGACAGATTGGTAACTCTCCGTGAGTGTGACTTTTTATGAAGATTGAAAATTCTAAATCTTGTTAGGAACTGGATTCTACAAAACAATATGATACAGCTATAAAAAGCATGTTTTCACTATGGGGCAGCCTTTTCTAATTTGAAAGAAGGTGGGGTAGTTAACATAGTATTCAGGTAGTAGTGTCCATGGAGTTGGTCCTTGATACGTTTTTTAGCAATAAACGCTTTAGCTTCTCTTGTACCAAATAAACATAACTAGTGATACCCCATAAAAGACTCATAACAAGTTGTTTTACTGAGTTTTCACATGACTTTCACTTTTAAATGAGAAGATCTGTGTAGTTCACATTTGAAAATGGAATTACAACATGAACAAATTGCTACAGAAAACATGTTTGTTTTTCTGCTCTTGTAAACTAATTACTTTTTATTTTTTAACGCTTACATAAATAAAGCTTGATTTAAAAAAATACTTCCAGGTAGGTTTCACAAGAATAACTGAAGATGTGTACTGGCTGGATGTGTGTTCCTTTTACAATGTGGAACTTTGATTACAAATAAAGGATCATTCTGTTATACTACTGTTGCAGATTACATTGACACCAGGTGTGAGTCAATATACCATCAATACCTCAAAGAATACCTCAAAGAATCACGTTTGTGTTTTGTTACCAGGAACGCTCATCCGTAAACTAAAAAGGGGGGTTATTGTTATTACAAAATCTAGACGAAATGACTCGGAAAGGTAAGACAGATCACAGTGAGCGTGCCTGGGCTAGCGGATATGTTAACATTTCCAAAAAAAGCTTTTTCTTGTAGCTATATGTTTAGTTGGTTTACCGCCCACCCTTATCAATGGTTTTATTCATATTCTACAAAGATTTTTACTTTCACTGTGGTCATCCAACTGGGTCATTTGAAAGCCTTTTTTTAGTAGTCTTTGAACATAAAATGGAACAGATTTTCAATGTGTTATTTTTTTTAATATTTACTGTGTTCTTTATGAGGTTAGCAATTTGATGTTTCCAGGGTGTCTAAATAAAAAATGCAAGCTCAGTTGTCAAGTTTTGGTTTCAGTTTACATATTGTACTCTGACATGGGGACACCTGGCAGGGTGCTTGTAACAATGTCATGGACCAATAGGCTCAAAGGTTCCTCAGAATGACTTTGCTACTCACATACATTTGAGCAACAGGCCCAACCATCTCACCGAATTGATGGTTTCCTTGAGTACAGGTCTTCCAACCCTGTCAAAGAAAAGGAAACGAAGAGTTTCTATGGTTTCTTTATCTCAGCTGAAGGTAAAAAAACATGATAATTGAGATAAGTAGGAAGGCAAGTTGCCTAGACCTAAACTCCATTTAGATTTATATATATATATATATATATATATATATATACACTTTGTCACCAAAAGTATAAGGACACCTGCCTTTACACGCACATGAGTTTTAATGACATCCCAGTCTTAGTCCGTAGAGTTCAAAATTGAGTTGGCCCACCCTTTCTATGGGAATGTTTGACTATTCTTCCAGAAGCGCATTTGTGAGGTCAGGCACTGATGTTAAAGAGAAGGCCTGGCTCGCAGTCTCTGCTCTACTTCATCCCAAAGGTGTTCTATTGGGTTGAGGTCAGGACTGTGTCAAGTTCCTCAACCTCAAACTTGCTCATCCATGTCTTTATGGACCTTGTTTGTGCTCTGGTCCAAATCATTTGGTGGAGGGTGGATTTTGGTGTGGTGTTGTTCTTCAGGGGTTGGGCTTGGCCCCTTAGTTCTAGTAAAGGGAACTCTCAAGGCATCAGCATACCAAGACATTTTTGACAATTTCCTTTTCCCAACTTTGTGGGAACAGTTTGGGGATGAAAAAATACATAATAAATAAATAAAATAAAAAACAATATATAACCCAATTTTTTTGTAAAACATGAAGGATGATGTTGTGAGTAAATAGATACCTAAGATGTCATGCTTTAAAATTGCGCATGCTCATGGAATGGCGCCAAAATACGTTACTTAAAAATCCATGTAGGCGATGCTTTAAAAGGTTTTACAGATTACCAGTTTAGAGTTACAGAGGAGATCTAGTGCAAGAATTATTGTTCTCACTCTGACGTTCCTGGCGATACCGCACATGTGTGTTGCGAAACACTGTTTACATATGTGGGTGTGACCTGCGTATGCGTTCACCCCTGCGCACGAGCCAAGCACTTAAAAAAAAATGTACATTTATTTTATTACTTTTTTTTAATTATTACACTGTCCCTTTACATTTTTTTTTTTTACCACTTTCTGAAATGTAAACATCTCTTTTGACAACAATAAAACATGACAGGTCCTCTTTAAGGAGAGATCTGGGGTCAGTAAGACACCACATCTCTCCTGTACAATGGAAAGCATTAGATAAAAAAAAAAACATTGATGTAATGCTTAAAAAAATGGTCTTGTTTACATCAGCCTTGAAAGTGGCATCATGACGTTGCTCTGGCCCTGCTAGGCCATAGGGATGAGAGGAGGCCATTTTTCCTGTGCTCATTTCTGTGTCCAACCGCTACCAGTACCAGATCAGTTCCCAATCTGTCAGGTAAGCCCGAGAACCAATGGAAAACAGCTGGGGGGGCGACGACCTATCCCACCTCTTCTAAAAGTGATTCAGTGGATAATCAACCACTCGGTTCATTTTTAACAGAAAGACTGGCGTCTACTACCGGGGTTATGGCATCTAGCTGCAGCCATAACCACACTATTAAACGTCTAAGTAATGACCTATTTTCCCAGTTAGGCGGTTGCCAAGTGGTTAATGCAGCAGATGAAAGACACATCATGCTTACTCCCCTTCAACATCAAAAGATGTCCAGAAGTGCCATCAGCACAGAACTGGCATAAACCAGTGGAACCCTGGTACACCCATCTACTGTCTGGTGAAGCCTGGCTAGAATCGGTCTTCTTGGAAGAATTGTAGGCAAAAAGTCATACCTCCAACATGGAAATGGCTGAGTTTTAACTACGGGTATGCATGAAAACATAAGAACTTGGGTGCAAAAAAATGGCAGCAGGACTGATGAGTCAAAATTTTAAATATTTGGCTGTAGCAGATGGAAGTTTGTTTTGCCGAAGAAGAATGTTGGAGAATCCTTGAAAGTTTGGGGCTGCATTTCTGCAAATGGAGTTGGAGATGTGGTCATGATCAATGGTGTCCTCAGTGCTGAAAAAAAAAACAGGCAGAGAGACCTGTGATTGGCCCCAAATTTATTCTGCAGCAGGACAATGACCCTAAACAATGTCATTAAGAACTATCTTCAGTGTAATAAAGAACAAGGAATCCTGGAAATTATGGTTTGGCCTCCACAGAGCACTGATCTCAACATCATGGAGTCTGTCTGGGATTATATGAAAAGACAGAAGTATTTGAGGCAGCCTACATCCACAAAAGATCTGATATTAGGTCTCCAAGATGTTCGGAACAACCTACCTACCGAGTTCCTTCAAAAACTGTGTGAAAGTTTACCTAGAAGAATGGATGCTATTTGAAGGCAACGGGTGGTCCACCAAATATTGATTTGGATTTCTCTTCTGTTCATTTACTTTCCATTTTGTTAATTGATAAAAATAAACTATTAACACTTCTATTTCTGAAAGCATTCTTAATCTAAAGCATGTTTTCACACCTGCCTAGTACAGTAATATATATTATTTGTGTTAAAACACAAATGCTCCTTTGTGGTTTAAAACTGATTGTGTCGTCCTAGACTGGAGTAATTGGCTTCAGAATTCTGTTATTTTTACCGCATAATGCACACAGGACAGGAAGTGATGAGATATCTGATGCTCAGAGGATGTGGCCTGTTAATTAAAGTGATAATAAACTCAAAACCAAAATTGTAAAATATTGCAGCTTACCAATCATTAGATGTGGTAGCTGCAATAGTATCCTTTTTTAGGCTTTTTCCCCATCTGTTTTCACCCGGTGATCTGACCAATAACACACCTCCTGTGATAGAGTGCCCCCACTCTGGATGAATGAACACAGAGACACCTTTGGACAGCAGCATTGTCAGTCCGAGGGAAGGGTAGTGTAATGCCGCGTACACACGAAGGGGTTTTACCCGCGGGATTGTCCGCTGGACTCGAGTCCGCCGGACAGTCCGATCGTGTGGGGGCCTTCGACTGACTTTTTTCCCCAAAAGTCCGGCGGACTAGGTTTTAAGTTTTGTTTTAAAATTATCCGCTGGACTTGGCAGTCCGGCGGACAATACGGCCGTCTGTAGTATGGTCCGGCGGACCAAAAAGGACGCATGCTCAGTAGCAAGTATTTTTCTAGTATTTTTCTTTTTCTAGTCCCGTCGTACGAGCTGTACATCATTGCGTGAACCGCCGGACTTTTAGTGTGATCGTGTGTGGTCAAGTCCGTTCGCTTTCAAGTCCGCCGAAGCCCAGCTGGACTAAGTCCGATCATGTGTACGCGGCATAAGGATGACTAGCAGATTTAGATACACTAACAAATTGAAGCCAAACTCCAGCTCACACTTTATACAGTAAGCAGTTACAGCAAACTGTTTTGTTCCTTTTGGGATAAAGGTTTTACATAAATAAATAAAAGCTGATCCTTTTAAGCACCCCTGTCAGTGGTAAATGGTGTGTCTCAACCCTATATGGCTGGGTTCACACTAAGGCCCCTTTCACACTGGGGCGGGGAGCCGCGGTGACGGTAAAGCAGCGCTGCTTTACCGTCGTTTTAACCGCGGTTTTCGGCCGCTCGCGGTGCGGTTTTAACCCCCGCGAGTGGCCGAAAAGGGGTTAAAGACCCCCGGCAGAGCGCCGCCGTATCGGCGCTTTGCGGCGGTATTGCCGCGGTTTCACCGCGGTGTCCCATTCTAATCAATGGGAAGGAGCGGTATAGGAGCGGTGAACACACCGCTCCTATCCCGCTCCAAAGATGCTGCTAGCAGGACTTTTTTTGTCATCCTGCTAGCGCACCGCTCCAGTGTGAAAGCCCGCCGGCTTTCACACTGGAGTTAAAGGGGCCGGATTTTTTCATGCGGTGAACAGGCGCTATTTTTAGCGCTGCACCGCATGAAAAACGCCCCGGCTCGCAGCAGTGGGTCCCGTGCGTCCCTGTTCTCCGTTAGGTAGGAATTTTTGCCTGAATTCGGACCTGAAATGGAGCCAAAGACACACAGGACCCTTGTACAAGTCGCTCCACGGCTGTTTACAGTTTTATTTTGACCTTTAGTTATACTTTAAAGTTTATTCTTTGCATATCTGTAATACACAGTGCAATCGACTATAGGTCCTCTGTAGGGGCCCTACCATAAGCTGGAGAGTCCCTGGTGTAAAATTAGCTAGACTGTAGCCAGCCTAAGCTATGCTATCTGGGTTTGTATCTAAAGTCTCGTTAAAAAACAAAACAAAAAAAAAAATGTCATACTTACCTCCTTTGTGCAGTGGCCCTGATCCTTCTCTTCTGGGCTCCCTCAGCAGCGCTCCTGGCTCCTCCTCTTCTCGAGTGTCCCATTGGAGAGCCGCTCTCACTCAGGGCACTCGTGCGGGCGCGCTCCCGTGTCCTGCTGCTGCGTCTATTGACACAGACAGCAGGACTCGGCCCTGCCCCCAGCTCCCGCGTCATTGGATTTGATTGACAGCAGCAGGAGCCAATGGCTGCACTGCTATCAATCTATCCAATCAGGACCCGAGACACCGGCTGGAGCTGGTGTGCTCATCCCCGTCGCTGGAAAGACCGGGTTCAGGTAAGTAAAAAGTGGGCTCTGGGGGGCAGCTGCATCACAGGAGGTTTTTCACCTTAATGCATAATGCATTAAGGTGAAAAACCTTGAGGGTTTACAACCACTTAAGTTTCTCATACGGCTATGCTCAAGGAGGACATTTTTTGTTTCTGCCTGATAGTTGGGCGTGTTCTCCAGTTGATAGGGTGAAAAGATACAATGTTGTGTGTGATGCTCCTTGTCTAATCAGAGAACACTTTGCACTTTGGAACACTTGCTAAGCATTTTTCTAAATGACACCTGTGCCAAGCGAGTGACCTCCTGTGTTCAGTAAACAGAAAGGTATTCGCTCAGCACAGGACCCAGAAGCTACCCTGTTTCCCCAAAAATAAGACCCAGCGTGATTATCGGTGATGGCTGCAATAATAAGCCCTAGTTAAAATTCCTTGTAGGTCTTATTTTCAGGGTAGGGCTTATTTTCGAGGAAACAGGGTAGGGCTTATTTGGAGGGTAGGGCTTATATTGCAGCCATCACCGACAATCACGATAGGTCTTATTTTCGGGGAAACAGGGTAGGGCTTATTTTGGGGGGTAGGGCTTATATTGCAGCCATCACCGACAATCACGCTAGGTCTTATTTTCGTTGAAACAGGGTAGCAGCTATCACTATAGCAGCGGTGCTCACAACAGTGATTTACAGTAGCTATGCAAATATAGCCTAATGGCTAAAGCTCTGATATTTCTGGAAAAATTGTGTATATGGGGATACATCAAAGAATTGATTTTTCTTTTGATTTAGGGCGTGCAGTGTTTTGGGTGAACAGAATTTTGACAATTTTTTTTAAATCCTTTCGCTGCCACTAGGGGGTATGCACGTACTGTGTGTAAATCTGACAAGCCGACTGTCAGCTGTCAAGTGGAAATGATCAGGTGGCTGTACAGCTGCCCAGTCACTTCCACACACCCTTCAGACTTGGGACTGGCATGATGGGTGCCACCATGTAGAAGGGAGTGAGACCAGTGAACATCCGCTCTCTGATCTCTTCTACCTAGTAAGAACCCTTACATCACTTTTGGGTTTGACTGTCACTTTCCTTGCTCTTTAACCAGCATTTTCACCAAGCAATCTTATATTCAGATTGATCGAAAATATGATTGAATTCATGAACAAAGAATCTCAGTGCACTGATTGATGCAGCACGATCAATAGTTTTCCTCCCTGGCTGATCAACCAAATCAAATCATATATGAGTCTAAATCGATCAGCAGGGGAGTTATGGCTATTAGATTGTTTGCTAGTTTGATTGTTTTAATTAACAAGCACATCAGTCAAATAATAAAACCAGTGTGTATGGCCACTTTTAAAATGATTTTTGGGTGTACAAATCTGTGCTCACAGGTTACATAAGAGAATGTAACGTAGCACTGCAATTCATGATATTGATATAAAAGTCCTTGGCTTGTCAATTTGTGTTATGTGGTGACAGCGTTCGTCCCCCGTCTCCTACAATCTTCTGCCTGTAAATCACCCTGTCACAGGCTCTGGCAAAGGAAACTACACTCACCACCCACTTTATTAGGTACCCCTGTTCAATTGCTTGGTAGCACAAATCACATGGCAGCAACTCATTGCATTTAGGCACCTAGACGTGGTGAAGACAACTTGCTGAAGTTCAAACCAAGCATCAGAATTGGGAAGAAAAGGGATTTAGGTGATGGTATTTGATTGCCTCTGTGATTTTTATTTTTTTGCGATATATACGGAAAAAAGAAAGAGCGAAAATTTTGAAAAAAAAAAAGATATTTTCTACTTTTTGTTATAAGAAAAATCCAAATAAACTCATTTTTAATCAAACATTTGGGCCAAAAAGGTGACTGCCTATCTCATTTCTTGAGGTGCTAAAATGGCAGGGAAGTACAAACCCCCCCAAATGACCCCATTTTGGAAAGTAGACACCCCAAGCTATTTGCTGAGAGGCATGTTGAGCCCATTGAATATTTTTTTTTTTAGTCCCAAGTGATTGAATAAAGACAAAAAAAAAAATCACTAAATGATATATTGCTCACACATGCCATTTTGCTGCTTCTCCTGAGTATGGGGATACCACATGTGTGGGACTTTTTGGGAGCCTAGCCGCGTACGGGGCCCGAAACCCAAGCACCGCCTTCAGGATTTCTAAGGGTGCAAATTTTTGATTTCACTCCTCACAAAACCCCCCCAAATGACCCCATTTTGGAAAGTAGACACCCCCAAGCTATTTGTTGAGAGGGATTTAGGTGACTTTGAACGTGGCATGTTGTTGGTGCCAGACGGGCCGGTCTGAGTATTTCAAACACTGCTGATCTACTGGGATTTTCACACACAACCAAACAAAGTGATCAAATACCACCAAAAGAAAGCTCTATTTGTGGGGAAAAAAGGACATCATATTTGTTCGGGTACAGCGTCGCACGACCGCGCAATTGTCAGTTAAAGCGACGCAGTGCCGTATCGCAAAAAAAATGGCCTGGTCATTAAAGGGGTAAACCCTTCCGGTCCTTAAAGGGGTGTTTCAGCTAAAAAATTTTTTTTTTTAAAAGTCAGCAGCTAAAAAAAAAGTAGCTGCTGACTTTTAATAAGTACACTTACCCTCCCAGGGCGCCCGCGATGTCGGTCGTGGAGGCCGAGATGTCCCTCGGCGCTCCGGTCCCAGCGCCGCCATGCTCAGTAATGGAAATGGACAGCGAAGACTACGGCTTCACTGCCCGTTTCCTACTGCGCATGCGCGAGTCGCTGCGCGGCCTACTGCGCATGCGCGAGTCGTCGCGCGGCGCTTTGTGAATGGGGAACGCGATGTGTTGTGGGACACACAGTTCCCATAACACACCGCGCCCCATTCACTAGAAGACGGCGCTAGGAGCAGAAGACAGAACAGCTCCGCGGAACAGGAAGAGGCAGATTAGGACGATCTGCCTAGCAACAGCCATTTCTGGTAAGTAAAAAAGTAATTTTTTTTTTTTTATTAACATTTTTATCAAGTTTTTCTTTTCAGGGTGGCCCTCCACTTTAAGTGGTTAAATACACATTTGGCTCAGTACATTATATCCAGAGCCGATCCGCCCTATACACTCACTATGCAAGATGCATAGGGCCCCGCCGCTGTGGGGGGGGGGGCCCCCCCAAGGGCGGATCGGCTCTGCTTCCCGAGCTCCAATCTCCTCCTCCCCCTTCTCCTCTTGTCACACAGCGGGAGTCAGAAGACCGCTGTGTCTCAGAGCTGACTGAAACCTTCGGCCAGCGCTATGACAAAGATCCCGCCCTCCTCCTAGACCAGCTCGTGTGATAGATACAGTGTTCTGTCTATCACACAAGCTGGTCTAGAAGGAGGGTGGGACTTTTGTCATAGTGCGGCATAACATTTCACATTGAGCTCTGTGACACAGCGGGAGATGCCTGCTGTGCGTAATCCACTGGCAATGACTGGTGAGGCTACATTGATTGCCACAGTAAGACTGCAATGATTGGCACCATTAGGCTGCAATAATGATGGGCACAGTAAGGCTGCAATGATTGGCATGGTGAGGCGGCAGTGATTGGCATGGTGAGGCGGCAATGATTGGCATGGTGAGGTGGCAATTAACATGGCGAGGCTGCAATGAAAAGCATGGTAAGGCTGCAATGATAAGCATGGTAAGGCTGCAATGATTGGCATGGTGAGATGGCAATGATGGGCACGGTGAGGTGGCAATTATTAACACGGTGAGGCTGCAATGATAAGCATGGTAAGGCTGCAATGATTGCCATGGTGAGGTGGCAGTGATGGGCACGGTGAGGCTGCAATGATTGGCATGGTAAGGCTTTAATGATTGGCACGGTGAGGCGGCAGTGATGGGCACACTAAGGCTGCAATGATGGGCATGGTGAGGTGGCAATTATTAACACAGTGAGGATGCAATAATGGGCACGGTGAGGCTGCAATGCTTGTCGCGGTGAGGATTTAAGGAAGTCTCTCTGGGGATCCTGATGTAGGGGGAGGCTCTCTGGGGACCCTGATGTAAGGAGGGGCTCTCTGAGGACACTGATGTAAGGGGAGCCCTCTGGGGACCCTGACGTAAGGGGAGGCTTTCTAGCGGCCCTGACGTAAGGGGAGGCTCTCTGAGGACCCTTATGTAAGGAGGGAGGCTCTCTGGGGACCTATGCTCACGGCATCATGGGTCAGGTAGAGGGCCCCTTAGAAGAATTTTGCTTAGGGCCCCAGGGAGGTCAGGATCGGCACTGATTATATCTGACCCATTTTTTAGAAATCACTTGGTAGGGGACACATGCCTAGCACCTCCTTTTATTGCCCTTGTGAATCCAGACTAAGAAATTCATATAAATGTGAAAAGGTATTTGCAAGTATAAATGAAAGCCACCCCGAGTTTAATATAAAATAAAAAAAAAAACATAATCTCTAATCACGCATTGATCCAGTCAACTCACCAAAAGGGTGTAACACACGTCCCAGCCCCTGGAGTGTACAAAAAGTAAAAAGAAAAAGTATAAAGAATCTTAATTAACCCCTTTGCTTAGGGGAAATTACTAGTGCTTTGAAAATATACTGTATGACTTTTCAGTCTGTGCTCACATGATGCAATGTAATAAAACAGGTTGCTTTTATAGTACCGCTTGCCATTGTCTTTGTCCACCAGCAGTGACTAAAGTGACCTTTTGTGTTTTTTCTTTTTTCTTTTTTTTCTAGCGTTTGGGTAAACTTTTGGATAGAAACACACAACATAACCATGATGAAAGCCAATTAAATCTACCCATAGACGGTGCTCACCAGACTTTTGGCCAGTTACCCCCCCCCCCCCCCCCCCCCCAAAAAAAAACAATGTGTCATAGAATAAAATAATTCTATCAACAGTTAAAAAACAACTCACACACCCACCTGTAAGGCATTCATACTTTTGTTTACAGTTTGTGCGCATTTTACGAAATTTGCTGCCCAAATGCGTCCAAAAACGATGGAACATTTCGAAATATTTATGTGTTTTTGTGCCTAAGCAGTACCTTGAAAATATATCTTTTGTCTTGAATTCCTCCAAAACTATAGCAGTGCATTTTCAAGTATGTGAGTGTGCTTTGGCACTCTGGTATCTACAGCTATAGCTGCATAGGTGTGCGCACAGGGTATGCCAGGTGTGCCTGGGCACACCCTCATCACCCCCGTTTGGTGCAGATTCCCCCTGTTTTGACCCCTATTTCACTAAAGTCCCCTAGCAGGGCTCTTAAAGAAATTGTAAAAAAGTAAAAAAATAAGAAAATAAAATTGTAAGAAATAATAAAAAATGAAATAATAAAAATGTAAATTACTGACACCCTCTACTACCCTACTGACACCGTCCATTGCTCTGCTGACACCGTCAGTATATATACACATGCACACACACACAAATTTATTTGGGCTTTGGGGTGCACACCCTAAGACCACTTTCACACTGAGGCGCTTTTCAGGCGCTTTCACGCTAAAAACAGCGCCTAAAATGCTCACGAAAACGTATTTCCATTAAAATCAATGAACGCTTTCACACTGGGGCAGTGTGCTAGCAGGGCTGTGAAAAACTCCCCTCCCCATTGAAATGAATGGAAAGCTCTTCAAAAGCGCCTGAAAAGCTCTTCAAAAGCGCTCAGTGTTTTTACTGGCAGTTTAGAAGCGCCTCAGTGTGAAAGTGGCCTAATGCAATAGGCGGTGCACACCTATGTATAGCTGTTTATCTGCTGCATCTGACTGCTAATCTCAACAGTAGAAAGGGAACACAGAGGGGCACCTGACATAGCAGTTACAGGGTTGAGATAAACCAATTACCACTGACAGGGGGGATTACAACAATCAGCTTTTATTTTTTTATGTAAAACCTTTATCCCAAAAGAAAAAAAGAACTTGTTTCTGCTCATGTTTGGCTTTAAATTTTATTGTATCTAAATCTGCTAGTCCATCTAACATTCCCCCCCCCCCCCCCCCCCCCCCCCCCCCCCCCAGTTTAAGAATGATGCTGTCCAAAGGCGCCCCTGTGCTCCTTCATCCAGAGTGGAGGCACTCTAATATGGGAGGTGTGTTACCTTGGCCATCCATCTCCATCTGGCGCCATCTTGCATTCCGCTCTGGTTAATGTGGCGATCGGCTACTTCCTACTGCCTTCCAGCAACACAGTTTCATCACTCTATGCCACTATTCTACCAGGACCACTGAGGAAAGCCACAGATCTGACCTTAAAGTAGAACTATAGGTAAAACTTTTTTTTTCATTTTGGATAGAGTAAGGGAGGGTTATAACCCCGCCAGATTATTATTATTTTTTTGTTGCTGTTGCCATCTGTGTCCCATTGTGGAGATTTCCCTTCACTTCCTGTCCCATAGCCAAACAGGAAGTGCAAGGAAATCCCTGCAAGTTAAGGGAATTCCTTGGGGACCCCCAGGTCACCAGAACTAGTGCACCCATTCAGTGGCGTCACTAGGGTTGGTGTCACCCGGTGTGGAAAAAAATGGTGTCACCCCCCACCAACTATAGTCCCCCCTCAGTACAGGCCCACCTCCACTAACTACAGACCCCCCTCCCACAGTATAGATCCCCTCCCTCAGTACAAACCCCCCACTAATTATCAACCACCCTCCATCAATATAGATCCCCCTCCCTCAGTATAAACCTCCCCCTCAGTACAGACAACCCCTCAGTGCAGACCCCTCCATCAGTACAGACACCTCCCACCTCTGTGCAGACCCCCCATCAATACAGACACCCCCACCTCAGTGCAGACCCCCCCCCCCCTCTATCAGTACAGACACCCCCACCTCAGTGCAGACCCCCCAGAATTACAGACACCCCGCTCAGTGCAGACCCCCCAGTGCAGACACCCCTCAGTACAGACACCCCACCCCCTCAGTGCAGACCCCCCTCAGTACACACCCCCCCCCAGTGCAGACCCCCCAGTGCAGACCCCCCGGCAGTACAGACACCCTCCCTAAGTGCAGACCCCCCTCAGTTACAGACCCCCCTCAGTGCAGACCCTGTAGCAGTACAGACACCCCCCAGTGCAGACCCACCCTCAGTACAGACACCACCTTAGTGCAGACCCCCCCAGCAGTACAGGCACCCCCCAGTGCAGACCCCCCCTCAGTACAGACACCCCCAGTGCAGACCCCACCTCAGTACAGACACCCCCCTGGGTGCAGACACCCCCAGTGCAGACACCCCCCCTCAGTACAGACACCCCCAGTGCAGACACCCCCAGTACAGACACCCCCCATAAGTACAGACACCCCCACTGTGCAGATACCCCCAGTGCAGACCCCCCCAGTGCAGACCCCCTAGTACAGACAGCCCCAGCAGTACAGACACCCCCTCAGTGCAGACCCCCCAGCAGTACAGACACCCCCCTCAGTGCAGACCCCCCAGCAGTACAGACACCCCCTCCCCTCAGTGCAGACCCCCCAGCAGTACAGACACCCCCTCCCCTCAGTGCAGACCCCCCAGCAGTATAGACCCCCCCTTACAGACCTCAGAACAGCAGATACACACAGCGGTGTGTGTCCCTCAAGCTCGGGCTCCTCCTCCTCTGTGTATGTAAAAAGAGAGAAGGGGGAGGCGGCTTCATTCCGCTCTGATGAGGGAAACAGCCGTGGCGTGAAACACAGGGCAGCGGGCTGTGTTAGCGGTGCCGTTACCCACGGAAGTCACCCCTCTGGCGGGTGTCACCCGTGTGCGGTCCGCAACCCCCACACCCGCCTTGCAACGCCACTGCACCCCAGTGATGGAACTAACGCAGTTAAAGTAAACGCCGTTACTTTAGAGGGTAATGAGTAATCTAACTGATTACTCTTCCCCTCGCGGTAACGCCATTCCCATTACTGGGGCGGCGTTACCGCAATTACCCGCCGCGATCCGCGGAGCCGTCCGCGGCCTCGGCCTTAGGAAAGGCCGCGGCTTCGGCCTAGCTCCGGAGCGGTGGCCATCTTGGTGCACCCGATGGCCGCAGCTCCGGCCAATACTCTGCAATATCCTGCCAATACTCTGCAACACCCTGCAATACCCTGCCAATACTCTGCAATACCCAGCCAATACCCAGCCAGTACCCTGCCAATACTCTGCAATACTCTGCAATACCCTGCCAATACTCTGCAATACGCTGCCAATACTCTGCAACACCATGCCAATACTCTGCAATACCCTGCCAATACTCTGCAACACCCTGCCAATACTCTGCAACACCCTGCCAATACTCTGCAATACTCTGCTATACCCAGCCATACTCGGTAATACCCAGCCATACTCTGCAATACCCGTAATACCCAGCCATACTCTGCAATACTCGGTAATACCCAGCCATACTCTGCAATACTCGGTAATACCCAGCCATACTCTGCAATACCCTGCCAATACTCTGCAATACCCTGCCAATACTCTGCAATACCCGTAATACCCAGCCATACTCTGCAATACTCGGTAATACCCAGCCATACTCTGCAATACTCGGTAATACCCAGCCATACTCTGCAATACCCTGCCAATACTCTGCAATACCCTGCCAATACTCCGCAATACCCTGCCAATACTCTGCAACACCCTGCCAATACTCTGCAACACCCTGCAATACCCTGACAATACTCTGCAATACCCTGACAATACTCTGCAATACCCTGACAATACTCTGCAACACCATGCCAATACTCTGCAACACCCTGCCAATACTCTGCAACACCCTGCCAATACTCTGCAACACCCTGCCAATACTCTGCAACACCCTGCCAATACTCTACCATACCCAGCCATACTCTGCCATACTCTGCCATACTCTGCAATACACGGTAATACCCAGCCATACTCGGCGACACCCAGCCGTACCCAGCCATGCTCAGCCGTACCCAGCCATACTCAGCCAATATTACAGTTGGGGAGATGACATGGGTATTACAGTGGGGGAGATCGTGGATATTACAGTGGGGGCTTTATGGTGGTGGAATTTTCACAGGTTTTTGCAATCATTTTCAATTATTATTTGCTGATCCGTGACTCTGATCCGAGCAACGATCCGATCCGTGAGTTTGGGGGGGACAGATGTACAGAGGGGGAATAGATATATGTGTGTGGGGGGGACAGACGTGTAGTGGGGTACAGAGGGGGAACAGATATATGTGTGTGGGGGGGACAGATGCGCAGTGGGGTACAGAGGGGAAACAGATATATGTGTTGGGGGGGAACAGACATGCAGGGGGGTACAGAGGGGAAATAGACGTGCAGGGGGGAACGCGCCCCTTGCTTACAGTAATACTAGACCCGCCCCTAAGAATATAAAAAGAAAGTCACAGTTACTTTGCTGAGTAACTAATTTGTTTTCGAGTAATTTGTAACTTAACTAACTTTCCAGTAATTTGTAACTTAACTAATTACTTTTTTAAAGTAAGATGACCAACACTGCTGCACCCATTGGAAGATTTCCCCTCTATTACTTTTCTGGGGACAGCCCAAAATTTGGGATTTTCTTTTACTTTCACATTCAATGATAAAAGTAAACAGGACAAATAGAGAGTGAATCTCCAAAACCGGGGCACAGACAGCAACTGCCACTTGTATTGCTTTTAATAAATCTGATTTTTATTCATACTGCACTTAGTCTGGTGCCCCTCTGTGTTTCCTTTCTATACCTAAAGAGTTGCCTGCTTTGTTCTTTGTTTTCCGCTGGTGCCTACCACAGTTCAGTTTACATTATGGACTTATGTTTTTGTGATTATTATTTGTTAATTCTACATCCCTCTAGCACCACTATCTTTTCTTTTTAGTCTCAACAGTAGGGATGAGCTCCCCATTTAGACAGAATGTTAGCTGTTTGAAGGTTTGGCCAAACCAAATGGGTGTTCGACTGAACCAAATCTTTGGCTTCAGCAGGAAGTGAAACGTTTAGGTGTGACTCATCCCAACCCTGGTCCATTCAGGCCCAGTCAGCCCATCCCCCCTGGCACTGGCCCATCCCAGGCCCATTCAGCTGTCAGCCGAGGATTCCCAACTGACAGGTGACTTTAAAAAATGGGGTGGGAATAAATAAATAAAAATTAAAAAAAAAACAATGGCTTTTCAAAATTCATACCAGGCCTTTCAGGTCTGGTATGAATTTTTTTTTGAATCTGAGTCTAAACCACTTGTACTTGTACAACCTCCTGCTCTCTAGCTCCCTTGTTACCTCCTCCCATGCTTGCCGTTAGGACTTCTCCAGAGCCTCTCCCATATTCTGGAACGCCCTGACCCGGTATGTCCGATCAGCCCCTAACCTGTACACCTTTAGATCCCTGAAAACTCACTTATTCAGGGACGCCTATCCCACACCCACCTAACAACTGTCCCCGAGCCACCCCCATCAAATCATTTCCTGCATCTATTACCTTTTGTACCACCACCCCCTCTCTTTAAAATGTAAGCTCTACAAGCAGGGCCCTCTTGACCCTTCTGTATTGAACTGTACTGTAATTGTGCTGTCCCCCCTCTACACTGTAAAGCGCAGCGTAAACTGTTGGCACTATATAAATTGTGTATAATAATAATAATAATAATATGCTGGTTGCAGTAGTTCCTCTGCTCCCAATTATGTTGATTAGACTACAGGGGGTCCCCGACTTACGAACGCCCGACCTACGAACATCCCCTACTTACGAACGAGGCGCTGCGGGGACCCTCCGCCATTTTCCGCCGTGTTCCGCCGTGTTTTGGCCGTTCTGCGCATGCGCGGCCATTCGGAGCCTCGGAAAACTTCGGAAATGTCCGTAATTTGCCGCGCATGCGCAGAACGGCATTGGACGGAACATCGGAAATGTCCGGAAATGGTCGTATTTGTCGGTCTGCGCATGCGCGGCCGACTTACGAACATTTCCGACTTAAGTACAGGCGGGCAGTCCCTAACGAGTTCGTAACTCGGGGATCCCCTGTATTGGTCATTTTTCCAGGAAGGGAATCCCCTCTGTTCACACAGGCCCTGACACTGCCTACTTTATCAATTATTAATTTATATCATACTAACTCTTCCACTTAGCAAAGGTTCTGGTTCTTTTATTTAATTACAGGTTTAGTGCAATATCCTATTTCGGGGGGACCATTTCTGATAACCCCCTCTTCCTAAAAGAGGGCTACAAATAATATCACTGCTATTTAAAAAATGCCTATCTCACTTTGCCCTTTGGCTTTAGTTACACACACCTAGATTTTGTATACATGTACAAGCATGTTAAAGGAAGTAGCAATTAAGGAGGGTTTTTAAATTTTTTTTTTTAGCTCTGATTTTTATGCTTTTTTACTATGTGTTTTTATACACAATAAAATGTGTTAATTTCCCTTATTTTAGTATATTGTACAGTAATGCAGGTACTGCATATGTGAACAAGGCCTTTGTGTTATAAGGCATAACTAAGAATGGTGAACCTTGAATTCAATTTTACATCCAGGCATTGCCTAAATTTACCCGCAAAGCATACTTCTCCCCCTTCTAGAACGTGTCCCAGAATTATTTTTTTCCTTTTTTATTTATGATTCCTTGTGACATCATCTCCAGGCTTACAACATTGTTGCAGGGAAAGTTTCTAGGAGCTCAATTTCCACTGATGTCAGTGTGTCCCCCAGAACTACTTCTACCAGGGGCCCTTTTATTCATATAGTTGGGCTGATTTACTTAAAGTAAGAATTTGCGAGAATATTTGTAGATATTCACTTCAATTATCCATTCACGTTGGACGCAAATTCCTGCCTACTTGTTTGCTTTTCAGATAATCAGAAAATGAAAGGTAATCTTCACACAATTTATTGAGTAAAGAAGCTCAACTTCTTTAGTAAATCTGCCTCCACGTGGAGGCAGGCTCTTGGTCAACCAAGCAGAAATATGGTTTTGCTGGGAAAGAAATGCATACATACATGTGGAGAAGGACAGAGAAGGATGAGGCATAGGTGGTCTTCTTTAGTCCACCAATCCACAGAGAAAGTTTAAGTGGATGTAAACCCTCACATATACCCAGTGAAGTGAACAGCCTCAGATGATACACAGGGATGAAACAAATCTCCCTACATAAGTTTTAGTGTATATCTGCTGTCTTCAGCTTTATATACTGTTTAGAAAGTGCAAATCCTGTTAGAATTTTCTCTTCCTGTTCCAGCAAGGGGAGGGGAGTCTTGCCATACACTGTGAGACAGCTGATTGGAGGAAAGGCACACGCCCCCTCTCCACATAGGCAGAGACTTGCAGAGCTGTCCTGTGAATTGAACAGCTATCTGCTAATCTATTTATAGCACCCGCCCTGACACAAAATTCAGCCTGGTTTTATCACATGTGTCAGAGAACTTGTCAGAAGTTATCATGCTGATAACAGAGGAACGGAGCAGGAGAAAGTCACAGGACTTAGTGCTTTGAAGAGAGATAACACTGCAGATAGATGTGCCCAGCTCAAATTTCATGAATCGGGTTTACATCCACTTTAAGGCCACACTATAATAATACCAAATCAACAGTTATATTTCTGTACCCTTTCTAAATGGTTAAACGTGGGGAAATGTGCATGTATTGCTCTGATGTACTGCATGTTTTTTTTTTTGCTGAACCGGTGTATGATCTTGTATTGATTATGATGTGGGGTTTGTTGCCCTTGAAGGGTGCTTGTAATCAATGAAGGTGTGATTTGGATGAGCCCTGTTATGGTGTGGAGCTGCTGCTTCTCTGAAGACGACGGAAAAAGCACTGCACAAAATACTTTTGGATGGGAAGTGCATACTTTCACAATTTGACAGCACCAAACGAGCCATACCCTTAACTGAATCTTGGTTCCAGTTCTGTTCTGACCACATCTACCATCAAAGCCCTGATGAAATGGGGAGCATTTCCCCTGAAATGCATTGGCTTTATCACCTGTGAACTGTAAATTTCAACAGACTTTTTAAACATAATCACCTCAAGTGTGACAAACCTTTTTACTGAGCACGCCTCTGCACCCATCCACAAAGAAACAAATCAAAGCATTCCATGAGCTACTAATCGTATTCACTAGACATTGCCATTATGCTGAACTCAGTTTACTTTAGTTGTACCTTATGCATAGTTTTATGCAGTCCTCTGCAGCATAACTTCAGAGAGCACCTTACAAGGTCGCTTGCAGTGTGTTTCCTGAGGTTGTACTCGTTTTTTTCCAATTCCTATATCTATAGCCACATTTAAATTTCCAAGAAATGTTTGAGTCTAATTGGTGCCTGGAATAAACCTATTTGGCTGGACATGCAATGTGCAAATTTTGCTGGTTCCTGATAAACCAGCTAAAATTAATTTAGTGGGTTGCCCTGTCAGCCCCTCCCACCTGACATCCATCAAAGCAAGCTGGGTGGAAAATTGACAGCCATGCAGCAGCTGATTCCAATTAGATGCAGCCACTGTTGGGGTATTCTGACAGCTGCAGGCAGGAGCTTTCAAAATACAATAGCCCAGCTGTGGGGATTCGTGCATCAGCACTGTATGGTCAGCCTTTTTTACATCAGGCTTTCTTAATGGGGAATATAGCAAGTAACCAGCAGGGGATATGCTCGATAATAGCTCTTCCGCATCACAAACAGAGGTTTAAAGAATACCAGATTACTGACAGATAGAAGCAGGGCGGACTAATGTGCCCTACAATGTCTGGATGAAACACTGATATGCTGATGCATCCCGTATGTGTTTAATTTTTGGTTTTGACTGATAAACAATTGTAAACAGTAAAAGAACGTCTGACATTGCCATAGTGTATTAGCTTGAATAAATAATTTTTAAATAAATAATTTAAATAAATAATTTTTCTAATATTTAATTGCTTGTAGTTGACAGATCTTCATCCTGTGTCAAAGGGTCACCTTAACTGAATTAGCCATTGATCGAAGGAGCAAAAGAGGGATTAAAGTGAAACACTTTTTAAACACAACTTAGTCCTTCTGTTCATTAAATCCTTAAGTATCACATTAATTCGTCTTTTTCCTAGAATTGTATTGCTCATTCACCTTGACACAATGCCAGTATCACCACAAGCTGGAAAACAGCGACACTGAAAACGTACATTTAATTAAAAGACTACACGGCAAAAACTATTTATATCGCATCATATAAACCCTTTACAATAGACATTCTGAATCATACACTTGCCTAATTAAATTATGATCCTACTTAAATTAAATGAAAAATAGGACAGAAGGTGTGCCAAGAAGTGTTATTATATCATGAGTAAGTTCAAATAAGTTAATGTAGTCTGAGAACCTCTTGTAAGAATGTTCTTGATTCATGAATTGCCAACCTGTTTCCTGCCCCATGAAAATGGCATCCATGTTATCACGGTCTCTTTGTACCTAACACAGACTATAAATGTAAAGCAGAAGCTATGGCAGGATTGACGTTTAGGGAAATAACAATGTCAACACATTTGACTGTAAACTCCTTTGATCTTCCGAAACCAGCAATTGTAGCTGAATTACCGCCTGCGGGCACAAGCTTCTAAGCAAACAGAAATTTGTTTTGTGTTTTTTTTTTTCTAGTTGTATTTGTTACGTGCGTTTTACTGCATTTGAATTTTATGTGTAAATTTGCTAAATTAGTAAATGTATTTTTTAAAGAGTCTGGAGACGTGGGGGGTTCTATCCTCACATGTAGTTGCAAGCTGTAAGGACAACTCAGCTTGCATTGCCTTTTGGGCAAAAGTCTTTGTAACATTCAGCTAATTTATACTGTACATTGGGTCAGTTAATTTAAGATTGTTACACTGCCGGAGGGGAGAGTAACACAACAAAGGGTGTTTATATTACCCACGGCAACCAAACACTTTGAAGCATTTTTTTATTATCTATATGTGCTTTTCTGATCATTGATGCCAAAATGAGTTAGACTGGAAAATTACTTTAATAATTGAGTCTATGCAGAAGTCTATAAAACAAACCATAAGCACTGCAATTTTAATTAAAGAACAATTCTATGCAGCATTTGAAATCATCAGTAAACTGTGCTCCAGCAATTATTGAAACTGTGCTCATCAAAATGTTAAGCTTAGGCCTGGTACACATGATGAAATGATTGGACAAATGATCGTCAGTTTTTGTTTTGCATGCTAGTCTCCATATCGAAAATGAAGACGTTACTGAAGTTACGAAAATTCTCGTACGACAGAATAAAATTCTGGAAGTGATGTAAATTATTGTATTGTATATGTATTGTATTTTTAGACAAAAACTGTACTGATTAAACGAAAATTGAACGATCTGGTATCTTGCGAGAAAAATGTTCGTATTTGTCCCTTCGGATAATTTCAGATGAACTGTAGTGTTCAGCTCTCGAAAGCTGTGTACTAACGATCACATTATCATGCGATTGCATAGAAACCAATATATTGCGTCCAATTTTTTGATTGTGTGTACTAGGCTTCACGCTGGCCATACACTGGTCGAAATTAAATCAATGTGTGGCTCCCCACTTAACAGAAGTCTATTGTTTAATCGACTTCTGTCAAAGGGACCTGTTGGAAAATATTTCATTAATCAGCAGCTGCAGCCAATCAGCTGCATCCACAGATCAGTGTATTCTGACAGCAGCAGGTGCCGCTGTCAGAATATAATGTTTCAATGGTGGAGGGGAGTTCCTCCATCCATCTTGTTTGTGTGCATAGAGAAACTTTCTTTTTTCAGTCCTCTGATTGAATTGCACCTAAACCAAGAACCAAAATATGCAGCGTCTTTATTCCATGAGTCTGTATTAAACTCTGGGCAAAAAACACTTTTCCCAGGCAGTGCGGCTATGCCCGCACTACACAGGTAAACTGCAACTATTGTCTAGAGGTAAGGAGAAAGATTATACTCACCCGAGTCTTCGTTCCACCGCAAAATGGCACTCCCTCCATGGTCCAGAAGTGGACTGTGCCTGGTCTATGGAACATGCTCTGGGCTTGATGATGCCAGAAACAGTCCATAACTCAAGACCGCTGGAGCGTGGGAGTGCCAGACTAGTCTTGTGCTGGGGGATTGGAGGTTAGGTTAAGTATATCGCCTTTCTCTTCCCTGGACTAAAACGATCTTTTAACCTATACACAGCTACACTACATGGGAAAACTTTTTTTTTGCCCAGAGATAGGCTTTAAACATTTTTGTTTAGCTATCTATGGTGGAGAGGCCTTGGAGATCTGGAATGAGTGGGTACATTTACACTTTATATTAGAATTCCAAACAACATTGTTTTGAGGTATTTATTAGTGTCTATATCCCCACTATGGGGGGGGGGGGGGATTCTGCATATACACACACGTGTAAATCTATACAATTTTTTTTTTTTTTTAACTTGTTAAAATAACATAGGTAAAAATGAAAACAATATACCAGGCTATGATAATGATCATAGCATGTTGGGTATAATTCTCTTCATTCCCAATGCATTTCAAATAGACTAAATTTCATCCTCAGCGGAACGAGAATCTGTAAGAGATCCAAGAGATTGAGGTAGCGAGTTCCAGAGTATGGGAGAGGCTCTGGAGAAATCCTGGAGACAAGCATGGGAGGAGGAGATGAGGGAGCTTGAGAGTAGGAGGTCTTGGGAGGAGTGGAGAGGATGGTTTGGGTGATATTTGGAGGCAAGATTGGTGATGTAGCTCGGGGCAGAGTTGTGAATGACTTTGTATGTTGTGATTAGTATTTAGAATTTAATTCGCTGGGCGAATGGGAGCCGGTGTAGGGATCGGAGGAGAGGGTTGGCAGACGCTGAGCGGTGGGTAAGGTGGATAAGTCTGGCAGCAGCATGATGACTGAAGACGGGATAGCCTATGGAGTGGCAGGCCAGTGATATGGGAGTTGTAATAGTCAAGGCGAGAGATAACAAGGGAGTGAATGAGGAGCTTGGTGGTTTCATTTGTTAAAAAGGGGTAATTGAGTACTGTCCGTGATACTTTTTTTATTTGCACTAACATATGATTTTTCATGGACGAGCTTTCGGGGTGTGTCCCCTTCTTCAAGGTCTAAGCAGTACTGATTCACAAAAGTTTTAATGAATAATGAATGAGTGTGAATTTTAGACATGCTATGG
Organism: Lithobates sylvaticus; assembly: GCA_028564925.1. Classification (NCBI taxonomy): domain Eukaryota; kingdom Metazoa; phylum Chordata; class Amphibia; order Anura; family Ranidae; genus Lithobates; species Lithobates sylvaticus. Next base: position 130,575,843 of record CM053027.1, read on the forward strand.
AGGTGAATTCTACAAACTTTTGACAATGATTGGATTTGAGGCTGAAAGGACAAGTCAGAGACTAGGATTACACCTAGTACCCTGGCATGAGGGGAGGGACTGATGGTTGCATTGTTGATTTTGATGGAGAAGTCATGGAGGGGGGCAGGGAGGAATATTAATAGCTTGGTTTTAGAGAGATTTAGTTTAAGGAAGTGGTGCGACATCCATGCTGATATGTCAGTTAATAAGTTAGTAATGCGAGAGGAGACTGAAGGAGTGAGGTGAGGAGTAGACAGATAAATTTGGGTGTCATTGGTGTATAAGTGGTATTGGAAGCCGTGGGTGGTTATCAAGTGACCAAGGGAGGAGGTGTAGATAGAGAAGAAAAGGGGTCCAAGAACAGAGCCTTGGGGGACCCCCTCAGAAAGGGGCAATGGAGAGGAGGAGACAGAGTTGTAGGTAACACTGAAGGAGCACTGTGATAGGTAGGCAGAGAACCAGGATAGAGCAGAATCTTGGAGGCCACGGGAATGGAGTTTATTGAGAAGGGAAGGGTGGTCAACAGTTTCAAAGGCCGCAGAGAGGTCAAGTAGTAGGAGTATGGAGTAGTGGCCATTGGTTGTTAGTAAATCGTTAGTGAGTTTTAGTAAGGCAGTTTCCATGGAGTACTGTGAGCGAAAGCCAGACTGTAAGGGGTCAAGAAAGTTATTTTCACTGAGGTAGGAGCGACAGTTGTAGACTAAACGTTCTAAATGATTAGAGGTGAATGGAAAAAATGAAATGGGTCTTAAGTTGTTCAGGTTGGTGGGGTCCAGTGAGGGCTTTTTAAGTATGGGAGTGATCTGCGCATGTTTTAGAGGGGAGGGGAAGGTGCCACTAGAGAAGGAGAGATTGAAGATGTGAGTGAGGGAGCATAGGATAGAAGAAGAGGGTGACCAGAGTAGTTGTGAGGGAACAGGATCCAGGGGACAATTAGTTAGGTGGAGATCTGAGAAAAGTTTTTGTAACCTCTTCAGTAGTAGCCAGTTCAAAGAGGAGAGTGTTGAATGTGCTGTTAGGCAAGGTATGTTGGGTGGGGAAGATGTATGCACAGTGGAGGTGTCCTCACGAATTGCATCAATCTTGTCTTTGAAGTGATTGACAATCTCTTGGGCAGTGAGTGAGTTAGTGGGTAGAGGGAGTGGGGGGGTGAAATAGAGAGTTAAAGGTTGAGAAGAGCCAACGGGGACTGGATGACAAGGTATTAATAAGAGAGACAAAGTAGGCTTGTTTGGCAGCATGGAGGCAGGAATTGTATTTTAAAAGGGCAGATTTATATAGGGTGAAGTCCTGCAGGCATTTGGTTTTAGACCACAGTAGTTTAAGAGCATGGCAATGTCTCTTGACATTTCTAGTGATGTCAGTTTGCCGGGGTTGTAACGGTCGGGGCCTGATTCTGCAATGTGGTTAGAGGAGCAAGTGCATCCAGTGATGATGAGAGTGAACTGTTGTAGACAGAGGTGGTCAGGACAGGGCAGGGGAGAGATTATGTCATATAGGTGGTAAGTAACAGAATAGAGAAGTGAAGGGTTAAAGTGGTGAAGGTTTCTACAAGTAATCGTTTGCTGCTTGGAGGGATGGGCAGTTGGAGGCAAGGATACAGTGAAACTAATGAGGTTGTGATCAGAGAGAGGAACAGGGGGGTTGGTAAGGTTGCCAGGATTGCAGAGATGGGAGAATACAAGGTCGAGGGTATTACCATTGGAGTGAGTGGAAGTATGTGTCCATTGGGTTAGGTCAAAAGATTAAGGTTAAAGGGGTTGTAAACCCTTTGTGTTTTTTCACCTTAATGTGTCCTATGCATTAGGGTGAAAATACTTCTGTCACTGAGCAGCCCCCCAGCCCCTCCGTTTTACTCACCTGAGCCTGTTCATTCCCATGCTGGGGACACGCACACCCTCTCTGACTGGTTTCTCGGCTCTTGATTGGATAGATTGATAGAAGCGCAGCCATTGGCTCCCGCTGCTGTCAATCATATCCAATGGCATGGGCACTGGGAAATCGGGGCTGAGTCTGGCTTTCTGTGTTTATGGATGCAAAAGCTTGACTTGGGAGCGTGGCCGCACGGTAACCCCCAGGGAGAGCGCTTCTCCTAGGTAGTTTCCCAATGTGGGGAGGAGCCACGAGCGCTGCTGAGGGACCCCAAAAGAGGAGGATCTGGGCCACTCTGTGCAAAATGAACTGCATAGTGGAGGAAAGTATGACATGTTTGTTATTTAAAAAAAGAAACATAAGGGTTTAGTAACCATTTAAGTTGAGCTGTAGCTGGGCTGTTAACATTGACAGGAATGTTGAAGTCACCAAGAATGATAGTGGGTATTTCAAAGGAGAGAAAGTAGGGTAGCCAGGCAGCAAAGTCATCAATAAAGCGCAATACTGGTCCAGGAGGCCGATACATTTCTGCAATCCTCAGAGAGAGGGATAGAGAGGAAGGGATAGGAAGGACTTGGAAGGTGCTTTGTGGGAAAAAAAGGAATCCAACTCCACCTCCTTTCTATCCATTGGGTCTGGGGGAGTGAGTCCAATGGAGGCCACCATGGGAGAGGGCAACAGTAGAAGCTGAGTCAAAATTTTGAAGCCAGGTTTCAGTTATAGCGAGTATGTCAAAGCCATGAGAGATAAAAAGGTCATGCACAGATGTTAGCTTGTTATAGATGGAGCGGGCATCCAAAGGGCGCATGAGATTGGGGGTCTGGTTTGAGGAAGCAGGGGGATAGAAAATAAACTGACCAGATTTCGGTGGTTGCCAGAAGAGGAGGGGTATTGGATACGTGGTTTGCAGTTGGAAAATGGCGGACCAGGATTAGGAGAAATGTCACCTGAGACTAGGAGAAGGAGGAGAGTGAGGAAGGCCAGATGGGAGTGGGATGTACATGAGCGCATGTGTCTAATGGCCCTGGTTTTTATGTCAGCATGTGGGCTCAGCAAATACAGGAGATGATGGGTGCAGTAGTAGGGAGAGGGTAGGAGTGAGGGTGATATGTGCATGCTGCAGGGTAGAGAGGAGGGGTAGAGTAAGGTAAATTTGAGGATAGAAGACACCGATGTGAGAAGGAAGAGAAGAAGGAGCATGTTAGTGGATAGAGAGTGGGAATCTGACTTCATATAAAATAAATGTCAAATGCTGGTTTGCTTGTCGTCTTTCAGAGTGGAGCAGAGTTCTTGTTGTTCAAATGCCTACCTTGATGGCCACCACAGATTTGACCTTTGGTTCTTATTTTGGTCCTATCCTGTTGGATCCTTGGTTTTTGTATCTGCTATCCTGGTTCAGACCTCTGGTCTGTTTGTGGCTTAAGCTGACCATACACCAGCAGAATTTTTTTCAAAATAATTTTTTTTTTAAACATTCATTAACCGGTTCCCGCATGAAGATATACTGTGGCAGAATGTCTTTCCTGGGCAAAATCCCATATGGGTACCTCCTTCCCCTTTTCGGTCACCAGAGGGTGCACGCATGCTGCACGGCAGGGGACCCGATGCGTGTGGCCGACAGTCGCAATCACGTGCACGAGCTCCAGCATGGGGATTTGTGTGCGCAAACACATAAATCCCTGTGCTGTCAGAGGAAATGAGACATGTAGTTTGTTCCTAGTAAGTAGGAACAGCCATATGTCTCCTCTCCTACTCAGTTCTAACCCCTATACAGTTAGAACACACTGAGGGAACACACATTTAACCCCTTGATCTCCCCTAGTGTTAACCCTTTCCCTGCCAGTGATATTTACACAGTAATCAGTGCATCTTTATAGCACTGATCGCTGCATAAATGTCAATGGTCCCAAAAATGTTTCAAAAGTGTCAGTCGCAATACCGCAATACCGCTAAAAATCACAGATCACCTACATTACTAGTAAAAAAAAAATGCCATAAAAATGCCATAAATCTTTCCCATACTTTGTAGATGCAATAACTTTTGCGAAAACTAATCAATATACGCTTATTGTGATTTTTTTTACTAAAAATATGTACAAGAATATATATCGGCCTAAACTGATAAAGAATTATTATTTTATTTTTAATTTGGGTGGTATTTATTATAGTAAAAAGTAAAAAAATTATGTTTTTGTTTTCAAAATTGTCACTCTTTTTTTGTTTATAGTGCAAAAAATAAAAACCGCAGAGGTGATCAAATACCACCAAAAGAAATCTCTATTTGTGGGAAAAAAAAGGATGCAAATTTTGTTTGGGTACAGCATTGCATGACTACGCAATTGTCAGGTAAATCGATGCAGTGCCAAATTGTAAACAGTGCCCTGGTCAGGAAGGGGGTAAAATCTTTCAGGGTTGAAGTGGTTACATTTTCGAAAAAGTTAATGGGATAAAATCGATCATTGTTTTTATCCGTAGTGGCAAGGAAAATTGAATAAGGATGGGAAATTTCTCTCAAATAAACAAAATTCTAACTATGAATGTGGCTTCTGTTGTTTGGAGTTCATAATGGTACTATCAAATGCTCTGACAAATGATTTTTTGTGAATTTCTCTACGAAAGTTTAAACCAAATTCTACTATTGTATGGCAAGCTTTAGCTTCATCCAACTCTTCTGATGTGTGATTTGGAAAAGTTACCTACATTTGGAAGAGATAATATCTGACAGCGCACGTATGGTGAAACACAAAGTTTAGAGTATCTGCTCTAGGATCAGAACGTTGGAGCACTGATCCTTTTGTCTCAACATACCTAAATTCTAACTGTGGAGGTGTTTTTTTGGGGGGAAAAATCTTAATATAATGCAAATGTGCATCCTGAAATCAAATGTAGATCTCAAAACATTGGCAATTAAAAATGATCTTTCAGGGTTTTCATATAAAATTCGTCAAGTTCATGATGGTGTTATCCATTGCTCTGATGAACATTTTTTCTGAATTTCCATACAAATGCTTAAATGAAATTTGACACAAAGTTTATAGGAAATGTATCTGCTCTAGGATGAGAACATTGGCACAGCATTTAATTTGTCTCAGCATATCTAAATTTTAAAGCCTCGTACACACGATCAGATTTTCGGACAACCGTTCGTCCATTTTTTGATTCATGACAAAAGTGAAGAGGTTACTCACAAAAAGAAAATTCTCGAACGACGTAATCTGTTGACTAGTTTTGTATGTATTCTTTTGTTTCTGAGCATGTGTAGTTTTTCTCTTACAAACTCTTCTTTGTACGAAAACCATACTAATGAAGCGAAAATTGGGCTTTGAGTTCACATACGACAAAAGTTTTATAGTCTGCACATCCAGCTTTTGTCTGATGAAGAACCGGAATCGGGTGTCAAAAGCACCGTACTAACGATCTAAAAATCGGCAGATCATTCATCAGACTAAATTCTACTTCCGATTTTCATATCGTGTGTACAGGCCTTATCTGTGGTTTCATTTGGGGTAAAAAAAATTATAAATCATACTATTGTAGTGCAAATGGGCATCCTGAAATCAAAATAGAAATGAAACAATTGTCATGGCAAATGGACAAAATCGCATTCAAATTAAATTGGCACAAAGTTTAGAGGAAATGTATCTGCTCTAGGATAGGAGTGCTGGTATTTTTTCTCAGCTTATCTAAATTGTAATTCTGGGTATACACATAGTAAAATTAGATTGTGTATACCTCTTTCTGTTCAACGGAAGTCGGTCGTTACACTGGCTTTTGTTAAACGGTCCTGCTGAAAAAACAGCATTCAATCAGAGCAGGCAGCCAATGGCAGCAATGCCGATCTGTGTATTCTGACGAGGGTGCAGTTCCCACTGTCAGAACACAATAGCTCAGGGAGATTCCTGCATCCACATTACTTTATGTGGATGAAGGGATCTGTGAGTTTTTTTTTTTTTGTTCAACCTGCTGGCTGAATGAAAAAAAACTCTGCGTGTATACCTTAGGTCCCTTTCACACAGGGCGGATCCGTAATGATCCGCCCCGTGAAGATCCGCTGCTCAGCGGCGATCGCTCCGCTGATCCCCGCTGAGCCGGCGGATGACAGGGCGGTCCCTGCACGCTGTGCAGGGACCGCCCTGTCAGATCTCCGCTCTCCTCTATGGGGGATCGGCTGAACACGGACCGTCTGTCCGTGTTCATCCGATCCGCTCTGCAGACGGATGGAAAAATAGGGTTTTCCTCCGTCTGCAGAATCGGACCATAGCAGAATCGGACCATAGCGGAGGCGGACGATGCTCATCCGCTGACACCCGCTATCCCATAGACATGCATGTATGTCCGTATTTCATCCGAAAACGGATGGATGAAATACGGACATATGGTCCGCATGTGTGAAAGGGGCCTTACTTAAAGGGGTTGTAAACCTTCGTGTTTTTTCACCTTAATGCATCCTATGCATTAAGGTGAAAAAACACCTGTCAGTGACCGCCCCCCCCAGCCCCCCCGTTTTACTTACCTGAACCCTCAAAGCAATCATAAAAGCTCTGCAAATTCACTAGTTCACAGAGGCCCTTACAAGGACATGCAAATGTCCTTACTAATTCCTCATTTTACATTGATTTAAAGCTACACCACCGCATACCAGTAAAGATCAATAGCAGTAATGGCCTTACATTTGTTCTGCTCAAAGGCAAAACGCAACAAGTTATTTCAAACAACTTTTGAATGATTCAAACTACACCCACTAGAAGAAAAAAAAAAATACTCTTGTGTGTTTAGCACCGTGCAAGTATGTGAATTAGCTAAAGGATTTGATGAAGCGGCTATGCTGTTTACATAAGGAATGTCTTGAAGAAACAGCGTTGAAAAAGAAAACAGAAAATCAGAAGCCGCTGATGTTTGAATACGATTCCAGTCTGCACTTGTTTTTTTTTTTTTTATATATTATATCTCAGCTAATTCACCATTTGAAGTCATAGTGATTCTATTGTTGAACCTTCCAGTGATGTCACTGCTGGAATTTTAACATTCCTTGGAGTCCTGCTGTGAAATTACTGGATACAGTTCCATTATTAAGCTATCTGTACCTTCAGTTCAGGTCTGTTAGCTGTTCCTCTGTCAGATCCCAGCAAAGCCACTGCTGGCCCTGTTCTAAGCTGTTATCCCCTCGTGTTTTTGTAATGCTGATTTTCGGAGATTGTTGGAATCCTACAAAGGCACGGTGTATGTGTGTGGCACAAAGCTCAAGAACAGATGCTGAAAAGCCGCTGGGTTGATTCTCCAAATCTTTTGATGCTTGTGATACGCCATTATAATCCGTAAAATCTCACTTGCATTTTGATTCACTTTCTTTAGATGCAGATCAAACATTTCATTGTTTTACTCCTTTTTTTTTTTCTCTTTTATCCCACGCTTGGTAGCCAACATTTTGAAATTATTTCTAGGGACACTTTGCAGCTGAGTTGATGTATCAAAGCCTGTCAAACATAATGCTGTCCCATAAACTCCATATGGACAGTTTTGACATGACTACGAAACTGGGATATATGGTACATTTTGCGTGTTAAATCTTGCTTTTCTAAAAAAAAAAAATAATAATAAGTTTAAAACATCCTCGATAGTGATATCAAGAAATTAATTGAATTTCTAGGTAGTTATTTATTTCATTTTGTAAAACATATAATAACATACTGAGATTTTATATTACTTCTGTTAACCACTTCAGCCCTGGAAGGTTTACCCCCCCCCCCCCCCTTAAAGTGGTTGTAAACCCACATGAAAAAAAAAAAAAGACCTGCAAGACAAAGGCATAATGAGCTAGTATGCATAGCATAGCTCATTATGTAATACTCACCTGAGATCGAAGCCCCCGCTGCGGTGCCTGCGACATTTCTCCCCAGAGTTACTTCCGGGTATCGCAATTCCGACGCTGTGATTGGCCGGAGCCGTGATGATGTCATTCCCGCGCATGCGCATGGAAGCCGCCGGTAACGGCACATTCACTGAAGCAAACGGCACGTACGTGCCATTGCTTCAGTGCGCATGTGCTGATGACGTCAGCACATGCAGATACAGGGGATATTTTCTAAACCGTGCAGGTTTAGGAGATATCCAGGGTAGCTACAGGTAAGTCTTATTATAGGCTTCCCTGCAGCAAAAAGTGGATTGTAAGGGTTTAAAACCACTTTAATGACCAGGCCATTTTTTGCTATACGGCACTACGATATTTTTACTGACAATTGCGTGGTCCTGTGATGCTGTACACAAAAAAAAATTGATGTCCATTTTATACCACAAATAGTTTTCTTTTGGTGGTATTTGATCCCCCCTGCAGTTTTTATTTTTTGCGCTATAAACAAAAAAAGACGGACAATTTTTAAAAAAAAAACAATATTTTTTAATTTATGCTAAATCACATCCAATATAAAAAATGTAACAGCGTCATGTGACACTGTATCCAAATAAAATGTATTCCTTTTTTTGAAAATAAAAAACAATATTTTTTACTATCTGCTATAACACCTATCCGATAAAAAAAAAAATCTGATTTCTTTATCAGTTTAGGCCAATATGTATTCTGCTACATATTTTTGGTAAAAAAATCCCAATAAGCGTATATTGATTGGTTTGCGCAAAAGTTATAGCGTCTACAAACTAGGGGATATTTTTATGGAATTTTTATTTAATTGATATATTTTTTACAAGTAATGGCGGCGATCAGTGATTTTTAGCGGGAGTGCAACATTGAAGCGGACAAATCGGACACTTAACTGACACTTTTGACATGTTTTGGGGACCAGTGACACTGATACAGTGATCAGTGCTAAATAATATGCACTGTAACTGTACTAATGACACTGGCAGGGAAGGGATTAACATCCAAACCAAAGGGTTAAGTGTGCTCCTAGAGTGCTTTCTAAATGTGGGGGGGGGGGGATTCTGTGACCGATGGAACACAGAGATCAGTGTTTCTGCTTAGCCTTGTTTACACAGACCAGCGTTCTGCCTCTCCTGTGAATGATCGCGGGTGGCCAGCGGCCATCGTGGCTGGCTAAACCGCTGATTGGCTTCCACTGTGTCCAATCACAGAGGGTCACCAGCGGAGCGCACACGTGCCCTAGACCCACTGCAGGAAACCGTACCTGTACATGATTTTGCGCAGGAGGGCCACCCTGCCACATTATTTCTGTGTGGGGCGGTGCTTAAGTTGGCCATACGCTGGTCCAATTGATCTTTTAGAAAGAGCGTTCATCATGGCTTTTGGTTTTGCCATGATTCAGTCAACTAATTTTGTTCAAAAGCCATTCAAATTCTGCATAGACTGATACTTGAAAGGAATTCCAGATGTATTAAACAGCTTTTGTTGTGCCTAGTACATGTGCATTGTAATATTGTACAATTTTTCTTAGACAAACAGCATATTTACTTTTAGAATTATGCTCATTCAGATAAAAAAACAAGAAAAAGGTTCACTGTGATCACGTGTGGACTTAGAGCGCAGCTTAAAGCTGGAGGATAAAAGTTGTCCCTATTGGTATTCAGAAAGTGGGAGCAGGCATCAGGCAGTTATTCAGAAGTGTGGATATTTGTGGCGTAAGACGCCACTCAAAACCAACCCAGTGCTTCAGATGTGGAAATTGGCCTCAATCCTGCTACTTTTAATTTTCTCTTCAGTACGGTCGAAAAAGGATTGTCAAATTAACTCCACTAACCATTAGAAAATCAAACATTCCAACATCAAAAATTTTACTGGTGCGTGACCAGCTTAAAGTGGTATTAATGTGTTGCTAAACCCAGGACACTGCATTCACTATAGCTGGTCTCCCACAGTACACAGAACATTATTTTTAGTAAATATAAACTGCTAAATACCTTTTCTCATCAGCAGTCTGGGGACTTCTATTCGTATCTGGTTAAAGCTTGTAGGAAGAGTTTTCATTCTGCACTGAGTGTCCTAACAGGATGCAGGACCCCTGACTCTCTATCTGGACAGTGCTGATTGGCCCTGCGCTGATCACATGCATTCTTCCAAGAAAAAAAAAACTCTCTAGCAATACACACCAAACTGAGCATGTGCAGCCTGTCCCCTGGCTCTGTTTTATCAGGAAATATACTGGGGACAGTGGAAGGAGAAGCAACTGCCTATTGTTTTAGAAAACACAATTTTTGTTTACTTTGGGGTTTTATCTACTAAGTGGACATGAACTCAAAAAGTATAGATTTACCCAAACGGTACCCAGAAAAATTGTTGTCTTTGATTTTTTTCACGCAGATAGCAGTTCACTTTCTGGTGTATGAGAGTGTCTAGGTTAAGGTGACCAGATTTGTTTTAATGAATTTCTGGGACATATTTTTTATTTATTTGTTTTATTGACAACTAGTATGTTTATGTAAGATAATATATGTTATTTCAGGAAATAATTTCATACCAGCCCCATAGCATTATTATACCAGCCCAACTGCATAACGCCATTATTTTCTTGTTCGTAAAAGAGAAAACCATGCATTTTAGAGCACATTTGAAGAGTGTATTATACTCACCAGTGCTCATCAGCACAGCCTCATCAGTGCCCATCAGCTCAGCCTCATTAGTCCCCAACAGTGCAGCCTCACAAGTGCCCATCAATGCAGCCTCACAAGTGCCCATCAATGCAGCCTCACCAAAGCCCATCAATGCAGCATCACCAAAGCCCATCAATGCAGCCTCACCAGTGCCCATCAGCTCAGCTTCACCAGTACCTATCAATGCAGCCTTATCAGTGTCCATCAATGCAACCTCACCAGTGTCTATCAATGCAGCCTGATCAGTGCCCATCAATGCTGCCTGATCAGTACCCATCAATGCAGCCTGACCAGTGCCCATCAATGCAGCCTCATCAGTGCCCATCAGCGCAGCCTCACCAGTGCCCATCAGCTCAGCTTCACAAGTGCCCATAAGCTCAGCTTCACCATTGCCCATCAATGCAGCCTCACCAGTGCCCATCAGTGCAGCCTCACCAGTGCCCATCAGTGCAGCCTGATCAGAGCACATTAATGCAACCTCACCAGTTCCCATCAGCTCAGCCTTATCAGTGCCCATCAATACAACCTCACCAGTGTCCATCAATTTAGCCTCATCAGTGCCCATCAGCTCAACCTCATCAGTGCCCATCAGTGCAGCCTCACCAGTGTCCATCAATCCAGCCTCACCAGTGTCCATCAATGCATTCTGATCAGTGCCCATAAATGCAACCTCATCAGTGTCGATCAACGCAGCCTGATCAGTGCCCATCAATGCAGCCTCACCAGTAACCATCAATGCAGCCTCACCAGTGACCATCAATGCAGCCTGTTCAGTGCTCATCAATGCAGCCTGTTCAGTGCTCATCAATGCAGCCTGTTCAGTGCCCATCAGCTCAGCCTGTTCAGTGCCCATCAGCTCAGCCTGTTCAGTTCCCATCAGTTCAGCCTGTTCAGTGCCCATCAGCTCAGCCTGTTCAGTGCCCATCAGCTCAGCCTGTTCAGTGCCCATCAGTGCAGCCTGTTCAGTGCCCATAAATGCAGCCTTTTCAGTGCCCATCAGCTCAGCCTGTTCAGTGCCCATAAATGCAGCCTGTTCAGTGCCCATCAGGTCAGCCTTACCTGTGGTCATCAATGCAGTCTGACCAGTGCATGGCGATTAGAGGATATTAAACGGATTATACAGAGCGGGGATCTCCTGTTTACCCGGCATGGCCGCTGTCCTTAGACAAAATCCTGCCTCCAATGATAGATGTTACCAGTGTGCTGCCTATAATGGGAGCCGGCCCAGGAGGTGGGACCTCATCTGACAGCCAGGTAAGCGGGAGATCCCTGCTCTGTATAATCCAGCGGCGCTCACCCCCCCTGTCCGAGACAGAGCATTCCTCCCTCTGCCCCAGCTTGTGGTGCACTCACCCAGGATCAGCTCTGCAAATCAGGGACAAAACTGAGGACAGACTTCCTCTGGGGACAGCGTCCTCAGTCCGGGGACTGTTCGGAAACCGGGGACGTCTGGTCACCCTAACTGTGCCTATGGCCTCATAGCTGTATATCTGGGATCATACGATTTTAGGCACTGCAGCATCCCCAGTCTCTTTAAGTAAGTACCATGATTATAGTTATTATATTTATGTAAACTGCATAAAACAGACACTATTGTCAGCCATAGTTTCCATGCTTATGCTCCTTATAATAACTACCATATAATTTGGCATCTTTGTATCCTGTGCCTTTCCACCCAGAAAACATAACCTGAGCCTGTCAGGACAGAAATAGCTTATACGGCAGCCGCATACTCTGATCAATGTGATCATCATAAGAACATATTTTTCCACTTGCGGATGATTCCCAGTTGGCAAACAATTCCACCACATACCTTGACTAATCAGTCCAACCGTTGCAGGGAACCAGCTTATAAAAATCTGATGAAATTAGGTTTAATTATTTCTAGTAGTAGTTAGCCAAAGTACTTACTCCTTTTCATTGCCAATTCAATTTGACACTATCTTAAAGCTCATCTAAACCCAACGCATAATGTAGTTCTCAGAGAACATAGTAATTAATGACAGTCAGCAAAAAGCACAAGATTTTCAGCGAGCATTTTTATTAACTTATTAAACAGATAAAACACTTTCATTTCATATATTTAAAGCGGAAGTAAACCCATCGATCTAACAGTCTGAGAAAAAAAAAAAGGCATGCCGTGAATTCTAACTGTGCTCTCAACCAAACAGTCAAACCATCCAATGGCTGGTGTCATAACGGATCACATGTGCAGCACTGTGGCAGTTGAAGATTAAACAGAGGCAAAGATGGCAGCTTCCTTGGCTGAAAACGATAGGGGGGTTTACTTCCACTTTAACAGACTAAAAAGGACCAACAAACATACGTTTATTGTTGGGTTTTATATACACTTTAATAAGCCAATACTAGCATCAATCAGTTTTATTTATTTATTTTTGTCTTTTTTATCTGAGATGGTTTAAATAAATACAGTATTGAATGCTTTATTCAGTGTGTGCTGCTTCTACTTAAAGTGATTGTAAAGCTTAATTTTGTTTAAATAACAAACATATGATACTTACCTGCTCTGTGAAATGGTTTTGCACAGAGCAGCCCTGCTCCTCCTCTTCTGGGGTCCCTGCCAGTGCTCCTGGCTCCACCTCCCCCGCTCGCCGAGTGCCCCCATAGCAAGCTGATTTCTATAGGGGCACTCGTGCATGCCCCTGCCCCCACTCCCTCATCACTGGCTTTGACTGACAGCAGCGGGAGCCAATGGTTTTTACTGCTGTATCAATAAGGAGTGAAAGAGACAAGAGAGCCTTGGCTCTCATGCACATAGCTGGATTGAGATTGGGCTCAGGTATGTATTTAGTGGGGCTGCATGGGAAGCTGCATGTGGAAGGTTTTTTACCTTTTTACCAGTAAGGTAAAAAAAAACTTTGGCCTTTACAATCACTTTAAGATGGCCATGCACTGTAAGATGGAGGAGAGCGAAATAAATCACCTAAAGTGGTTGTAAACCTCAGACATGAAATATGAACAAAGCATATGCCTTTATAATGTGTACTTTTCTCAATTTTTGTAGGTTCACAATATTGCGGCTTTGTGGGCTGCGTTTGCACGGGCACGGCAGCTCATTCGTTTAAATGGGCTGCTGTGCCAGCATTTCATGCAAGAAAAGGTTTCTGCAGCATTTCAAAACCTCAGCGCCCAGAAACTCGCAACGGTGCTTTTGTACCATGTGATTTCCCTGCGTTTCCTGCAAAAGCGCTGCATTTTTAGATTTAAAGAGCAACGCGTTTTGCTGCGGGTGGTTACTGACGCGGGAACAGGTGCGATTCCTGCACCGTCAACCACCCACAATAGTGTGAACCTAGCCTCAAGAGCACTAAGTGTCATTTCTGTCTGCTGCTTTGTTCCTCTGCTATTAGCATTAATCACTTCTGATAAGTTTTCCTGACTCCATAAGAAAAAAGATGACAGGGGAGGGAGATGCAGCAGCAGATTACCAGCCTCAGCTCTGTTCCTGTTAGCTATGTGAAGGGGAGTGTGTCCCTTCCCTCCAATCAGCTCTCAGGGCTATCCTCACTGAGCTCCGCAGAGTGTAATTTCAGCTCACTGCCCCCTGCTTTCTGAAAGCTCAGACAAGCTGTATAAATTCTGCACTTTGTATGGATTTACAGAAGAGAGGACTTCAGATAAACAGGTACAACTTATGTAGGAGGATTTGTTTCACCTCTGTGTATCACCTGAGGCCAGTCACTTCACTGGGTATATGTGAGGGTATACACATACACTTTAATTCGTACATCTATGCTGATCAGTGTGGATAAGTGAATCTCTTCTGCCAACTACTGTTTTCTGACAGCAGGCATGTGTGTCACCCAGAATACCTCAACAGAGCTTTCATCTCATTAGATGCGGCCCCATTTCGGCCAACATTGTTTTGCCTGGTTGCTTTGATTTTCAGATCGAAGGATGTTGGGTAGGATGATGATAGGGCTACCCACGGCTTAATTTTTCTAAATTGTCCCAAATGGCCAGCTGTATTATTATTATTTAAGGTACTTATATAGCATCATCAATTTACGCAGCCCTTTACATATACATTGTACATTCACATCAGTCCCTACCCTTAAGGAGCTTACAATCTAAGGTCCCTAACTCACATTCATATACTAGGGCCAATTTAGACAGAAGCCAATTAACCTACCAGCATGTCTATGGAGTGTGGGAGGAAACCCACGCAGGCACGGGGAGAAGATGCAAACTCCAGGCAGGTAGTGTTGTAGTTGGGATTCAAACCAGCAACCCTTTTTACTGCTAGGCGAGAGTGCTAACCACTACACCACTGTGCCACCCGAGCTGTACATTGCCTTTGCTTCCCTGGTCCTCTTACCACTTGCAGAAGCATTCAGAAAAAGCCCAGAGGAAGCTCCAAGTTGAACCTTACCAAAGTCTATGGACATTTTGCCCACATTACAGCATTTGGGCCAATTGGCAAGCATCATTGCCGTCAGGTGGGAGGAAGGAGAGTGGGTCTCTCTTGCTTTCTTGGACCATAAAGATTGGGAGTATAAGCAACTGTGAGGGCCAGCATTAAAGCTTTAATAGACAAAATTGCCATTAGTAACAGAGTAAAACTCTTTGTGTGACTTCACAAGACTGTCTATCATCGCTCTCCACTATAGTATTAAATAAAGCCGACAAAGCTGAAATAGATGAATACGAACATCAGTAGTATTTCAAGTATCGCAGTCATTTGGTGCTAGGCAAAATACTTCAAAGGCTTTAAATAACATACGCCATTAATTAGCTGTCCCTAATAATTGTGGTCAGACTTGTTGTTTGAAATCACACTTGTGTCTGTATTATGGCCTCGGGTGGCTCGCCTTTATATTCTTGAAGCTCTGTTGTGAAGTCCTAAAGCACTTTAGAGAGGTGGAAGGGGAGAGTGTGTTAGCGGGGCGGCTCTTTGTGGTGCTAAAGCCCAACACTGACCTTTTGCAGGACCATTGTGGGGTCAGAGGTCACTGGCAAAGCATTAGCACCATCGTCCTACGAATGTCAAAGGATGGGAACAGCTGAATTCCTGACCTCTGACACCTGCTTGATCCCTACTCTGATTAGGGTTAACATGGGGGAAAAAGGGATTGAAACATTATTTTGCCCTGAGCTGTTATATAAGGAAGAATTAGAAGGATGGAAAGCAACTTCTTTATATTACAGATGTGGTCAATTTGTCTACGCCATGGAAATATAAAGCACTTTGCACAGGCTTAAAGCCATTTTGGTTATCTTCAGAAGATGACACTTGCAAAGGAAATGGAAAAGCATTTACCTGAGGACATAAGCCACAATATTGTGTACAGTAAATACTTATCAGATGCAACTGCTTCTCTTTCATGTACTTCCCACTGGTTTAAGCTGGCCATACACCAGTAGAATTTTTGCTTTCAGAATCATTGTTCAATTTTCGAATGGTTAGTGGGGATAAAAATCAAAGTTCTTTTTCGACCATAGTGATGAGAAAATTTGAAGAAGCAGAATGAAAAACTTTTTTGGAATGCATGGAATTCTAATGCCCCATACACACGGTCGGATTTTCCAACGGAAAATGTCCTATCGGACAATGTTGTGTGAAATTCCGACCGTGTGTAGGCTCCATCGGACATTTTCCATCGGATTTTCCGACGGACAAAGTTTTATCTCCTGCTCTCAATTTTTCCGACAACAAAGTCCTATCGGACTTTTTCCGATCGTGTGTAGCGAATTCCGACGGACAAAGTGCCACGCATGCTCAGATCACATTACAAGACCAAAGCTATTGGCTACTAGCCTCTACGTAGTCCCGTCGTAGGCAACAAACGTCACCACGTTCAGAATGATCGGATTTTCCGACAACTTTGTCCGACCGTGTGTATGCAACACCAGTGTCGGACAAAATCCGTCGGAAAAAATCTGATGGATTTTGTGGTCGGATTTTCCGACCGTGTGTACGGGGCATAACTGTGAATGTGACTTATTATGTCTGGGGTTCCATTCAAATAGCAGGTTTGGATACAATTTTAAGGGCTTTCAAACGAAAGTAGCCAATTAGTAAATGGGATTGATTTACTACAGACAAATAGACTGTGGACTCTTCCAGTGCAGTTGCACTCGTTTCCCCAGAATTTAATGAATGTGGTGAAGCTCTGCTGATTTCAATCCTCCAATCATGTGCAAGCAAAAATGTTGTTTTTCCTTTATTGTCCTTGCACCTGATTGGGTATTCTTTACAAAGTGAAGCTTCACCACATTCACTTAGCTCTGGGGGAAAATTAGTACAACTGCACTTGCAAAGTGTATAGTCTGTTTGCCATTATTCAGGGCAGCCCTCTTCTCTCCAACCTGTCATTTAACACAGAAGCCGGTGGAGGAAGTTTTCTGCACAGTTCACTCCTGCTGGCTTCTCTGTAGTAGGGCTCTGCACCCAGGGCTCCTGCCCTCAATCCCTGGCGAGTGCCTTGGGTCCCAGCATGGCAACTACAGCTGCCTGGGGTGATTCAAAAGGCTGCTACTCAGACATTGTTGCACAGAGCTGCATAAAGAGCGCTGAAACTCCTCCTTGGCTCTGTGCTACAGTTCTGATAGGCAGAGCTTTCCCCAATCCCGGCATTCCTGAAGAGCTGAGGGAGCTGTGAATGAAAGGAGGGGATCTTTAGGGAGAGTGACTTTGTGCAAAGAACAGAGCTGGGAAAATGGGGGGGGGGGGGGGGGGGGGTTTGTGCAGAGAGGGGAGCTGGCAAAGTGAGAGGATTTGTGCAGAGCGGGAAGCTGGGAAGGTGGGGGGATTTGTGCAGAGAGGGGGAGTTTAGAAAGTGGGGGGGGGGGGGTTGTGCAGAGAGGGGAGTTGGGAAAGTGAGGGGATTTGTGCAGAGAGGGGGAGTTGAGAAAGTGGGGGGGATTTGTGCAGAGAGGGGAGCTGGGAAAGGGGGGGATTTGTGCAGAGAGGGGAGCTGGAAAAGTGAGGGGATTTGTGCAGAGAGGGAGCTGGGAAAGGGGGGGATTTGTGCAGAGAGGGGAGCTGGCAAAGTGAGGGGATTTGTGCAGAGCGGGAAGCTGGGAAAGTGGGGGGGATTTGTGCAGAGAGGGGAGCTGGGAAAGTGGGGGATTTGTGCAGAGAGCGGAGCTGGGAAAGTGGGGGGGATTTGTGCAGAGAGGGGAGCTGGGGAAGTGAGGGGATTTGTACAGAGAGGGAAGCTGGGAAAGTGGGGGGATTTGTGCAGAGAGGGGACCTTGCAAAGTGAGGGGATTTGTGCAGAGAGGGAAGCTGGGAAAGTGGGGGGATTTGTGCAGAGAGGGAAGCTGGGAAAGTGAGGGGATTTGTGCAGAGAGGGGAGCTGGCAAAGTGAGAGGATTTGTGCAGAGCGGGAAGCTGGGAAGGTGGGGGGGATTTGTGCAGAGAGGGGGAGTTTAGAAAGTGGGGGGGGGGGTTGTGCAGAGAGGGGAGTTGGGAAAGTGAGGGGATTTGTGCAGAGAGGGGGAGTTGAGAAAGTGGGGGGGATTTGTGCAGAGAGGGGAGCTGGGAAAGGGGGGGATTTGTGCAGAGAGGGGAGCTGGAAAAGTGAGGGGATTTGTGCAGAGAGGGAGCTGGGAAAGGGGGGGATTTGTGCAGAGAGGGGAGCTGGCAAAGTGAGGGGATTTGTGCAGAGCGGGAAGCTGGGAAAGTGGGGGGGATTTGTGCAGAGAGGGGAGCTGGGAAAGTGGGGGATTTGTGCAGAGAGCGGAGCTGGGAAAGTGGGGGGGATTTGTGCAGAGAGGGGAGCTGGGGAAGTGAGGGGATTTGTACAGAGAGGGAAGCTGGGAAAGTGGGGGGATTTGTGCAGAGAGGGGACCTTGCAAAGTGAGGGGATTTGTGCAGAGAGGGAAGCTGGGAAAGTGGGGGGATTTGTGCAGAGAGGGAAGCTGGGAAAGTGAGGGGATTTGTGCAGAGAGGGAAGCTGGGAAAGTGAGGGGATTTGTGCAGAGAGGGAAGCTGGGAAAGTGGGGGGATTTGTGCAGAGAGGGGAGCTGGCAAAGTGAGGGGATTTGTGCAGAGCGGGAAGCTGGGAAAGTGGGGGGGATTTGTGCAGAGAGGGGAGCTGGGAAAGTGGGGGGGATTTGTGCAGAGAGGGGAGCTGGGGAAGTGAGGGGATTTGTACAGAGAGGGAAGCTGGGAAAGTGGGGGGATTTGTGCAGAGAGGGGACCTTGCAAAGTGAGGGGATTTGTGCAGAGAGGGAAGCTGGGAAAGTGGGGGGATTTGTGCAGAGAGGGAAGCTGGGAAAGTGAGGGGATTTGTGCAGAGAGGGAAGCTGGGAAAGTGGGGGATTTGTGCAGAGAGGGAAGCTGGGAAAGTGGGGGGATTTGTGCAGAGAGGGGAGCTGGGAAAGTGGGGGGATTTGTGCAGAGAGGGGAGCTGGGAAAGTGAGGGGATTTGTGCAGAGAGGGAAGCTGGGAAAGTGGGGGGATTTGTGCAGAGAGGGGAGCTGGGAAAGTGGGGGGGATTTGTGCAGAGAGGGGAGCTGGGAAAGTGGAGGGATTTGTGCAGAGAGGGGAGCTGGGAAAGTGGGGGGGGGGATTTGTGCAGAGAGGGGAGCTGGGAAAGTGGGGGGGATTTGTGCAGAGAGGGGAGCTGGCAAAGTGAGAGGATTTGTGCAGAGCGGGAAGCTGGGAAGGTGGGGGGGGATTTGTGCAGAGAGGGGGAGTTTAGAAAGTGGGGGGGGGGGTTGTGCAGAGAGGGGAGTTGGGAAAGTGAGGGGATTTGTGCAGAGAGGGGGAGTTGAGAAAGTGGGGGGGATTTGTGCAGAGAGGGGAGCTGGGAAAGGGGGGGATTTGTGCAGAGAGGGGAGCTGGCAAAGTGAGGGGATTTGTGCAGAGAGGGAAGCTGGGAAAGTGGGGGGATTTGTGCAGAGAGGGGACCTTGCAAAGTGAGGGGATTTGTGCAGAGAGGGAAGCTGGGAAAGTGGGGGGATTTGTGCAGAGAGGGAAGCTGGGAAAGTGGGGGGGGATTTGTGCAGAGAGGGGAGCTGGGGAAGTGAGGGGATTTGTACAGAGAGGGAAGCTGGGAAAGTGGGGGGATTTGTGCAGAGAGGGGACCTTGCAAAGTGAGGGGATTTGTGCAGAGAGGGAAGCTGGGAAAGTGGGGGGATTTGTGCAGAGAGGGAAGCTGGGAAAGTGAGGGGATTTGTGCAGAGAGGGAAGCTGGGAAAGTGAGGGGATTTGTGCAGAGAGGGAAGCTGGGAAAGTGGGGGGATTTGTGCAGAGAGGGGAGCTGGGAAAGTGGGGGGATTTGTGCAGAGAGGGGAGCTGGGAAAGTGAGGGGATTTGTGCAGAGAGGGAAGCTGGGAAAGTGGGGGGATTTGTGCAGAGAGGGGAGCTGGGAAAGTGGGGGGATTTGTGCAGAGAGGGGAGCTGGGAAAGTGGGGGGATTTGTGCAGAGAGGGGAGCTGGGAAAGTGGGGGGGATTTGTGCAGAGAGGGGAGCTGGGAAAGTGGAGGGATTTGTGCAGAGAGGGGAGCTGGGAAAGTGGGGGGGGGGGATTTGTGCAGAGAGGGGAGCTGGGAAAGTGGGGGGATTTGTGCAGAGAGGGGAGCTGGCAAAGTGAGAGGATTTGTGCAGAGCGGGAAGCTGGGAAGGTGGGGGGGATTTGTGCAGAGAGGGGGAGTTTAGAAAGTGGGGGGGGGGGGGGTTGTGCAGAGAGGGGAGTTGGGAAAGTGAGGGGATTTGTGCAGAGAGGGGGAGTTGAGAAAGTGGGGGGGATTTGTGCAGAGAGGGGAGCTGGGAAAGGGGGGGGGGGGATTTGTGCAGAGAGGGGAGCTGGCAAAGTGAGGGGATTTGTGCAGAGAGGGAGCTGGGAAAGGGGGGGATTTGTGCAGAGAGGGGAGCTGGCAAAGTGAGGGGATTTGTGCAGAGCGGGAAGCTGGGAAAGTGGGGGGGATTTGTGCAGAGAGGGGAGCTGGGAAAGTGGGGGGATTTGTGCAGAGAGGGGAGCTGGGAAAGTGGGGGGGATTTGTGCAGAGAGGGGAGCTGGGGAAGTGAGGGGATTTGTACAGAGAGGGAAGCTGGGAAAGTGGGGGGATTTGTGCAGAGAGGGGACCTTGCAAAGTGAGGGGATTTGTGCAGAGAGGGAAGCTGGGAAAGTGGGGGGATTTGTGCAGAGAGGGAAGCTGGGAAAGTGAGGGGATTTGTGCAGAGAGGGAAGCTGGGAAAGTGAGGGGATTTGTGCAGAGAGGGAAGCTGGGAAAGTGGGGGGATTTGTGCAGAGAGGGGAGCTGGCAAAGTGAGGGGATTTGTGCAGAGCGGGAAGCTGGGAAAGTGGGGGCGATTTGTGCAGAGAGGGGAGCTGGGAAAGTGGGGGATTTGTGCAGAGAGCGGAGCTGGGAAAGTGGGGGGGGATTTGTGCAGAGAGGGGAGCTGGGGAAGTGAGGGGATTTGTACAGAGAGGGAAGCTGGGAAAGTGGGGGGATTTGTGCAGAGAGGGGACCTTGCAAAGTGAGGGGATTTGTGCAGAGAGGGAAGCTGGGAAAGTGGGGGGATTTGTGCAGAGAGGGAAGCTGGGAAAGTGAGGGGATTTGTGCAGAGAGGGAAGCTGGGAAAGTGAGGGGATTTGTGCAGAGAGGGAAGCTGGGAAAGTGGGGGGATTTGTGCAGAGAGGGGAGCTGGGAAAGTGGGGGATTTGTGCAGAGAGGGGAGCTGGGAAAGTGGGGGGGATTTGTGCAGAGAGGGGAGCTGGGGAAGTGAGGGGATTTGTACAGAGAGGGAAGCTGGGAAAGTGGGGGGATTTGTGCAGAGAGGGGACCTTGCAAAGTGAGGGGATTTGTGCAGAGAGGGAAGCTGGGAAAGTGGGGGGATTTGTGCAGAGAGGGAAGCTGGGAAAGTGGGGGGATTTGTGCAGAGAGGGGAGCTGGGAAAGTGGGGGGATTTGTGCAGAGAGGGGAGCTGGGAAAGTGAGGGGATTTGTGCAGAGAGGGAAGCTGGGAAAGTGGGGGGATTTGTGCAGAGAGGGGAGCTGGGAAAGTGAGGGGATTTGTGCAGAGAGGGAAGCTGGGAAAGTGAGGGGATTTGTGCAGAGAGGGGAGTTGAGAAAATGGGGGCTTTAATAAACGGTAGAGCTGGGGGTGGGGGATTTGTGCAGAAAGGAGAACTGGGAAAGTGGAAAGGGGGGTTGTGCAGAGAAGAGAAATGGTAAGAAGTGAGGAACTGAGAGAAGTGACACACACTTCTCACCACTGCACAATACACACTCATGAGCCCTGTGTGTTATGCACTCCTGAGTGCTGTACTCTGTGTGTTACACAATCCTGAACTATGCGCCTTGTGCGATACGCAGTTCTAAGCCTTAAAGTGATTATAAAGGATCTTTTTTTTTTAAAAAATAACAAACATATCATAACGCCCCCCCCCCTCCCGCCGAGGAGATGAAGGGGCTCAGGTAAGTAAAAATGGGGGGGGGGGGGGCTGGGGGGCCGGTCACTGCCAGGTGTTTTTTCACCTTAACACATTATTATGGTGAAAAAACATGAGGGTTTACAACCCCTTTAATTTATTACCATTATTTGTCCCCGCAGTACTTCTCTCCTCTAAGGAAGGTATGGCCTGGGAGGTTAGAGCATGGTTGGCGGCGGGAGCTGGCTAGTTAGGGTGAGTTCCTGAACCTATTCTCTGAGAAAAAAATCCCTGCCTTTAGTAAATCCACCCCATGATGGCAAGGATGAATGTTGTGATGAACGTTTTTTAGAATCTTCTTATGAAAGTTTAAACAAAGCTTTAACCATGTATGGCCAACTTTAGTCACCGTCTCTAGAGTAAAGCCTTGTACACACTGGCTGATAATCATCCGAATTGGCCTGTTCCTGCTTTCGGCCCGTATGTACAGCTGTAAGTTCTACAGAAGGCTTCACTGTTGGTTTTTCTTAGCCAAGACGGCGACGCCAGCATCCAAGAGCCGATTCAAGAATTGGCTCGGGTGAGGACACCACTGGATGCCTGGACAGGTAGGTACCCAAATATTAAATGGCAGCAGCCACAGTATGTGTAGCAGAGGCGGCTCTAGGCTTTGTGAGGCCTTAGGCAAAATTTAGACATGAGGCCCCACTCACACCCTTTGTAGGGGTTAAGAAAGAACCCCGAGGCCGAGCATCTTATTACTGCTGCTACTTGTGTGGGTGGGATGTGTACTGCGCCAATCACATGGGATGAATAGGAGAGGAGGGTCAGCAAGGATTGGCGTAGTACACATTCCACCCATACAAGCAGCAGCAGTAGTGAGATGCTCCGCCTCAAGATGATTAGGGGTGGGTGGTATGTGCAGGAGGGGGGCATGGAGTGAATAGGGGTGGGTGGTATGTGCAGGAGGGGAGCATGGAGTGAGTAGGGGTGGGTGATATGTGCAGGAAGGGGGCATGGGGGATCTCCAATCTCGGGCAATGAGCACTTAGCATTACTCCATGAGCATTCACTCCAATCTCAGCAAGCAACAGCTCCACCTCCTCCCTTGTAAGATTTTTGCAGACAGCGTTGGAGCACACTGAGCGGGAGTGCCAGAAAGAGCTTAGAGAGAGGGAGGATAATCCATGCCCGCGTGCGTCCGTGTCTTTACAAATGTGACAGGAGCCAGAGATTGACAGGCGTGGCTTTGTCTCATCCATGGGTGCCCTGTGGGACAGCCTAAGAGATGGCTGTTAGGCAAATTAGGCAGTTGCGAGGCCCCTGTGAGTACGAGGCCCCTGTGAGTACGAGGCCCCTGTGAGTGTGAGGCCATAGGCAACCACCTAATTTGCCTAATTAGAGAGCCGCCTCTGATGTGTAGTGCTAACTTTAAATTTTTTTTTGGGGGGGGGGGGGGCAGGACTCCTCTTTAAGGTTTTTTAATTTGTGTACCATACAGTGTATGAATATAGTACAAATAATGCTTTGACTGGACTCTCAAGGTTTGGCTTTGTGAAAGTTCTTTTAGTGTGCTGAAGTTGTTTTTTTAAATGTTGTAATAACTCCTTCTTTTAAACTTTGATGTATTTGATGCCTGTCAGCACTAAAACGAACACCTAATATTTTATGCTCATGCTCGCTGTAGTACTAACAAAAAAAACAACGTCTTCAAGCTGTAAGAGGTCTCTGTCACAGGCGAGTTTTGATTGCGCATTTAAAAAAAAAAAAAACAGCACAGTCAATAATGTCACATAATTCTTCACCAATATATGCCCAATGTTTATGCAGGGAATTGATTATTTTTAAAAAGTGGGATGTTTACCAGATCACATGACATGAAAGAAACATGTAGTCTAGTCTTATATTGCATTGTCGGAAATAAAAACATTTTGTATTACTATTACAATGCTGATGGTATAAAATTAAAGTATATGCTGTGACTATAGATCTACTTTAAAGTGGCATTATACTGTTTGTTTGTTTTTTGTAATTATATGTGGTTTATGTCATAATGTGCTAGTATGCACAGTCTTACCTGTCATAATGTACCCTCCAGCACTGTGTTGTCACTGTTTCCGCTGATCCTGGGGGCTTCCATTTTCGCCCGGTAGACTTCCAGGTTCTGTTTATTCAGCCGCTTCAAGGGCCAGACCGCAATGATGTCAGTACCATGCATGCGCACAGGAGTCATATTGTTACGGCACATAAATTCACAGAGATAAAATTTCCACACCACGAAGCATCGAGGCAACAGCAATGTGAACATACCAGCTGTTATATCACATTGAAGGTGGGCAGTCAGAGGTGGTAATAACACTAATCAACCTCCTGTTTTTACCAGCCCCCTGGCCACCCGTGTAAACTTAGTCTTAAGGTCCAGAAGGTGAGTCCAGGTTCATCGGATATGGAGTGCCATACGGAGGGTGTTTACAAGTTTATGCACAAAGTTTTGTCGTTTTGGTCACATTTATTCACATTTGGAAGATGAATGTTGATTTATGCAATAGATTTACATAGCTTCCAATCAATCTTTTTCAATCAATGTGTACACAATCAGTCAGGCCCTTGGACTACATCGTTGATGGTAGATCTGAATTAGATTGTACAGTCAGATTGAATGTGGTGAGCTTTCTTGCCTCCATTGACTGCAGTCTCTACTCCCGGACAAGTCACATAAGCAATCTGAATCCGCCATATCTGAGGGTCAGCTTCAGCCCAGACCAATTAACCTATTAATATGTTTTTGGAAGTAGTGCACACAGAGGAAGCCAACTTGGCCGCAGCTTACATCAGACTTGACAAAAACGCAGAACTTTCTATCTCACTGCCTAAGTGAATAGTTTTGCTAAGCATATAGCAATAAAAGTATTTGGGTGTTATCATTCACCACTGGTCACAAATTGTTATCTCCGAGGAAGGCTCATGAACTAAGTTTGGAGAACACCTACAGTATACTCCTAGCTCCCAACTATCCCTTAAAGCGGGGGTTCCACTGTCTACAACACTTTTTTTTGGGGGAGGGGGAAATTACAAAGATTATGATATTGAAATATAGAACTCGTTCCGTTTTTCTTGCTTTTGGATGTCCGTTTTCTCCCAAAAAAATAAACTTTTTTTAATGACGGTTCTCATCTTGCCTGTGGGCATGTGAAGCCCACAGGCATCCTCTTCCAGGATACTGTGCTGCTGATCGACCAGCATGCACCGCCCGTTCTATCCACGATCTCGCAAAGTAATGCGCCATAGCGGCGCTGTAAAGTATACAGGTTGCCATAAGAACGGGCGGCGGAAGTGCCCGCCCCGTTGTTTTGGCAACCTAGCCCTCGGCGCAGCCCACTGACTCCTGGGAAATTATGACACACATCTCCCAGGAGCAGTAGCGATCAGAGGCGCAGAGGGAAGTGACGACATGAGCCCAGGCACTGGAAGAGGCAGATTTCGAGGGGCCGCATAGCAACAGGAAAAAAAGGTAAGTTAAAAAATTTTTTTATACAATTAATTTTTTTCGATTGATTTCATGCACAGTATTTGGGTTTTTGTGGGTGGAACTCCACTTTAAAGACCAGTGACCAGATATAGTGAATGCAGGGTCCTGGTTTCAGTAACACTTTAATTATTGGCTGCTTAAGCTGGCCATAGATGATTCATTTTTATTTTTGATCAGCCATCAAGCTAAATGAAAAAAAAAAAAGCTAACAGATTCCTCCATCCACACAAGTGAGGTGGAAGGAGAAGTCCTCCCCGCTGGGACATTACATTCTGACAGCAGGACTTTCCACTGTCAGAATACACTGATCAGTGACTGCAGCTAATTGGCTGCAACAAGCTGATTGAGAACAAATTTCCAACAATCCGGCTTGACAAAAGTCGATCTGATGATCAACTTCTGTTGAATAGAGAAAGGTTCCAACATCCAAATAATCAGGTGTTCAGTTACCATATCCCAGTTATATAGAAAAATTTGTACTCCTTTGGAGGAGCGGGACTTTCAAGGTGACCAGAACACCAAAAATGTTATAAAAAATTATTTTATTACAAAGATTTATACAATATCTTAAAAAACTGTCTCAAAGGGACAGAAGTATACAACAAATTGAAATGATACATATACAGACATTCATGACATCTCTGAAGTACCCAACGTTTCTGGCTTGATGCCCTTCTTCAGGGAGTTAAATGTCTATCAAAAAAACATATAAGCTTATACACACAATACTAGATGTTGGACTAATACATGATTGAAGGCAAAAATAGATGGTAATAAAAATCACATACCAATGGTATCAAGTATTGTGCATGGATAAAAAAAGTCCTAAGAGGGCCTGAGGAAACAGAGGAGCTGGACAGATAGGACTCAGAGAAGGGCACACCTCCAAACAGGACAGTACCTCAGCGAAGGTCCAAACTAAAAAGGCCACAAAAATAGAACACCAGACCTGGTCCGACCTACAAAGAGCAAAACATATAGACTGGTAATAATGGTCAGTATATTTCATAGTTGATTAGGGCTTTTTTATCCATGTACAATACTTGATACCATTGGTATGTGATTTTTATTACCATCTATTTTTACCTTCAATCGTGTCTTATTTTAACTTCTAGTATTGTGTGTATAACCTTATATGTTTTTTTTGATAGACATTTTGCTCTGTTTGTATAAATCCCTGAAGAAGAGCGTCAAGCCAGAAACGTTGGGTACTTCAGAGATGTCATGAATGTCTGTATATGTATCATTTCAATTTATTTCAATTTGTTGTATACTTCTGTCCATTTGAGACAGTTTTTTAAGATATTATTATAAATCTTTGTAAAAAAATATATATATTTTTTTATAACATTTTGTTGTTCTGGTCACCTTAAAAGTCCCGTTCCTCCAAGGGGGTACTCCTTTTTCTAACTTCTGTTGAATAAGTATGGACACACATGGATCACAATTCGCCTGGTCCCTGCAGAACTGCACGCATTTAGATCCCTCTATGTCTAGCTTTAGGCACACAGCACTATTTTATGTGGGCAGGGAGAGAGCCTGAGCTCAGTGTAAGCTCCAAATCATGACTTGGAGGTTACCCTCCAAGTAGGGTTGCCAACTCATCCCTTTAAACCCGAACACATATTAATTACACAGGTTCTGAGGCTAAGTTAATGCAGATAAGGCGCCAAGTGAATTTAATTACCACCTTAATTAGCCATAGAACCTGTTTCATTAAAATGTGTTAGTTTTTAAAGGGATGAGGTGGCAACCCTACCTCCAAGTCATATCCTTCTGTAACCTCCAAGTCATGATTTGGAGCTTACACTGAGCTCATGCTCTCTCCCTGCCTCCATAAAATAGTGCTGTTTGCCTAAAGCTGGACATAGATGGGTCTAAACTTGTCCAGTTCAGCAGGTACCAGACGAATTGTGATCAATGTGTGTCCATACCTGTTCAACAGAAGTTGATCAACAGATCGACTTTTGTCAAGCAGACTTGTTGGAAATGTGTTCTCAATCAGCTTGTTGCAGCCAATTAGCTGCAGTCGCTGATCAGTGTATTCTGACAGTGGAGAGTCCTGCTGTCAGAATGCAATGTCCCAACGGGGAGGAATTCTCTTTCCACCTCACTTGTGTTTTTTTTTATCGTTTAGCTTACTGGCTGATCATTTATGGCCAGCTTAAGCAGCCAATCATTAAAGTGTTACTAAACCCAGGAGCCTGCATTCACTATATCTGGTTTCCCATAGTACACAGAACATGGAAATGCAATTATTTTTGTAAGTATAAACTGCTAAATACCTTTTCTCATCAGCAGTTAGAGCAGTCTTGTGACTTCAATTTCTGGTTAAAGCTTGTAGGAGGAGATTTCAATCTCCCCTGATTGTCCTATGAGGCTGCAGGACCCCTGACCCTCTGTCTGGACAGTGCTGATCACATGCACTCTCCCAACTAAAAAAGATTCTCTAGCAATACACACCAAACTGAGCACATGGAGCTTGTCCCCAAGCCTATGTTCTATCAGCAGATAGATTAAGGACTGTGGAAGAAGGGGAGGATCAGAGAAGACAGGATCAAACAGCCTTTTTACACAATGCAGAGGATTAACCCCCCAGGTTCCACAGCGAGTATAACAAGCATGCTTTACTGCAGATACAGACTGATTTTACTGTTGTGGGTTTAGTAACACTTTAAGCATACTCCCAGGGTCCCACAGCCTATCTGATCTGGGGGTGCAGTAAAACAGTCAGGGAGGCATACTGTCATTACACCTTCGTTTTATCCTCTCTAGCTAGCTCTCCCTTGTCTTTCTGTCTTTCCAGCTTTCCTCACTGGCACTGGCTCTGTGTGAGTCAATGACAGTCTGTCTGGGACTCAGTGAGGCTGATCTACTAAAACTGGAAAGTTCAAAATCTGGTGCAGGCGTGCATGGTAGCCAATCAGCTTCTAACTTCAGCATGTTCAATTAACCTCTTCCCAACCGTACTATAGCCGAATGACAGCTACACCGCAGTCGCACATTTCTGGGAGGGCGCCTATTGACGTCCCACCTAGAATCCTGCCTCCCCACACACCCCTGGGGCACACATTTGGACACAGCTGATCACAGATTGGGGTATAGAGCCAATCAAAGCAGCTGATCATAGTGTAAACCAGATTTGCCAGTTATTGGCAGTCCTCTTCTTAAGGAGAGTAGAGCTGGTAAGCGGCAATCCACACTGGGGACATCTACACTACTAATCAGGGCACTGATCATCAGTGTGCTGATTATCAGCGCAGCCCCAACAGTGCCCATTAGTGCTGCCAATCAGTGTCCATCAGTGCTACCAATCAGTGCCCATCAGTGCTGCCAATCAGTGCCCATCAGTTATGCCTTTCAGTGCCCATAAATGCTGCCTATCAGTGCCCATCATTGCCACTTATCAGTGCCACCAAACAGTTCCCATTAGTGCTGCCTATCAGTACCCATTAGTGCCTCCTCATCAGCACCCATCATTGCCTCCAAAATCAGTGCAGCCTATCAGTGTCCATCAGTGCAGCTTATCAGTGTCCATCAGTGCAGCTTCATCAGTGCACATCAGTGAAGGAGAAAAATTACTTATTTACAAAATTTTATAACAGAAACTAAGAAAAAAGTTTTTTTCCAAATTTTGGGGTGTTTTCGTTTGTTTAACAAAAAATAAAAAACCCTACTGTGTTGCATGACTGCACAATTGTCTTTCAAAATGAGAAAGTGCTGAAAAGCTGAAAACTGGACCAGTCAGGAAGGGTGTGAAAGTGCCCAGTAGGCAAGTAGTTCAACTCTGACCAAAAAACCTGGAAGCTGATTGGTTTCTATGCAGAGCTGCAATAGATTTTCCACTCTCCAGTTTTAGTAACTCGACCCCAATATTTCCTGTTTACTCAGCACACATCTGTAACACAAGTCACAACCTGGAAGTATCATTGGACATCACTTCTAGGCAGGGCTTTTTTTATCTTCAGAAATAGCTACAGGAACTCAATCACGACGATCCACCCCCCCCCCCATCCCCCCGTCCCTTACACACCCTCCAAACCACATAAAATAGTGGGTGTGGTCAAATTTCACTAACAGTGGGAGGGTCTTAACAGGGTGATTAAATACCAGGAGTGCATTATGTACAGAGTGCAGAGTTCAGAAAGGGGGTTACACACAGACTGCAGAGTTTAGGGTGTGCTACGTAAATAGCGCAGCGTTCAGGGTGCGCTGCATACAGAGTGCAGAGTTTAGCGGTGCGCAAACACAGTGTGAAGAATTCAGCCTATTTCCACAGCTGCTTACCGCTGCATCCCCCAGCCTCATCTCACCTTTACCCCTCTTCAGCTCTGACCCCTGCATGCAACCCCCCTCTACTGCCCCCATCTTCTCCCCATCTCCTTAAAAGTTCCACCATCTTCCTCATGTCTTATTTTTGGTGCTGTATTAAGCTGAAGCACCCAGCCAGCTCTAGTACCTCCCCGCATACTGTAGTTGGCTCCACCTCTCTCACTTGCGGGGAAATCATCCAGTGGTGATGTTGGCATTTGCACTGCACCCCATGTACATGCATCTCCCTTCACTCAGTGGGAGCCACTCAAGAGATCTGATCTGTGGGAGCTGTTGGGGAACAAGCTGTCACTTGTAAGTATAGAAGCCGGACTTTTGTGTTTTTCAAGTAATAGTGGTCAGCAGGGAGCAGAGGGCCTGAGCCAGAGGTGGTGAAACTGAGTTCCACCAAGTTCCAGCTGAAAAAAAGCCCTGCTTCTAGGTAGTGCAGATGCAGTGCAGGTATGAACAGGGAGCACTAGTTTCCTGTGTCTCCAAGTGGCTGCAATGAAACATGCATTTTTTCAGCCATGTTACCCTTTAAAAGTATGCAAAATCACAAAGCATCCAGGTCCTAAATATTTATTGGGCTGAAGGATATTGACATCTACACTGGATAAAAATGTTGCACTCTCCTTGGCGTCGCGTCAGCAATCCCCCTTCCCCTTCATCAGATTCTCCCCATTACATCAGAGTCAGCCCCTTCACATCACAGTCCACACATTACAATAGAGTCAGTCCCCTTCACATCACAGTCCACACATTACGTTAACCGATTCCCGACCAGCACCGATATACGTCGGCAGAATGGCACTGGTGGGCAAAAGGGCGTACTGGTACGCCCCCTTTAAAGAGGAAGTAAACCCTCAAAAAAAATAAATAAAAAAAAAAACCTGCAAGACAAAGGCATAATTAGCTAGTATGCATAGCATACTAGCTAATTATGTATCACTTACCTCAGATCAAAGCCCTCGTATCGGTCCTCTTCTCCCCCTCCGACATGTTCTCCCGGAGTGACTTCCGGGTATCGCGGCTCCGGCGATGTGATTTGCCAGAGCCGCGATGCCGTCACTCCGAGCATGCGCACGAGATCGGCACAGTACAACTGAAGCATCGGCATATATCGCCGTTGCTTCAGTTGTCTCAAGTGCGCATGTGCCGCATGACGTCGGCACATGCAAATACAGGTATATCTCCTAAACCGTGCAGGTTTAGGAGATATCCTTGTTAGCTACAGGTAAGCTTTAATATAGGCTTACCTGTAACATAAAGTTGTAAACGAGGGTTTACAACCACTTTAAAAAGCGACGCTATGGACACGCACGCGCCACGTTCTCCGTGACCACGGGTCCCGCGGACTCGATGTCCGCCGGGTGCCCGCGATCTTGTCACAGAGAGGTAGAACGGGGAGATGCTTTTGTAAACAAAGCATTTCCCCGTTCTGCCTTGTGTCATGACAGAGGTCACTGCTCTCTGTCATCGAGAGAAGTGATCGCTGTCATGTGTGTTGTAGCCCCTCCCCCCCACAGTTAGAAACACTCCCTAGGACACACTCAACCCCTTCATCGCCCCCTAGTGGTTAACCCCTTCACTGCCAGTGTCATTTACACAGTAATCAATGCATTTTCATAGCACTGATCGCTGTATAAATGACAATGGTCCCAAAATAGTGTCCGATCTGTCCGCTATAATGTCGCAATCCCGATAAAAATCGCAGATCGCCTTTATTATTAATATAAAAAAAAATAATAATAAAAATGCCATAACTCTATCCCCTCTTTTGTAGATGCTATAAATTTTGCACAAACCAATCAATATACGCTTATTGTGATTTTTTTTTTTTTTAATGGTTGCAGATTTTTTATCAATTTTTATAAATTTCTGTCTGGTAAAAGGTTTTCCATAGAACAGATAGTGAGCGCAAAACTTGACAGGGATTCTAACATTCTAGCCATAATTTAAAAAAAAAAAAAAAATGGGTATAGGTACACTTTAATAGTCAAGCTAAAATAATTTCAAGCTAGTATGCAACAGATGTGCATACACACACACACACACACACCAGTCAAGGTGTGAATGAAGACAGTATCCATGATAATGACTAACACCTCAAATATTAAGGCATTGTTAATACAAATGATGTTGTAAAACATTAGAGAAGTTATGTAGAATTTTGGCGAGGACAATGCAGACCAGTGCATTAAAACTTGTTGTGGCCTTGTCCTATCATAACTGAAAATGATTCCAGCCAGTACGGGAAAGCACAGGGTTGCTGAAACTCTAGGACCAGCACTAAAATAAAGAAATTGTCTCTTCGGACACTGTAAATATGAAACATACAAATAAATTATCACATTCTTCTTTCCCAAGATCCCCTGTGATTGCTTATACTTTATAGTCATATGATCTTTTTTTGCAAGGGGATATCAGGCTGAACCATTATGGCTCTCTCTAAGAATTCTTTACCGCAATCATCTTACTGTAAATATTTGAGTGGTTTCTAGCATTTTGCATGGGCCACTCAACTTTATCCTCTAGGCCAAAAGTATCCAGCTGTCCTTTGCTGAAAACTCGGGGTTGGGTGTGATTTAGTGTGTGCAATAACATATAATGCTTTTATTTATCCAGATGTTGCCTGCAAAGAGATTTGCTGTCTGTAGAGGTCCCACATCGTCTTTATCTACCATTCTGTCCTTGCATTGTTTCACAGAATTAATGGGGGAATCAAAGGGCAGGGTAGTGGCTTCTTAATAATGCTTGACATTTCAAAGGTAGGCTGTTATTTATGGGTGTTGATAGGGTCGTAAAAGACCAGGAGCACTCATGGACAACTATATTGAAATATTGTGGGGCGTATAACATGATGGAAAGTAAATGAGGCAATTTCCTAATCATCTCTTTTATTCGTTCTTGTTCCTTTTTACTGTCTTTGATCTCCTTCCCCTTTCCTCCTTTGGAATTGAATCATTAGTGTTGTGTGCTGACAGCAGTCCCAAACCAGAGATCCAAATGTAGCTTACAGCATCCAACAGAATTTTGCTCAAAATGTTTAATTTTAAGAACATTTGTTCAGTCATCAAATGTTCAAAGACTTTTCGTACAAATGTTCATACAAATGTTCATTCAGAAATCTACTAGTGTATAGTCAGCTCTATATAATGAAAAGCTGTCACCTGGGAATGCCTTTTATTCGTTTTTCTTGGTCAAATCTGGGTCTAATGCCCTGTACACATGATAGGATTTTCCGACAACAAATGTTGGATGTGAGCTTGTTGTCGGAAAGTCTGACCGTGTGTATACTCCATAGAACATTTGTTGGCGGAATTTCCGCCAACAAATGTTTGAAAGCAGGTTCTTAAATTTTCCGACAACAAAACTGGTGTGTGTACATAAGTCCGACGCACAAAAGTCTACGCATGCTCGGAATCAAGCATTAGAGCCACACTGGCTATTGAACTTCATTTTTCTCGGCTCGTCGTACGTGTTGTACGTCACCGCGTTCTTGATGTTTGGAATTTCCGACAACATTTGTGTGACCGTGTGACAAGACAAGTTTGAGCCAACATCCTTCAGAAAAAAATCCACGGTTTTGTTGTCGGGAAATCTTATTGTGTGTACAGGGCATAAGAATGTAGTAACTGTAACTTCATGGATAAAAGGACATGACAACGTTTTTTATATAAAATGGATTATTACTTTTAGACCTCATGCACACAGGACATTTTTTTTCTCTTAGAAGCTAACACCGTTTTTGCAGAAAAAATGCCTGATGCTTGTTACATAGTAGGTGAGGTTGAAAAAAGACACAAGTCCATCAAGTAAAACCTATGTGTGTGATTATATGTCAGTATTACCTTGTATATCCCTGTATGTTGCAGTCGTTCAGGTGCTTATCTAATAGTTTCTTGAAACTATCGATGCCCCCCGCTGAGACCCCCGCTTGTGGAAGGGAATTCCTCATCATTGCCGCACTTACAGTAAAAAAAAGTTTTATCCCTATTGTGGGGTCACCAGTATGGTATTTGTATATTGAAATCATATCCCCTCTCAAGCGTCTCTTCTCCCGAGAGAATAAGTTCATTGCTCGCAACCTTTCCTCATAACTGATATCCCCCAGAACCTTTATTAGCTTTGTTGCCCTCTTTTGTACTCGCTCCATTTCCAGTACATCTTTCCTGAGGATTGGTGCCCAGAACTGGACAGCATACTCCAGGCGCAGCTTGGTATTGCATGCCATTACTGAGCCTATCATCTACTAGGACCCCAAGGTCCTTTTGCATCCTAGATTCCCCCAGAGGTTCTCCCCCCAGTGTATCGATTGCATTCATATTTTTTCCACTTAAATGCATTATTTTACATTTTTCTACATTGAACCTCATTTGCCATGTAGTTGTAAAAGCGTCCAAAGCTTTTCCAAGCTTTTAGGAGCTTTTACAAGCGTCAAGCTCTTGGGCGGTAACTAATTTCATTGGCCAGAATAATTCATTAATTCTGGCTATGGAAATTAATTAATGCTCAAGCACTAGCTTTTAGGCACGTTTAGCAGCTTCTAGGAGCTTTTAAGTAGCTTCAAGAGTTATTTATGCCCAAACTCTGCTGCTCCTGGATGCATTGGCAGTGGGTTTTTTTTTCCTGTCTCTAAAAGCTTCTGCCAAGTTAGTTGAAAGCAGATAAACTACACACTGTTCAAAGAGCAAATTTTGAACAGAATGCAAAATCCTATTGTTAATTAGCTTTTCCAGTTTTTCCAGAAATCACTGCCAAATACGAAAATGTCCAGCTCATAAACTACTGGTGCAAAATCAATGAACAAAAATTATGCTTCAGTCTCACAAAGTCACAGATATTTCCCAGTTGAGTGCCACCATCTTGTCTCTTGCACAGCAAAGTAAAATGTGTTGCAGTCAATTACAGTCCACATTTTTGGGACACCTCTGCCCTTTTTTGTGCTCTGAATACATCAGGAGGGGCGTAGCTGGCCATATAATTTTAGTATGGAATTTCCAAAAAATCAGAGCATTTGATCTTTGCCATCTTTGAGTCATCTAAGTTTGTATGAAAGTCCTTAAAATCTCATCTACATCTGCTACTTGAATGGAATCCCAGAAATATTAAATAGATTTGTATATACTCATTACTATATGTACAAATTTTCCTGTACGAAAACCTCATTCAAAGTTAGAACATAGTTGAGTTTGAGAATAATTTTCCATTTTGCCCTTACAAATTTTCTCACCACTATGGTTGAAAAAAAAACGTTGATTTGACCAACTATTAGAAAATGAAAATTTTTTTCGAACAAAATTCTACAAATTTTCAGCCAACTTTAGACATGGAGATATGGACTTGGAGTTGTTAAATCTTGAGAAAATCAAAATTTGTATATCAATGACAGAGTTGTTTAGTCTATTTAGACTGCATGTTTGAGGAGTGCGGTTGAAAGAACTAGGGTACTACTATATTTACACGTTCGAGAGATGGAAAGGTTCACAATATTTTAAAAGAAAAATACATATAGGTAAAGGAACAGAAAAATGCAGTAATTCATAAAAATTTTAATTTTTTATTCACTAAATGCCAATGTTAATTTACTAAATCATACATTCAATATACCCAATTTCTAAAGAATTGAGATGAAAAAATTAAGATGCTGGTGTGGATGTGAAAATGTATAACATACAAAAAATATACCACAACCAAAGTTCAGCAAAGACCAAAGTATGCATACTTGGAATTGCAAACACAATTACTGCAAAGGAGACCTAGGACACCTTGTAAGTGACTCAGGACACATGCCCTTGGTGCCAAGTTCTGCCAATTTTCCTGCTGTTATTGCAATAATGAATGCAATAATTAAAGAGTCTGTTCTCTCTGTGCCCCCCTGTTGTACTGTTGACTCTTGAGAGTGAAACTAGTTCTAGGTCAGCTGGTAGCAATGAACTTATAGAAGTGTTTACTTTTTGTAAACTATTAAATGGACTGAGAGGTTAACAGACAGCCCCTCCCAATAGTGATTTCCTTCCCTTCCAGATAAAAGTAAACTAACCACTAAGCCAGGCCATTGATGGTGCAAATTTCTTTCCTGTAACCATGGGTTTTGTATTCTCCCAGCGGGGGAGGGGGGTAGAGAAAGTTGCCCCAGCCGGGAGAATTTAGCAGGCTGGTTGTACCCAAGTTGATCAATTGATCAACTTGGTACATTCAGCCTGCTCATACACGGGTTAGAATCTTTGCTTGTTCCTGCTAAACAGGCTGAGATTCGAACCATCTATGGCCAGCCTAAGCCACTCTGCTGTCTGAGACAAATGACAGATTACCTTGAAGAGCATTTATAGTCAGAGCTGGCCAGGAACCTAAGGCCTGGAGGAGGTTCAGGGGGGCTCAGCTACAACCTTTATTCTCCTGCAGTAAACCAGGGCGATAGCACAATTGGCCAATTGGTGTCTTGTAGGACGGGTTATGCCTGTTCAGACAATACAAATAGGTTCTGTGCCTATATCTCTGAAGGCTCTTCAACCAAATACCCTATTATTTATTTGTAGATTAGCACTAGAGCAGCGGTAACACTTATATTATTTGACACTAGTATCTTTTTTCAGTTTGCTACCTTGCCTTTTTTAATTACCATGACTGTACATATTCCCAGAAAGGTAAGCGAATACATGAAGTCATGCTGTTGCACACATACAGTAGAACATGATTCCACCCACACAGCTAGAACCTACTGCAAGCACTAACTTAGGGTATCAGTGAGCTAATGCCTCCCCTGATTCCAGAGATGAGTTATTGGGTTGGACTAGATTCTTGCAAAGTGTTTATACTCCAGTAATAAATATCCAGAACAACATTAAAACACCAATGAACAACTTCTGTATATTTACTTACCCAAGCCTGTTCCCATCTACTGACAACAGCCAAACCTCAATCAGTCCACTTATAAGTGCTTGATTAGGTGCCAGGTTGGTGCTGATTGACTTATTCTAGCAATTAAATTATTGATTCCTACACAAAAATTTCTTGCTTAACCTCCCTGGCGGTATGATTATGTCTGGAATTTTGTACCAAAAGCGGTACAATTATTTTGCATGGAAATTTGGTGTTTTTTATATTGTAGGCATGCAATTCTTATGAATAACTCACTTAAATCTGTCCAAACCAAAGTCTAGTAGACATCCCAAGTATGATAAAGTTTGAAACACAAAATCATAAATTATAATATAATAAAAATATATATAAAAAATTATTCAATAATGTAATCAAATCAAAAACACTGAAATTTGCTCAGTTGCAGAATAGTCGCTGTCATTTAATTTAGTGTTTGATGATGAATTGTGATTCTAATTTATTATCGCTGTTTTCTAGCTGGTCTAAAACCACTTTTGACATAAAGGGACACTTTTTGGTTGCTATGGACAATCTCCAGTTTCCAGGCAGAAAAAAATCTTTTTATTATATAAAATGACATGCAGGGCACTGGGCAGACCACTTGGGACAAATGGGATGTGTATTTTTTTTATACAGTACTGTAATCTGTAAGATTACAGTACTGTATGTGTATTGTGTTTTTTAACTTTTTTTAATTTGGCGCCGATCTCCGCTCCCATGCGTCGTAACGTCGCAGGGAAAGGAGATCAGCGGCACTCGGGCACTGTGGGAATCGAGCGAGCAGACGGCTCGCTCACACAGCGGGGAGACATCGCAGGATCCAGGGGACAAGGTAAGTAACTTCCCCCTGTATCCTGCAATGCAAGCCCGGGCTCAGGGTTACCGCTTTTGGTACTGAAGTTCCCGCCCCGAGCCAGACTCGGGAATACCGCCAGGGGGGTTAACATGACTTTCATTGCATAATACCTCTTGAGGACTGAAGCAAGGCCTGGTCCAGCTTAAAAGAATGCTTCTTCAACACCACTATTCTTAAATCTACTTACAAAGCTCTCTCTTGTTAGCACTGGGTACCAGCATGAAAAGTGAAGGCCCTCTTGTCCTAGGATGACAGATGCTTTGGAGGATGGGGCCAGAAAGAGGATGTCCTCCACATATGGTGGACTTTCCCTAAATTGTTCTCTTTTTGGTTGAGAATCTTTGGCCTTGTTCACACTCTGCTTTGCAAGTCTGTTCCAAAGGACACTGGAATGGTGCCCTGATAGCTAAAGCATGGAAAAACAAATTGATTTAGTAAAAGTCAGGATGTGCATGAATGCATTATTTGCTAATAAAAAACTCCAATGCATTAGATTTCCTAATGTTTGGGAATCTTAGCTCTGCTATGCACTCTCAACCTTGGACCCATAGTTGCTCCTAGTCAACTCTGAGCCCCAAGAACCCTTCCTACCCACCTTCTCCTCACCTTCCATTTTACCCCCCTGTTTGCAGTTATCATCTCCTATTTCCCTCTCCTTTTTATTCCTAGCCAGTGTCAGCAATTGAGAGCCTACATCTCTGGACATTTGTGTATGAGAACACCCTTTGGGTAGATTTATACATGTATCTAAATCTCCCTTGCCTCTAAAGCCCAATCCGCATTCAGATCACGCTTCAGAGGCAACTGACAGGCACTGCTAAGCCTCCTCACCGCCTGTTTTCACCCAATTTTTATCAACAATGGCACTGCAAACGTGGGGCGTTTTAAGAGTTTCCCCATTGATTTGCATGTGTAGCATTTTTCAGGCTTCCCATCTGCCGATTGCTACATGTCAGGTCAATTAGGCTGCAGTCGCGAAGCATTGCAGCGGCGGCATTTAAACATATTGCAGCA
Organism: Lithobates sylvaticus; assembly: GCA_028564925.1. NCBI lineage: Eukaryota > Metazoa > Chordata > Amphibia > Anura > Ranidae > Lithobates > Lithobates sylvaticus. Next base: position 130,614,237 of record CM053027.1, read on the forward strand.
TAAGAGAGGGCGCTTTTTCGAGCGGCAAAAACGCGGCTCAATAACGCATTTTTGCCCTCTCTGAACTGCAGGAGCCCTTTGGTGGATGGCAGGACCATCCTGCAGAGACTTCTGCTGTACTTTGGTCTGTCCTCCCTGTTGAGCTCTCTTGCTCGTCTCTGGTATGTGACGCTACTGTTATTACGTAGCTGCCGCATGAGCAACTGTTTTGTTTTCTCCCCTTTTAAAAAACAATAAAAATATTGAAATAGAAAGTCCTCGCTTATTTGCCACCTAGTTTTTCATATTTTTGTGAGTTGTAAAAAAAAAAAAAGTTTGCTGCTTCAGCCCTGAGGAAATTGGAATTTTATATGAAAAAAGTCATCAGATCAACTAGCTAAAACAAATCCATCATTGTAAAACAAAACTTTGACATAAACAATGTAGCTAATATCTAAAATGTTTCCATGAAACAGTAACCACTGTATGTACTGTATTTGCTACTCTGTACCTGTATATGAGATAACTGTCAGATCATTCAGTCAACCACAGAGAATATTACAGGAATTATGTAGGCTGCCATTGCTGACTTCTGCTTTCACTTCCATATTTTCCCTGTCACTGGCCCAGAACATCTATAGATTTAGGGCCAGTTCACACCACATGCAGTCCAGTGCGTTTTTTTTTTTCTGCATCAAAAACACATGGAAAGTAGATTATATGGTTTCCAATGGCATAGTTCACACCAGTGCTTGCAGTTCCAGCGCGTTCCAGTTCCAGAAAAAAAAAAGTAGAACATGCTGCATTTTTTCTGCACTGGACTGGAACGCTGTAAAACGCATCAAAAATGCACTGGAATGCACCTAAATGCACTGCAACATACTTGTCCTTATTTTAAAAAGAGGGGGGGAAGCACTGGACTGCATCAAAAACACACCAAAAACGCACTGGAACACATCAAAAATGCACATGCAGAGAAGCAGCTGGAACGCTTCCGGACTGCATTTCTATGGTGTGAACTGGCCCTTAAAAAAAAACTACCATTTTAGGGGTGTCACTCAAAAGTACTGATACAACCAGGCAGCTGGTAGTTTTAGAAAACGGTCATAAATTTTTTTTTCTTGACGTGTAGTTTCAAACTAAATAGGAGCCCTTGATAACATTATACTGTTTTATTGCTTTGTACATTTATAGTTATGGATGGTCTATAAATTATTCTAGGAGAGGACACTTTCAAGTTGAGCAAGTTATCGCTTTATTGTTGTTAAGTGGATTTACTATGTTTATAGAGTGTGTAATACTTGCAAACATTTGTGAATAAAAAGAATTTGATGAAAAGTCACGTAAGGACACCCTTTACTGTATTTTACTTCTAAGGAAGTTTAGTGAGATTCAAATTTCTCGTTTATTCTTTGTACATATAGATATTTGGCTTCCATTCAAAACACATTGAGCTGTATGTACATACTGTATACTTCGTGTTTAGCTTCCATACAAACGATAATTTAAATCCCAAGTAACATGATTTTAATTATGATTATAAATCCATTTTTTGTACTCCAACAGAAATTAAGTAGGTAGGGCTGACACCATGTGCTTAGGATTGCAGAGCTCAAAAGACCCTGTGTTGTCAGCTCTTACAGAAAGTAGGAAGCATGCTATGTTTCTGCCATAGGAAGTTTTTGTGTACTTGCAGCCTGTTTAAAAAGGTCAAACATAAGAAATGTTTATGTATTGCAGAGACATATAAAATATATATATATATATTTTGCATCGACGTATGCTTTATTCACTGTAGAGCCTGCTGCAGGTGAATCAATCACTGCAGGGCTCAAGTCCTGCAGGAACGCATGGGAACGGAGTTCCTGTACTTTTTCCACAACAGGAACTTAGTTCCCGTTAGCAGCCGTGTCCCGCAAGACTTTGAAGTATGCGAGCTGTGTGGCAGGTGCTACACCAGCAGCTGCCGACACAGCTCGCAATAGTAAGTGCCGCACACCTGACCATTCAGGAATTGCCAGTAGGGGGCCCTATGACAGCTTCCGCTTCGATCTACCTGTCAATCACAGCTAGCTGACAGGTAGATCAGGTCCCTGCTGCTAAGAGATTGTATTTAGTCAGACCTCTCGTGATGCGCTCCTCCCCACCGGCCCCTCCTTATTTTCTGTCTCCTCATCCCCCCCCCCCCCCAGTCTCCTGCATACTTTCTCTGTGTGTCCCTCCTCTATCTTCAGTGCCATATGATGAGAGAACCCAGAGAAGGAGCACAGCTATTCTGCTCACAGGACATGCAGGGAGAGAGGTAAGCTGAGGGAGGGACATCAGTTTGGGGTGGTAAGCTGAGCACAATACCTGGCAAAGTTTAATGCCAGGAGGGAAGTTTATGTGGAAATATGTGAAGGGTTGGAATAGCAGCGAGTGTGTGTTGGAGCCCTGCAGAGTTTGCAGCCCCCCCGAGCTAACATATATCTCCTAAGCAGGAACACATCACTATCTCCCCAAGCATTCTGTCCAGATAATGTGCAGTTCATTTATGACCTTTCCGTTTAACCCTGTGTTATCCAAAGTCTGTTCAATGAAAAGTGTAAACTCACCACATAAACACTCTATATACAAAATAACATTCCCCAATAAAGATCAGAACATGATGCTCACATTTGCATGGAAGCACAATTGAATGGATGCTGATTATTCAGAGAATTACCATATTTATTGAGGATTGTTTTTTTTTTTATGTACTAACAGTTAAGCTTCATACACACAATACGAAATTTGGATGAAAAATACCACTTTTGAAGCGTTCGTGCATATGAGCGTATCATTTTTTTTTTTTTTGGTGGGCGAGTGGATCTTGGGTGGGAGTTCCCTCACTTTTTTCCCCAGGACTTGACCCCTGAACCACTGTAATTTTAAGCACATGCACCAGGAAGAAACACCTGAAGTGAATATTTGGCGAATGTCACATTCACTGCTTTATAAATACAAGGTGTGTCTAAAAAGTTTGATGAATTGTCTGATATCTCAACGGCAACATGGGCCAGGTGTGCGCGCATGCACATGACTATCCAGAGACAAGTCAAGAAGCGCCACCTAGCGTGGAGTACACGTGACCATGAGGGTAAACCCGCTGCGGTAGTCAGTGTGAGAGGCAGGGTGTCACAGTGCAATGGAACATAGAGTGAACATCATGTTCTGCTACAAATTGGGGAAAATGGCGACAGAGATGCATGAAATGTTGGTGCCAGTGTACGGGACGGAAGCTGTGAGCAAATAATGGTTTCAAGGGAAGAAAATGACTTAGGATGAGCCACATTTGGGTCGGCTATCGACAAGCAGAGCCCCACACATGATCGAGCGAGTGCGACAAATGCTGGCACGGGATCGGTGACTGACTCTACGATTGATGGCGGAGGAATTGGGCATTTGCAAGGACACGGTGCACACCATCGTTCGCAAAGATTTGGGTAAGTGGAAGATATGTTCCCATATTGTGCCGCACAAGCTGACAGACAGAAAGCAAAACAGATGGAAACCTCTGGAGATTTCATTACCATGTGTGACCAGGATCCATCCTTTCTGTGAACCATGGTAACGGGGGATGAGACATGGTGCTACCAGTTCAATACGGAATCCAAGCAGCAGTTGATGGAATGGTGTTCATCGTCTTCCCCGTGACCCAGAAAGAGTTGCCTGCAAAAGTCCAAGGTCAAGACAACGTTGATCTTCTTCTTCGACAATGATGGCATCATTCAAGAATGTGTGACAGTGGTTCTGCGATCGATTCTTAAAAAGACCTTTGCTGACAGTTATCAGAAGTTTTATTAATGTTGCCAAAAGTGTGTTGTGAAGGATGGCGTCTATTTTGAAGGCCAATAAAGGTAATTTGTTTGTATCTTCTGTTTTGTTTGTTTTCTGATACCATTCACCAAACTTTTTAGACACACCTCGTATACCCGCTAAGTGTGCTCTCCATAGTCCTTCAGATGCCCTAGGAGAAACACCAAACTTGAAGATGTCTCACCGTGACTCCAGCTCATGCCCATTGTCTGCATGTTATAAGCCAAAGGATATATACATATTTGCTCTCTGAATCTAGGCTGGATGAGGTCCAAGTTACAAGCCCTTTTTACTCACCATTGGCAGGCACCTGCAAGCTTGGGAACATTGTTGATATGCTCATAGAGGATTCAAAAAATCATTATAGTGGCCAGAGGGCTTTGTCTTTTGCAATGCGAAAAGAAGATTTGACCACAATATTGTATGCAGGTATAAATTAGGGCCCATACACACGATCTGACTTTTTGACAACAAACATGCAAATTAGCTGTTTTAAGGCAACATCCGACCTTGTGTACGCTCCATCGGACAAACTTTTTTGGTTTTCATTGGGCTTTTGTTGGCTGTGCGAACGGACAAACTTTCCGGCAACAAACGTCCGATGGTGTGTACAGAAAACCATAGGACTTTTGTACAAAGTACAAACACGTATGCTCAGAACCAATGCAAAAGATCAGACAACAATACAGAAGTTGACCAAAGGTGGCGGTAAAGAGCAGAAAAACCACGTGATTTGGTGAAAGTTGGCTGAAAAAGTCCTGCCGTGTGTATGCAATACAAGTTTACGGCCGATGCCCTTTGTACAAAAATCCACGGGAAAGTTTGTACAAAGTCCGATCGTGTGTATGAGGCTTTAGGGTGTCATGAAAGAAGATTCTGAGCCTAATGGGGGGATTTACTAAAACTGGTGCTCAAAAAATCTGGTGAAGCTGTGCATAGTAACCATCAGCTTCTAACTTCAGCTTGTTCAATTAAGCTTTGACAATAAAAGCTGGTTTACTATGCAAAGTTGCACCAGATTCTGTGTGCACCAGTTTTAGTTTTACATACTGGTGGTATATACCGACTCCTATCCTGTACATAGTAAATATATTGTCATAATTTATGCCCCCTTTAACACAAATAATCTGCATATAGAGACTAATGACATGTTCTATGCCTAATGATATGGTGTATCTGTGCACTTAATACATTTACATACATGCGCTTACATTACTTTTTACTGCAGAGACATGCAAATGGAAAGCATTTGATGGAGCACCTTATGTTCCTCAGTTTATTAGATTCACTTTTTGCAGTTTATGGTTCACTGCAAACACCTTATCAAGCCACAGACACAATATAACTTGGAAAAATGTTATTAGGACTGAAGCAATAATATGCATGCTACAAAATTATTTTTTTCTTTAATTGTTTTTAAATGGGTATTTGTAAAAATCATTAAATACAACCTGTAAATGTTTAACCTTTCCACTTGCTTACCTATATGCTTGTCATTCCACCATCCCCTTCCCCATTCCTACCTCATTGACCCTGGCCTACCTTCTACCCATGTTTATTCTTTCCCTAAGGCTGGCTTCACACTGGGGCGGTGCGGGGCGGCGACGGTAAAGCAGCGCTATATTTAGCGCTGCTTTACCATCGTTTTTCCCGCGGTATGCGGCCGCTAGCGGGGTGGTTTTAACCCCCGCTAGCGGCCGCAAAAGGGTTAAAAAACCTCCGCAAAGCGCCGCTGCAGCGGCGGTTTGCGGGCGGTATCCCCGCGGTTTCCCATTGATTCCAATGGGAAGGAGCGGTATAGGAGCGGTGAATACACCGCTCCTTCACCGCTCCAAAGATGCTGCTAGCAGGACTTTTGTTGCGGTCCTGCTAGCGCACCGCTCCAGTGTGAAAGCCCGCCGGCTTTCACACTGGAGTGAATGGGGCCGGTTTTTTCAGGCGGTACACAGGCGCTATTTTTAGCGCCGTACCGCCTGAAAACCGCCCCAGTGTGAAAGGGGCCTAACCACTGCTTTTCCTCTGAGCCCTGCACTGGAGGCTCTTGATACCACCTGCTTCGCATATCTTCCTCCCTCCCTGTTTTTCCCTTCACCCTGTTCTCTCCCCTTCTTTTGCCTATATACATTATTTCTGCTTCCTACCTCCATTTCTTGTCCTCCTAGGGCTTGCTTCCCCTCATGTTCTGTCTTGTAGTCTTTCTCCCTACCCTTAGTGTTGCCCCCACACACACACAATTAGATCCCATGCAACTGGCCTAGTAACTCATGGTACCCACACTTAACCAAATCCTCTAAACCCTAACTAGGGTTGGAGAACTCTCATACTAGCCTTTACTCACTCAGTTTATTTTTACTACAAATAATGTAGAAGTATGTGTTTCAACCGAGTGGATTTTAGATTGCATTCATAAAAGCACCATGCACCATGATGTATCACTGTTTGCACAGCAAAAAAAAGCTTGCTTTGCAGCTCCATTTGTCTGATTGAAACCTCCCACTGAGCACTCTAATAAGGAAGGAGTCACTGCTGAGATGATTCATTTGTATGCTGTAATCAACTGACTTCTTTCAAGAGAGATGAAAATGGAAATGGCTGAATATCCGACATAGAGACTTGAGTTCCATTGGCTGCCTGGATAGAAGGCTGCATAATATTACTATGCAAAATGTTATATTTACCTGACTGACAAACAGAAAAATATCTGCATTTTTTTTTAGTCTTGATCTATAAAGAAAATGGCTATACATTCACTTTCAATAAATGATTTAAGAGACAGTGGGCATAACTGCTTATAAATACAGAAGGGTGTGTTGTGTTTTAGGTATTGTTTGCATTTTTGCTCATTTTGAAAGCAAATTATGCATACAAAAATTGTTCTTTAGTGCAGTGATACATTTTGTTAATTTGATCTAAAAAGAAAACATGCAATTTCCATTTCTCTTGCCACTGATTCTATCACAAACTACAACCGCACAATCAAAGAGACACAGGTTAGCAAGACAATCTACATATAATTTAGAGGCAATTAAGTGCAAGCGTAAATCATTTTTGGGTGTAGCTGCCCTTTGATGAACATTAACACGCAGACAGGTGATAATTATGCTTTGGAATCGGTGCAGAAGCAATTTTCCGCATCAGACCACAACAAAATCTACAGCCACCAACTGAGCACTCTCTCTTATTTTGTCTGTCTTTATCTCTGTCTCTCTCCCTTGTAATTTCTCCTCCTCTCTCTTATTTCAGAATACAGCAATACTTATGTACTCTACTTTGTTTTCACAAATCATCAAGCATAGTCCACAAGCTGTTCAGGGTAGGTTTATCGCTAAAGCTGGCCATATGCTGTTAGTTTTTCCTGTGAAACTTCACACGAAGATCATCTGAGCATTTAATAATGCCATCAGTGACTATACAAATTTCATATGAAGAAAAATTGTTTATTTGCCATAACAATGTTGCATTTTCTTTTTTTTAATTATTATTCTTTATTTAAAGTTTTTTGGCAAAATACAGTACAGGAATACAAACAGGGCAAATCAGCTCGTCTGCAGGGGAAACCTCCTGTCCAAATGGTATTGAAGAAAAAGCAAAACAAAAAATTTTGGTTACACTGGAACATAGCTGAGAGGTTCAACGAAATGGACCAGAATAGATCCACTTACTGTAAGAGGGTTCCCTTCCACAGAAAAAGTAGGGTGCCCTTATCCACTGTCAGGATTTGCCTTCCACTCATATATGGACCTGGACCTCTCTGCTGCCTTTGATATGGTTGACCACCCCCTCCTCCTAAAAAAGACCCACGCCTTTGGTCTCCGTGACTGTACTCTTCGCTGGTTCTCTTCCTACTCATCCAACCGCACCGTTAGCATTTCTTACAACTCTACTTCCTCCTCTCTTTTTCCTTTCTCTGTTGGGGTCCCCCAAGGTTCTGTTCTTGGATCTCTCCTATTTTCAATCTACACCTCCTCCCTGGGTCAGCTGATAGCCTCCCATGGCTTCCAATACCACCTCTAGACTGACGACACACAAATCTATTTCTCTCCCCCTCCGTCTCCTCAGGTATCACTAATTTACTATCAGATATATCAGTCTGGATGTCACACCGCTTCCTCAAACTCAATATATCCAAAACCAAACTTATAATTCTTCCTCCCCATGTGCCCCTTCCCCTGATCTCTCTGTCAAAATCGATGGCACAACTATAAGCCCATCCCCGCATGCCAAGGTTCTAGGTGTAGTCCTGGACTCTGAACTCTCCTTTAAAGCATAACTCCACTTTTGTTGAGAAAAAAAACATTCCCCTCTGGGTGATCTATGTACATTGCAAGGATTATAACAACTTTTGTTGCAGATTCCTAACTTTTGTTTTTCTGAAAAAATCCATGTGTGTTTGTCTGTGCCTCTGTGCCAAGAGGGTCAAATGGGAGTGGTTTCATAACTATGAGTCAGTTGTGGCAGCTGCAGGGCTCTAATGAGGAAGCTGCTGGGCCTGTATCCCTTTAGACGTGTTCCTATTGGAAATATCTCACCAAAAATAAAATTTTTGTTGCAGGGGATGCATAAAATCTGACTTGTAACTTAAGCCCCATACACACGGTCTGAAAATCTGACCACCAAATCCATCGGATTTGGTCCGACGGATTTAGTCCGACACTGGTGTTGCATACACACTGTCGGACAAAGTTGTCGGAAAATCCGATCATTCTGAACGTGGTGACGTTTGTTGCCTACGACGGGACTACGTAGAGGCTAGTAGCCAATAGCTTTGGTCTTGTAATGTGATCTGAGCATGCGTGGCACTTTGTCCGTCGGAATTCGCTACACACGATCGGAATTGGTGTGATCGGACTTTGTTGTCGGAAAATTTATAGAGCAGGAGATACAACTTTGTCCGTCGGCCAATTCGATGGAAAATGTCCGATGGTGCCTACACATGGTCGGAATTTCCGACAACATTGTCCGATAGGACAGAATCCATCGGAAAATCCGACCGTGTGTATGGGGCTTTAGGCTGACTATTGGGAAAATTGGGGATCCAATCACACAAGCAGGAAATTATGTTTCTGGGAGTGGTCAGTACACAGAACAACTCAATGTAGCCATATTGCATTGCATCTATAGAAATTTACAGCGGCTACAGATTGAAATGGAAAGGTAGTTTTTAATAACATTCAATTACAATATGACTTGTGTCGCAATTGTACATGCTATATTATCTTTTCTTTATTCGCAAAAAAATGTTCCCACAAAAGTGGAGTTACCCTTTAAGCCCCACGTCCAATCACTGTCCAAATCTTGCCGCCTCAACCTCCGCAACATCTCCAAAATACATCCCTTTCTAAACAATGACACAACACAGCTCTTAATTCACTCCCTGGTCATCTCTCGTCTCGACTACTTCAACTCCTTTCTCATTGTTTTACCTCTACATAGTCTATCACCCCTTCAATCCATCATGAATGCTGCTGCCAGACTCATCGACCTTACCAATCGCTCTGTGTCTGCCACTCCTCTCTGTCAATCCCTCCACTGGCTTCCGCTCACACAACAAATTAAAATCAAAATACTAACTACTTGCAAAGCCATCAACAACTTAGCGCCCAGCTACATCACTAGCCTAGTCTCTAAATACCAACCTACTTGTTTTCTTCATTCCTCCTGCTCTCTAGCTCCCTCGTCACCTCCTCCCATGCTCACCTCCAGGACTTTTCTAGAGCCTCTCCAATCTTATGGAACTCCTTACCCCAATCTGTGCGATTATCTCCTACTCTATTAGCTTTTAGACGATCCCTGAAAACCCTTCTCTTCAGAGAAGCCTACCCTACCCACATCTAACAACTATATTTTCATTTTATCCATCATCTCATCCCCCACAGTTATTACCCTTTGTTCCACTTGACCCTCCCTTCTAGATTGTAAGCGCTAACAAGCAGGGCCCTTTTACCCCTCCTGTATTGATTTGTATTGTAAGTGTACTATCTGCCCCCATGTTGTAATGCGCTGCGCAAACTGTTGACGCTATATAAATCCTGTATAATTATAATAATATTATATAGAGTTATAACTCTGGAATTCCAGAGTATGGTTAAAAAAAAAGGGGGGGGAAGGGCGGAGTTGGGAGTTGTGCAATCAGAGGCCCAACCCCAGCAGCATGATACAGTGACCCTCGGGGGCAAAAGCTCCCAGAGGACATGGGAGGTAACCCCCCAGAATTTACATGTCAAGGCTCCAAGAGCAGAGGCTATGAGCCACACAGGTTCAGGTGACGAGGTCTGCAATAACTAGAGGAAAAGGTATAGTCGGTCCAGTAGAACCATGTTTTGCCAAACTTCTATCTGTGATTAGCAGAGGCAAGGATATCTTCCATTCTGTAAATCTCCTCAATTTTGTGTAACCAAATACTTAGCAGGGGAACTATAGGTTGCTTCCAGATAAGAAGGATGCAGCCCTTGGAAGCATTAAGTAGTTGAATCGTATGTGACCTTTGATAACTTTTGGATCACATGGGAGTTAAATGAAGCAGATAGGCTGCTGGATCATCTCCCAGTTGAACATCAGTGAGTTTGAATACAAGGTCGCAAACCTTAACCCAGAAGGGTTTCAGAACTTAACAACTCCAGAACATATGGAGAAATGTGTTCTCATGCTGGGAACAGCGCCAGCAAAGGGAGGGTGTGTTTCTAAAAATGTTATGTAAGATTGTAGGAGCCCTATACCAATGTGTCAACATTTTGAAAGAGCCGGAAAGAGAAGTGGTGTGAGCAAAACGCATCATGCGTGTCTTCTGTTTTTTCCAAAAGGCTGATGCCCAAGTCAGATTCCCACTTCACAATGTAGGGTGGATCTACATGAACCAGAGGGTGGGAAAGTAGCTTATAGGATAGGCATAGGCCATGTCGAATTGGGGAGGATGAGGTACATAGCTTTTCAAACTCAGTTAAAGGAGGAAGCAAAAGTGTTGGTTTTCTCCAGGTGTGCAAAAACTTTATTATTTCAAATGCTTTCCAAAATGCCAAAGGTGGGTCTGTCCTTAGCTGAAGTTCTGACAGGGATTTATAATGCGTAGAAGTGAGGAATGACGCAAAGCGAAACTGATTCTGCTGGTGTAAGGGTCGGAATTGGCGGTCAGTGATCCCCAATGTTGCAGATTTTAACACTCAATTTTGGGGTGAACGGAAGTGAATGTGGTTATGAATGGGAATTATATTCATTGTTAGAATTTTGTTCCATCGTTTTCTAACACAATTCTACTAGTGTATAGCCAGCTTAACACTAGGGTGTTTACCTTTTGTCCTATAATCTTTTCATGTCTCTTTTTTTAATGACATAGCTACAACCTCACAGCCTAGAGAGATGATTTACTAAAGAAGTGTGGCATTTTCAGACTTGGAGTTTGGTACACTAAAGGGAATACTGTTTACACCACAAAATTGTCTGTGTCAGAAATGTGTGCAGAGGCACCTCTTTTTCATCATTTTGTCATCTTACCTGGCATCTCTATGCTGGAAGTAGATATTGACCCGGGATAATGCCTGAACAAAGATGGTGATGTCCCTTTGGAGAGAAAAGCAGATGGAGAGCCGATATTGCGATCTGTCTAATAGATGATAAATACCTTCAAAAATTATCCTTACACAGAAGAAATTTGGAATAGATAAAAAAAGAACCGTCATACTCACCTCTATGCTGCAACGTCGGTGTGATGCTGCAGATGTCCCACGTCGGCTCTAAGGCAAGCCATACACGGTTCACATGTCGACAGAACAAAATCCCGCAACAGCACTGTCTGTGTTGATGGGGGAATCAAGTGAATTTATTTCCTGCAACCGGTGGTTGTGCTCAGTGTAGGGCCGGCCTAAGGTCAAGAACTAAGTGATTACATAACTGCTGATTGCTCATTTCAAGGTCTGCTCGGAGCAGAGAGCAGTGAGCAAATCTAGTTTACCTAGATGTGCGGTATTAGAATATTATAAGTATATACCTTATATGTTCATCAGCCAATGGGATTGTAGTGGATATACTACACACACACACACACACATATGTGCATACTGTATATACTATAATCTACTTTAAAATCAAATTTTTAAATTTTTCATTAACTATACAGAAACCTTTGTTTGTATTGTTTGTTCATACATTCCTGTGCAACATGTAATTACTAAACATGATTAAACCTTTCCAATTGTTTGCACATTATGATAAGCATGTTTTTTCCCAACTGGGGACCACATTACAGTTGGAATTTTGTTTGTTTATAAGAGAAATAAGAAAAATGTTCATCCTTCGCCTTTTTCCCCCCAAATATTTCTTATTAAAAAATGTTTTTTTTAACAACATACTTAGGGCATAGTACAGAAGGTAATTGTTACATAATCAGCAAGGTTTATCAGGGTAGGTACAATTGTTTTGTCATCTCAGAAGTAACATCCCATGGTGTACATCTGTCCTGGATAGTGAGAGGGCCTAACACAATAAGTTATTCCACTCCCTCCCACCAGGCTCTTTGGGTGAGACCCAACAAGATGGTGCTTATAGGGTAAGCTGAGTGTCAAAGTCTGCTGGAGAAAATCTAGGTATACCTGTAGATGGGGGGTATGACATTGGAGGGAGGAGGGATATATAATAGGGTGTGTGAGGAAAAAGAAGAGAGTGATGGGGATTTCTAGTGATATGGGTGACTATGGGAACTTCAGGTATGTAGTTGTTGATAATTTGGAGGGAGGGGGGAACAGTCCCGTAGGGAGTGTAATATATAAGCCTGTACGTGTTTGTGGAAAGGTTGGGTGACGGTCCACCTATTTCTACGTACTTTTCTAGGTAGAGGGCATTCAATTGCTGGGTAAAGCATATGTTGGCCCTTGCCATGCAATGTCTTGTGATAAGTCTGGTTTAGACAGTTAAAGAAGAGCAAAGATTATTGGTTTGTAAAAGTGTATTTGAAAAGATGCCACCTGGTCCAGGTCTGGAGGAAGCAGACCATGTTATCTTGGCTTATGTGAATTCATTCTTCCATAGTAATATATATAAATTAATAAGTGATGGCTCCAAACAGATAAATTAGTGCATATATGATTACATCAACCATATGTTAAGTGAATAATTAAGTTTTAACAATCCTCGAGACTAGAACCAGGCGTACCGGAAGTGACGTCAGTGCGGGCGAGCGTGCAGCCTCAATGCATTTCGTGATTTCATGTCCTCAGGAAGCTTCTGAGGACATGATAGCTAGCTAATAGCACCAACGAATGTAAGTGCACAATCTAGCTGTTTATGGTTGAGCTTCTGCCTGCATACGAAGTTAAAACCAGTTGATGCCAAAATAAGCCAAGGATAATCTTTCTTTGATTTGGCTTATCCTTCTAAGGATTTGAATCCTATGCAAGTTTCTTTTCCATCTAGCTATTTGGTGAGTTTTGTTTCCTCTCACACGAGTGTTGGTGGAGCATGGACAATTAGGATCACCTATTACACATTTTTATTTTTTGGAGTGTAGACTTTTTCTTCCAGGATTGTTAAAACTTAATTATTCACTTAACATACGGTTGATGTAATCATATATTAGCGCCATCCTTTATATTTTGTTGCATATAATTCTTCCATAGTGTTTATTGAATTTATCTGGGATAGCCTCTCTCTAGAGGTAGCTAGGTGGTGTGACTTCCACCGCCGCGGAATTGGAGATTTAGCTGCATAAAGTAAGGGTGGTGTTAGTAAACCTTTGGGGCTGGGTTAAAAAGGCAATGACGTCAGTGATTGCGGTAATGAGGAAGTGTACTTTGGTACAAAATGGCTGGATCGGTGGGCATTGACACCATATGTGGATGAGAGTGCTCTTCGGTTTGTGACCTCTCCAGCACTTATCTGGTATATCTGCCAATATGTGATGTAGCACGGTGTTGGTTTGTTATCAACGTGACTTGAGAACATAATTAATCTTCTGGATGTTGAAAATATTGGAGCATTTAAAAGGTGTTGTTGATTTGCTCTCATTCTTTGGCTGTAAAGTTTTGATTAAGGTCACTTTACCATTCTCAGGAGAAGGATAGATTCTTGGGAGATGTGGATTGGAACATACCAGCATAAATTATCGATATCAGGTGGGGGGTTGGGTCTAGTGATGAACATAGGGCATTAAAGGATATCAAAGTACGTGCGTCATGTTGTCTGTATTGAGAGTGGTTTAAAAAGTCTTTATTTGGAAATTCGCCCAGTATGGTATTGGCCTGTTTACATTTAAATATGAAATGTGCACTTTTCAAAAAATGTCCAAGCAGTAAATTAAGGAGCCAGATGCCAGAAGCATAGTTTTTAATTTGATCCAGAGGAAAGTTTGTGTTTCCATCTCGTAAGTTAATTGGCCTATTAAGTAAGTGTTTGCACATTCTAATGAACACTTTTAGGGATGCTCCTATGATGGGGTGAGAGGTTAAGGAGATGGAGAAGTATTTTCTCTAAATCCAGGGGATCCAGGAGTTGATATGTGGTTCTGAAAATAATTGCTCACATTGTTCCCAGTCCTTAAACATTCCAGTCTGTTATGCATGCAAGATGGTAAGCCCAGTAATATTTGCGGACATCAGATAGATCAATGCCACCCCAGTGTTGTGGCCTGGAAAGGGTCTCAATGTTTATTCTGGGAGATTTATTAATCCACAGAAAAAACGCTGTTTGAATGGAAGAGAAAAAAAGCATTGGGGAGATGTATCGCCTTTAATTTTTTTTTTTACTACAGTAGAAAAATTATTATTGGTTTGTCCCCATTAACCATAACCATTAGACAATTGAACAAATGTTTGAAAACAAACACTTTTGAATGAAATTCCAACCAACAATGGCTCCCGGTGCCCCAGCAAAGCCAGCGAGACTGGGAAGTGTGGGGAGAGATGTGCTGCAGACGTGCACAGCGCTGGATCGAATGAGGGCTCAAGTAAGTAAAAGGGGGATGCTAACCCCTTAACGTTTTTTACCTTAATGCAAGTAATGCATTATGGTAAAAAATATTTAGGCTTTACAACCACTTTAAGCATAGTTTACATGCCTGTTTTACTTGGTTGTAAATATACCTCTATTCTATTATATTTTTAGGCACCCTGATATCAAGTATCTGATGGCTAGGGCCATGCTGATTTAATCACACATTTTAATTATTTAAAGCCTAATATGCATGATTAAAAAATTGATTTTTAATTTAATTTTATTATTTTTGGACTGTTTTGTCACTCTTGGTGGTTCCAAACAAATAATTTTTATCCTAATTAATACAAAAGGGTAAACGCTTGGCAGATTTTGAGCTTTATGAAAATACATTTTATTACAGTAGTCTGGCTTTCTTTTAACTGGGAGTGAATCCTGGGAGAGGGGTTTTCCTGCCATGTTTATCAATGACATTTTTCACATTATTTATGTGAAGTGCACAATGTAAATAACTGATAGTTCTTGCATACCTTCCATAGCTATACATTACATGCTGAAAGCCATCACTATTTAGCTGACAGTGAGTACACAAGAGGACGGAAGAGGGAATTTTCTGAAGCTTGACCTGAAAGAACATGTACATATGATCACTCCTTTTCTGCAGAGGGGATTGCCCGGAAGCATATGGACCTAGTGTATATGTACCCAGTGATCTCCCAATAAGTACAACCCTCATCCATAGAATATACAGTAGATAGAAACAGAACTCCCAATTCCAAATGTATTTTTATGGCCAACCACCTAAACAAATTATGGCTTTTCCAAAAATGTATGGATACACCAGCTAAACATTGTTAAGAGCTGTGTCCATGGGTTTTATTTCTTACTACAGGTGTTTTTATAGCGCTGACAATTTTTTCAGTGCTTTACATATATATACAGGTGCATCTCAAAAAATTTGAATATCATCAAAAATTCAATTTATTTCAGTAATTGAATTAAAAAAGTGAAACTTATATATTGTATAGATTCATTACACACAGAGTGATATATTTCAAGCATTTCTTTCTTTTAATTTGATGATTATGGCTTACAGCTAATGAAAACCCAAAATTCAGTATCTCAGAAAATTTGATAATATGAAAAAGTTCAATATTGTAGACTCATGGGCTGATTTACGAAAGCCGTGTCCCATCAGTAGAGGCGCACGGCGAGGTGCAACGCACATTTTCATATTTACGAAACGGTGTGCCGGGAACAGAGCGCAAATTCCCCATTTACTATAGCGATCTCGGCGCACGGGAGAATGCAATCTGTGCGCCACTATGGACATGGCGTACAACATCTTCAATTCAATATTAACAGAAGACAGAGGTGCCGATATTATGGGGTGATGTGAGGAAGTTTAGGCTTCATGTACACGGGACGTTGTTCAACCTCTCCTGAACGATTTAACTTGACAGCTAGAAACCAGCGTCTAAAAACGTCCGTTTATGCGCGAAAACGTGGCTAAAAAGAAAACTGTAAACAAAACGCGACTAAACGCGAGTTACTGGCTGTAAATCTGAGGGAAAGCACTGGTGATTTTATCATCCAATCATGTAGAAGCAAAGATGCTGTTTTTTCATTTTCCTTGCATATCCCCCTCGGATCTCCAGCAACTGCACTTCCAAGTGTCCAAAGTGGATTTGCCTTTAGTAAATAAACCCAAAAGTCCAAGATACCTAATAATTTGGGGTGTACAGAGCAAAATGCTAGAGTGCAATTTGCCTAATTGGGAAGCTATGTAGATTGACCTGTGTGTCTCCAAGAAAAGACATTGGTAGGGTTTTACCCTTACTTCCTGTTTGGCTATGTGACAGGAAGTGAATAAATTTGAAGGAGAAAGTGGCAAAATTTGGGAGGTGTCTTCACCCTATCAGGCGTGCAGACATTCCTAAAAACTGACAAGACTTCTAATCCCTCTGCACTCTATCCCCAAGCAAAAATAAGAAAGGATTTAATTTAGTTTTGCAAAGACACATTCCTAAGTTCAGCTGTGATGCATGTCAATGGCCCATTTAGACCTTGTTTAATAGAAAACACCAGTTGCCTTTAACTATAAACATTTGTTAGTCCAGTCCTGGAAATCTGCTTTACTATTAATTTCCCTTAAAATTGGGTTCCTGCAGCTAGATGCGCCAAATGCATCTAGATGAGGGACTGCTGTGTATGTGAGATGCGCAACTGCTGTGTACGTGGATGCATGTACCAGTGTACCCTTGGCGCATATCTGGTTCCCGGAAGCGGTGGCCAGCACACAGGAATAACATCACGCCCCTACAGGAAGTTGCTTGTACAAGGTCCAGTGTGAAGTTTCCACAGTCAGTGATGATTTGGGGAGCCATGTCATCTGCTGGTGTTGGTCCACTGTGTTTTATCAAGTCCAAAGTCAGTGCAACTCTCTAGCAGGAAATTCTGGAGCACTTCATGCTTCCCTCTGCTGACCAGCTTTATGGAGATGTTGATTTAATTTTCCAGCAGGACTTGGCACCTGCCCACACATCCAAAATTACTAATACCTGGTTTATGATCATGGTTATCACTGTGCTTGATTGGCCAGAAAACTCGTCTGACCTAAACCCCATAGAGAAGCTGTGGGGTATTGTCAAGAGGAAGATGAGAGACACCAGACCCAACAATGCAGATGAGCTGAAGGCCGCTATCAAAGCAACCTGGGCTTCCATAACCAGTGTTGGTCATCTTACTTTGAAAAAGTAATTAGTTACGTTACAAATTACTTCTCCCAAAAAAGTAATTGAGTTACTAACTCAGTTACTACATTGGAAAAGTAATTAGTTACTCAGAAAAGTAACTGTGATTTTTTTTTTTATATTCTTAGGGGCGGGTCTAGTATTACTGTAAGCAAGGGGCGCGTTCCCCCCTGCACGTCTATTTCCCCTCTGCACCCCCCTGCACGTCTGTTCCCCCCAACACATATATCTGTTTCCCCTCTGTACCCCACTACACATCTGTCACCCCCCCCCCCCCACACACACATATATCTATTTCCCCTCTGTACCCCACTACACATCTGTCCCCCCCACACACGTATATCTGTTCCCCCTCTGTACCCCACTACACGTCTGTTCCCCCCCCCACACACACATATATCTGTTCCCCCTCTGTACATCTGTCCCCCCCAAACTCACGGATCGGATCGTTGCTTGGATCAGAGTCACGGATCAAATCATTTTTCGGATCAGCAAATAATAATTGAATTTGCAAAAACCTGTGAAAATTCCACCACCATAAAGCCCCCACTGTAATATGCACAATCTCACCCACTGTAATATCCACGTCATCTCCTCAACTGTAATATTGGCTGAGTATGGCTGGGTACGGCTGAGCATGGCTGGGTACAGCTGGGTATCGCAGAGTATTGGCAGGGTGTTTCAGAGTATTGGCAGAGTGTTGCAGAGTATTGGCAGAGTGTTGCAGAGTATTGGCAGAGTATTGGCAGAGTGTTGGCAGAGTGTTGCAGAGTATTGGCAGAGTGTTGCAGAGTATTGGCAGAGTATTGCAGAGTATTACCTGGGTATTGGCTGGTATTGCAGAGTATTGGCAGGGTATGTGCTGGCATCCGATCTCTCCCCTCCACTGTACAGATCTGTAAACAGAGGGGAGAGAGGAACCGGCGTCATCTTGACGCCGGTTTGTTTACAAGTGATCGTTCCGTCATTTGACGGAGCAATCACATTGTAAACGGCCAACGGGTACACCAAGATGGCCGCCGCTCCGGTGCTAGGCCGGAGCCGCGGCCTTTCCTAAGGCCGAGGCCACGGACGGCTCCGCGGATCGCGGCGAGTAATTGCGGTAACGCCGCCCCAGTAATGGGAACGGCGTTACCGCGAGGGGAAGAGTAATCAGTTAGATTACTCGTTACCCTCTAAAGTAACGGCGTTACATAACGCCGTTTACTTTAATCGCGTTTCTTACATCACTGTCCATAACACCTCAGCAGTGCCACAGGCTGATCGTCTCCATGCCACGCCACATTGTTTCAGTAATTCATGCAAAAGGAGCCCCCACCAAGTATTGAGTGCATACTAACTATACTGTACATGGATATACTTTTCAGTAAGCCAACATTTCTGTATTAAAAATCCTTTTTTTAATTGGTCTTATGTAATATTCTAATTTTCTGAGATACCGAATTTTGGGTTTTCGCTAGCTGTAAGCCATAATCATTAAAAGTAAAATAAAGAAATGCTTGAAACATATCACTCTGTGTGTAATGAGTTATATAATATATGAGTTTCACTTTTTGAATTAAATTACTGAAATAAATTAACTTTTTGATGATATTCTAATTCTCTGATATTTAGCACACACACACATATATATATCTATATATAGCTATATATCTATATCTATAGATATAGATATCTATCTATCTATCTATCTATCTATATATATATATATATATTCTATATTCTACAATACAGCCAGAGGGACTATTGACATGCCGCAGCCAAGATATTTTGCATCCTGGCAATGGCAAATTTAATGTGACGTTAAACGTTAACACTGCTTGTCAAACTTACCCATTCAAGTCCATGATGCTGAACCACAACCCGCGGAAAAAAAACAGACAGGCAGACCTGATCGGCCCGTGTGAAAGGAGCTCTATGCCTCTGGGTGGCACCTGGTAGGGACAGGTGTTGGCGCACAGCCATCTGTCAAAATCAAGGACAGGCTGCAGCTATACACAGGTCACTGTACAAATGATTTTTTGCATGTGTACGGTGGAGCAGCCCTGGATGCAGACAGTTTGGGGTTGATTTACTAAAGGCAAATAGACTGTGCACTTTGCAAAGTGCAGTTGCTCCATAACTTAGTAAATGAGGTAAAGCTTCACTTTGCAAAGTGCAGTTGCTCCATAACTTAGTAAATGAGGTAAAGCTTCACTTTGCAAAGAATACCCAATCACGATGAAGGAAAATAAAAAAAAACAGCATTTTTGCTTGATTGGATGATGGAACAAGAAAAACAGAAGGGCGCACCGACCTTTGTGCATTACCACTAAAAGGCAAATTTTCTACTCACAAGCGAGTACACGATAAAGGCAAATGCATAGATAGATAGATACGTCCACTGCTATGAACCTCCGACCTCCACTCTTAGGTACCGTGAAGATCTGATGCTTCCTCTAGCGAATGGCTGACGCGTTTCAGGGGAGCACCCCTTTCCTCAGAGCCTACAAATGGGCAATGGGCTTCTGCTCATTTACTAAGCTCTGGAGCAACTGCACTTTGCAAAGTGCACAGTATATTTGCCTTTAGTAAATCAACCCCTTTGTGTCCAAGGCTGCTCACCTGTCCCTGTATGCATGCCGTCAGATGTGCGGTGACCCCCCTTATTGATTTGTACAGACAGTTGAATGCAGACACCTGTAATTCCCAATCACGCCTTCTATCCGCTGTACAACCCTCTATGCCCGCGTGAATGAGAAGCAGGTGACTGATGGCAGGATTCACGACTGCCTAATTTAATAATGCTCATGTAGATGTCATGTTACATAAGTTGTATATAAATATATGTTTAATTACATTTTAATGAATACTTAACTGAATAATTGTAATTACCTGTTGAATAAACGTTTCAATTGTTTCCTAGTTTTGAGTAATAAAGATACCTTTCAGCGGGTCTGCGTAGGTTTTTAATCGAGTTCCACCACAATGTTCATTATTTAGTTGCCTGCAAATTGGGTGGCGAATGAAACAATGTGATCCATGTAGTTGAAAGCTGATGAAAGCTCAAAAAATTTCCAAGTGTACGACTAGCATTACAACAACAGCATTACTAGCATTACAACTTTTTTTTTTCAGCATGCCCTGGGACTGTGACGCCATAAAGGGGCAGGGTCACCAGGTGACATCACCCGGTGACCCCACCCCTTATGCTTATATAATTCGATACGCAGTGTGTCCACCGCATTACAGCGGGAGAGAGCTTCATGTCAACATCGGAAGAAGATAAGAAGGAAGAAGAAGAAGACGGCGGCGGCGATGACGGCGACGATGAACCAGAAGACCAGGCCAACACTAGTAAAAGAGCTGGAAGGAGATAACAGAGGAGCCCGGCAGAAGAACCGGAGAGCGGGAGAAGAGGCCGGAAAGCGCGGAGAAGACCCCCGGAGCTGCCTAATAAACTACTTTAAAAACCTGTCTAGTGTATTGTTTTTATTGACTTTCTTTTTCCTAGGTACCATGCTACCCATACTCATTCACATAGGGTGGGGGGCTGGGATCTGGGGGCCCCATTATTAAAGGGGGCTCCCAGATTCTGATAAGCCCCCCGCCTGCAGACCCCGACAACCAACGGCCAGGGTTGTCCTCATCCTCCTCGTCCTCATCAACATGGGGACAAGGTGCTTTGGGGTGGGGGGCCACGGTAAAGGGTCTGGTATGGACTTTGGGGGAACCCCCACGCCGTTTTTTCGGCGTATGGGGGTTACCCTCAAAATCCATCCCAGGCGACGGGGCTCGCAAGGTGTCAATTTTGCTGATAAAAGCGGCGAGATTGACTTTATTTTCTAGTCCCGTCGTACCTGGAGTCACGTTCAAAATGAACAGACTTTAGTCCGTGTGTGGGCAAGTCCGTTCATTTGGAAAGTCCGTCGGACCTCCACCGAAAGTCCGACGGATTGTCCACAGGACCAAGTCTGACGGAAAGTCCGATCGTGTGTACGCGGCATTAATGGACTTCATTCTATTTTTAAATGCAACTGAATGGACAAAGTGACGGCCTCTCTTATTACCACCCTCAGCTGATACTTATCTTTGATGTGCTTCCCTGCTGCTTTCTTCATCTGGCCAAGCTCTTGGAAATCCCTAGAATTTCTGGGTATGATGGAAGCAGTGCTCGGTCCAGAAAAGCCAATCACTGGGGCTGACCACTAGGGAAAGCTGTCATAGGCTCCATTCACATCTATGCATGTTGCTTTTGTGGGCTGTTATTGCATGGAAATATACAGACATGACCTAAAATATTGGCACCCCTGCCTTTCCAGATAATCCACCACTTCACCCATAAAAGTGTTGCAAATACAAATGTTTATGCATTCTCATGTTTATTTATTTTGCTTGTATCGGTGTGACACAAAAAAGTGGAGAAACAAAAAGCTCAATCTGACACATTCCACACAAAACTCCAAAAATGGACTGGGCAAAATTATTGGCACCCTCAATTTAATATTTGGTAGCACAACCCTTAGAAAAAAAAATGAAATCAATCACTTGCTGTAACCATCAATGAGTTTCGTACATCTCTCTACTGGAATTTTGGAGCACTCTTCCTTCGCCAACTACTTCAGGTCTCTCGGATTGGAAGGGTTCCTTTTCCCAACTGCTGTTTTGAGATCTCTCTACAGGTGCTCTATGGGATTTAGATCTGGCCAGTTCAGTACTCTCCGGTGCTTTGTCTTAAACCATTTCTGGGTGCTTTTTGACGTATGATTTGGGTCAATGTCCTGCTGTAAGACCCATGACCTCTGACGGAGACCCCGACTTTCTGACACTAGGCCCTACATTGCATCCCAGAATTCTTTGGTATTCTTCATGGTCAAGACATCTAGTGCGGAGATCGTTGAGAGGCTGCGCTAGGTGCTGGTCCAGGCATCTGGGTGGACCCCAACCTTTTCCTGAACCTGGACTGGCTAAATGATGTCAGCCATCAGCAGGCTTTAGCCCACTGTCGGCTAAAAACGGGTCACAGGGTTGCACAATAAACTCCTGTGATCCATAAGAGAAGTATAGCCAAAAAAGCTTTGACCATACTTCTCCTTTAACTGCTTCAGATCCGCGCTATAGCCAAATAACGGCTACAGCGCGGATCTGCTTTGCCGGGAGTATGTCTATTGACGTCCTCCCCTTTGCAGGCTTGCCATGCCCCCCCCCCCTGAAGGACACTGAGTCTCGGGTGATCACAGATCCGAGTAAGGGGCCCATCCCGGCCCCTTACCACGTGACCAGCTGTCAGCCAAGACAGCTGATCACGTGATGTAAACAGAGGATCGGTAATCGTTTTTTTTTCTTCTCACGCTGATAGCGCGAGGAGAAAAATACCTGATCACTGGCTTCTGTTTGAAGGGACATCGGTCCCGAAGAGGAAGAGCCTCATGTGTGCCCACCAGTACCGCCTGCCAGTGCAACGAATCAGTGCCCACAGTGCATAAGTGCCAGCAATCAGTGCCACCTAGCAGTGCCCACAAGTGCCACCTATCAATGCCCACCAGTGGTGCCAATCAGTGCCTTATCAGTGCCACCTAGCAGTGCTGCCTATCAGTGTCACCTAGCAATGCCGATCAGTGCCCATCACTGCCACCTATCAGTGCCACCTATTAGTGCCCTTCAGTGCCACCTATGAATGCCCTTCAGTGCCGCCCATCAGTGCCACCTCATCAGTGCCCACCATTGCCACCTATCAGTGCCCATCAGTGCCGCCTTATCAGTGCCCATCAGTGTTGCCTTATCAGTGCCCATCAATGCAGCCTATCAATGCCCATCAGTGCAGCTTATCAGTGTCCATCAGTGTAGCCTCATCTGCGTACATCAATGAAGGAGAAAAATTACCTGTTTGCAAAATTTATTAACAAAATATAAAACGGTTTTGTGTTTTTTTTTTTTAATTCTGTCTTTTTTTATTTTTTTAACAAAAAATACTGATTTACAAAATTTTATAACAGAAACTAAGAAAAACTTTTTTTTCCACATTTTTGGAGTATTTTTGTTTGTTTAACAATAAACAATAAAAAGCCCAGCGGTGTTCAAATACCACCAAAAGAAAGCTCTATTTGCTAAAAATGTAATTGAGTACAGTGTTGTATGACCGCGCAATTTTCTTTCAAAGAGTGACAGCGCTAAAATCTGAAAATTGGTCTGGGCAGGAGGGGGGTTTAGGTGCTCAGTAAGCAAGTGGTTAATATACAGTCCTCTGCATGATCTTCTAAGTGCCCCTTAGCAAGTATCATGGTGCCCCTAAGTGCCCCTTTCAGGTGGACATACCTTGTAAGTCCATTAGTCCTTGGTAAGCAAGGGAACATGCCCTGGAACCCTGACAGTTCACATTTTTAGCAGCATCTGGTTCCTTTAAGTGGGAAAACAGGTTGATTACTGCACAAAATGTGTATTTTAATGAAAAATATAAGAAGTTACAAGAAAGTATTCATTGTATCATCAATACTTTCTTGTAACTTTTTATATTTTTCATTAACCACTTGTCGACCGCCGCATTTACATTTATGTCGGCAGAATGGCGCGGCTGGGCAAATGGGTGTACAGGTACGTCCCTTTGAATTTGCCGCCGGCAGCGCTCGCGACCCTGACGCAAAATCCGTGAGTAGGACCGCGGGTCCCGCGGACTCGATGTCCGCCAGGATACCCGCGATCGTCTCACAGAGATGAAGAATGGGGAAATGCTAATGTAAACAAGCATCTCCCCGTTCTGCCTAGTGACAGTGTCACTGATCATAGCTCCCTGTGATCGAGGAGCAGAGATCAGTGATGTGTCACTGGTAGCCACGCCCCCTAACAGTTAGAATCACTCCCTAGGACACACTTAACCCCTTCCTAGCCAGCTAGTGGTAAACCCCTTCACCGCCAGTGTAATTTTTACAGTAATCAGTGCAATTTTATAGCACTGATCGCTGTAAAAAATGACAATGGTCCCAAAAATGTGTCAAAATTGTCTGATGTGTCCGCCATAATGTCGCAGTCACGATAAAAATCGCAGATCGCCGCCATTACTAGCAAAAATTATTAATAAAAATGCCATAAAACTATCCCCTTTTATGTAAGCGCTATAACTTTTGCACAAACCAATCAATAAACGCTTATTGCGATTTTATTTACCAAATATATTTAGAAGAATACGTATCGGCCTAAACTGAGGGAAAAAAAACGTTTTTTTTATATATTTTTGGGGGATATTTATTATAGCAAATAGTAAAAAAGAATGCGTTTTTTTCAAAATTGTCGCTCTAATTTTGTTTATAACGCAAAAAATAAAAACCGCAGAGGTGATCAAATACCACCAAAAGAAAGCTCTATTTGTGGGAAAAAAAGGACTGCAATTTTGTTTGGGAGCCACGTCGCACGACTGCGCAATTGTCAGATAAAGCGACGCAGTGCCGAATTGCAAAATGTGCTCTGGTCTTTGGCCAGCCAAATGGTCCAGGGCTTAAGTGGTTAAAATACTGTACAAATTTTGTGCAGCAATCAACCTGTTTTTTTTATCAATAATGATAATGTACACATAAAGTAAAATAAACAAAAATAACAAATATAAAGAATACAAATAAATAATATAAATAATATAAAATAATATAATATATATATAAAAATTTAATCTTAAAGCAAATAAGAATAACATTAAATATTAATATATAAATCTAAAATAATAATTAATAATAACAACAATTTAATACTAATAATATAAAATATGTAAAATAAATAAAATAACAATAAAATAAAAAAAATAGATAATACTATAAAAAATTATATAAATCTTATAAAATAATAAAAAACAATATTAAAAATAATATCTAAAATGAAAATATTAATAACTAATAAATATTATCAGAATAATAATAATAATAACAATACAATGAAAGTAAAATAAATAAATATAAATAAAATCAAAATGTAAAAATGTAATAATAAAACAGATACTAATAATAAAATAATATGAATCTTATAAAATAATAAATAACAATATTAATAATAATATCTAAAACGAAAATATTAATAACTAATAAGTATTATCATCATCATAATAATAATAATAATAATAATAATACAATGAAAGTAAAATAAATAAATATAAATAAAAATTTAAAAAATGCAATAATAAAACAGATACTAATAATAAAATAATAATAAAATCTTATAAAAAAAATAAAATAATAACAATATTAACAATAATAATAATAATAATATCTAAAATGAAAATATTAATAACTAATAAGTATTATCATAATAATAATAATAATAATACAATGAAAGTAAAAATAAATTAATATAAATAAAATTTAAATAATAAAAAATAAAAATAAAACAGATACTAATAATAAAATAATATAAATGTTATAAAATTATAAATAACAATATTAATAATAATATCTAAAACGAAAATATTAATAACTAATAAGTATTATCATAATAATAATAATACAATGAAAATAAATTAATATAAATAAAATTTAAATAATAAAAAAAAAAAATAAAACAGATACTAATAATAAAATAATATAAATGTTATAAAATAATAAATAAAATATTAATAATAATATCTAAAACGAAAATATTAATAACTAATAAGTATTATCATAATAATAATAATACAATGAAAGTAAAATAAATGAATAAAATAAAATAAAATAAAAAAAAAAATTAATAATAAAACAGATACTAATAATAAAATAAAAAATATAAAATAAAAAAATAATAAAATGTAATACAATATTAATACTATTCATATTACTATTAAAATAAAATGAATAAAAAAGCAATAAACTAAAAAAAATAGATAATACTATAAAAAAAAAATAAAAAAAATAAAATAATAAATAAAATAAAAATAATAATATCTAAAAAAAAAATATTAATAACTAATAAAATTATCATAATAATAATAATACAATGAAAGTAAAATAAATGAATATAAATAAAATTAAAAAAAAAAAATAAAACAGATAAAATAATAAAATAATATAAATATTAAAAAAATAAAATAATAAAATGTAATACAATATAATACTATTCATATTACTATTAAAATAACAAAAAAAAAAAAACAATAAAATAAAAAATAGATAATACTATAAAAATATATAAATCTTATAAAATAAAAATAACAATATTAATAAAAATATATAAATATTAATAACTAATAAAGTATTATCATAATAACAATACAATAAAAGTAAAAAAAATATAAATAAAATAAAAAAATGTAATAATAAAACATATACTAATAAAAAAATGATATAAATATTATAAAATAATAAAATGTAATAATATCTAAAACTAATAAAAACAAATAAATAATAATAATAATAACAATAACAACACAATTAAAATAAAACAAATAACATTTAAGGAAAATAAAGATTATAAAATAATAATAATAAAATTAATAATAATAATAAAAATATTAATAATATCTAAAACTAAAATAATAATAATGATACAATTAAAGTAACAAATAAACACAAATAAAATAGAAAAACTAAAATGATAAAACAGATAGTAATAATACAAATAATATATATTATAATATCTAAAGCTAAAATATGAATACAAAAATAATAATAATCATACACATAAAAAGAACATAACTATTGTAATAATGGACGATGAATGGAGTGTGTGTGTGTGATGGGGTGGGGGGTATACTATACAGAACACGCAGCGCTCCCCTCGGGGTCTGGCTGTCATGTGTCGGGCCGCCTGTAGAGGGAGCCGTGCTGTAGGTCGGTGCGGTGGGGCGGAGGGGGAGGGAGCTGTAGGGCTCCGCCCTCACTTTGTGTCAGCAGGTAGGAGCCGAGCCGTCCCGGGGAAGGAAGGAGGGAGCGGAGCGGAGTGTGGAGTGGAAGAGGCGAAGCTGGGAAAGTGTTTCTCCGGGGAGCTCCGGTTGGATACGTGTGTCAGTAGCGGGGAGGATGTTGGCGGGGGAGTAGTGAGGCATGGCCGGGGCTGCATGCGGTGGTTAGTGGCCCCTCTCCCGGGACTATGGATGCCGGGTGCCGGGTGCAGTATGAGTAGAGGCCGGCTGGTGTCCCTGTGTGTCCTCCTCCTCCTCCTCAGCGCTCTACAGGCGAGCCTCGCCGTCTCCGAGACCCGAGCCCTCATCCGGGTCTTCCCCCTCAGGATGGACACCCCCAACTTCACCGTGGAGGGGCTCTTCGCCAAGGTGGCCGACGTCAGCTCTGCCGAGGGCAGGCTCTTCCAGGTGAGCTCTATGGCTGGGGGAGCTGGGCCAGCACGGACTCTTCTCTAATGTTTATTGAGAGGGACCCTCAGGGGGACAAGTCCTACAGACATTGAGCTTTTAGACCCTTTTTTTGAAAAACGCTCATAACACTTGCAATGCTGTTATTTCCTAAATGCTGGTGGTCGTGTGTTTTTTGTCGCACAAAAGTCGCTTGGCTCACTGCCATAGACAGGTGCGAGAGCGACTTGGGCGCAAACAAATGCAGCCAAAAAAAAAGGGGTGAGGGCTCATTCTTACGGGCAGGAAAAAACATGATTGGTTTAGCTTTGTGTAGTAATCAATGAGCCGTCTACATCCCACAATGCACAGTCACACACTGCTGCAGGTTAAACGCACAAATGCATGTAAACGCCGGTGCTTTAGGTGCGTATATTACACAGGATCTAATAGATTTTTATTTTATCCCTTTTTTAGATTGTAAGCTCTAAGGATCCGTGCCCTCTGATTCCTCCTGTATTCTACCCGTACTGTCTGCCCTCGTGTTGTAAAGCGCTGTGCAAACTGTTGGCGCTCTATAAATCCTGTATAATAACGCATGAAATCCGCATACGACAGACGGAGCTGTGCGTACGGCTCATTGATTCCTATAGTACTGAGATCTCTACAAATCTGGGCTCCATTCACTCCAAAGTCATGTGATTTCTATTGCGACTTTACTTTTTTATTGCTTTGACTGTCATTTGAGAACGTTAAAACGCCAAGTTTGAGCGTTTATTATTATTTTTATTTATTATTATTATTATTATTAATAATATAATAATAATAATAATATTTGTTGTTGTTGTTATTGTTATTGTTATTGTTATTGTTATTATTATTATTATTATTATTGTTATACACCATTTATATAGCGCCACAGTTTACACAGCACTTTACAATGTATAGGGGGGACAACACAATTACAGTTCAATACGGAAGGTACAAGACGGCCCTCTATGGCCGGGATATGCAATTAGCGGGCCTCCAGCTGTTGCAAAACTACAAGTCCCATCATGCCTCTGCCGCTGGGTGTCATGCTTGTGGCTGTCAGGGTCTTGCTATGCCTCATGGGACTTGTAGTTCTGCAACAGCTGGAGGTCCGCTAATTGCATATCCCTGCTCTATGGCATTAAAGTAGTGCAGGAACCTTTTTAAAGTCACTTCCATTGAAATGCATGGGCTGAGCTTGTCTTGAGCCTTGCACCCCATTCATACTTGAGCGACTTGTCATGCGATTTTGGACGTCAAAGGCGTACCCCATGTTTTCCAATGATAACCATTCAGATACCTGCAACTTAAAGAGGTTGCAAACTCCAAAAAAGTCATAAGGAGCCTGCTAGCTCATTATGAAATACTCACCTTAGATCGAAGCTGTTGCGGCGGTCCTCATACACCGATGTGACCGGCGACATGTCTCCTGGAGTTATTTCTGGCTTTGCAAGCTCCGGCGTTATTATTGGCTGAAGCCTCGATGACGTCTCTCCTGCGCATGCGGCACGAGTGAGCCGTTTCTTCAGTGCGCATGCGCTGATGACATCGGCACATGCGGATACAGTGAATATCTCCTGAACGGTGTAGGTTTAGGTGACATTCACGGTACCTACAGGTGAGCCTTATTATAGGCTTCCTTGTAGGGAAAGGTGGTGTAACCGGGTTTACAGCCACTTTAAAAGTCATTCATGCTCTACTTTGACTTTCATGCAGCTTGAGGGCCATAGACTTCAATAACCCTCAAAAGTTGCGTCTTACCTGAATGTTTGTTTTATATGCAACAGTGTGTCTGACTTTGCAGAGGCATAACGAGTCGCATCCAAGTCGCACCCATCCAATGTTTTGCGAGTGTGAATAGAGCCGTAAGCTGGGTACACATGATACAATTTTTGTCTAACTTCATTTAGATTTAAGCCCCATACACACTATTAGATTTTCTGCAGACTTTTGTCTTCAGATTTCCCAAAACCATGTAGTGTAAGGACCTGCCTGATTGCATACAAATTGAAACTCTTAAGGTTTGACCTCATATTATGTGGTTTGGAAAAATCTGCAGAAAGACAATCTAATAGTGTGTATGGGGTCTTACCTTCAACTATGTAGCTCAAGGGCCGGCCTGATTGCATGCAAATCGAAAGTGTTTGTTTAGGTTTGACCTCATATTATCTGGTTTTGAAAAATCTTAAAGTTGTATAGTGTGGTTTCCAGAAGGGCTCCACACTCAGATTTCCACGTTATTTTGTTGCATCCATTTACACCTGTCGCCGCTAGGTTAGCATTTCATGGTGTTTAAGCGTGCAGGTGTTTTATTTTCCGGTATTAGACGTGAGCATTTTTGTTTTGGCCAATGAAAAGCAAGTTACTAAGAGATGGAGAGGCAAGAAGTCACGTGTGTCGGCTTATTCACATGGCGTATTTTCTGCACAGAACGCAGGTTCTCGCTGGCAGAGCCAGTAGAAGATCCCATGTAAAATACACACCCAATGTACGCTCACTTATACGTGTACAATTTTTCTAATAACTTTACACATGCATGCCTAAAATCTGTAGCTCTGTAGGGCCACGGACGGGGCTATTTATTTATTTTTTTTGTAGGCAGCTAATTGCACATGCATGCTTAAAATCTGCAGGTATGTACAAGCAGTGCTAAAATATAGCTAGATTATATCTAACTCTCGCTACGGATTTAACATGTGCGTTTAGCAGCATACAAGGGAAAAATAAATTGTGTGTGTGTGTATATATATATATATATATATATATAATAATAATTTTTGCATATATATTATAAAAAATAATTTATATAAAAAATGATATATAAATAATTTTTTATATATAATAAAAAATAATTTGTATATAATTTTTTTCTTCTCTCTATCTCTCTCTCTCTCTATATATATCTATATCTATATCTATATCTATATCTATATCTATATATATATATATATATATATATATATAGAGAGAAAAAAAAAATTAGATATAAATTATTTTTTTTATATATATATATATTTTTTTTCCCTTGTACGCTGCTAAACGCACATGTAAAATCTGTATGTACAGCCAGAGACTGGGCTATATGTTCTACTTCTCTTTTCGTATCGTATGCTGCTAAATTTACATAAATTGTGTAAAATCTGCAGGTATTTGCAGCCACACAGGCTATGGGCTATGTTATACTTTTTTTTTTTTTTCTTGTACTCACCTAAAGGCACATGCCTACGTAAAATCTGCAGCTATGTGTGGCCACAGACGGGGCTATGTTCTGCTTTTTATGTTTTGTGTTGTACATTTTACTGATGTACTTGTAAAGTCATTATATAAATAGGTGTCGAGGCGTCGGCACATTAGGCACGTATTTTATGCAGGATCTTCTGATCTTCTCAGGCTTTGCCAGCAAGCACCTGCGTTCCATGCAGAAAATATGCACATATTTGCTTGTAGACATAGCTGTGTATATGACCCCCTTGATTCCTGTAGGGCTGCATTTACATGGGTAGAAAGCTATACATGGCATTTGACATCTGTGTGAAGGAGCCCTTTGCACACATTTTTCAGTCTATAGGGACCAGAAATGTGTGACTGTCCCATAGACGCTTATGTACATTTTGGAGCTTCAAAGGATAAGTTCAACTTAGTAAAAAAATTAAAATAAACGCACATCTTTTTTGCAGGTAAAAAAAAAAAGTGCACTTATTTTTTTTTATTTTTTTACTGGGAGCCTGCAAAGCATTGCACCCACAATCAGCAGATCACGGGTGCCATGCAGGACTCCTGTGTATCTGTCTACTCGTACCAGCAAGTAGTTACACATTAACGGGAACAATCAATGAACTACCACAGCGCTCAGCAGCACCCTGGTAATTCATTGAGAACTACAAGCCAACAGCCGCAAAGGCTGTCTGTAGTTGTAGTTTTCACATTCACAGAACTCTGAATGAATGACGTGGCAGGTGGGGGCAGGGCCCTGCATGGTTACGTTTAAAATAAATAAATAAAAGTGACGGAATGTGGGGAGAAGATCTTCTTCTTGCTGTCCCTAGAGGCTGTGGCTCTGAGAGTGGCTACAGGAGTGGGATCATGGTACATGGTGCTCGAAAAACAGTTGGAACATGTTCCCAAAGGTGAACTTCTTTAAGCGGTGCCACTCTCAGGTGTGAACGGGCACTATTGAATAGGGTGAGAATGTGGATGTTGAAGGGTTTCAGGCAATCTAAATTACTTGGGTGAGAACTGGGCTTCTGGAAAAGTAGCAGAGTTTTTTGGGGTGCGATTGCACAATTTTGGCTTCAGCAGGAGAGCCTGGAAAACATGCGTTAAACACATTTTCAGGAACACCTATTGAAGTCTGTAGGGGCCAAAAATACACAACTCCACACCAAAGAGTGAGAAGATTGGCACAACACTCAGGTGTAAATTTTTGACCATTGAATAATATGAGAAGCGCGATGTTGAGCGCTGGAGCTCTTAGAGAAACGTGCTTCAAATGGGGTCCTGAGATCCTGAGTGTCATGGATGATGTCCAGCAATAACATAACATAACCCCCATACTAACACGGCCCTTAGAAGGTGTGGCCCCCATGAAACCAACACGACCTCCTTCAACCTCTGCCAGCTCTTGAATGTTTAGCCTGGATTCCCACTTGAGTGTTTTCATGTGATTTTTGCATGTTTTTCAGGCTATTCTGTATTAACCAATGGAAAGCTAAGTACTAGGACAAGGTTGTTGGGTGCAAAAACGCACAATTTCTTGGCACACCTACTTCTCATAACTAGCTTTCACAAGACTGTACATAATTTTAGGAAGTTTCAAACACAAAAAAAATTCTCATATGAACAGGGACTTTTGTGTATCTCAGCTGGATTTCCACACTTTCGCTATTGTCTGGTTGCCATAAAAATGAATGTAATTTCTGTGAACTGGGAGTCATTGCTGAGATGTTGGATGGCTGACATCACTCTTACCAGGCAGGTAAACAGTGATGGATGGTATGAATAATCTAGAACATTCCTGGATAGGGGTGGTGGTTTAGCAGAAGTCAGTCCCCATTCACACCAGTGCCATTTTATGGAATAAGATGATGACCATTACTAAAAGCCCATAAACCCCACTCTGTTAGCCTATGCGTCCATGCACACGTGGAAGTTTTTTTAGCTTTAATGAGCAGTGGAGTTTATGGGCTTTTTTCAGAACGCCAGAAATTCGCATTCAAAGTGCAGTTTTTCACCGCCAAACGCTGATAAACGCGCGTTAATTAGCATTCAGCGTTCTAGTTTTTCAATGCATTGAGGGAGTTTGGAATACATTGTGGGATTTTTGGAGTGTCCTCTGTATTTTTATTAAAAACGCCCATAAACGCTAATGCTATAAAACACTCATAAACGCTAGTACAAAACGCTGTTAAAAGCTTTTTCAACCAGCGTTTTCTGCCAGCAATCTGGCGTCCAAAAAAAGCTTTTTTGAGCTTCAGTGTGCATGGAGCCTAAGGCTTCATTCACACATGTACAACTCAAGTCATGTGACTTTGGAGTGCAACTTTGGATGTGACTTGGATGAGAATTTGGCTTTTCGCAATGGTAATGGACAACCTTTGCACAACTGTTGCCTGTATAACATCCAGGTGCGACTTTCATGCAGCTTTTGAGAAATTGCATTGCAGTCTGTGGCACTCAAGTTGCATGAAAGTTGGACCAAAGTAATACAGGAACCTTTTTAAAGTCACTGCAAATTTATTTGACTGTTATTTGTCACACATACTGTATTTGAATGGTTGTCATTGAAAAACATGGGGTGCGACTTGTGCGATTGGAGCCTAAAATGTAGATCCTCAAGTCTGAAGCTAGCCTATAGAAGAATGATGGGGCTTCCAGGGAAACCTTGTGGTGTATTTTGTGAAGGAGGTTTTGTACAATTCTCAGTTTTGTCTGCTGAAATATTCTTCGTACGTTAAGCTCACCACCACCCGTTACAATCTCCTTCAGATCTGCCACATCTGTGTAGTGTAGGGGAAAGTTGATCAGGTTGTTATGTTTATAGTGACCCTTAGCAGTATTGTATAACCTATTTTGTTTTATATACAGTAGGAAAGGGATAAACCCCTGTCATTATTATCTTCTGTGCCGCCCTTGAGATTTCCAGGTACTTCCTGTCCATTAACATAACGATGTGATTAGAGAAATCAGCTCGTTAGTCACTGGAACAGGTGTCCCCTTTGGGAGATTTCCCCTCATTCTAGTGAGGCTGTGTTTACACTGGTGCGATGCAGTAACCATAGCGATTCCTGTGTGGGTTCCCACATCGCATCTGACTGGCAGACAGTTCACACTGCTCTCTGCCAACTGTTGCAGGTGTCAATATAAAGTTAATGACACCCCCCAAATCGGTTCATAGAACGCAGTGCTAACGTTGGAATCGATCCAATTCCAGTGCGGACAAAAAAGGGTCCTGCACCATTTTGGTCCGAATGCGATTTTGGCTATACAAACTACACAGGCATCGTGTGAGATGTGCACAGGCATGCAGTGCGAATCACATGCGATGTCTGGGATCGTACCAGTGTGAACCCAGCCTGACAGCTTAAGATTTTAGATTGCCCCTCACTTTCAGTGCTGGTGACTGTGGTCACAGATAGAGGGCGAGTTTCTCTAGTGTGGATACACGGCGGTGACACACTGACACGGGGTCCAACCCCCACCACCATCGAGAATGGGGGAAAAAAACATTTTGGCTTTAGTAGACTTTTTTGTATTTTTTTTTATTTATTTTTTTTAGTTTAATGGTTGTCTTATACAGATCATTGTAGATCAGCGTGAGATATACAATGCCTTGCAAAAGTATTTACCTCCCTTGGCATTTTTCGTGTTTTGTTGCCTCACAACCTGGAATTAACATGGATTGTTTGAGGACTTGCATCATTTAATTTACAGAACATGCCGACAACTTTGAAGATGTTTGCTTCGCAATAAAAAAAAAAACAAATGGGACAAATATGAGCTTGCCACATCTTACCACTGGGATCTTTGCCCATTCCTCCTTGCAAAACTGCTCCAGCTCCTTCAAGTTGGATGGTTTGCGCTTGTGAACAGCAATCTTTAAATCTGACCACAGATTTTCTATTGGATTGTGGTCTGGGCTTTGACTTGCTTTATCAGTGTGTTTTGGGGTCATTATCCTGCTGGAAGGTAAACCTCCATCCTAGCCTCAAATCACACACACAGAGTGGTACAGGTTTTGCTCAAGAATATCCTTGTATTTGGCACCATCCATCTTTCCCTCAACTCTGATCAGTTTCCCAATCCCGACTGGTGGGATGGTGCTCTTTGGGTGATGTGTTGGGTTTGTGCCAGACAGACATAGCGTTTTCTTTGATGGCCAAAAAGTTAAATTTTAGTCTCATAAGACCAGAGCACCTTCCTCCATACATTTTAGGAGTCTCCCACATGCCTTTTCGCAAACTCAAAACGTGGCATTTTGTTTTTTGCTGAAAGTAATGGCTTTCTTCTGGCCACTCTGCCATAAAGCCCAACTCTATGGAGCGTACGGCTTATTGTCGTCCTATATACAGATACTCCAGTCTCTGCTGGGGAACTCTGCAGTTCCTCCAGGGTTACCTTAGGTCTCTGTGCTGCCTCTCTGATTAATGCCCTCCTTGCCCGGTCTGTGAGTTTGTGTGCGGCCGTCTCTTGGCAGGTTTGCTGTTGTGCCATGTTCTTTCCATTTGGTTATGATAGATTTGATGGTGCTCCTAGGGATCATCAAAGATTTCAATATTTTTTAATAACCTAACCCTGACTTGTACTTCGCAACAACATTGTCCCTTACTTGTTTGGAGAGTTCCTTGGTCTTCATGGCAGTGTTTGGTTAGTGGTGCCTCTTGCTTAGGTGTTGCAGCCTCTGGGGCCTTTCAAAAGGGTGTGTATATGTAATGACAGATCATGTGACACTTAGATTGCACACAGGTGGACATAATTTCACTAATTATGTAACTTCTGAAGGTAATTGGTTGCACCAGAGCTTTTTATGGGCTTCATAACAAAGGGGGTGAATACATACGCACATGGCAATTATCATTTTTTTTTTTTAGTTCTGATAAATAGTTTTATGTATATATTTTTTTTCAAATTTTACTTCAGCAACTTAGACTATTGTGTTCTGATCCATCACATATAATTCAGATTAAAAAAAAAAAAAAAACTTTGAACTAAAGGCTGTAATGTAACAAAATAGGTAAAAAGCCAAGGGGGTGAATACTTTTGCAAGGCACTGTATGGAAAGTTCACTGCATTCAAGGGTGTGTTTCCCTCAAGTCAAAAGTCTCATCAAGCCAAAATCCTTTAGAATCATAAGGCTTTATAAATGAAGTTAACTTTGAGTGGTTGCCTAGTTGTCCTCTGTTTTGGGGAATGGCTTTAGTAACGTGACATTTCTGGTGCACTGTGATGGACTGCAGATCTTATTGGCATTATATAATACCTCTAACGAGGCA
Organism: Lithobates sylvaticus; assembly: GCA_028564925.1. Classification (NCBI taxonomy): domain Eukaryota; kingdom Metazoa; phylum Chordata; class Amphibia; order Anura; family Ranidae; genus Lithobates; species Lithobates sylvaticus. The sequence goes on from CM053027.1 coordinate 130,650,461, forward strand.
TAGGATAATTGATTCTACAAATAAATCGCACAAAGAATGTCGCATGTGTATTGGTTTACAAAGCATCTCTTTGTCCCGCTTCTGGAGATTCCATAGGAAATACTAAACTAACTTAAGTCTGAAATTGTCATCTATGGACATAATTACTGTCATATAAAATGTAATTTGGTTTAAAGAATAAAAAAAAAAAAAATTGAATTTGTTTTTATAGCTCTATCTTTTGAGTTGGGGAAACCTTTTCTTTGGGCAGGTTGTGTATACATATCTACTTGCCAACCGCAATACATATATAAATGTTGCGGCTTGCAAGTGGTTTACCAGAGTTATGGCTGAAGCTGTCGGCCATAACTCCCAGTATTTTAAAATTTTTTCCAGCCGGTGATTCTCCATAACTGCTTGCCCGAATCAGAGGCACAGCCATTGGATCGCTTACAGAAGCGGCGGGAAGGGTCACCCCCGCCCCCAGTCGCCATTATTTCTTTCTTTGCTTGCCATTCGTACATGTTGGGTATTTACTCGGCATAACATCTTTTAAATTTTACCCAAAAAATTGGGCTATATATTGTTTTTTTTTTTTTTTTTTGCAATAAAATTACCCCAAAAATTGCATTTGAAAAAACGTTGCACAAATACTGTGTGACATAAAAAATTGCAACAATCACCATTTTATTCTCTAGGGTCTCTGCTATAAAGTATGGCTGGGGGATGTTGTGTAATTTTTTAGCAAAAAAATATAATTTTTTTTTTACTTCCAGAAAAGGGTGGCTATCTGGGCTGGGCAAATCCTAGGAGCCAAGTAGCCAATGCTCCTTAATGCTCTATTCCAGGGGTCTCAAACTGGCGGCCCTCCAGCTATTGCGAAACTACAAGTCCCTTCATGCCTCTGCCTGTGGAAGTCATGCTTATAACTGTCAGCCGTGCAATGCCTCATGGGAGTTGTAGTTTTGCAATAGCTGGAGGGCCGCCAGTTTGAGACCCCTGCTCTATTCACACTTTGCATAGCAAACATGTCCACTCCCGCTGGCTTTTGTTTTTTTTTTTTTTTTTGCGGATTTCTGTGCGTCACGTATAGGACAGCTCATTCAATTGCATTGGCTGGCCTACATGCACCAAAGAAGCTCCCGCACACTTGTAGTTCTCAGTGGACTGTGAGGGTGCTTATGTAGTTTGTTGATTGTTCCTGCCATTCAGTAACTGAATCTGCTGATCGCAGGTACAGTGCTTTACAGGCTCCAGTGTAAAAGTAAATGCACATATTTTTTTTTTTACCTGCAAAAAGATGTGCGTTTTTATTATTTATATATATATATATATATATATATATATATATATATATATATATATATATATATATATATATATATATATATATATATATATATATATATATATATATATATATATATATATATATATATATATATTTTTTTTTTTTTTTTATATATATATATATATATATATATATATATATATATATTTTTTTTTTTTTTTTTCCTTATTCTAAATGGTGAACTTATTCTGTAAAATGAAAGCTGGCCCCAAACTTCTGAGGTTTTCTCTAGTTTCTAAAGGAGCTGTCTACTAAAAACCGTGTGTGTGTGTCCTTTTTTTATTTTTTTTTATTAAAGATTTCTCGCAGATTTGTGTCCGTAGTATTGAAAATTCTAAGCCCCCCTCCCGGTATAAATGCAAATTAACTAGTTAAATAAAGTTAACATTATCCATGCATTCATTATGTCTGCGTTCTCCTTGCAGTACTCTTGCAGGTGAGGTCAGTCACATGGTTGTCAGCAGCGCTGCGTTTCTCAGTAAAGCCAACATTTAGATGCTAATCCTTTTATGTGTGGGAAATATGTTTATGTAGAGAAATGCGAGAACAAATTGCAAAAGCCACTTTGGGATTTTTGTTCATTCTTTTTTCTTTGATCATTTTGTCTGTTTTGTTCAATTGTGTTTCACATAGTTGCATAGTAGGTGAGGTTGAACAAAGACTCAAGTCCAACCTATGTGTGTGATATGTCAGTATTACATTGTACATCCCTGTATGTTGCAGTCGTTCAGGTGCTTATCTAATAGTTTTTTTAAACTATCGATGCCCTGCCCCTGAAACCACCACCTGTGGAAGGGAATTTCACATCCTTGCTGCTCTTACAGTAAAGAACCCTCTACTTATGTTTTGGTCTAAAACCAGTGTTCTTTTTTTTTTTTTTTTTTTTTTTTTTTTTTTTTCCGATTGTTTGGGTTCATATAAACCATATATTGTATGTTATCTTTTATGGTGATTGGGAATAGGTTGTTGACAAATGTGGGCAAAAACATCACAAATAAACAGGACTTATAAGGTGTAACTGAGATCACACAAATCTTGTAAAATATTTTATTACAGGTTTATAGCAGAACTCGGGGATTGGCAAAAAATCCCCCATTAGTACACCCCCCTACACAAAACACTATTACAGTTGTGTAAACGGTTATTACATTTGTGAAATTTCTTACCATTGAAGAGAAAAGTCTAATATTTTTTTTCAGGAAGTCCTCTCTGCAATTCAAAAAATGCAGCATCTCTTCTGCCAAGGAGGCGCTTTTAGAACAGTGATTACATCATATCCTCTCCTCTCTCTAAACCAGGGGACGGCAACCCCCGGCATGCATGCCAGACATGGCACGTGGACACCCTTCGGGTGGCACATGAGTGATCCTGGGAGACCCACCTTCTACACATGAAAGCTGGTCTAGTTGAGCGGCCGTATAGAGGAGAAGCAGTGCACACTTCGGCAACTGTTGGGTGGCATGTGAGAACGATCCTGAGAGACCCACCTTCCACAAGTTCAGCCAGTCAGCTAGAGGAGATTGCGGTCAGCTAGAGGAGATTCAGCAGTGGGGCTGGTCCCCACCCACCTCTCTTCCCGCGGGCATCAGTGAGCACTTTCCATTGATTCCAACTGTGCAGGGAGAGTTGGGTGCCCTGGGGCCAGCAGTGCTGCTCATGGTGGTAATTGTGCACTTTTTTTTTTTTTTTTTGTCTTCTAATCAATCGGCTTATGGCTGGGCTTTTCCATGTGGGCACCTGCTGTCTCTGCGCCCTCCTCTGCTGAAATAGTCATGTGACCGACTCAAGCAGAAGGTATAACAGGCCTTTTTTTTTTTTTTGTGTGAAAGTCAAATATAAAGCAGTGCTTCTTTATACCAGGCTTTGTGAGAAATGCTTTATACCTGGCTTTGTGGGAAAGTTTTTTTTGTCTGGCTTTGCAGTACTCGCAAAAAAGAAGTTGACCTTGTTTTATGTAGATGGCACTTTCAATTTTTTTGAGAATTTTGAGCATACTGTGCTCAAAAGGTTGCCTACCCCTGCTCTACACTATAATCAAACTACACACTACACTTCCCACCATGCTTTGAGAATTGCAGTGAATGTGGGAGGGTACACTAGGCCTGCACTTCAATATAAATCGCACCCCTCATTCTGAAGCCAGCTAGCAATTCTACTCAGTAACACAAAACGGGAGAGGTAGGTTACAGCCTTATAAATGCAAAGCATGTTTGTGCTCCCCTCCCCCAGCCACCACAGGAGATAAATCTATTGCCCTTACTTCATGTAATCCTTATTGAACTGTAGACACGTGCCCATACACACTGTACTCTTCTGTAAGTCAGTATTACAAATATTCCTCCTCCTGCTGTACCTTTTGAGATCTTCCCAACAGCAATCAGTGCTAGTATGGTGTATATAAGTGCAGTTTATCAGTGCCCATCTGTGCACAGGGTAGTAAAAATTTTTTTTTTCTTCTGTAAAATCAGCAGGCTATTAGGCTCCGTGCGCGCTGGGCTTAAAAAAAATTCTGTTCCCTTGGGAGTAAAAACGCTTATATGGAGCATTTTTTGTAGTCTGCCAGTGAGCTCCAATCAGAAACGCAAACCAGAAGGTATTTTTTCCTGCCTCCTAAACGTTGAGCTCAAAATATGCCTGCAATCGTAACGTAATGCATGGGCACATAAAATAACATTGAGCTACTTCTACAGGCAGAACACAACTCCTGTAGAAGCAACATTTTTTTTTTTTTTTTATGCCGGTGTGCATGGAGCCTTACAGAGGAACTACTGAGCACAGAAAAAGATGGATGGCATAGTTGGTAAAGGTAGGAAATCAGTGACATGGGATTTTTTTTTTTGCCTGGAGTTCTGCTTTAAAGCGGTAGTAAACCCGCTGAAAAAAAAAAATTATTTTAGTACACCTGTAAGGCAAAAGGCATAATGAGCTAGTATGCACCGCATACTAGCTCATTATGAAATACTTACCTTAGAACGAGGCATCGGTAACTCACCTGGTCCACGCCGAGGTCGCTGACATGTTGCCTCGGCGTGTCTTCCGGGTATCACGACTCCAGCGTTGTGAGTGACTGGAGCGGCGATGTCGTCACTCCCGCGCATGCGCACGGGGGACTTCTTCCCGGCAGGGTTCGGATTCTGCCGGCCTTTCAGCCGAAAATCCCCCGTGCGCATGCGCCGCTGCAGTCAGCGGCGCATTGCACGGGGAATATCTCCTAAACCGTACAGGTTTAGGAGATATTTTTTTTTACCTACAGGTAAGCCTCATTATAGGCTTGCCTGTAGGTAAAAGTCATTTTTTTCCCTTTACAACCACTTTAAGTATGAATGTGCACATTCAAAATTGTTAGGTATAGAATAATCTTACTGTATATATGTCCCAACCTTCAGGACACCTGAATATGGGGACATACAGTATACCACATCACAAGTGTATTCTATACATGCCCTGTAGCTAATGCTTTTGAATGAGCACATATATACTTAAACCTGTAATAATAAAATTATTTGTTTTACCTTTTTTTAAATGGGAATTGCTGGTAATTCACGTGGCTTTTATAGATTTCAGTGCGATGGCTTTGCATTGGGGCTTAGTTTACACTTGCTGCTTCGGGGAGGTAAAAATAGGCAGCTAAGTTGTGTTTTAATCTACCCCCCTAAGGTTCCACCAGCAGACAGTGATACACATGCGTGGCAAAAATTATCACCCCGGGACATGTGAAATGTCATGTTTCTCTCTGAGAGCCATTCCAATTGACACTGCTGAAGTCGCTGCGACTTTGGAAAAAGTTCTAAAAGTAGTTGATAAAAAATAATAATGAAATTGTAGTAAGTGGTGCTTGGAGATTATTTCTAAAGAGGGGGAAATATTGTATATTTGTCATCAAGCATACTGGACATGTTTTGTGTAAATGATTAATTGCAGGCCCCAGCAGTTGTATTAACAAGTAAATGAAAGCGTTATTAACCCCTCAATGTAAAATGTGACATGTAACGTCGTACTACAGGGCTTTATTGCATTCTGTCTGCAGCCTTTCAGTTGTTTGCCTTCCTCCTTAACCATTTCTTTCATCTCCATTTCCATCTTGAGGGAGTCTCCACTGCCTTGCAGGGTCCATGGACACTCATGTGCTTTTATAATATGGTCAGTCTTGTTCCCACAATTTGATGACTAAGGTGTGCTGGTTTCAGCCAGGACAGAACACGCGTGTGCTATTTTTTGGAGGGATGTGGAAGCGTATATGTACTGCTGATGTGTGCAGACATGTGCTATGATATCAACCGGACATGGGACCAAATACTGATGACCTGAGCGGTCATTTGACATCTCCAGTGTGCGCATTCCCTGTCCTCTCTGACAAGGAATTCAAGCTAGAAACATTGATCCATAAGGAGCTAGTGGCAACAAAGTAAAGGCTGTTGTGAATGGCTTGAATTTGGATTGATTCCTGCTGAATGACTTCACACAGCTTCACAAGAGTCAGACGGTCAGCCAAACATCGACTGCATCCAATCACCATTCAGGTAGTCTGACATGTGAGTGCTGGCTCTGGGAATTATATAGCCGTACTGTTTCGCATGGGTGAGAGGAATCCCTTAGATTTCAGCCTATGTGTATGACTAATTTAGACAATTGGAGATATATTTAGCAAAAAAAAAAAGGGGGGGGGGGGGGGGGGGTTTAAATGTTACTTTAAGGTTAAATTAAAGCGGCATTAAACCAACAATGTATTCTATTGCAGCTTGCTGATAATTTTGTGTTGGCTGTATTCATTTTTTTTTATTATTTTTTTTATAACTCCCCCCTCTGTTTTCACCTGATGAACTTGCTAGTAACGCACCTCCTGTATTAGAGTGCCCCTACTCTGGAGGAAGGGGCACAGCAGACAGAAGCATTGTCAGTTTGGGGGGAGGGAAGTGTTAAATGTACTATCAGATTTAAATACATTAACAAAACCAAATCTAGCTCATCGTTTGTAATCAAGTACAGTTTTGTTTTCTTTGAGAGGTTTTACATGAATAAAGGCTGATCATTGTAAGCACCCCTGTCAGTGTTTCTCATTCCTGTAAACTTATAAATCTGGAAGAGAGCTTGTTCTTTAGAATGGCAGATTTATTGGTTGGATCACCAGATGGAGAAAAAAAGCCTAAAAGAAAACTGATGCAGCCATCACATCTGAGTTGGTAAGCTGCAGTATAATAATAATATAATGTTTGTATTTGGGTTTATTACGGCTGTAAGCTTTCCCCTTGTTTTGTCACAGCCAGCTTGGCGCTACTGTCAAAGGCAGGACCAATCTTTTGTTTACTTCAGTTGAAGATTACGCACCTATGTTCAGAACAGTCACACAGCCATATCTGGAAAATATGAGAGAGAAGTGAATAGTACAAACGCTAATCAAATGTACACAGCCCTGGAGCAAATAGCAGTCATGGTTAAGGTTCCTAAAGAATGCGTTTTATGTCTGAGTGCATCAAGAGACGCAGAGCTGCAGCTGGCAATTGTGAAACGCATTTGACAAATTCCAGTAATATTTGACACTGAGGTTTGCGGGTACCTTAATTACATGTAAAAGGTTGTGTACTGCGCACATGTTGACTTTTTCCTGGCACAGGTAGTTGAATGGAATCTATTACAGTACTGGGTGATAATTTATACTTGTTGAGAGAAGTTGCATGTGGTATGCGGCACAGGTAAGTGGCTAGGAAAGATACCTGCATTTTCATTATCTCTACATTTTTATTATGTCATTAATATTATTGTATACAGGAGCTAACTGCTCATTATCCAGTTCAAGACTACCTGCAGGCTTCATTGCCAAAGAAAATATATTTATTTAATCTTTTCAGGCATATATTTTATACACTCTTTCCAAAGCCATTATTATGTTATAGCTCTAGTTAAATTTTTACATCACTCGTTTTTTGTAACCCAACAGATTGGGATGTAGTATAAGGCTGCTTTCACATTGAAAGTGCTGGCCGTTAGCGCTAAAGCGCTGCTCGTTTAAGCGGCACTTTAGCGCTGTTTAAGCAGCGCTTTTCGGATGCTAGCGGGTGCTTTTTACCAAAAAAAGGGGTAAAAAAGTCCTGCAAGCAGCATCTTTGGGGTGGGTTGGGAGCGCTGTATTTAGCGCTCCCAAAATGCCCTGCCCATTTGAATGAAAAGCACTTTGAAAGCGCAGCAAAACTGGACTTTTTACCCCCTTTTTTTTTTTTTTGGTAAAAAGCACCCCGCTAGCATCAGAAAAGCACTGCTTAAACCGTGCTTTTTTAAACATCCTGTCCCACTGTGAAAAGACACACTGGAATAATGAATGGGAGGTGGTTTTAGGTGCTTAGGGGCTATTTCTAGTGCTACAGTGCCTGAAAACCGCCCCAGTGTGAAGCTGGTCTAAGTAAACATGATTCACAACACAAGGAAGCCTGTTCTGAGAAAATATGTAAGCTGCCATTCATAGCCACTCCACCTAGAAATGCTAGTTGACTGGCTGTCATGCTGATTCAATACCCTTAGTCACAGAATTGCAGCATGTGGAGGGATGAGGTCAGTGACTGAGGCTCCCTGGCAACTTGCTTTTTAGGAAAGAGGTTCTCAATGGCAGCCCTGGTATCTCTAAAAAGTAGAGACTGAGGGAACAAGGCAGAAGTACAACCAGGTGGATTGTGGCAAAATGGTCTTAAAGTAACCCTCTGCCAATCAGATGCAGAGTAGAGTCGGGGCTCATTAAGACGGGTTATTGGCTTCTTCACCGCAAGAATCTGCAGTAGAAAAACTTCAGCCCCATACATATTTTATCAGTGGCACAGCCGGAGATTTGTACCTTGTACAAACCAATGACCAATGATGCTGCTGTTGACATGTAACCGTTCATCTGACCTTGGTCACAGACAGTTTGCGTCTTAGCCCAGTGTTTCTGGCCACATAGGAACCGGCTCCAAGAATTCATTCCATTTGTAGCCAACAAAATTGAGTCGGGCTGCTCTGCCATTCACAGGAAGCCTTGTATTTTCTGAAAGAGTACAAGGCATCCTATGATTGGCTGAGGTGGAGATTCTGATGTACCCACCTCTCCACTTCAGACTTGTATTCATTCAGAAAATACAAAGCTGCCTGTAAATGGCTGAGCAGTACTCAGTCCAACTCGATTTTGGACGGGAATCCCTGTTCTACATACTGTTTATACAGCGGTGCATCTGTTAGTAAAGGTAATCTATTGTTAGGACAGCCTTGGCCCAAACTATTTAAAGTTACAGAAAACTGGGGTGTTTTGAACAGTTACGGCAAGCAGGTTTTTTTCCTTTTGAAATAGATTTACATAAATAAAAGCTGACTGTTGTAAGCCCCCCCTGTTAGTGTAAAATAGTTTGTCTCAAAACTGACACTTTTGCTGGACAGCTTGGTCTGTTAAAAGAAGTTGAAAAATAGCAGACTTATTTAGCCGGTGTCCTGTCGGATAGTGTCCCCCGTCGGATACTGCCCGCTGCGCAGTGCGGGTGACAAGCAGATTCCGAAGATGAGCGGCGCCTGCGCCATGAGTCCAGGTTCAAGCCCCACCATCCAAGTGGACATAGTTAGAATAAAAAAGAGCCGAGCGAGGCTGTGCCCGAAGCGTGGCGAGTGAAGCGAGGCCGTGTCGGAAGCGGGGCGAGTGAAGCACGCCCACGAGTGGCCCTCTGACTTTGTGCAGCCCTATGCCCACTTGGATGGTGGGGCTTGCACCTGAACTCATGGCGCAGGCGCCGTTCATTTTCGGAGATTTTTCGAATCAAGCGCTGCGCCTGCACAGTACGGGGCGGACACTATTCGATAGGCTGACATTTTTTGACGGAACACCAGATCATCAGGTGGAAGAAGAGAGGGGGGGGGGGGGTGCAGCTGTCACATCTGAGGTCTGTTAAGTTGTAATATTTTACATTATAGTTTTTGGATTTGATTCCCTTTAACAGTAAATATCTTCCATGCGTACTTGAAATACAGTTACTCTATACATTCCTCCGGTGGATAAGATTGCAGGCTTCAGAAATGAGTGGAATTAAATTTGTGAGCACAATAGTTTTAAAATCAAACAAGACAATAAGACCTTTGTAAACAGCATGCAGTGGTATTTTTGTCACATGATTATTTCATGGCCATAGATTACCATAATGTCTTCTCATGTGATTATGTGCAAGCACAGTTTAAGGTATATCTCTAAAGCCAAAGCTTTTTTGTCTCATGAGGGAGACTTCCTTTCATTTCGTGTTCTGTAGAATTCAAAGGCTATCGGAGACCTGACAATAATTAAAGGGTTCCCCTGCAGTAAAAATTGTAAAAAAAAAAAAGAAACTGATCTGTTGTAATTCTATATTTTCTGAGACTGAGGTGTTTAGCTACACTGTTACTTGATAGCTGGGTTGATGCGTCTGATTCTGCCATAATGGGTTGCGTTCACGTCTTAATGTGCATGTTTTTCTTTCCAGATGTTTGGTTAAACTTGAAATCTGTGTGGTTTTTCTGGCTGTTGTGGTGCAAAAATACATGTCATGTTACTAAAATACTGAGAGCCCTGGGCCTCATTCACACTCCAAAACGCTCAAGGAGGAAAAAAAATCTATTCTATTCTCTATGAAGTTGGTTCACATCTCAACTACAACTTGGCTGAAGTTTAAAAAAGTTCTGGAGCTTTTTTTGTAGCTTGAATTGGACAGATTGGTGCGTGTTTTTTTTTTTTTTCATTGAAATGCATAAAAACGCTTTTCTTCTTTTTTTTTTTTCTTGCCCAATTGCAATTAAATGAATTGGAGGAGCACCGAATAGAAAGTTTTGAGGGGAAACTGAAAATATGCAGGATGCACTTGGCTGAAAATCAAATTTGTTTTTCAAATTTTATATATACTGTGTGTGTGTGTATGTGTGTGTGTGTGTGTATGTGTGTGTATGTGTGTATATATATATATATATATATATATATATCATTTATTTTTTTGAATTTTAAATCAATATCATGAATTTAAATGAAAGTGAATTTGTCAGACATTTTTGGCACCTTTTTAGCGCAAGAAAAATGTATCCCTTTAAATTCTATGTATGTCTTCACAATGGTCTGTTGCGCTTTCGTTGTGTTAAAAATCTTGGAAAAAATTTTAATTGTTCCGTGCTATGGACCTAGTGATGTCACTAGATAAGGTGTGACCCTTCAAAGCTGCTGCCCCCACTGCAAACACCCACCAGAAGGTTGGTGCCAGAATATAAAGGGTAAGAGGAGGATGTGGGTCTGGCGCTGCTAGTAATAACGTGATAATGTAAAAGTGTGTAAAGTGATAAAAAGAGCAAAATAAAGCATATATAGCATTCACACTATGGAGGCTCTCATTGATTTCACATGGTACCACTGAGGATATATACCACTACAAAGAAAGACATCCGTCTTTGTAAGGGGTTCACACCTATGCGACTTGAATGGGGATTTCCCCTTCATCCAATTTGCAGGGTAGGAGATTGTGTCTTTTGGTCTGTTTTCAGGTCCGAATTCAGCCAAGTTCGGGCTGAAATCGGACCTGAAATGGTGAACTGGGATGCACCGGACCCCTGCTGTGAGCCGCATGCGGCAATAGTGTGAACCCAGCCTGTGTAGCTGTGAATGCAGGTCACCCCCTGTGTGGAGATTTGAATCTGGTGAGTGCAACGGCAGTTGGGGCGCACAAGTGTACACCAGCACTACTCAATTGTGTGCCGTTTGAAGCTTTTTTCACTCACTGAATGTACTTTGGCAGCTGGCACTTATCACTTTTGGATGTTTTTTTTTTTACTCATGGACTGATCTTTTTGGTTTTATTTTTTTTGTGTTTGCTTTTGTATATATATATATATATATATATATATATATATATATATATATATATGTATGTATATATATATATATATATATATATGTGTATGTATATATATATATATATATATATATATATATATATATATATATAATTTTATGCTATATATGCTTTATTTTGCTCTTTTTATTACTTTACACCCATTTTACATTATCACAATATTAGCAGTGCCAGACCCACATCCTCTACTTAGTCTTTGTTAAAAATCTTGCTTGCTGCATTTTTGGTCAGTTAAAAAAACACCAAAAACGCACTTCCCCGTTAAATTGCATTGAAAATGCAACAATAACGCACCCATGTTATGTTTTTGAATCGCATGACCAATAAAAAAAAAACACCCCATAAGCACAGGAGAAATGGCACCGAAAACACGTGCGCCAGGAGATCTAGGTCACACTGTATGTGGCAGGCGCGCGTCTGCTATCCCTGCTTCTTAAAGGGGACGTACAGGTGCGCCTATTTGCCCACCGATTCCATTGTGCTGGCGTATATCGGCGTGCAGTGGTTGGCAAGTGGTTAAACACCAAAGCACACACACTTTAAAAATGCTGTGCACAAACGCTCAAAAAGCATGCATACAGGCGCATGGAAAAAAAACGCGACATTCAGGCGCGAATGCAGCCTAAATGCCATGACCGGCCTGTGATGAAAGCAGCTATACTCTAGTAGTATCTGGGCTCCACACCAGTGTCCATACCGTACTTGTATGAACCCGGGGGGATCAAAGAATGGCTGCTTCTATATGAAAGCTAATTTCTACCTACATGCATGTCCATAGCATTGACATACATCAGGCCTTTTCAAAGTGTTTTACTTCAAAGCTATGGATTAGAACAGACCTATTTTCGTTCCCTTTTAGAAAAGGAAAACACATTTGGAGAAGGACACATTTTGTGTATGTTGCGCATGGTTATGTTGTGGTTACACTGCAGACAGTGGTACTGAGTAGGGACAAGCAAATGATCACCCACTGATGCAGGTTTCCTAAAAATCTTGCCATATATCATTATGATTCAGACTATGAGGTCACTTGTTCCATTTTTAGTGTGTGGCTGAAAATGCTGGTGTGCATAGAAGTGCAGATTATTTCTTAAAGTGTACCCGTCATACATAAGATCAACGCTGCTTTAAATCGGCCTTTAACCACTTGAGCTCTGGAAAAATGTACCTCCGTCATGACCAGGCCACTTTTTTTTGCTATTCGCCATTGCGCTACTTTTAACTTGTAAATGCGCGGTCATGCAACGCTACCCAACCAAAATGTATATAATTTTGCTTCCCACAAAAAAAAATATATATGTGTGAGTGTGTGGAGATAACATTTTGAAGAGAACTGTGTTTTTTATTTTCTACTAATAAAACCTATCCAAAAAAAATTCTTCATATATTTTGGCCAAAATGTATTCTGCTACATTAGTTTAGTGTGTGCCACCTGCGCAAAACAAATTCCAAATATTCGATGTAGCTGCGCTGGCCCTTTTAAATACATAAATCAAACGGTGTATTAATGTGCTAATGATTTTCCATCAAAAAACATATTGTACATATGTGAAAAGTCCCATAGCGAAAATAAAATAAATATAAAAAATAAACAAAGTCCAAATGAGTTAATCTACCTTGCTGAACAAATGGTGACGTTCAAAGCAATCGTTTTATTGACCACCTCCATCCTATCTGTGCTTACCAAAATGCAGTTCTAAACAAGCATGTGTATTGCCTTTCTTTAATCACTTGCCGCCCACGACAATTCTGACATTTCTTTTCTACATGTAAAAATCATCATTTTTTTTGCTAAAAAATTACATAGAACCCCAAAACATTTATACATGTTTTTTTAAATCAAAGACCCTAGAGATTACAATGGCGGTTGTTGCAACTTTTTTATCTCGCACGGTATTGGCGCAGCAATTTTTCGAACGTGTTTTTTTTTTTGGGAAAGTGTTTTTTGTGCTTTAAAAAAAAAAAAAAAACTGTAAAGTTAGCCCAATATTTTTGCATATTGTGAAAGATGAAGTTAAGCCGAGTAAATAGATACCTAACATGTCACCCTTCAAAATTGCATACGCTCGTGGAATGGCGCCAAAGTTCGGTACTTAAAAATCCCCATAGGCGACGCTTGACATTTTTACTGGTTACATGTTTGAGTTCTAGGGACAAAATTATTGCTCTCGCTCTAAAGTTCGTGTCGATACCTCACATGTATGGTTTGACCACCGTTTACATATGTGGGCGGGATTTGCGTATGCATTCGCTTCTGCGTGCGAGCACACGGGGACAGGGGCGCTTTAAAACCTTTTTTTTTTTTTTATATTTTTATCACTTTTATTCCTATTACAAGGAATGTAAGCATCCCTTGTAATAGGAATATGACATGACAGGTCCTCCTTTATAGTGATAGTAATAAGACCCCACATCTCACCACTAGACTGGGAAGCCTGAAAAAAAAAAAAATGGCGAAGCAGCGCTGTTTTTTATTATCTATTTTTTTTTTTTTTTTTTTTTTAATGCAGAGGCTGGGCGTGACATCATAACATCGCAGCCTCCGACGATCATAGAGACTCCGGTGACCATCTGTCCCTGTACGTCCCTTTGCATTTGCCACCATGCCATCATGTGCGCGCCGCCCGGGAGCTGGTTTTACACATTGACAGGTTTTTTTTTTTTTTTTTTTTTTTCGTTCAACCAAAGAAAAAAAACTGCCGCCACCGTACCAACACAAGCGATGTTGGTGTGTTGATCTCCCCTGCTGTTCTATTGAATTCTGACAGTGGGGAGGCTCTCCCACCCAACTCCCTGCCAGAATTCACAGAGCGGATGCTGGTTTTCCAACATGTCCCTTTGAGAAAAGCTGGTCGTTAGACTGGCTTCTGTCAGACAGCTGTACATACTGATCGAAAGTTGTCTGATTCCTACTCTCGCTGAGCTATTGTATTCTGAAGACTTTCCCTCCATCAGAATACACGGCTATAGTCAGTGGTGCTGATTGTGTGGAAATTTTCCAACAGGCTGGTTGTAGAGAAGTCAATCATTTTTGTATATATAAAGTAGATCTTGAATTGTATCCAAGATAGCAGTACTCGGCAGCAGTATCATGGGTTTTTGGAAGCCTACACCAGGAAGGATTTTACAAGTAGACTAGATAACATGCATGCTAGGGTTGCATCAATACCAGTATCTGTATCAGTGCTGATGCTAAGCATTTGCTCAAGAACTCGTGCAAATGCTCTGGTACTTGAAGCCGATATCTTTGCGGTGCAGTTTGTGCCCATACAAAATAAATGGCTGGCCTCAAATCGCACTGCAAAGAATCTCATGTGATTTGAACAGGAATGTGGAGCGATTCCTCTCTGCATGCGGTTTCCCACACCGCTCCTGTGTGAACCCATGCTTGTCGTAGTGACTTTAGGAGCAGTGTGGGAAATCGCACCGCAAAAGTATCGAGTTCTTGACCGAAAGTATTGGTGTGTGCATATATCATGTTCTTGGAAGATTTTTGGAAATGTATGCTTTGGCGATGAGGTCTTCTTAAACGTGGATCAAGAATGATTGTAAGGCTGAGCTCACACTGACATTAAGAGCAGGCGTTTGAGAAGCGTTTAAAAAGGCCCCTCAAATGCCCATGCACTAGATACAATAGACAGCACATAGTGCTGTTCACACTCGACTGAATTTCTAAAGCTCAACAAACGCTCCTTGAGCGTTTGTATGGCATTAGTATGGGCTTCAGACAGGCGTCAATGAGCTTTAGTATGGGCATTAGACTGGCATTTTATAAGCATTAGTGAGGAGTTAACAATACTCTGGCAGGCAGTTGCGTGGCGTTAAGATTTGTTCATTTACTGTAATGGAATAGGAATTTGTGGAGCAGTTTTAACTCCCATAGGGCATTGGGGAGGGAGCCTTTTTAAGTCCTCCGTTAATGCTTGAAAAAAGCCTGTCTGATGCCCATACCAACGCTCATTGATGCCTGTCTGATGCCTATACCAACGCTCATTGATGCCTGTCTGATGCCCATACCAATGCTCATTGACGCCTGTCTGATGCCCATACCAATGCTCATTGACGCCTGTCTGATGCCCATACCAATGCTCATTGACGCCTGTCTGATGCCCATACCAATGCTCATTGACGCCTGTCTGATGCCCATACCAATGCTCATTGACGCCTGTCTGATGCCCATATCAATGCTCATTGACGCCTGTCTGATGCCCATACCAATGCTCATTGACGCCTGTCTGATGCCCATACCAACGCTCATTGACGCCTGTCTGATGCCCATACCAACGCTCATTGACGCCTGTCTGATGCCCATACCAACGCTCATTGACGCCTGTCTGATGCCCATACCAACGCTCATTGACGCCTGTCTGATGCCCATACCAACGCTCATTGACGCCTGTCTGATGCCCATACCAACGCTCATTGACGCCTGTCTGATGCCCATACCAACGCTAATCTACATAAACTATGCAAGCAAAATATGCACAAATGTTACAGGCACATCTAATTGACTTTAAAGTAAACACTGCATTAATACCTCAATATATCCCTCTGAAAATTCACTCCTTAGACTTCAGTGCTTTTGATGTCACATGTGCTGAACTATCACTGTTTTATTTGTATTCCATCTGGATAGTGTTAGCGGATGGCATAAAAAGCCGTGAATTGCAGTGATTTGGAGTCTTGGGAATGGCGTGGTGTAAAATGGGCGATTAACAATTACTGAAGTGTAGAAGTGGGACTAAATTCAGCATAGAGCCCCGCTCTGACACAGCTGCATTGTGAATGTAGAGTTGCAGTGGGGTTAAAGTAAGGGCAGAACATTGGTAACTTCTAAAACACTGTTCAAAGTAAATATAAATGTCAGTACATGTCTAATAGGATTAATATTAGGCAACCCTTTGAAAAAAATAAAAATAAAAGCATTTCTGGGTCACTGGACTTTGATATATATCATAAATTGCATGTGTTTTCTAAATGGGTGTTGTAGCCAATTTGAGTTTTTTGGTCAATACCACCTTGTTCTCTTAGAGCCGAACGGCAGACATTTTGTGTTGTTTGTTTTGGACATGGTACAAGTCACAGGTTACCAGTAATGAAGGTTATCTTTGGATTTGGCTGGCTGCTATTTACTGTAAAAGCCAGAGCATCTTTGATGCCGGATACTACACAGAACGATCCTCTTCCAGTGCTGTGGGGATGAGAGCAGCACTGGGAGTGAAGAGATCCTAATGTTATCTCTTCCTCTTCTCTTGCCCATTCATAAAATGCCTCGTATTCTTTTCACAGGACAAGTGATTTTTTTTTTTTTCATGCACGCCACCTCTCCCCTTGTCTATCCACAATGTGCTTGCTATGCTGTGAAACTAAAACAAGGCATTTAATGAATAGACGAGATGAGATGAAAAGAAAAGGGCTACACGCCTACAAAGAAGTCCATGTCTTAGGTTTTTATTAGTAAATCAAAACAAGCAACTGTGGAAGTGCCCATAGCAACCACGATAGGTTTTTGAATTGTGACTGTTATAGGCAACAGATTGCTTGTGCTCCAGTTTCCATATCAACAGTGGAGTTTCATTCATTTATTTATTTTTGTATGTTGAAATCAACTAGTTGTGTGACCCAGGAGTAATCGTCACTAGACAGAGCAATGGTGTGACCTAGGAGTGATAGTCACTGGAGGTGAGTGATGGCATGGTCCAGGAGTGGTAGTCATACAGAGCAATGGCCTGGGCCAGGAATGATGCTCTCTAAACAGTGATGGTATGGCCCAGGTGTGATGGTCACTAGACAGGGGATGGTATGGCCCAGGTGTGATGGTCACTAGACAGGGGATGGTATGGCCCATGTGTGATGGTCACTAGACAGAGCAATGGTGTGGCCCATGTGTGATGGTCACTAGACAGAGCAATGGTGTGGCCCATGTGTGATGGCCACTAGACAGAGCAATGGTGTGACCAAGGAGTTGTAGTTAGACAGGAGTGATTGGGTGTAAATGTCCTACTACCCATTGTGTATATCTTCTTAGTTGTAGAGAAGGACACAAGGCTGACTTCCCGGATGTATCCCTTTTCTATAATGGACCTAGGCGTGATACTCCCTTTTTACTTCTATCTGCATTGTGAAGATGGAGACAACATTCCTGACACATATTCTTGGCCATGCTCCCTGATAAGTAACAGTAGACTATAACATCCACTTGCTATCAGCCTCTGAATTTGTGTGTATGCACCATGCACAACAGCCTTGTCCCATTTTTACCTCTTTGTAAGTTTTATTTACTGCAATGTGATTAAGTTTTACAAGCAATAACTGCAAATACCGAGGGCATAGCAGGAAACATCTCTCTGGAAGAATTTCTGGTGCTGCATATCCTTTTCCTTCACAGATAGAATTATTTACTAACAGAGTAAACAGATGAAGATAATTAAGTTAACTGTTCATTAGTGCATTGTTACCAGGCAACAGTTTTATTTCAAATTGCTAATCCAAGGGGGCAAAACCAGTCCTGTAAGGTTAGGAAAGCTATGCTGGAACCTGTACTGTAGCTACTCAAATAGGCTAGAAGTTTTAAGTGAAATATAATTTTTACTTTTCTAAATCCTTATGAATGGACATTTTTGTATGTATGGCGAGAGATATCTTCCAATAGGGACACTACTAGTTCTGGTGACTGGGGGCTCTTAATTTCTTAATTTGCAGGTATTCCTTCTCACTTCCTTTTGAGACTATAGGACAGGAAGTGAAATTTTTTTTTTTTGCCATCTGTGTCCCATTGTGGAGATTTCCCATCTCCACAATGGGACACAGATGGCAAAAAAAAATTTTGACGAGGGTGCCTTCCCTTGCTCTATCCAAAATGAAAAAAAAAGTTTTGCCTATAGATCCGTTTTAAGCTGGCCATAGATGGAGCGATTTTTCTTTCCTGCAACCATGGGTTAGAGAGTTAGCCCTCATGCTGTTGTTAACTAATTTAGGCCCTGATCACATCCGACAATTTGGGATCTCAAGCAGAACTGCCACGATTCTGCCTGTAATTCCAAAATGCACTGCAATAGTGGCAAAACGCACCACGTGTGTTTGGGTGCCATTCATTTTTAATGGCACCTAAACACTGTGCGGTTTTGCTCCTAAAGCTCCTGCTGCTTTTTGGGCAACAAGCATTGTGGCAAAACCGCATCATGTGTAAAAAAAATGGCACCCAAACACACGTGTTTTGCCACTATTGCAGTGTGATATAGAAGCACAGGAGCATCACAGCGTTTCTACCAGAGATCCCAAATTGCCAGATATGAATGGGGCCTAAATTAAATCTTCTTGTTTCGTTAACATTATGGTAGTGCCAGCCTGCAGCATCATGCATCTCCAGTTAACTGATTACATGCTTGATTTTTTTTTTTTTTTTTATAACAAACATGTTCTACTTCCTCTGCAGTTGGCTTTGCACAGGGCAGCCCAGATCCTCCTCTTCTCGGGTCCCTCTTCACTGCTCCTAGCCCCTCCTCCTGTCGAGTGCTCCCACAGCAAGCAGCTTGCTATGGGAGCACCTGAGCAGAGCTACAGCTCTACGTGTCCATTAAAACACGTAGCTGCTGTTCGGCCCCACCCCCTCTCAGGTAAGTATTGGGGGTGCTGGGGAGGCTGCTAAACACAGAAGGATTTTTTTATCTTGATGCATAGAATGCATTAAGATAAAAAAAACTTTTTCCTTTACAACTCCTTTTAAGGAATCATTTCCTTTCTTTTCTGTGGAGAGAATACAGAAATACATTGTCATAAATTAGCTCTGAAGTTGATTTCGGCACAAGAAATAATATTTTTGGTCAGTGACTCTTCTAAATCTGCTCTTAAGCTGGGTACACATGGATCATTTTTTTTCATTCAGCCAGTAGGCTGACCACAAACCACAACCACACAAGCATGGTGGATGCAGGAATCCCCTCTGCCATCTGATATCGGGGCCTCCCTGCCATCACAATACACTGATCAGCACTGCAACTTCTGATTCAATGAGAGTTTTCCAGCAGGTCCATTTTGACAATATCTGATCTAACAATCGGCTTCTGTCACACGTGGGGCTACTCACCGATCTAAATTCAGCCGATCCCTGCTTTTAAATCCGTGTGTACCTAGCTTTTACAGTCTACATACATGCTTTTCTACATTGATTTTTTCTGCTACCTATGGAAATAAAGATTACCTCCAGATACAGCTACAAACATTGTGGTATTGGGGCTTGTTTACAACCAAATATCTACACACTACTTTGTGAATGAAAACATATCTAGAACTGCCATACACTCTACACGTCGCCAACTATATATATTCGTGCTTTGGCAAAAACCATACAGAGAAAATGAAAAAGGGCAGTCTATGGGAGTGAGATTCCCTTGTTTGTTACCGCAGCATATCTTGTTACCTTTTCTCACACTGGTCAGTATCATTTCATAGTATCTCCCAGAGTAGTCAGTGCAATCGGTTTCATTGTAAAGCAAGGACAAGTTCCACAGGTCTTGGAGCCTCATTTTACTCTAGAGATAAATCACTGGCGCAGTCCTTTTCTCACATCTTGTAATTAGTGTGTGATGTGATATGCTTGAGTTGTAAAATCACTGTACACTGTAGAACTCTTCCCCTCCCTTTTTTTTTTTTTTTTTTTTTCCTTTCAGATAAACAGGTTGTAAATGGGTGTATATAGTTACAATCGTGCTTTGTCTCAGGGCATTGCTTTGCAGTTTTCTCTGTTGGCTAATAGGTAACCTTTTTTTATGCCCCTTGCTTTTTCATGAAAGGCGGAGCTGATAGCGTTATCACAGTTGTCATGAAAAAGTTGACTTGCAGCCTGATGTAAATGTATGATCATTTAGGAGCATAACTGGAGTAAAAAGTATAATTGACTTAGGTCAATATACTGTATGTGTACATAAAAACCAATAACAGTTCAAATGTATACTATTCTTTGCATCTCTAAATCCTCTTTCCAAAAGTGAGTGCAGGTTCAGACATTCTTAGGCCTTGGCTACTGCTATCAATGTCGTCACCTGCACACTATTTAAAGAGATACCGTATTATTGCAACGTAGAAAGCTTAGTCTTGAATATTCAATCAGTGCTAAGGTGATTCCCATACAATGTGTATTCTTGTAATGCCTTCATATTTGCATCACAGTACAACACGTTGTATTCTTGAAAAATCCAGCTTGCTGCATCTTTTGTGCAGCTCTTGGAAATGCATGCTTTATTATAGCCAATATTAATGCATTAAAAATACAAAAGAATAACACTAAATATGCAATACACATGTTTATTTAGTGTGCTTTGAGTCACATAGCCATTATTTCCCATATGTTTGCAGGGGAGGAAAAAGGCCATGGAAAAATGCATCAGATCAGTATATCTAGTATAATGGCCTACAGTGGGTTGGCCAGGAGATTTTCCATTCAGCTAGTGGGCGACAATGTACTTCTCATGCATGCCATTTCTCTGTGAACCTCCATGGAAGCTGCTTCTTGAGCTAGGGCTCATAAAGAAAATCTGTGCATTCTCAATACTGCAAAGGGCTGCAAGCTTGATGGAGGACAGAAGGGCTGCCTGTTATGGACAACAGCTCAGCATTCTGATCTTAGGTCTGTAATGTGGGGTAATACCCGCAAGCTTCTATCATCAGGCAAACTGCCCTTTTTAATCATAAAAAGTCAGATTTCAGATGCCACCTTTTTCATTGTTCCATATTTAGTCAACTGATTTATGTCCGTAAAGTGATTGAATGGCCTCTACTAAAGGGGAGGATTTTGTTCTAGTAGAGCAGCTGATTGACCTGATGCTCAAGGAAAAATGGGGAACAGTGCTCCAGTAGAAAATGCATGGTTAAAGACTATGGTAGCTTTGTGCCAGTCACTTACCATAACACCGATAATCTGGATAAGTAAAACCACAAATTAAAGATTGCCATTGAGGAAGGCTATGCTTATTGCATGACAATACCACTCAATAGGATAGAGTTTGGATAGATGCAAACTAAAATCAAGATCCATATGAGGTGTTTTTGGAAAAGGTCAGCAGGGCTGCGTGACTTTATTTTTAATTGAGGGTTGCCATTGTGATTTCTCTTTAAGAATGATAGTTGAGCCTTCCCTTGGATGTAATGTCCTCTGTGGGTCTTCTCTGATCGGTGAGATGCCTGCATTACAGTGTGATACTCTATTTTATATGGGCTGGATAAGATTCTAGAGTTACATTTATTGTTAATACTGATAAGAAGGGCAGAAACTGCCCCAAGGTCAGACTTTAAAGGCAATTTGGATGAGAGTTGAAGTATAAAAATATATTTTATTGGTAACAATTCATGAGGCAATAGAAAAAAAAAAAAGAAAATGAGTTAAAAATACATATATAAATGGACGAGAGTATATGGCACAACAAATGAAGATCTGCACCACATGTACAACAGTGAGCCCCTGTTTTTCATGTGGTGCAGATTTTCATTTGTTGTGCCATATACTCTCGTCCATTCATATGATATGTATTTTTAACTCCTTTTCTTCTTTTTTGTTTTGCCTCATGAATCGTTACCAATAAAATTATATTTTTATACTTCGACTGTCGTTCAAAATGCCTTTAAGGTCTGACCAGTTTTGCCCTTCTCCCCTTATCAATTTTCGAAAACGGATGTGGCCATAGGAGTGCTCTCTTTATATTTATTGTTAATACTCTCCTGAGGAAGTGCATGATCATGAAATGTGTTGAGGCAACAACTTTGGGTCTAAAGATCAATAGGAATCGTCAAAAGCTATTGCGGTATGTAAAATATTGGTGATATGTAGTTGTAGTGTTGGGACAATCTGTACAAATGTTTGTAAACTAGTATTGCCAGCCGAGCTATGTGTTTTTTATGTTTTATTATACATTGAGAAAACTAAAGATTGGGATCTTTTAGATTTTGTTATACTTTATATGAATTGAAGATACCTCAAAAGTCCCATTCAGTTTCATTTGCTGTAAAATACTGTCTTATAAGATGTTGGTATCTACAAATCTAGTAGCTGTGTGTGTGTGTGTGTGTGTGTGTGTGTGTGTGTATATGTATATATAGTGTGTGTGTGTGTGTGTATGTATATATAGTGTGTGTGTGTGTGTATGTATATATAATGTGTGTGTGTGTGTGTGTGTGTGTGTGTGTGTGTGTGTGTGTGTGTGTGTATATGTATATAGTGTGTGTGTGTGTGTGTGTGTGTATATGTATATATAGTGTGTGTGTGTGTGTGTGTGTGTGTGTGTGTGTGTGTGTATGTATATATAGTGTGTGTGTGTGTGTGTGTGTGTGTGTATATAGTGTGTGTGTGTGTGTATGTGTGTGTGTGTGTGTTATATATATATATATATATATATATATATATATATATATATATATATATATATATATATAATCTATATCTCTCTATATATATATATATATATATATATATATATATATATATATATATATATATATATATATATATATATATATATATATATATATATATATATATATATATATATATATATATATATATAATCTCCAATGTTGGGGCTCCAGCAGTCCAAATATTTGAAATCCTCATTGTTCTCTTCCCTTCTCCGTCAGCACTTCCAGGACAGATCAGTGGCGTTGACCAGTCACAATCCATCTTGTCTGTTCTGAAAGCGCACTTGGAGAAGAGGGAGAACAGTGTAAATCCCGGACCACTGGTCAGGATTGCTGCAGATGAGTACAGCAGGGACCGGGGGTGGGGAGGGTGTTCAGTGTTGGTTCACTTTACATTGTTTCTGTAAAGGTGAAATAACCCTTTAAAGAGGGATCCCTCCACTGCTGACGTCGACCCCATTTTTTTATAGAGCCGCTGGAAAAAATGGCTGAAGCCTTGTGTGTTGTGATGGTTTGTTTACGGCCATCTAAGCTTGTGTTTCACATGGGACTGATGTGGTTGGGATGCTGATGCTGCATCCAAGACTTAACTTACTTGATTAGCCTTTAAAGGGAAGTCAACTCTTTGGACCTGCTGATACCGTGAATGGTAATTCCTTCATGTCATTTGGCAGTAGGTACCTGTACTCCCATCCTGCCTGTAAGGCTTGAATCCATAGGTCACCTAACCGCTCTTAAAAGCCTTCTCCTTGAATTCTTTTTCCATCTGGATTGGTCCTTGAGTAGTTAGCCCAGTTATCGATATCACATTCTTAGGCTTGATTCACACCTATGCATTTTTAATGCTTTTTGCAGATTTGCATTACAGTCCATTTAACATGGTTTCCTATGGAACACGTTCTGTAGGGCAAATCTGCAAAATGCACTAAAAATGCATAGGTGTAAATCAGGCCTAAGTCTGTTTCTTCCTTGGCAGGTATTTTGGTTGTTCTGCCAATTTTGGTGGGTTTTTGGAATCTCAGCCTTTTTGCTGGTTTAGGCTCAGTGTTCCTGGCAGTGATCTTTTTCTGTCCTGGTCTTCAGCAATGGGTTGATCTGTCAGTGCCTGTTGTCCACCCCTCAGTTGGACTGCTTTTAGTGTCCCATTTATTTTCTTGGAGTCAATTGAGGGACACCGGTCTCACCCTTCTGTGTTTTTTTGCTTTTCCTCAAAACTAAGGCATGCTGGGTAGTTTTATGAGCTGGCTCACAATTTTTCTGATAGCCAGTGTCCTCCTGTAGGAGACGGTATACCCAGACTGCTTCAGAATTCCTTTGTCCCTAAATGATTTATAGAAAAATCATATCGTTTTGTAAAAATGAAATGTTAAAATGAAGTGTAAAAGAGTGGGGGGACAACTGGCAAAAGCATAAATGCAAAAAAAGGTATTTTAAGGAAAGTTACCGTACTTTTATTTACATTAATAAAAAAAAAAAAAAAAAACAGATTACAGCAAGATTAGAGTGGCATAAACCATCTGCAAAACTTTTCTCAAAAAGTCTTAAAGGTGCAAGTGTTCTATTAACCACTTAAAGCCCATTTTTTTTATGTTGTGTAAGATAATGTTATGCCAAGTAAATTGATACCTAACATGTCACGCTTCAGCTCATGGAATGGCGGCAAACTTTTACCCTTAAAAATCTCCATAGGGGACGTTTAATAAATTCTACAGGTTGCATGTTTTGAGTTAGAGTAGTTCTAGGGCTAGAATTATTGCTCTCGTACTACTGATCGCGGCGATGCCTCACATGTTTGAACACCATTTTCATATGCGGGTGCTACTCGGGTATGTGTTCGCTTCTGCATGCGAGCTCGGCGGGACTGGGCGCATTTAAAAAAAAAAAAAAGTTTTTCTTATTTATTTTACCTTTTTTTTTTTTTTTACACTGTTTTAAATAGGAAATGAAATGAATGAAAGGAATGTAAACATCTCTTGTAATGGAAAGAAAAGCCTGATAGGACTTCTTAAATATGAGATCTGGGGTCAAAAGGACCTCGGGTCTCATATTTAGACTAAAATGCAATAAAAAAAAAAGGTCTTTTTAAGAGCTATGGGCGGAAGTGACGTTTTGACGTCGCTTCTGCCCTGCATTGTCATGGAGATGGGTGGGGGCTATCTTCTCACTCGTGTCCATACCCAGCCACAGAGAGGACTGGATCGCCTCTGCCGCTCCTGACATCTCCCACCGCCGATTTTAAAAAGTGATCTTGTGGCAAATCCACCACAGAGACCACTTTTTTTTTATCTTTTAGCGGACCGCCGGCCGAACACGAGGATACCGGGGTTATGGCAACTAGCTGCTACCATAACGATATCCGTCCTCAAAGTAAGGACGTGTATAGGCGTGTGGCAGTCCAGAAGTGGTTAACATACATGAGCATTAAAGGCTGCTTGATGAATGCATTGTGGGAGATGGTTGTTGGTGAAATGAGTGGTAAAGAGAAGAACCATATTAGATGGAAATCTATGGACCTGGTTAGCAGTCTGCTATCCCTGTTAAGCCCCAACAAGATACTACAGAGGATATAAAGTGGCAAGGACCATAGGAAAACCTAGAAGCTACTACTGTAGCACTTCCTTTCCAGTGCATATTTCTGTTTGTTTTCTTGTGGTATAGTTGCTGTTGATGAATGTATTTTCAGAACTCTCTGAAGACCAGGCTTTTGCCTCAGGATAAAAAAGGACGAAGAAATGTGAAACAATTTATCAGTTGCTGTTTCACGCTCCAGAATAAGACAATCCTTAACACTTGTGGCATGTTCATTTTACAAGGCAGGCAAAGTCTTTACAAATTTCCGAGTTTTCCTCTCTTCCCTGCTCGGGATAAAGGGAACCTAGTATATAGCAGCACTTAGGAGCTACAAGGCAGGACATGACCTTTCTCTGCATTATCATACTCTTATAATGGAAGGATAATATACTTCAGAGGCACCGCTTGTTTTTGTCTTCAAAACACGCCCTGGGAAGAACTTTTTTTTTATTACAAGAGGAACGAAAGAAATAGTTTTATAACTGTGCTACGTGCAGCTGCTGGCAGGAATGATAAAAGGGAACGTGTGGGTTGGGGGGGAGCGAGGCAGTCTTCAGATAATTCCTCACTTCACAGCAGAGACCTGCAGAGCTTTGTTCATTGAACTGTATTCCAAGGTGAAGAAATGCTAGGGACCGAGCTGTGCTATAGGAGCCAGTTCTATGCAGACATGTGGGAAGGCATGTCGGGATATGCAACCACACTGGAATTCTTGGTGTATTCATATGTTACACACTAAAACAACTTGCAAATGGCTTGTTTTAAAAAAGATTTGGTTTTCTTATGTATATTATGATTTTATTATTATACGATTTATATAGCGCCAACCGTTTAAGCAGTGCTTTACAATGTATAGGTGGACAACACAATTGCAGTACAGTACAAAAGGGCCCTGCTTGTATATGGCTTGTTTTAAAAAAGATTTGGTTTTCTTATGTATATTTCTTATGATTTTGTATGCTCACTTGAACTGTAAAGAATTGGCCATAAATATGGACACTTTTCAAATGTTTATGGATAATATATGCTTTTAAAGCATATGCAGATTCATTCTTGGAGGACTACTTTCTTTAGAGACACATGGAGGCTGCCATTGCTTGCTTGTTCGTAAATGGTAGTTGCTTGCTTGTTAAATTCCTTGTTTTCTGTACTTTCAGCCACTAATCCGGGACAAGTATTCAGTTCAGGAGTTCTGTCTTTACTGTGTACTCCCTTCCATACATGAAGTCGTATTACATTTAGGTGGCCTCTTTCTCTTGTATCGGGCAGCAGTGCACTTTGAAGTGGTAGTAAACCTTTACATATACCCAGTGAAGTGACTGGCCTCAAGTGATGCACAGAGATGAAACAAATTCTCCTACATAAGTTGTATCTATTTATCGACAGCAGTCTTTCCCTTACATCCATTCAAAGTGTCAAATTTACACAGGATCTTTCAGCTGTGAAAAGCAGGGGGCGGAGAGCTGATTGGAGGGAAAGGACACCCCCCCCTTTCACACACAGGAGCAGAGGCTGTCGATAAGCTTGTGCCCTCCCTGTCACCATTTGTCTCTTGGTGTCAGGAAAACTCCTCAGAATGAACTCATGATTATAGCAGAGGGAAGAAGGCAGCAGACAAATGATACTCTGGATTGAAACCAGCACACACTATATAGCGATATGCTTTGTTCATATTTTATTTCTGAGGTTTACAACCACTTTAACTAAAATGTGCCTGCATCAGTTTCAGCTACACAGGGTACCGGAAGATGTTGTTGAGTTCTGTACTACAGGTGCGTTGGGATGCGATTTTAGATGATTGGCACTACAGTGCACATAGTACCAGGCATTACAACACTGCACAGGTTTGAAGCCAGCCTTGAACGCTATGAGTCGGTATAAGAGCCAGGTAACATTAGCATTCTTGGAAGGTCTACACTGGCTGCTTTCATTTTTCTCTTAGGCCCCTTTCACACTGGGGCGGTGCGGGGCGGCGACGGTAAAGCAGCGCTATATTTAGCGCTGCTTTACCATCGTTTTACCCGCGTATGCGGCCGCTAGCGGGGTGGTTTTAACCCCCGCTAGCGGCCGCAAAAGGGTTAAAAACCTCCGCAAAGCGCCGCTGCAGCGGCGGTTTGCGGGCGGTATCCCCGCGGTTTCCCATTGATTTCAATTGGAAGGAGCGGTATAGGAGCGGTGAACACACCGCTCCTTCACCGCTCCAAAGATGCTGCTAGCAGGACTTTTGTTGCGGTCCTGCTAGCGCACCGCTCCAGTGTGAAAGCCCGCCGGCTTTCACACTGGAGTGAATGGGGCCGTTTTTTTCAGGCGGTATACAGGCGCTATTTTTAGCGCTGTACCGCCTGAAAACCGCCCCAGTGTGAAAGGGGCTTTAGGAAAGTTTTACTATTGAATTTAGAAATTTTTTGTTGATTTGCCGGATAGCAGTGCACACTCCTAGGATATCTGATGACTGGCTCTCGTCCCCTATTTACGATGGCCATTTCAGAGGATCTGACTATCCCTTTGAAGTTTACAATGGGTCCTACGTTATGAAGTATGCAGATGGGAGAATGGGAATCGCCCTGTTAATTAAAACTTTCGGTTGATGCAGCAAATCCAGAAACTATACGAGAGCCGTTCACACCAGACATCCTACAAATTTGTCTGAGCTGAAGCAGTTTTGTAAAACGGAATGGACAAAAATTCCTCTTGAACATTGTGCAGGTTTGTTCCAGAGCTACTGAAAGCGCTTGCTTGAAGTCATTGCTGCCAAAGCAGGTTCACTTACTTTTTTTCTTTTTACTATTAAACAGATGTAAAAAAATAAATTAAAAAAAAAAAGCAAAAAAAAAAAACGTATATTTTAAAAGCTCAAAAGAGAATAAATTGTTCATTGTTAGTGTTTACATACTGTACCCTTTCAGGCACTGCGCTTGGTACAGTAAAGCCTCAGCATTTACAAGAGCGCAACCATGTCCACTTTGTTTGAAAGGGCAATTATTCTATATCTTCAATGTATAAAATCTGGAGGTAGGTCTTTTCTTGATGTGGCTTAAAGCGGAGCTCCACCCAATTTCTAATCAATAGCTCCCCAATATTATTTTTATCTTTTTTTTTTTTTTTTTATATATATAATAATGTGTGTGTATGTATATGTATGTGTATATATATATATATATATATATATATATATATATATATATATATATATATATATATATCTGACAATTTTTTTTAGATTTACCATTTTTTTTTTTCTGCTGATCTTGGCCATTTCCAGGTTCAGGGGATTGTGGGTATAGGCGGGGTTGTTGCGGCTATGTCGACACTTCCTTTGTGCCGCACTGTCTCCTGGGATCCTTTTTTCTTGTTCCCAGGAGTCTGTGCGGCGGCCTGACGCGAGTTATCGCGCATTGTAGAACCCTGAAGTGATGTGATGGGAACCAAAGCTGTTGACGGCGCTCCTTGTAAATATTACTGCACATGTGCGAGTTCTAAGATAGAAAGGGTGTTGCATTCTGGGAGATGCACGTCACAGAATCCAGGAAGAGAATGCCTGTGGGCTTCACATGCCCACAGGCAAGATGACAACTATGGAGAGGATTTTTATAAAGCGTTCTTAGATTATAAAAAAGCAATGGGAACACTTCAAAAAACGGGACATGTAAGTAACAAATTGCAAAACAAATTTGTTTATAAATGTCACAAAAAAAAAAAGTCGGAGGCAGTGGCGCTTTAACTGTTTCCATAAATTGGAACAGATCCATTCTGTGCTTGCTCTGCACCTGAGTGGAAGGTAAGGGCACTGGAAACCACTCCATATGCACCACAGACTCCTGACTGACTCCAAATGGTCATATGTAGTTGAAGGTTATAGATGGTGCCATGACATTGTGATGCCACCTATTAAAACAAAAAAAAAAGTGGAACATTTACGGCTATGTTTGCTACATAGTAGTAATTTATACCAGTAATTATACGAATTACAGTTCGTATTTTACTCCATTCAGTTTTTTTTTTTTTTTTTTTTTTAATAATGGGCTCCCATTATAACCAACTTAAGTCAACAAAGTAAGAATTTGAGAATGTCAGATGCAAAGGTTTTCTGAGATTTTTTTTTTTTTTTTACACAATTCCTTTTGTGAAACCAAATGTTGGCTACAATATATATTAAAACCTGTCTTGGCAGCATTTGGAAGGTGCTTGTCATTAATTAACACGACTTCCACCTTACCAATATGTTAAATTGAAGTAAATCCATCACTAACCAATTTAATTAAAATAAACACGCTAGATCCAGGGATATAGGTAGCTGAATTTTTATGAACGCTTGACTGCATCTTTTTTTTTAATTTTTTTTAATATTAAATCTTTTTTGCTTACGGACCAATAAGATGACTTGGGATGTGACTGGAGAGGGGCCAAGTTCATATTTTACAAAGGTTTTGTAAATCCAGGGTGACGGGACTGACTCCTCCTAAGATTTGGTATCCTCCCTGGATCCTGTAGTAAGGCTGAATGATGTCACTAGGGCTTCGGTAATTGGGGTGTAAAGCAAGTATATTTTTATTGCCAAAGTTTGTGTGTTTGTTTTTTTATTTTTTATTTGCGGGTTGGTGAACTACTGAAAATCAGTACCTTTTTGATGCAAGGTGTGCTTAATACTCGCCCATATCTTTCAACCATTATGCTGAATTCTGTAGCATTCTTGCCTCAAACGTGTTTTGCTATGGAATTCTTAGCACTGACCTAGAGGGCTGTTGTGATTTCTGTTCCGGGTGTTCATAGCACTTCTTTTAACTAAACTGATTAAAAGCACTTAGACTTATTACAAATCAAAAACAATGCCCGCTGAGTGTAATCCTCTATACAAATATCTTTGAGGATTTGGGAAGGGGACAACATAAAAAGCATGAATGTTGGGAAGGTTAGTGGAAATATGTGTTGAGAATTTTCCTGTCCTGTTCCTTGGAGGAGCAAGAATGGAAACTGTAATTTTGAATGCCGTTCCAACAGCTCATCACTGGCACACTGTTGTACACAGAATTCTACATGAAATGTGGAAGTAAAGGTGAGTGACGCTTCAGTCGCTGCCAAACTAGTACTTTTCTTTTTTTTGTCCCTGTTAATCTACTTCTAAACCCTATCTTTAAATGTATATTTGTGCTACTTGTAAAAACATTTGTTTCCAGATAATATACAAAACTGTTTATTAAATTTTTAATGATTTCTATGGGGGAAAAAAAGCTTCATGGTGTGTAGCGTATACCACTGTGGCCATGTATCAGTAGGATTATAAAGCCAGCCACAGGTGAATCGAAATTCGTCCAGTTCAGCAGGAAACCGATGAACTTCAATCTGTTGATGGGCAGGCTGGTTGCACTGAAGTCGATCGATTTTAAATAGTTTTTGTTTTTTTTGTACAATCATAAAGCTGGCAGCAGTGATATTTGTATTTCGACAGCGAGAAAACCTCCCGTTGTCAAAGTACAATAACCATAGTCTGTGTTGATGGGGGAATGGAGTGATTTTCTTTCCTTCAACCCGTGGTTAAAGGAAAGAAAATGGCATAATGTATGGCCAGTCTAAGTTCAAGGACCACCAAGGGTGGTCTAGATGTCGTACATTTAAAAGAAAATCCCTGCTTGCTGCATCTTTGATGTGGTTTTAGTAAAACATAGGTTATGCAAATTGTTTTTTACTAGGGAACTGCAAGGGTCATCACTGGTTAAACAATTACTGACTTTACACAGTAGCTAAGGCCTAAAGCAATGTAGCAAGGACTGCTGCAGAGGTTCAATAATGGGGACTGCTACAATCTTATTACACATTCTTCCTCAGTCTCTGAGCATCCCTCCTCCTCCTCAATGACCAGTTCCTGCACAATAGTGTCAAGTCCCAGAATTGAGGCTGTTATGGGCCCACACTTTATTCCTTGCACTAGAGACGATCACACAGTCGCAGGTCAGTGACTCAAAATATTCATTCCACTGACTTAGCTTGCAGCCAGGCAGTTGCCGTCTTATAGGAGGAGAGCTTAGCTGTGACGGCCTCCCCCCTTTTTTTTTTTTTTCCAGCACACATGTTTTGAAAACAAGGTAGAGGACTCGATAACTTGGTGAAGAATACCTGGGGACCCCCATAAGCCAATAGTGCCCCAAACACTTCCTGAAATCCTTTTTTGCACTTGGCTATTAGTCACTAATGCAATATTGCATAATCCTTTTGACAGTTGTATCTTACGCAAAACATGAATATGACTGCCAAATTAATGCTTGTATAAACGTTTACAGTATAAAGATGGCATGCTCGTATCGGCCGATGCAGAACCGACTCTCCAGATCATCTCTTACCTGAGAAAACTTTCAGACTTGACCCCTTGACAAAGGGAATGAGTTTTTGTGGTTGCATTTACTTAGATTGAAGTTCTGACATACGTTTGCAACCTAAAAACTTGTAATTTTGGCGAGGGCAAGACGCATCTGACTGTACAATTCACTAAATTTGGATCATACGGCATGAAGTAATGTGTGGTAGTTGAGAAAAAGCCATAAAAGTGGTATTGGGTATGCTGTAAAAAAGTTTCATGTAATTGAATTACAACTATTGCATTTTATGAATTTTCTTTGTGAGGTTGCAGGATCAAATCCTATTATTTGTAATTAATGCTATGAAGAAAAAAAATGCTATGCTAATGCTATGACCTTTTTGGATATAGTGCTTCTCTTTTTATAAGACCATGAAAAAAATGGCATACGGTTCCTAGCTAACTGAACTGTAAGTAGAAGAGCTCGGGCACACGTACATTAACAGCTTCAGAGTCTTGAAACAGAATGGGGTTGCTTTACTAAAACGGGATAGTGCAAAATTTGGTGCAGCGGTGCATGGTAGCCAATCTGCTTCTAACTTCAGCTTGTTTAAGCTTTGACAAAAAAAAAAGCTGATTGGCTTCTGTGCAGAGCTGCACCAGATTGTGGTAAATCAACCCCCAGTGTGTCGTGTGCTTCCCTATACCTGGGGAGCCACATACAGCCACTAATAACTGAATGGCTGTGTGCAGCTTGTAAATGCCAGTGGCTGCTGCATTGGTGTTTTGTGTATTTTGCTTCCGGGGAGGTACATTGTGTGGGTAAAAAACGTTGCAGAAACTATTGGCATTTACAAGCGGCCGACTGCATACAGTCATTCATTTGTATTGGCTGCTGTACACTGCACTGCGGCTTCCCAGGTGCCGGAAAGCAATGGACGTTTTACGCTCCAAGAAAATGTCTGTGTGGTTCATAAAGACTGATGATTGTAACCAATTTTATCCATTGAGCTGTGGCACCACAGAAAGGGCAGTAGAGATGAGACTTGTGCCTAGTTTAGTCCCTGCTCAGTGCTAGCCCCTCAAGCCAGTCCCCCCCCCCCCCTAAAAAACTGGCGTGCTCCCCGTCCCTTGTTGCCAAGAGAGTAGTTGGAGGAGAAGAATTATTTCTGCAACCAGCGTCATGGGAGAATCCTTTTTCTTGCCCCCTTCCTCTGCGGTGACCCTATTAGGGAGGAGGCTGCACTGTATCTATCATGTTGCCATAAAGAACCTTCGTTTGGCTGGGTTGAGTACCTGTTGGGAGACGGGTTGTTTGACTTTGTGTTATTTGTCATTTTTTTTTTTTTGAAAAATATTTATTGGGTTTTTCAAACATAACAGAAATAATTGGTATACAAACTGTGGATTATATAGACAAGAGGAGGAAAGACAAGGTACGGTTGCAACATGTGTCATAAACAGAGCCTTCAGAAGTGGAAGCGACGTTATCAAACGTGTATTAACATCTACATATACTAGACTATTTAGGGTGGCCTTGAGAAGCATAGCTTGGTAAGGAGATTGTGTTTGCTCTCTGGGCGCCAAGGGGCTTAGAAGTGCGGCTATGTGTTCATGCATCGGAGGTACGTAGGGGGTCTGGTGGGCTGGGAAGTTTAAGTCTACCCAACGAGTTGGTAAGCTCTCTTTTGAGGTACCATTCGGTGTATCGAAACGGTTCCATGATGTCAGTTAGTGTCCTCTGACAGTTCACTCTCCATAAACTTGCGCCATCTGACAAAAAACCGTGAGCTAGTTTGGAAGTTCGACATTATGGTGTCCAGTCTTTCGAGGTAGAAGAGTGAGAGGAGGGCCTTCTTGGTCATCTGTAGGTTTGGCGGTGGCGTCTTGATCCATTGTAGCATGATCGATCTGCGTGCCACTAGGAGGCACAGCTGGGCCCAATGGGGAATGTGGTGTGGGGCATTATCCGTCTCAGAGGGTGATAGGGTAGCATGTCCGAAGAGGCAGATTAGATGGCCCTTCGGGATGTGCACTTTGGTGATGTCGTATATGTATTGGAGTATAGAGTCCCAGTATGTGGAGATGGGCTGGCATTCCCAAAGGCGATGAAGCAGAGTAGGTCGTGGAGTATCACACCATGGGCAGGTTTCTTGCGTTGGGTTAACTTTATCAGTACGGAAAGGGTGATATGCTCTGTGCATGATTTTGAATTGCGTTTCACGCCAGTTTTCGGAGACGGTGAGTTTGCGTATCTGTTGGTATCCTTCCATGATTTTTTCCGCTAGGTTCTCTTCGCCAAACACCTCGGCCCACTTCTGGACCGGTTGGAGATGATATTTATCCGACTGGTGTGAAATGAGGTGTGAGTAAAGGGTGGCGATAGAGTAGTCTCCGCTGGAGAGCACAGAGTCTATAAAGGACTTTTGGAGGGGGTCGGTGCCATTTTTGTAACAGTTCCTTAGGTAGCTGACCAGTTGATAGTAATAGAAGACATGGGTTGCTGGGAGAGAAAACTCCCTAGCCAGGACTTGGAAGGGTTTGAACCTGCCCGGGCTTGTAAGAAAGAGTGAGGTAATTTTGTTGAGACCTTTAGCTTGCCACTGTACAAAAACATCATGAAGAGTAGATGGGATGAACATTGGGTTCCCTTGGATTGGTAGGTGGCGAGAAATGCTCGAGGGGAGGCCCAAGAGTTTTCGCGTTTCCCTCCAAGCTATAATTGTGTCTCTGACCATCACATTGGATTTGAGATGGATTGGAAGCTTGTTGGGGTTAGAGTGGAGGATGGCTGACAGGTTGTGTGGGAGCACTGCTGCTTCTTCTAGGTCAGTGTTAGAGTACCTGGATTTGCCAGTTAGCCAGTCAAGACCCTGTCTAAGTAAACATGCTAGGTTATAAAAACGTATATTGGGCAAGCCCGCCCCTCCTTCCGCCTTGGGGAGAGACATTTTTTGCAGAGATATTCGTGGTTTCTTGCGAGACCAGAGAAAACTAGAGAGTGCTTTGTGAATTAGATTCACATCCTTGTGTTTAAGCAAAAGTGGAATGGTCTGCATGGGGTATAGCAGACGTGCAAACGAGACCATTTTGAAGAGGTGACATCTCCCAAAGAGCGAGAGGGGGAGAGCTGCCCAAGCTTCCAACTCCTTTACAATCTTAGTTATCAATGGTGGAAAATTTAAAGTGTAGAGGGATGAAGGTTCGCGGCCAATGCGTATTCCCAAGTAGGTTATATGGTGTGTGGCTATTGTTAGTGGTGAGTGTAGTTTCCAGTCAGGCGTCGCTTCAGTTGTCAGTGAGAGTATTTCGCTCTTGTCAAAGTTTATACGTAACCCTGAGCATTGTCGGAAGGTGTGGAAGATTTCCTTAAGTCTGGCAAAGTCAGTTAGGGGAGCTGTGGAGAACAAGAGTATGTCGTCAGCGAAAAGGGCTGATCGTAGGATCTGGTTCCCTATGTTGATTCCACTGACGCCATCTGGGGAGTTAAGTAGCCTTGATAGGGGTTCTATCGCAATATTGAATAGGAGTGGGGACAGTGGACATCCCTGTCTTGTTCCTTTGGTCAGGGGGATCGTATTAGAGATAAAGTCAGGGGTAACTAGACGTGCCGAGGGTGCTTCGTACATTCGTTGGAGAAAGGGTATTATTGGGCCCGAGAAGCCAAGGTGTGACATTACCCTGAACAGCCAGGAGAGGCTAATATTGTCGAAGGCCTTTTCGGCGTCTAACGACATTATGGCTACTTCCTGTTTTGGATTTGATTTGGCGTATTCAAGTGCCATGAGGACTTTGCGTATGTTCAGGGTGGCAGAGCGACCCTGAACGAATCCGGATTGGGCTGTATGTAGTAAGGACGGAAGTATTTGGGCTAAGCGTGATGCTACTATTTTTGAGAGGATTTTAGCGTCGACATTGATTAGCGAGATCGGCCGATAGGATCCTGGGAGTGTGGGGTCTTTGTCTTTTTTGCCTATCAGTCTGATGTGTGCCTGGGTGCCAGTGGGGAGGTAAGGACCCCCTTTCCACATGGCTGAGAAGACCTGTGTAAGGGTTTCTGGGATAGCGTCCCTAGTGGCCTTGTAAAATTCGGCAGTGTAGCCGTCCGGGCCCGGTGCCTTGGAGGAGGCCAAGGATTTAATTGTCTCTTGGACGTCCTCCAAGGTGATGGGCGCATTGAGGGAGTCTAGAAGATCCCCTTGGATTCTGGGGAGTTTAAGCTTTGCCAGAAGGGCTTCCGATTCTATCGGGTGGTCAGGATCCGCCGAATATAGGTCGGTATAGTATTCTGTCAGTGTTCTATTTATGTCTTGGGGTGACGTTAGTAGTGTCCCATCTTTGTTTTGAAGTGCCGAGATGTATGTGGGGCGTTTTGTTCCCGAGCATAGTCTCGCCAGTAATTTGCCCGCTTTGTTCCCAAATTTGTGGAAGTGCAGCGTCGTGTAGGATGCTTTGGCCAGTTCTTGTTGTTCGGACCAGAAGTCAAACTCGCGTTTGGCCTCTCTCCAACTTTTAATGTTGTCAGGGGTGCGATTTAGGGTAAGTTGTTCGTGTGTTGCCTGTAAGGCCTCGCTGGCCTTGATGTACCGCTGAGCGGACTGCCGTTTGAACTGAGCAGTATAGGAAATAATTTTCCCTCTAAGAAAGGCTTTCCCGGCTTCCCAGAATAAATTCGGGTCCGAGAGGTGAATGGCATTAGTGGATTTATAGTCTGACCAGGCTGTGTTTAGCATGTTACGGAAGTCTTCTTTTTCTGCCAAATATGAGGGGAAACGCCACATTCTGGCAGGGGAGGTAGGTCGTGTATCAATCAGGCCTACTGTAACGGGTCCGTGGTCAGAGATCCTAGCGTCCAGGATTGTCGGGTTGCGGAGCATCTGCATAAGAGCAGGTGTCGCGAAAAAATAGTCAATTCGTGAGAACGAGTTGTGGGGGGGGGAGTAGAAGGAGTATTCTCGGTCTGTGGGGTGTGTCAGCCTCCATATGTCAGTCAGTTGTAGCGAGGTCATAGTCTGAGCAAGAATAGTCTGGGGCGGGTGTAATGCTATCCTGCTTGGGTCTCTACTGGTTGTATTACTTGTGCGGTCCAGCGTATTAGACATTACTGCGTTAAAGTCACCACCTACCAGGTGTAGGGTCTCTGGTGCTGCTTGAATCCAGCTTGTCATGTCCCTGTAAAAGGTGTAGGGTCTCTGGTGCTGCTTGAATTCCAGCTTGTCATGTCCCTGTAAAAGGTAGTATCAGGTGTGTTGGGGGCGTATATGTTGGTGATCGCTATGTCTCTGCCCGTCACATTTAGATGAATCGTTATTTTGCGGCCTAACTGGTCTGCCCTGACGTCATTCACCCTGTGTTTCAGGTTCCTGTGTAATAAGATAGCCACTCCGGCCTTGCGCCCCACTGCGGGTGAACCATAGACCGTCCCCACCCACAATTTACGTAAACGTGTCAGATCTTCTGCGGAGAGATGTGTCTCCTGTAGTAGGGCCACATCTGTCCGCAGTCTTTTTAAATGCCTTAGAATCATCATACGCTTACTTGGAGAGCGAAGTCCCTTGACGTTCCAGGATACAATCTTTAGGTGATTCCCGTCAACTGCAGAAGCCATGTCCTGCGTTTAGTAATGATCCGTGTCGGAAACAGGATATCTAGGGTGTGTGCGGGCATCGCCTCGTCAGTCAAGGGGTCACCCAAACATTGTACGTTCCCTATAATAGAAGGCATGTAGAGCATAGTTAAACCTTGTGCAACCAGTACCAAACAAAAAAGAGGATATAACATATTACGAATCTGTAAAAATAACTTAACATAAACCATCCAAAACTTCACTTTTTTCCACATTTGGCTAAGTCAGACAGGGGGGGTTCCCGTCATTCGCCAGCACCTATTACCGGTGCGCAATTAGGCACCGGGGGGGGGGGCAGAGGAAGGGGGGGTAGGGGGGGTGGGGGGGGAAGGGAGGGGGAAGGGAAGAGGTGGTAGGGAGGGGGGGGGGTAGGGGGGGGAGGTGAGGAGCAGAGACATGTAGTTAATAGTAGGTATACATATAAAACAACATTGTCCAGGGTGGAGAAAAAGAGCAACTAGGGATTGGAATCGAAATATAACTGTAAAGGAGCGTATCATGTTGCTCGCTATTATGCACCTGGTGCAGGCAGTCTTTCAAGCTTTTAGGCCTGGTTCAATACCATTGGGACCAGGTGGGCCCAGCTGTGGTTTTATGCCACGTGTCATGGCTGCAAGTGAGGGGGTCCAGCCTTTTTGACCCAGGGGAGAGTCGTTCACGGCTGGGATGGGAGAAAAAATAAAGTGCCTCATGCCCGCCTCATAGGAAATCCCCGCTTGGGGGTAACAATGTGCATGAGAAATAAAGTGATACTACTCATACTGTGCCTGAGAGGAGCCTGATGGTGGTGGTCCACTTCAGCGGTTTCCTGAGCGATCCAGGTGTTGGGTGAAGCGACTCCGTTTGTAAGGAGGCTTGTTGGGGCTAGGTTGCTGCTTGCGCGGAGTAGAGAGGGGGGTGATGGGCTGTGTCGGGTATTCCCTGGTGGATCCAGTATGTTCCATTTCATTGCCTGTAGAGTCAAGGTACCTTTCAGCGTCCTCGGGTGAGGTGAATGTCAGTTGTTCTCCTGATCGTGTTTGGATGCGGAGCACTGCAGGGTATGCTAGGGAGAATTTCACTTGGTTGTGATGTAGTGTTGAGCATATTGGGGAAAAGGCCTTTCGTTGTCTCATCACCTCAATGGAGTAGTCAGCAAAAAGTAGCAACTTAGCCCCATCTATTGTCAAGGAGCGTGTGCGGCGAAATGTTTGCATGATGGCCTCCTTGTCAGCGTAGTTTAGGTACCTGACTATAACTTGTCTGGGTTTGGGCCTGTTGTCTGCTTGTTGGCCAATGCGATGGGCTCTCTCCACTATGCAGGGTATGCGCAGGCCTAGCTGTTCTGGGATCAATTTAGCACATATGTTGGCTAGTTTGTTATTGGGTACAGTCTCAGGGAGGCCTACTATGCGGAGGTTATTTCTCCTAGAGCGATTTTCCAAACTGTCCAGTTTTTCCCATAGCTCCCTATTTTCTGCTGTTATACGTGCCAGTAATGCAGATTGTGCCGTTGTGTCATCTTCCAGGAGGGAGATTCTCTCCTCTGTCTGGGTTATTCTGTGTCCCTGGGCCTGCAGCTCCACGTGTAGCTGTTCCAGTCCCCTGTGTACTGCGGCATCTACAGTGGCCGCCAGAGTGGGCCCCAGGAGGGCTACTACCTCCTGTGCTATGCCTGCAGGTGCTGCGGGATTATGTGTCTGGGCGTCCGGGGCCTGTGGCGGAGGAGAGGCCGTTGCGGAGGTGGCGGGGGTGGCGGCCGCCATGTTGGCTAGGCCCGGAGTTATGTCTCCCGCGGGGGGGGTCGGCGAGGTGACCGCCCGGGAGTACGAGCGTTCCACGAACCTGTCCATGGGGTCTGCGGAGGTAGCGGAGGTGAGTGGGGGTCCTCCCCGGTGCTGTTAGCAGGTTTTTTGCTGGCTTTTCGTGGCGAACGGCGGGAGCGCTGCCTAACTACGACCGTCCCATGTGGCGCCGGAACCGGAAGTCTCGTTATTTGTCATTTT
Source organism: Lithobates sylvaticus (assembly GCA_028564925.1). NCBI lineage: Eukaryota > Metazoa > Chordata > Amphibia > Anura > Ranidae > Lithobates > Lithobates sylvaticus. The sequence goes on from CM053027.1 coordinate 130,689,537, forward strand.
AACAAATCTCTATTTTCTATGAATTCTTCAGTGCTACCATTTAAGAATTTTAATGGAGAAGACCTAGCATGCTAGTAGTAAATAACTTCAGTTGTAAAATAAAGTAAGTTTTCAAGCCATTCATTGCAAGTTATGTTCCCTTGTATTGCACAAGTGGACTTTTTGCTAATTGTTGTTTTGCCCAAAGTTGTGGGTATAGAGGAGAACGTAAAATACTAAATAGCAAGTTTAGTAAAAGCTCACAGGGAGAAGGAATCCTCCCTTTGCTGCTTTTGTGCGGCTGCCCATGCTCGCTCCTTTTATCAGCATGTTGGCTTCTGTGAGAATGTGCCACGGGTGTGTAAGAATTTGGGCTTGCAGCCAAGACACACACTGCCTGCAATCGTTAACTCTGCTCTGCAAAGAGTTCAAACAGCACTAAAGAGGCCGACAGTTAATACAAGATGGAAAGAAAGCAAGGCAGGTTTTCCCTCCCCCTTCTCCCTCTCTCCCTCTCTCTCTCTCTCTCTCCCTCTCTCTCTCTCTCTCTCTCTCTCTCTCTCTCCCTCTCTACTTGTCCTTTTTAGTGTTGTTTTTGTCGGGTATTTTTTTTGTATGTGTATCTTTGGATTGCTTTGTACTTGGGGAACTTGACTAAGCACGGTTCGTTTCTGATGTGGACATGTAAAGTTAATGGCACCAGCCTTTTTCTGTACAAAATGCACCTACTGTGTGTAGGATGCTTGTAACTCCTAAGGGTGCATTCACACTTGCCTATGCCACCCTGGCTGCCATTACATGTGCGAATCCGAGTGGGGGTTCCTGCCGTCATCTATGCAGTCAGTTAAAGGTCAATCACTTGCATGTGATCGCTGCATAAGAAATTTCATGCATGGGCGTGATCAGCTGCAAGAGCAGACAGCCTCCCATTGCTTTCAATGGGGCTGCCCACTCACAGCTAACCGTTTGAACCTCCACTGGGGTTCTCGCATGTAATCACAGAATGCACCCTAAAAAAATGAATGCAAAACAAAAAAGTCTGGTCACAGTTTTATATTCTGCATGATCTGATCCAGGGAAAAAAAAAAAACTTGTCTCCCATGATGCAATTGGAGATTCTCTTGTTATACTGTATGGAAGACGTGCTGTCAATCAGCATGATGTATCGGAAGGCAGAGACTGTTTTCAGTGCATCGTTCACTGGACTTCATGTTGATTCAGATGAATTCATTCATCCATCTTTTTAGGAATAAAGAAAAACTGAGTAAATGTTATGATTCTATGAACATTCCAAAATGGCATTTAGGTCATGGTTTATTCCGGTGTATGTATATAAATGCACATGCATGTATTGCTTAAAATTTAATTTCTGGTAAAATGTTTATGTACAACCCTGGAATTTGGCTATCCTGCAAAGCCGATCCTTAAACTAACAATATATGCAGATTAAAGATGCAGCTTTGGTATGGCTATTTTTGCATAGTTAGATTATTCTACCTTGAACCAAAGTAAGCATGCATGGTCACTGGACAGCACTACTACAGTGATTGCCATTGGCTTCTAGGTCTCATGCTGTGCAGCTATCTCACAGCACAGGTCACCCACTCTGCATGGGCGCTATTCAGGGAACCCTTTCATTTTCTACCTTTACATTGTGACATCACCACCCTACCTTCTCCAGTCAGAACAAAATCTGCTCAACTGCCTGCTTTTTCTATCACTTTCTGTACTCGAGATGATGGTTACCAGGGCAAACAGTGGGGGGAAATACACACAGTAATAAAACCTAAAATGTTCTGACTTTACAAAATATACTGTATAGTTAGCCGCACAAGAAAGTGCTTCTTCATTGAGATGACGGATTAATAGACTTGCATTGTTAGGCCTTATACACATGGATGTTTTTACAGGTGTTTTTGAGCTTTTTTTTGTAGCTTATAAAAAAACGCCACTCCATGTTATTTAATGGCCTCATACACACAATGGGGTTTTTGAGCTGTAAAAAGGCATTGGTGTTTTTAAGCTAAAAAAAAAACCCCAGGACCAGTGCGTTCTGAGGCTCCAGCGCTAGAGCTGTAAAAACGCCAGCCGCCGGTAAAAGGTGTTAAACAAGGTTATACACAACGTTAAGCCTTGTCCGACATTTCTCTGCCCCTATTCAAAAACAATGGTTTCCTATGGGAGCCCATTGATTTGAATAGAAGTCGGATCAAGATAATCCGACTCGCGGTGCGACTTGTGTGCTGAAAATCTTGAAGGGGAACCCCGCCAAAATGTAAAAACATTTTGCGTAAAAAAAATGGCATTGGGGTCCCCCCAAGATCCATACCAGACCCTTATCCGGCAGGTCAGGAAAGGGGGGGTTGAGCAAGGGCCCCCTCGGACCATACCAGTCCACATGCCCTCAAAATGGGGGGGGGGGGGTGGGTGCTTTGGGGTGGGGGGGGGCTCTGCCCCCCCACCCCAAAGCACCTTGTCCCCATGTTGATGAGGACAAGGGCCTCTTCCCGACAACCCTTGCTGTTGGTTGTTGGTCTGTGGGCGGCGACTTATCGGAATCTGGAAGCCCCCAGATACCGGCCCCCCACCCTAGGTGAATGAGTATTGGGTACATCGTACCCCTACCCATTCACCTATATATATAAAAAAAAAAAATTGTCAAAAACCAAACTCTACACAGATTTAATAAAATCCTTTAAAAGGTAGCTCTGGCTCTTCTCCCTCTTCTGGCGACGTCTTCTCCCTGGGTCAGTCCTTCTCCCCTCTCCGCTGTGAAGATTCACAGCACACAAGTCGCATCATCTTGATCCGACTTCTGGTGCGACTTCTATTCAAATCAATGGGCTCCCATTGGGAACCATTGATTTTGCATAGAGGCAGAGAAATGCGGCTGAAAGCTAGTGCCACTAAACGTGCATTGATGCCAATGCAAAACCCGGATAAAATCGAGTTTTTAGCGCCGTATTTTTTTCCTGGCGTCGGCACTAGCTTTACAGCTCGTTTTTTTAAATGTCCGTGTGTATGAGGCCTTAGAAGGAGCAGTAAGATGCAGCAGGTTAGCATTGCAGAACTTGAATATGAAATGCAAATGAAAGCTGTCCCCATGTATTTATATCTACAGACAAACCACATGAAAAGACTAGTGCTGGATAAATACTCAAGGCCCCCCAGCCCAGCCACCCCCCAGGTTTTTGTTTTTTTCACTAGTAAATGCACTTACCCTTTAAATTGATATGTAACTGTCAAGCTGTATTTTTTAACATGCTAGCAAATTGAGATGTATACGTGTATGTATATATATTTGTGCTTTTTATGCCTGACATACGTGTTCCTTATTATCACTGTCTACAACATAATCCTGATTTTACAACTTCACACATTTTTAACAGTGTTCTATGTCTGTTTCAACTTATGTTAGAACTTGTTAACCTGCACTGAACCATTTCAAAAGCAGGTTGTAATGCAGGACATTTTCATTAGCACACTAGGCCTGTTGTATGCAAGTCTGTTAAGAGCATTAAAAGGGAGTGGTTGGAGCCTGAAGTACATAATTATGAAGAATAACCTGTATTTGTTTGCATATTAATATTGAATATAACTTCTAAGAATTTAGGAGGATTTTAATTTTGATAATTTTTTGGTTCAATGGTTTGTTTGAATGTTTACAGGTCTAATTTATAGACATAGAATGCATATTGGTGGTATCCTTTGAACAAGGATTAAATGTCAAGTATCCTATAACATTAAGGCTGGATTCACACTGAAGGCGGCTGCAGCTCGCAGCAGGGGTCCGGTGCGTCCCTGTTCTTCGTTTTAGGGAAGAATCTGGGACGAATTTTTGCTTAAATTTGGCCCTGAAACTGAGCCAAAGACGCACAGGACTCCTGTGCAAGCCGCTCCAGAGATTTGAGAGGCGGTCAGAATTTCCTGTAATACGAATTGGATGCGGAGAAACCCACATCCAATTCGCACTAGTGTGAACCCAGCCTTAGTAGATTTGCATCTGTTTAGCCACCTTTCACTTCTGATCATGTTTTTGGCTCCTTAGATGTCTATAATGGCACCTGAAAAACACACCTAACATACGTTTATCATGCCTAACCACCCGTCTCCCTCCTTCAACTAACCTGCTTTCCATTGGCTGAAACAAAAATCCTTGTGCCCATAACCATGAGAAAAAAATATAAAATAAAAAATATGCTAGTTCAAAACATCTGAGAAAGCTGATGCTGAAGTGTGAACCTAGCCTTAAGCTGGTCATATACATTAAGATTTCTCTCATTCCACCCACTTAACAGCATGAATGGACGATTCCTCAGTGCTGGCTATTGTATTCTGACAGCCAAGACCTGTGGCTGTCAGGATACCTGAAAAGAGCCTGCATCTGATTGGATACAGGTGCTGTTCAGCTGAGAATTTTCCGTCCTTCTCGATCAACAAAAGTTTATTAAGAACTCGCCTTTTATCAAGCCGGATGGTGCCAGCAGGGTGAATCGCCAAATGAAATTTGGCTCCATGTATGGCCAGCTTTAGAGAGGGTTTTAAAATAACATTTTGTATTGTTGAACATTAAATGATAATGCAAATAAAAATGTGTGGGTTGGCTTTGCTAGTCTCCTAGTTACCAGACCATCTGACTCCACTGCATTGCATCAGTGGGCCAGAACAAGCATGCCGTAAGTGAAGTTAGAACTCTTCAAACGCATAGTTGTTCTGAGCCAGTTTTGAAGCCATTGCACCCAGATGAAATGATTCATCTATCTAGCTACAAATTCTTGCAATGGATATAACTGACCTAAAGGGAATGTTTTAACTTTAAAAGTGCTGCAAGTACAGAAAAAAAAGTTGAACCTGCCATAAATCCAGTGTGCTCTTAACTTCATGTTTGGGGTGGCATCACCCTTTTTTGCACTGAAATACCAACCAATGTTGTCAGACTTGCCTGCTAGACTGCAGAGCTCTGCCTATCCCCAGTTCCTCTCTGCCCCATTCACATATGCTCATATTGATTTATTTCACAGAAAAAAAAGCTAATCGCCTTGACTCCAAAGAGCCTGCCCACACACTGTGCCAAGGGAAAAGGCTCTTGGGAGATGTAGCTTTGGAAGCATACCCACCTTAGTAGGAACTGAACTCCCCCAAGAACTCTCCCAAGAATTTTAGAAGCTCAGTGATGTTACTTGGACGATAAAGAAAATAATGGTGACACATTCTTTGGGGGGTACATTTTGAAAGAAGTTCATCTATATGACCCCTGATCCATGTTACACCTATATTTGGGGGGGGGGGGGGTCACATGAAACAGTCAGTCTTCAGCCTTCCAAACCACCCCACTTACTGATTATTGGGGTGTTTCTCCATGCAGGCTGTGATTTTATTTTTTATTTGGTGCCTGTAATAACTAAACAGTTATTACATTTGTAAAATGTCTTACTGTTTAAGAGATGTCTGATTTAATTTTCAGGAGGTCAGCTCTGTGATTCAAAAAATGCAGCCTGTATTCTGGCAAATAGGAGGTGTTAGAACAGTGATTGCATCATCTCTCTCTCTCTCTCTCTCTCTCTCTCTCTCTCTCTCTCTCTCTCTCTCTCTCTCTCTCTCTCTCTCTCTCTCTCTCTCTCTCTCTCTCTCTCTCTCTCAACTGTAATCAGACTACATTTCCCATGAATACTTGGGATTGGAGTGAATGTGGGAGGTACACTAGGCGTAAATCACACCCCTCATTCTGCAGCCAGCAAGCCATACTGCCCATTATCACTAGGTATGATAGGTTACAGCCTTATAAATGCAATGCATATTAATATTAAGTGCATTTAATATAAATGCTAACCAGTGCAGTGTCACCAGTGTAGAGCAGGGATAGTTACAGATAATCCAGAGACAGAGCGGATCTTGGGCTGATTGGTCTGTATGTGAGAACACCTCTTGTCGTCCAGCCCTGCTTCCCTGCACCAGAATTGTGATAGACAGCACAGAGCGCACTGTTCCAGTGTGCAGGGAGGCGGGGCTGTACCACGAGCGGTGCTTTCACATACTCTACAGATCTGTCATCCCGAGATGCGCTCTGTCCTGATTAGCTGTAAAAATCCCTGCACTGGAGACAATGGCGGGTGGGCGGTGCTGGCAGGGAGGAGGAAGGAGCAGAGGACACCACCACTATGGGTGGCACATACCAGGGGCTGTGAGACCCCCTCTGCCCACTACAGCGAGCCAGGCGGAAGTACCAATCCCTGCTCGCTTTCAGAGAACTACAAGGGGGCGAGTCAGACTGCTGGCTGAGGTTAGTGGGGGGATAGCAGCCAATGGTCTTGCAAACAGGAAATCGGTGGGCAAACATTTTTTTTCACCATGCTATTGCAGAGGAACCTATAGAGCTCAGAAAAACATGGCTGACATAGTTGGTGAAGGTAGGAGATCAGTAACGAGAACATGGAAAAATGTTTTTGCCTGGAGTTCTGCTTTACATTCTCAATGCAACACATGCTCAGTGATCCCATTGCCCTAAGTCCTTGGATGCTTCCTCCAGTCCTGTAACTATAGATATGGACCTACAGCTGGATGAATAGACTGCTGGCCCCAGAGCATTGCACCTGCCACCCACCACCCACTGTTCATAGTTGTAATGTTTTGCAGGCTCAAATGCAAAAAATCCACTTTTTTTTTTTAAAACCAGTCGGATTATTAATAATCCGACTGTGATTTAAAAAAAAAAAAAAATATATATATATATATATATATATATATATATATATATATATATATATATATATATATATATATAATGTGTGTGTGTGTGTATATATGTGTATATATATATATATATATATATATATATATATATATATATATATATATATATATATATATATATATATATATATATATATATATATATATATATATTTTTTTTTTTTTTTATAAGATCAAGATTACAAGGGGAGACAATTGTATCCGTGAGCAGATTTTTTTTTTTAACAGAAAGACGTGAGCAGATTTTTATGTTTGTTATTTGAGTAGGCACAATCATTCCAAAGTATTCCGATTTGCACAGAATCCAATGGATTTAGCCTAAATCAAATGAACATATACAATATATCAGACACTTAGGCCCCTTTCACACTGGGGCGGGGAGCCGCGGTGACGGTAAAGCAGCGCTATATTTAGCGCTGCTTTACCGTCGTTTTAACCGCGGTTTTCGGCCGCTCGCGGTGCGGTTTTACCCCCGCGAGCGGCCGAAAAAGGGTTAAAGACCCCCGCAGAGCGCCGCCGTAGCGGCGCTTTGCGGCGGTATTGCCGCGGTTTCATCGCGGTGTCCCATTCTAATCAATGGGAAGGAGCGGTATAGGAGCTGTGAACACACCGCTCCTATACCGCTCCAAAGATGCTGCTAGCAGGACTTTTTTTGCCGTCCTGCTAGCGCACCGCTCCAGTGTGAAAGCCCGCCGGCTTTCACACTGGAGTTAAAGGGGCCGGATTTTTTCATGCGGTGAACAGGCACTATTTTTAGCGCTGCACCGCATGAAAAACGCCCCGGTGTGAAAGGGGCCTTAGAGTCTGTGCCCAGACATAGTCGAAGTGTCTGATATATTGTATATGTGCATTTGATTTAGGCTAAATCCATTGGATTCTGTGCAAATCAGAGTACTTGGAAATGATTGTGCCTACTCGAATTAACAAACATAAAAATCTGCTCACGCATACAATTTTCTCCCCTTGTAATCTTGATCTTTAATTTCTTTTTTGCGCCTAGATGTGTAAATCTTAGATGTGTTGTCTGTGGCTCTCCAAGCCATCGATCTTGTGTGTCAGACAGGAAGAATTCAGCCCAGTCTTGTTGTAGACTGCACTTTTTTTCACAAACCAAACTTAGAAAAAGCCCTAGGGGGGTTACTTCAGGTAGTCCAGAAAATACATCACCGACTTTTAATTTAAAATAATTATTTCCTGTATTGGTAATATAAATTTTAAGACTAGAGAAGTTGGAGTGAGTTATTTAGTTTCTCTTGCCAGAAACCTGTACATTTTCAGGGCATGCTCCCACATTAGAGGAACTATTAGGAATCTCTCTTGTATATTGCCATCATTGTTCTGTTTTGTCATTTGCAAGTTATATATGCATTAAAAGTCCTATTTTTTTTTTCTTCTAAGGGCTGCTAATAAAATGACCTTGTGTATCCGCTTTCTGTACATTCCTGCACAGCACTACGATTTCGAGAAGGGCCAGAATTAGAAACTTTTCAGTCCCTGCTACTGTACACTGTGTGGTATTAAAGTGGTTGTAAACCTCAGACATGAAATATAAACAAAGCATACCCTTCTATAGTGTGTACTTGTTTCAATTAAGAGCAGGAAGGGTAATTTCTGTCTGCTGCTTCGTTCCTCTGCGATCAGTACAAATCACTTCTGACAAGTTTTCCTGACGCCAAGAGAAGAAAGGTGACACAGGAGGGCGCTCCAGCAGATTAACTGTCTCAGCTCTGTTCCTGTGTGCTGTGTGAAGGGGGGTGTGTCTCTTCCCTCCAACCAGCTCTCAGAACTCTGCAGAGTGTAACTTCAGCTGTCTGCCCCCTTTTTTCTGACAATTAGATAAGCTTTTTAAATTCTGCATTTTGAACAGATGTAGAGAAGACTGGAGATAAGCAGGTCCAACTTATGTAGGAGGATTTGTTTCGTCTCCATTTATCACCTGCGGCCAGTCAGTGTATTTGGATGGGTTTACAACCACTTTAATCTGACACTGGAAAGAGCCAGAATACTGTGTTCTGCTTCACCTTCCCTCTGCCGTCAGCAAGCTAAGATGATTAATAATAATGGCTGTAAAAGACTTGTCTATTTTGTCTGGCCATGGTGCCTGAATCGCAAAACAGGCTAATCATAATTACAGATTTTTGGCAGGTCATAAACGGTCCAATCCTACTCAGATCTGACAGCCCTGTGTAACGCTTGCTGAGAGGTGCTCCTAGGAGGAGATGAAGACCATTTTTATGGTGGGACACACACTACAGACTATCGGCAGATGTCTGCCCATCGTTGATTAGCACATCTCTCTGATCTATGGCTCATACTCTGGGGTTCAGTTTTACTCCAGGGGAAAAAACTTTTTTTTTTGGACATCTGCTTTGCAAAAAAACTATCAAAGCATTTTGTATTTGAAAAGAATACAAGATGTTTTGTAAATGAAGAGGAAGGTGGACAGGAAGCGGTCAACTTTTTTCCCTGTAGTAGAGGCAGAGTTCTCCACGAAGCGTTGGGAGCCACCAGCAGTAGTTTATAAGAGGTCATATAAAAGGGGCTATGATCATCAGATGCAGAGGTAACCTTAATGAAACTTGGCCTGACTTTGAATTCATATGAGGGTTCTATGAACACAAGCCGGCATTCTCATACATGAGGGTCTTGCTGCACACTACGTAATCTGTTTTTCTGCATGGTGCTGTACCTGAGTAGTTTTAAGGGGCCTACTGGGAAGATGGGAACTGTTTATCTCCGCATCTGTCCTATCTTCAGACTAAATATTGTTATCCTGACTTATAAGTACACAGGCATTCCTTTGGCTGGACTGGAGTACTGGAGCCAGTAGTATGGTTATATTTCTTGGTTGTTTAGAAAGTCTGAGGATAGTGTTGTTTTGTACTTACTCTTGCGATTACAGTGTGTAGCCCTTATGTTTGGCGCCATGTGTGTATAGTAAACATTTAATTTGCACTCCCTTCCCTATTTGTCCATCTTTAACATTTTCGCTGCTGGGACCCTGTAAAATAAAATAAAATGATGGCAATTATTTTTTTCTTGTCACACATTATTAACATTACTGTTTATAAAAACTTAATTTTCCAGTATAAAATATACGCAAATTAAATTTGTGCATTCAGACAAAATATGCACTATGCGGTGCGGAAAGTAAATACTGTAGATACCAAATATTTCAAACCTAAAGATTGTGTGTACCTGTAAAATACAGAAGATCCAAAGTACTCTAAATTGTCCATAGGCGGCAATGCTTTAAAATGCTTTTACAGGTTATCTGAACGATGATCCTAGAATTTCTGCTCACTTCATGCCCGGCAATACCTAATGTGTAATGCGCACTTATCAAGTTCATACATACCTGTTTGTGTTCATATGTATGTGAAGGCGGAGGGGGCCTTTCACAAAATTTTGGGTGCAACTGTGGCTCCCTCCATAGATACAGTGGAGGAGTGAGCGTAGACACTAGGAAAGGAAGTGTATTGACAGGATTACCAGTTGAAAAAGATAGCTTATCAGTACTTGTAGTGTAGTTATTATAAATTGTGGTTTTGTTTTTGGGTTTAGCTATGCTCCAGCCCCATACAAACAGCCATAATTACCCTCCGTCTTAGATTGTAAGCTCTAACGAGCAGGGCCGTCTGATTCATCTTGTATTAAATTGTAATTGTACTGTCTGCCCTCATGTTTGTAAAGCTCTGCACAAACTGTTGGCGCAATAAAAATCCTTTAATAATTCATATGGCAACAAATACTATAGCCATGTGAATTTATATTGCATTTTAACTGAATAAGACATTCTTTCAAAGTGCATCTCTTGTTAAATCCATAAATTGAATTTCTTTATTTCATGCTCCTCTCTGAATTTATTCTGACGGCCCAAACACACTTGTGTTAGGCCCCTTTCACACTGGGGCGGGAGCCGCGGTGACGGTAAAGCAGCGCTATATTTAGCGCTGCTTTACCGTCATTTTAACCGCGGTATTCGGCCGCTCGCGGTGCAGTTTTACCCCCCCGCGAGCGGCCGAAAAAGGGTTAAAGAGCGCCGCTACACCGCGGTTTCCCATTCAAATCAATGGGAAGGAGCGGTGAATACACCGCTCCTATACTGCTCCAAAGATGCTGCTAGCAGGACTTTTTTTGTCGTCCTGCTAGCGCACTGCTCCAGTGTGAAAGCCCGCCTGCTTTCACACTGGAGTGAATGGGGCAGGATTTTTTCAGGCGGTATACAGGCGCTATTTTTAGCGCTGTACCGCCTGAAAAACGCCCCAGAGTGAAAGGGGCCTTACAGGCAGAGCACACAGTAATGTGCGTTGCGTTACAGCAAGCCATTCATCACAACAGATTAACAAGAGAGGCATCTGACCCTTTTTATCATAGCACCACAATGCTCGGTATTTGCATTTTGGTGCACCGCAATGTGTTGTGCGTTGCACTCTGCTGGTCAGTGTGTTAGGGGTGCGATTCGCAATGAATGGCACCTGCAATCCACCACACATAGAGCAGGTGCTTAGCAGGAATGAAAAGTAACGTGCGTATAAGTGTGACTGGGCCTCAAATTATTTATTACTTGTAGCTTTTTACAGATGAAGTGACCAGCCTAGTTTAAAACCTTATCAATGTGTGTCTTGAGAACATCTGCATTCAATTACATAAGTATCTGAAGGCAGCCATATGTGGTTTTTGCATAGTTGCTTTTTGCATAGTGGTGCCATTGCATCTCTTCTCCAGTCTACTAATCTGCTCCAAAAGAATCTCTATATGTGGCTTGTCATGTAGTTAAATTTTCTTCACAGGTCGTTTTAGAATAAGAAACTACAATCATGAAAAAGATTAAACCGCATACAAGCATAAACATCAGTGTCCTGTCAAATTACTTTTTAGGCTACTTTCACACTGATCCGTAGGGAAAATGCTGTAAAAACGTGTATTTGCAGTGATTTTACCACATTTGCCTTGCATTTTCCACAGGACATGTGACTCAAAAATGCAATACGGGTGCGTTTTTGCCATTTTTTATTTATTTCTATGGGGGAGGTGTGATTTTTGGTAATGGAAGCGCAGCAGGCCAGTGTGAAGACATGCATAGACTTTAAAGGAATGCATTTTTCTTGTGTTTTTTTTTTTTTTTTAAATGCAAAAGCGCTTCAAAAACTGCTCCCAGTGTGAAAGCCTTAGTTGACTCTAACTCAATGTGTACCCAGCATATATAAATGTTATATTTTTATTTATATATAAATGTTAATAATGTACTTTCATTTCCCACATAGTCTAATATCGTACAATATAGCAGTAGAGTCTAAAACTGAATGGCTTTTCAAGTATTTACTTATTTTTAAGAGGCAGTAAATTAGCTTTAACACAAGCCCTTACTGGTCTATGTAGCTGCAGACGATTCATCCTTGGCATTTACAGCAGAATCGCTGAAGCCATCCAGGTTCTCCCAGCAGCTCAGCTGATCCTGCCTCTGCTCCCAGCAGTGACCTAAGCAGGCTTCCAGCCAACTGATCGCTATGGTAAACAGGGCAGGTGCTCTAGGAGCTTGGCTGTTGAGAGAACAACTTGAAGGTCTTCAATGCTTCTGGTGTGAAACGGCATTAATTGCTCCACAGTGACTGCAGCAACATAGGTAAGTGAATTCTTGCTTTAAAGCTCATTCAGTGTTTGTTTTTTTAAATAAATATGAAAACCAGGTAAAGTCTTTAGCTGGTCGCATAATTGCTTTTAAGATAAATCATTCTGCCTTGATGTAACTCATCCTTAACGTATATCTTTCTTTGTGCAGTTTCACCCGCTGTCCTTGTGCAATGCTAGTGATGACGAGCCGCCAAAGTTCACATTCATCTCAATTGTCAAACTGGAGAGCCCGGAGCGTACTCTCCATCCATGTTCATCTTTGGCAAACAAGGTAATTTACTATCTTTTATAAATTCAGTAGTCTGTGGCCCTATATTTTATAATGTCATTGATTTCCTTATGTAGATGTTATTAGGTATCTTTTACAAATGTGTTCAAAATGTACAGCCAAGTTCTAATCCCTTATTAATGCCTATCCACAGGGCTAAAAAGTATTCCAGCTACTCCAGTATACCAGGGGCTGAATTTTTGTAACATCACCATGAGGAATTGCATTTAGCCAAACCAATGCTGGTGTACACAGTACTTAGACTTGTCTCCGGGTGCTTTTCTGTCTTGCTTTTGATCAAACAGCCATCTGCTGACCTCTGACCTTGCACCTGAAGCACTGTAATGCAGTAGGCAGATGGTGATACAAGCAATCTGTTTCCCCATGTCATCTCTGCACTGTTCACACACTGGTTTTATGCCCTCTACAGCTATGTGAGTTTGCGTTGGACATCTTTTATCCACTAAGTCGCCTAGAAACACATTCTGGGAAATATAACTTGTACTTTCTGAATGTAGAATTTGGTAAATTTTAGTCATTTTTGGAGAACAATGATATTTTTGTCAAATTTTATAGAACAGTCGTTACATTATAGGTAGGGAAAAAAATAAAAATGTATCACAGAAAACTGGAGTGGGGGAAGGTTTCATTCATTGGCCAATGTATCATGAACTTGAAGGTTTTATTTATTTTGATTTTTGCAATTGGTTTCACAGTTGCAGACATGCATTAGGCAACATAACCTGGCTGGTGGAAAGTATGAATGATAATGAAAGCTATCGGGGTCATGTAACATTCTTCTACTAATGGATTTACTTCCATTTCCAGCCATGTTGTTCAAAAGTACCCCTCTTGCATCTGCCAGTCATATGCTACTAAACTTTCACCTTTTATGCAATCTGAAGGTGGCTGTATTTGAAATCTAGAAATGTACACTCTAGTCAAAATTAAATATTAAGTTCCTGATACGACATTGGAAGCCTACCCGTTCAGTAAGTTTCATTTCTTTTCCCCACCCCACTCCCTTTTGCTGTCCCTTTTTATATACATAAATTCAGTGTCACAACGACACAAGTTTTATATTTAAAGCGTTTAACCCCCCCAAAAAAATGGCTCCTGCTCCTTTAAAGCATTTTATACAGCACAGTGCTTGTCCTGCCCTTGGCCCCCTGTAACACCTAAAAAAAAAAAAAAAAAAAAAACCCTGGCTGATCCTGCCAGTTTCTACCCTCACCTATGTAAAATGACCACGCTGTATCAGGGCTGCCGAACCCTGACACCATGGTCAGTTTACATGCCTCCATCTTCTGCAGCCTGCTCTCTTGTCTGATATTTTATTTTTCCTCTCTACAATATTAAATGATGTGCTGCACTGCATGTGTTTTCTAAAACAAAATCCGCCGCTTACATACCTTATTCTATAGTGGCGGTCACGTGATTGGCCGTCTTGCTCCTCTTCTCCTCTCAGCTGACGTCAGCTGGGGTTTCTTGGCTCCGTCCACTTTCCTGTCTGCTGGAGAGAGACGGCTGGACACATGAGGGCCGGTTGGTGCTATAAAATAAGGTATATAGCAGCGGATTGTTTAGAAAACACATGCAGTGCAGCACATGATTTAATATTGCATAGAGGATGGTAGCAATAAAACCAAGTGGGTTAACAACCCCTTTTTTGTCATTGAAATGTGATTGGCAATACTGGAATCAAAGTGAGAATGTCACACAGCACTTAGTTTTGTAGGTACATTTACCCGGGGAGGTGCTTTCTGGATTCTGTTTACAGTTTATTATAATATTAAAGCAGAAATCTGGGCAACATTTTTTTATTTTTTTTCCCCATGTGTGTAGTGGGGCTGTGCCCGCACTGCACAGATTAACTACTCATTTTGTTCTGGGGAGAGGACAGCCAAGATATACTTACCTGATCCTCCCAACACTTCAGCAGTTTTAAAAAATGGACTGTTTCTGACGTCAGAGGATCTGTGGATCAGGTGAGTAAGAACTTTGTGTTTTATCCCTGGAAAAAAATGGAGCAGTCGACCCATGCAGTGTGGGCACAACCCCACTGCATGTGGCAAAAACTAGTGTTTGTCCAGAGTTGGGCTTTGAGGTAAACTGAGTATATACTTTGTGATATGGCACAGTTGCAGTGTTTGCTGTGCGATATTAGTAGGTCACTTGTTTTTGTTTTCACTAGTTGGCCATACATTCTTCTGAAATAGAAGCAGGGGATTAGCCTGCCTAGAAACTGCTGCTACTCACACATGGCTAAAGCTGAGAAATATCCTCTCCAATAGCACATTGTGCAGGACTATACATGCAGCTAGATGGGCACTTTCTCCAGTAGACAAAGTGGACCTCAGATATATAGGAATTGCCTTGTACAATGGGCTATGAAAGTTTCAGTTCTTGCCACACACTTTTGTTATAATGTAATGGCCCTTACTGGAGACATTGCTTAAAATGAACTTTGTGTTAAATTTGTACAGTTTGATCTGTAATTTTTTCGCTTTTTCTTGTGTGCCTCCTTCATCCTTAGTTCTTTTTGTCTCAGTCTGTACTTTTATGTCTCTTATTTTAGGCCCGAATTGCAGGGGAGAGAGGATCTCGCGCAATACTGTTTGATATTAGTGATAATGAGGAAGCTGAAAAAGAGGTATAATTATCTTGTTTCATTGCTTTGGAATTGTCTGTATTTCAGTTATAATTTGTACTAGTTTACTCATTACTTCGTACTATACTTGTGTGCAGCATTGCCTTAATTCCAAGGCCTCTTTCTCATGGGCAGCAGTAAAAACAGGCAGTTGAGTTGAGGTTTTATCTCCCACCTAAAGCTTACAATACATCCGGAGGGGGCTGTTTACATGCCCCAGCTGCAGAAAATTCAATGCAGCATGCCAATTTGACCATTCAAGTCATATGGGTCACACCGCAAGCCAAGTGTTTGGTTGAGGCACATTAGACCCATTGAAAATTGCCATTTGTCAAAATAGCAGGCATTTAGGAGGGGGCAGGATCATCTCTTGAACACCTGACAACAGCTGTTTAGCTGCATGCTGAAAATGATCCACTGCAGAATGTTTTTTTAGAGATTGGACAAGAGATGGGGTAGGGTAGTCGTACGCAGCTTGATTGCTCTTTTACCCCAGGGGCGAAATGAGAAAATCAATTGCTTCCCCCCTTTCACTGTAAACGGTGTGCATGCAGGAACCTCCACTGCTGTCTATTGTTTTCAGACAGCTGCAGCACCCATGGCTGCCTGCATACGGTGGCTCTTTTAAACAGTGGCTGCATCTGATGGGATACAGTCACTGCATCTGATAGGATACAGTCACAGCTTGGCCAATTGTTTCCCACCTGGCTCAACTGATTTTTAAATCAACTTGTCAAGCCAAGTGGTGCTTGCAGGGCTGCCCAAGCCCTTTGGATTTCAATTCTTGTTGAATTGTTAGAAATATGGGGTGTCTGTTACCAGCTTAAATTTCCAAAAAGACAAAAGTTACTGCTACAGCTTAAATTCAAATGCCACCCTTTTTTTTCAGCTTCAGACACTGACCAAAGAGGGGCATTGCAAGTTTAATGGGTGGGCACTCAACACATATTATGGAGATGTGGTTTTGGTCGTTTTTAGCCCAACATTATCAGTCACACCAACGATCTTGTCACAGGCTCATTCTCTTGCCACATACACTAGCACAGTCGGTCGCCGCCGGTCACACACAGCCTCTGTGACTGATTGTTCCAGTGTGTGTGTGGAGGGGGGGGGGTGTATGAGGACACTACAGATGGTCTGTGGCGGCATTTCCTTCTACTGCCCTCCCATAAATCTGGCTTAGATATGGAAGCAGCTGTTTATCCTTTCTGCTGTGTGTTTTTTTTTTTTTTTTTTTTTTTAAACACGCGCTGATGTATCTGTATATTCAGTTCACACAAGAAAAATGGTCATGGGTTTTCTCATGAAATAGTAATTTAACTGCTGTAGGCATTAATTCTTCATGAATTGTTAGACGCTAGCCTTATTTTAACATATTTGTGAATTGACTGCGGTGTACAAGAATAATGCAGTAAATTCATCTGATCCATGCTAATCTTCGTGAACTGAATAATACACCCTAAGGTGGGGTACCATCAAAATCTGGAATCCCCACCCTATGGTTTCTATAAGCAAGACATTGAGAAATGTTACCTTCTTTGTTTTACTTTTAGTTACAGAAACCAGCTGGATTAAGTCAGCCTGTGGTGCTATTACAGGGCCGTGATGCTGAACGGTTGATGAACCTTGTGCACAACAACACAGAGGCACTGGTGAAGATTGAGGTTCCGGAGCAGCCCAAGTGGGTGAGGCAGAGTTTGCAATTATATTGGGGGGGGGTTGGTGGAGCCAATTGTTTGGAAGGTGCTTCCTGAAAATAGTCTGTCACGTGGTTAATAAATTCTATTTCTCTTCTCACAGCCTGACCATGACATCTGGATTCTGGTCACAGTGGTGGGCACGGTCTCAGTCATTGTCCTATACTCTGTAATCCGACTTCGCTGCAAGCAGACCCCATCACAGGTAAAGCTTAAGCAATATGCTGCATTTAGGGAAAGCCAGAGCTCACCTCTTCTGAAATGACAGTTTCTGGACTGTCAGGCTGACCCCTTTGACTCCGAGAAAATAAGTAGATAAGAATTTCCAATTTTCCTGATGTGTACTTGATCTGGGTCAGTGACTTGGGATGCATTGAAACCTTTATGTTATAACAGCGAAGTTAACTGGTAAAGATTTTCAGGCACAATTATCTTAAAAGATATCTTTTCTGCAAGTTTGTAGACCAAAAAGAGAACGTAAATTTAGATTAAGGGTTAAAATTGTGTGCATAGCAGCTGTCAATCACTGACCAATGTGTCCATTAATAATGGCATTGTACTGATATTTAGGGCTGGTTCACACTATAACCTGTTGCACTGTAAGCTATGCGTTTTCGCTTGCTCCATTTTACATTTTTTTTTTTTTTTGCACCACAATGCACATCATGGCTGTACTGCATTTTGTGTTGTGGAGGTGCGTTGGAGTGCCATTAAAAACTAATGGCACTGCAATACACAAACCCATGCCAAGCATTCGTTTTAGGTTATGTGCCCCAACTGTGAACACTTATTTAGCAATAAAATATATCCTCAAAACTGCCAAAAAAACATTCTAATTGGCATTTATTAAAGACGAAATTTTCAAAGGGAAACATTTTTGATATTGTAGTATACAGAAAATAAACCCGTGTGTGTGTGTGTGTGTGTGTGTGTATATTAAAGAAGCGCAGTATTAGCTACTGTAAACAAGATGGTAGTTTTACAAAATGTATTGGCGTAGAAGAGTACAGAATGCCAGGTAAATGTACTTTGCTTTTCCTTCCAGGACTCATTACAACAGCAGACTTTGTTGGCTATAAGCCGACTTGGTACCAGAAAATACCAGCCTAGAAGGTCAAGAGATTGGCATGCAAATGGTGGCAAAGTGGAAACTGCAAGCACCAGCAGTTCTGTGCCAGTGTGTGCTGTATGCCTAGAGGAATTCTCAGAAGGACAGGTAACTGACCAATATAGTTTTACCTTTATGAATTTATTAACATATCAGCTTTTTTAATAGGGCAAACACATCATAGACTGGTAGCTACTATCTTCAATGGAATAGTTCCCTCTGCAGCTGGTGGATCGTTGATGTTTTGCCCAGGGCCATGTTTAGGCACCTTGCCAAATAGTTTGCAGTAGTTTGGATATGTTTTTTTTCCAAAGCTGCTTTTCACCTCCCCAGTATCCCAATTAAAATACATGTTTTTTCAATTTTTTTCTTTAATGTAAAGATACTAATCTGCCATGAATATCTGTGTATAATATTCAACACCATTCTTTTAGTAGAATGTTTTCTACTTTTCAAGTTTTTGGTCTAATACTGTTTTTATTCTCACTAGGACTTGAGGGTATTGCCTTGCTGCCATGAGTATCACCTGGAGTGTGTTGATCCATGGCTGAGGCAGAACCACACCTGTCCCCTGTGTATGTTTGACATCTTAGGTAAGTGAGCTCCCATGTTGTTCTAAATCTCAGCTATGAGAGTATGTATGTATGGTTTTATATTGGTGTAAGTATATATTTCATAAATACCGGTTGATCCAGTTTCAGCATTTTATCTGTTGCGCTCTCTGGGGCCTTTTTTAATAATGTGACCATCGGCTCCCAATTTTGCAGGACCATGGTCTCCTTGTGCTTTTACCCCATCTGCTGTAGCCAATGCCCGCGCTGGGTGATTGACAGCAGCTTGGACCATTTATCAGCTAAGACACACTTGCTGCAAATGTAACTGAGCCTTCTGATGGACTGCTTGGCATGTTACAATTGGCTTCAAAATAAAGGATCTGCTGGCAGGACCAACCGGTAATAAAACTACAGTGTGGATTCTGTAGAACAAACACTGTGCGAATCAAAGTATGGTAAAATAAAAAAGGTTCTTTAACATTTAATTTGGCTAACCTATGTCTTGAGAGTCATAAAGGTATAGTAATTAGATGGTGTTTTTTAATGAGGAAATGGGTCAGTTGTCCAACAATTCTTCTTATATTCTGTAACCTCATTCCCACATGTAGATGGGTTTCATAAAGGTTTAGAATATTCAATAGGAAACAGCCAGGGTCTTATTAGCATAACCTAACCTCTGATTTGACCTCGACACACCACAGCACTGGAAAAAAAAAAAACTATACGCTTCTAAATTTGCCAAAAAAAAAAATGTCCTCAGTGTAGAACATTTTACATATCCCCGTAGGAAGTACATGAACAATATAGAATTGGCTATCATTTTCTCGCCTGACCAGTTAAGACTCCACTGACCCAAAGAGATGTGATTTGTACAGTGCTGGTGTGGCCATTTATACCAGTAAAAATGTCAATTATCTGATGACAGATACCTCTAAAATTTGACAGTTCCATCTTGGTATTGTTTTGTGATGACTATTGGGTTTTATATAACAAAGAAGAAGGTTTGGTATTTGTGTGTAAATTAGAAACCTACATGTTAGGTCTCACATATTGGCTCCAAAAGATTAAAATATTGACTTGATGTTTTATCGCATTTAAAATATTTATTTGCATGGTATATTTTTAACAAACTGAACTTTTACATTTTACGTTTAAACGTATATTGATTAAATAGGGATTTCATTTATCTAAAAAATTATGGTGTCAACACTGCAACCCATTTGCGCCTAACCAGCCAGGTTTTTAAAGTAGGTGTGGGAATGGGAAAAAAAAAAACTTCTATGGCTGCAACATCATTGTGATGCTGCAGCTGTCCCTCATCGACTCTTAACACCAAGGACTATGTGGTCACATGACTGTTGATCACTTAGTTCACTCTGAGTAGAGATCTGTTACTGTCAGTCACCGTTCACTGGCGCTCTGGGCTGGAGAGGGGGTGGGAGGTTCTGGCTTAGGGGGAGTGTCTTGCAGCATCAATAGATTGTCTGTCTGTTGAATATGCAAGGCTCTATTTAAGTTGGAATGCATTTCTCATGGTGTTTTTTTTGTGCCTTCTACCAGCAGAAGTGAACACGCCTTCACGTCCAGCACAGTCCCGTCCCCCTGCGCAGCCACAGTTTTGGAGACCTTACCCAGGTGCTGCTCATTTGCAGTATCCTCCACAGCCCCACTCTACATCCCTAGTGTATCCTCCAATGAATAATAGGATATTTGTGTCCCGCACACCCTATTTTCTTGGCACTGGACAGCCCTGGGATGCAGCAGTGCCTCGCCATCACAGATGGGCACCAGAGGGCCCCAGAGAAGTGATAATTCCCCCTCACTCTCAGGTGTCCAGTGGATATTTACCAGATGACCCAGGCAGCGACAGCAGCTCAGGTCCATTCAATGGTGGGTCCTCCAGTGAGAACTGTACAGATGTCAGTCTACGTTGCCTACAAGGTTCCTCCTCATCTTCTTGCCACAGCTCCCAGAGCAACCCAGGGGATTCTCCCCCTCCAGCACTTGCCTCTATTGTTCTACCTCAAAATGATCTCCCAGGATTCAACACTGTTGTGCCAACACAGAATTCTTATGCTAGTCATGTTCATTATCACCAGCATCGACATCACCACTACAGACGTCACCACCCTAATGTGTCCCACCCCCACAGAGCCAAAAGGAGGTCTCGACCCTCTAGAGGGGAGGTCAGGACAGACTTGGGTTGTCAGAGGGAACACAGGACATCTAATAGTGGAGAATCTAAATCTCTCTTAACGCGTAAGGAACCAAGGACTCCATCATCTAGGCATTGCCCTGATCCAAGGACTATTCGGGAGGCTATCAGGCAAAGCCAGTCCTCACCACTGTCTCCTTCACAAACGTATGAGCCACATGAACCTGAACCCTCAACTTCTTTAAGGAACCACAGGGCTGAACCTTTAACTAGAAGTCACCGAAAGAAAAGATCCTCTGCATCAGTGCAACCTCCTCCCTACAGTACCCGCCACTTCTGCACCAACCTTGGTGTTCAGCACTGTGAAAGAACTCAGCCCATGTGGGTGGAGGGTGGCAGAATTGTACATGGTAAACTAAACGCACACAGAGAAAACACAGCAATGATGCACTTGTATCACCCACCTCATCATGACCATGGTAAGTGACTACCAATTCAGACTTGGCATCTTAAAGTCCAGTATTTTTGTGTTTTTGGAGAGAGTTTTTATTAAGCGTTATCTGTCAGTGACAACATTAGGTAGATTTTCCCTCGCTTCCTGTCCCAGTGGAGACCTGTTTAAAAATAGAAAAATGATTGTCCTCTGGGCTGGAAGGCACATACAGCAAAGAAGGCAAATAGTTCTAACCCTTCCTTATACTAAAAGTGCTTTAGCTCATCTGTGTTGGAGAGATTTCCCAGCCACTTTCTGTTCTGATGGGAAGAGAGGAAAAAAACTAACCAACGGGCATACAAATGGCAATTAAACCCAATAGAGGCTATAACCTGTTTCCTGCTTTATTCAAAATGAAATACAAGGTCAAACTGTCTTCAGGTTGTGGAAATGTTACTGTTTTTATACACCAAATATCTTTGTGTATATGTAGTCTATCCCAATATATTATACATCTTCTTTTTTTTTTTTTCCTGGGTAGATGGGTCCTGCATTTTCTAGCAGATTTGTTTATGTATATGTTCTATAAAATTTTAATTTGTAAGAAAAAGATCCATCCAGGAATCCTTCCTAATGCAACATTTACATAAACAGCACATACTATTAGTTTAGATCCTTATTTGAATGAGTGGTCCTCCTTGATTTGCTTCCAGGTTGCTCATAGTGTTTACCAATCAGTCTTTTTAACATTTTGAGTGTGGAAAACAAATATCTATCAGGTGTCCATCTCTAGATATTTGTCTGACATCGATACTCAGAAAAGACATAATACTTTAGTCCAGCCTTTCTCTTACCTTTTTAACACTGAGAACCCCTTGAAATATTAATACCATTCTAAAATGATTACAGCTATAGTACATTAGCCATACTGCCCTGTCATATTCGTGTTAGCATGGCAGAATGGAGATGAAGGCAGACATGTTTGTAGGGCAATCCGGATGGCAGCCATGGCTCCCCTTCTTGGATATAGTGGAGGAGTAAGCATAGCCACCCAGAGAAATGAAGTGTGTTCAGATTATTAGGTGAAAAGAAGTCAAGGAAAAAATTAAAACAAATGAATCCATTTTATTTAAATGCTTTGCAAGTTCGAACCGAAGCACCAGCACAATGCTAACTGATCCAAATTATGTCCTAGCTTGTGCCAGTGTTCTAAACACAGGTGAACCCATATTCTTGTCAAGAGGCCCCTTTTTTTTTTTTTTTTTACAGCCGTCAAGCAAGAAAACAATTTACATGGCAGTTGGATTTCAGGTGGACATTTGCCTGTATAAGTCAGTCTTTAGACTTGGCTTTTAGGAAAAAGACTCTTCACTTCCTGGGCCAAATTTACAGCTAACTCCATCTTTTACACCATGTTACTTGTTAAACCCATATTTAGGGTGCAGCATGGTGCCCCGTGCGGGGTTAGTCTCACAAAGGCTGTCGTTTTTTTAAATTGCCTGCACAGCCACATCATTCACATAGATCTGTGAATGAACTAGTCTGGTTTTCCACCCGGCAGACAGACTTGTAGTTCCCAATGGGATACAAGTGAGGTGATCACTGCACTTTTAGTCCATTGACACTTCCTCCAGAGCTCTAACTGGAAGCCTATAGCTCTGTACAGACAAAGGTGGAAGAAGAGTCTGCAGGAGCCTATTACAGGATTTGTATAGCGCCAACAGTTTACGCAGCGCTTTACAATATAAAAGGGAGACAATACAGTTATAATGCAATAAAATACAAGAGGATCAAGAGGGCCCTGCTCAGAAGAGCTTACAATCTAATAGGGTGGAAAGTATTGATCCACTGATCACGAGTGCAATGCTTTGTAGGCTACAGTGAATACAAATAATGCAGTTTTATTCCTCTAAAAATATGTTCATTTTTTTACAGATGGGCTTAGCCTTTAAAGTAGTTGCAAAGGTTGAAGGTTTTTTACCTACATTCATTCTATACAAGAAGGTAAAAAACATTCAGTATGCAGCCCCCCCCCCCCCCAATACCTGATCCCGAGCCAATGATGTGCACAAGAGCGGCTTCTCTCCCACGTCTCTGACTGCCTCCTCATTCATTGGCTGCTGTCAACAGCCAGTGAGCCAATGAGGAGAGAGTGGGGGGCAGGGCCGAGCCCCGTTCTGTGTGTCTCCGTAGCGAGCATTTTATAAATTAACCTTTAATATCTCTTAAGCTTACCATACACTTTTACAATCTGATTGTAGCCTCCTTTAGATCTACCAGAAAGTATGTAGTGGAAAGGCTGCCTGATTGGACATTAATTGGATAGTTTATGTACGTCCTCATATATTACAATTTTGTAATATTGTACAGAAATTGTATGGTCAGATTTTAATGTAAAAATAAGAAAGTGGCATCAAAAATGAAGTCTGTATACAATAAATCCCTTTCTTCAAGTATGTGCAGAGCCTATAAAATATGCTACTTATAGTATAGCCAGTCAGGACAACCTATAATTACACTGCGCCTGTCATCTGCGTACAGGGAAGCAGTGATTTTGCTGTCCAAACTAATATTTATGTGACTTCAGCCCATCCATTAAGCAGGATCAGTTTGATATCACTGCTTCCTGGTGAATTGATGGGTTTAAACTGACAATTGTCATTTTTTGATGCTTCCATTTATCTAACATAGTAGCTAACAAGAGCATTAACTCTACTTGCACACTCTCTATTGCTATACAGATGTACATTTTTTTTTTTTTGGTTTAAGAATGTTTCTATAATATTAGGTTTCATCTCCCTCAGGTATAATAATGGGGGCGCATAGCTTTTGAATGTATTTTAGACCATGGAAATGCTTCTCATTGTACATTCTAACTTTCCCCTCCTCCTCTCCTATAGGTGCCGATACTGAAGGGATTGAAGCTGTTTGTGAACATGCAGTGTAAAATCCAGCAGTACATTCATGTTTGGCATGACCCAACAGTACAGACTGCAGTGGTGGGGGATGCAGAGTCCCTAGCACTTGCCTTCTAATCCAAGCTTCCAGATCCTCCCTCAGCCATTAAGGTCATTTTCCACCCTTTTCATCTCCGCAGAGTCTGTGCAGCTGCTGACTTAGTCCACAACATCTGTGCATGTGAGTCTACACTTCCGGCTTCTGAGCCCTGCTGAAAAATGTCCAGATCGTGTAGTCGATTCTCCAAGCATATTAGTTACATGCCACGTTGCTGTGCCAAGGATTTAGTGGCTCCGAAAATCAGGGGGAAGGGCAGATTAACCAGGCAAATCTCCCTTATTTAAAAATAAAAACAAAGGGAGTTTACTGCTGGTGTGATTCGCAAGGCTTTGCTTGCGGTAAATGGTGTGGTGGGATGCTTTGATGAAATGGAAATAAGGCTGATTTGGACAGCCTTTGGAGTAACAGATGCTGCTCACCAGACCGATGTGAATGGGCTAAGCATTTTCTCAGGCAGTGTGTGACTGTCCAGCTGTTGATCTGCAAGCTACACCTGTGAATGACTCGAGTAGAATTTCTAGATGTTTTAGGCTTGTTCAGCCATTTAACTTTGGTTAAAGAGACTCTGTCAGGAGGATTGAGGTAAACTGCTGCATGTTAAAGTGCAAGTAGTTTACAGGGTACATGCACATACATGCAGCAGCCCCCTAACCCTTAGGACTAATCTTGGGCTATTCAGACACAGTTTCCACTCTTTTTTAAGGTGGTTTGGATTTTTACACGTTACTGTTGGCCCATGTTTGGCAGCCTCACTGGACAGTAGAAGTATGCAGGGGGTAGGAAGGCAAGCTATGGTATCATCGGGAAGTACTGAAGCTTTGCCTGTCAGAACAGACCAAAATCCTGCCATGACAGTAAGGTTTTGAAGCCTGCTGCAAGTATGTGCCTGTACCTTGGGTGCATGCATTTTTTTTATACCTCCCTGTTTTTCGTTTTTTTTGACAGTCTCTAAAATATCCCTGAGGTTGATTAGTAGGAATGACATCTATGATACCTAGGGACTGATGGCACAGCCAGTATACAGGATTGGTTTAACAGATTTGACCATATGTATGAGTATGGGGAAAAGCTGTAATTTGTACTTTGGGGGAAGTCAAGCAGTGGTTGCACCACTGGAGTTCATTTGGTACCCCAAAACTGTTAATTTCTGCTGGAATGATGGGAGGGTTGGATCACTTGCCGGGCCTCCTACATTGGTAGATCACTCAAAAATGAAATGTACCTACTCTGGCCACTATAATTGTAAAGTATTACTCTCTCTTGTACTTTACTTTGTAAGAAAAAAAGGTGAACAATGAGGGTGAGACTGCCTTAGGATATCAGACTAAGAGATGTCGCAACCAAAGTGTATATCTTTGTAAGGAAGTTTTGTAGTCTGACCTCTTTGCTGCTGTTTTGTGTGAATTGTAGCCATTTTATTGACAAACCTTGAGGGTATGACCCCACAGACCTTTGTTCTAGGCATACAGTCCCCAGGCCATTACATCTCGTAATATTGCAGTACACAGTGTCATTTTAAAGAGGTGCTTCAGTCAGTGCCCCCCCCCCCCCCCCAAAAAAATTAAGTCGGCTACAAAATACTGTAGCTGCTGACATTTAACATAAGGGCACTTACCTGTCCAGGGATTCAGCGCTGTCCTCACCAGAGCCGAATCTTCAATGGATTTCAGTGAAAGGGGCTAATGGCATAAGGTACCCCCCCCCCCCAATAAAAATAAATGCCAATTGTTAAGGGGGGGTGGGGAATAGGCAAACAAACAAACAGAACTTCCCCTTTTGAGTGAAGTTACAATTTAAATCCCAGTGTTCCCCATTTTGTTTGGTTCTGCTCTCATTTACATGAAGTAAATACAGTTTAAGACATTGCTCTGTCCAAAATAATCAGTGCAGCCAACAGTGTTCAACTTTTGGTTGGCATTTTCAACCGCTAGGATCGCTAATGGCTGGTAGGTCACACCAAAGGCAGCCTATTCAAACATGGGCAGGTCACAGGTATCTAACAACTGCCAGGAAATACATGAAGCAGTGTAGAAGGGTTTAAGTTCTAAATCAACCCATAGGTGGTTCCATTTTCCTTCCTTCAACCATTGGTGGAAGGAAAGAGAATTGCTTGATTCCCCCATCAACACAGTAGCTTTTGCGGTCTGCCAGCGGGGAGCCATCTTGGGCAGGAGAAAACAATGATTACTGCTAGCGGCTATAGCTATAAAAAATACAACAGGCTGATTGTACCCAAGTTTGATCGATGGATGTACTTGGGTACAATAAGCCTACCCATACATGGATTGAATCTCAGCCAGTCCCTGCTAAATCAGCCGAATTTTGATCCATGTATGGCCAGCCGGCTTATGCATCACAAACTGAGTGCATTCCTCACTATAAGAAACAATGGGCTAAGATATAAAAGATGAAAGTGAAGCCATGACAACTTTGTTGCCCACAGCAGCAAATCTGATTGCAGATGTTTTTTCCCCTACGCCTTTGTGCACCTCCCAGGCTCTATTATTGTCAGTGCTAATGCTGTTCCTTCTTGTACTGTAAGTTTATTGTCTTTTCTTTGTTTTAGACTTTTCCTGTGATGTGTCTGAGAGCTCCTTACATCTATACAATATCCAGTGCCTGGGCCGCTCTCCACCTAAAGCAGTGCCATTCACAGGATCAATGACCTGCAAGCACTTCTCTGCAGCTTCTCTAAAGGAGATCATCCGAGTGAGAGTATGTTAAAGAGACCTGACCACTATTGGTCAGTGAATGTATGGCTTGATGCACATAGCACAGCCTTGTTGATCTTCAGAGCATACCATTCATACTACTTGCCAAGACTGAAGCATTCCATGACCAACAATTCCAGAAAATGCAGCTGAACAGGCAAATCATCGGCCATTTTTATTTGTTATATTGCCAGTCCAATGTATACTGTGCGCTACACAGCTCACTGGAATCACTTCTTATTTGCACTTACCAAATCACCTTTAAGACTGGACTCAGTGCCAACTTTGGCCTTATGCCCCCATGTTCAATGGTGTAAAACATTCATTTTGAAATGGCGGCTATTGTTTTTGTAATTGTTTTACAAAAAGACTACTAGATCTCACAGGTACCTAATTGGTAATTTTACCATAAGTGACTTCACAGGTACTGCCAATACAAACCAAGCTCACATCTAAAGACTGAATAAAGTGGTCTTTGCTTTTTGTATGTCTCAACCTGAAAAGGAAGATTGTAAGTTCTTGTGCCTTTTCAATGCCATGTACAGAATTGTATAATAAGATATGCTTTGTATATGTGTAAAAGTATTATATTTATAAGAAAACTGTGGTTCATTGAAGAACTAATGAAGCTAATTTTCCTATGGATTTGTTGTCCTGGTCATTCTTTGTGGCATTTCCCTTTTTAGATGGGTGGTGAAAATCTTGTTTAACACACTGGAGTTATTATTACATGTTCTCTGGTTCTTTTGTGCCCAGAGGTCAGTTTTTAAAAAAAATCTTTAGCGAGCAATCACAGCCACCATATTTTTCTTATTACAGATTTTTTAAATACTCTGCAACTTCATTTAGGGCAAGGTAACCGGATCTCTTGCTAGTCAACCCTTCCCCACCCACTTACATTTAGCTTTCCTGGGCTCCCCACTATTTTGCCCTTCCATCAGAGCTGCAAGTCTAGCCCTGTGTAGGGTCAAGAGAGTGCAGCAAAAGTGAGTATTCAGTTGACCATACACTATTGGATTCCTCCATTCACACTTGATGCAGCTGCTGTTCGGCTGACAATTTACCATCCAGCTCCTTCCATTTTTTTTAATTAAAGGATTCCGGGCAGGAGGGTGGCGAATGGGCCACTCGTGGACCAAATTCCGTCCAGTTCGTCAGGAACACGTATTGTATGGCCAGCTTAAGTGGGCCTTTGGGGGAGGGGCAGGCAAAGGCTTTGTCACTTTACCCCAATGCATGTCTCTTTAAACAAATGTTTTGCAGCTTTCAGCCTTTCTTTTCTCTGAAGAAACCTGTTTGTTTTACTTTCCCAAACTGATTAGTAAAGAAGTCTTGCCTTCATTATAAGCGCCCGAGTAATGCCAATGTTCTAATGAGAACTGCAGGGCCCACATCCCTTTAGAAATGGTGAATGAGCCTTTATTTCTCACCACAAATAAACTTCCCGCAGAAGAAGCCTGAAGTTTTACTTTAAAACGAATGGGAATGATGGTGAGCCAGTCGCACAAGGAGGATCCTTAGATGTACAGAACATCCAAAGGTTGCCAACGTTTATTACTACAAATTGCAAAGGTCTAAATGAGACCTTAATAGCCTCCCCACCCAGGTACAATTTACTCTTCTGAAAGCTGGAGCAATATATACCTGGATAGCTGGAGGTTACACAAGAAGCAGAAGGAGACAACCGCAGTTCAGGAGATTTATGACACCATAAAACATCTGTTTCCTGAGAACCTCTATCTTGGAAGTAAAATAAATGTGCAGTTGGGTTCAGAACCCTTTTGACCCTTTGATTGCCAGAAACATGTACCTTCTGTCATGGCTGCACCATCTGCTAGGTAGCCATTGATGTAGAAAATAAGTAACAGCAATCAGAGGGTTAAAAAAAAAAAAACTTGTCTGCTTTTGCAGGAATTAACTTGTTTAGACTTTGCTGTGTGCCCCCGTGTAAACTGTAAAAATGTTGCTGCATACTGTAGCCACTGGATTACTTCCTCAAATCCAACAAACCACCCCCCATTCACTTCTATAGTTTGATGAATTGGGCTACTTCTGCCCATTTATTTTCTATGGGTCACTTACCTGTATCAACACCATAAAACATATCTGATTCTTTTCTTCAATGCAGAATTGTACATTGCATGTGTTTTTTGCAATGTGTACACTCTGCTTTGAGGATCGGTTGTGTTTTATTGCATTTTGCAGGGCCCATAAAAAATGAATGGGAGCCCTCCCAATACGCACAGACTGTCCAATGGGCTCGAGCACATAGGGTGTAACACGGGCAATTACATCTGATACTGAGCGATTTAACCACTTGTAGGTAGGCTTTGCATTTGCAGCACAGCAAAGTTAAGCTGATGCTGAGATGTATTTGCTACAGGTACTTGTATAGCACCATCAAGTTGCGCAGCGCTTATATTGTACATTCACATCAGTCCCTGCCCTCAAGGAGCTCACAATCTAAGGTCCCTAACTCACATTCATACATACACATACTAGGGAAAGTTTAGACAGGAGCCAATTAACCTACCAGCGTGTCTTTGGAGTATGGGAGGAAACCGTAGTACCCAGAGGAAACCCACATAGGCACAGGGAGAAGGTGCAAACCCCAGGCAGGGAATGTCGTGATTGGGATCCGGACAGACAACCCTAGTGTTGCTAGGCGGAAGCATTAACCACCTGGCCACTCTTCTGCCCATTGGCTGTCAGCCAACAGTTAAATCTCAGTAGTAGTCTCATGCATCTTATATTCCGCAGCACCCAAATTGGGGGCCAGGTGTGTTGCGTCCAGATGTACTGAAAAAGACCTATCTGACTGGAGAAGAGGGCAGACGTATGACCTCATCAGTCTGTGGCTGCTATTTAACTGTCCAGTTCAACAGGCTGGGGGTTAAGAGAAAGGACACCCCTGTATTCCTTCTACCCACTATGACTAACAGATATGCAATTTGTTGCGTTTCAGTCACTGCATGATGACTAATTACATTTTTGTCTATGGGGCCTGTTCACATTTATGCAAGGCGTTTTTCATGAGACTTTACAAAAGGTGCAGGTGCTTCTTTTGCACCCATAGTCTTTAATGGAATTTAATTTCCAAAAATGCATAAAATGCAGATGTACATGTGTGAACCTAGCCTTAATAGACAGAAGTGTAGAGACGTTGGCAAGTAAAAGCTCCCTTATACAGTGCCTTGAAAAGTATTCATACCCCTTGACATGTTCCACATTTTGTCATGTTATAACCTAAAACGTAAATATATTTTATTGGAATTTTATGTGATAGACCAACACAAAGTGACATATAATTGTGAAGTGGAAGGAAAATGATAAATGGTTTCTTTTTTATTTTTTTATTTTTTAACAAATATCAGAAAAGTGTGGCGTGCATTTGTATTCAGCCCTCTTTTACTCGGATACTCCTAACTAAAATCTAGTGGAACCAATTGCCTTCAGAAGTCACCTAATTAGTAAATATAGTCCACCTGTGTGTAATTTAATCTTAGTAAAAATACAGCTGTTCTGTAAACCCCTTTAGAAGTTTGTTAGAGAACCTTAGTGAACAAACTGCATCATGAAGGTCAAGGAACACACCAGACAGGTCAGGGATAAAGTGTGGAGAAGTTTAAAGCAGGGTCAATGTTCTAAAAAAATATCCAAAGCTTTGAACCTCTCATGGAGCACTGTTCAATCCCTGATCCGAAAATGGAAAGAGTATGGCACAACTGAAACATGGTGGTGGCAGCATCATGTTGTGGGGATGCTTTTCTTAAGCAGGTCAGAGTTGATGGGAAGATGGATGGAGCCAAATACAGGGCAATCTTGGAAGAAAACCTGTTAAGTGTTTGTGAAAGACTTGAGACTGGGGCAGAAGCTCACCTTCCAGCAGGACAACAACCCTAAACATACAGCCAGAGCTACAATGGAATGGTTTAGATCAAAGCATATTCATGTGTTAGAATGGCCCAGTCAAAGTCCAGACCTAAATCCAATTGAGAATCTGTGACAATACCTGAAAATTACTGTTCAGATGCTCTCCATCCAATCTGACAGAGCTTGAGCTATTTTGCAATGAAGAATGGGCGAAATGCAAATGCTGAATACAAATGCACGCCACACTTTTCACATATTTGTAAAAAAATTGAAAACCATTTATCATTTTCCTTCCACCTCACAATTTTGTGCCACTTTGTGTTGGTCTATCACATAAAATACATTTACGTTTTTGGTTGTAACATGCCAAAATGTGGAAAAATTCAAAGGGTATGAATACTTTTTCAAGACACTGTACTTCATCTGGGTTTTTTAGCGATTTGCCTGAAATTCAGCTTACAAGACTGAATCACATTGCAGCCAATTTTGCGTTTTCAAAAAAGAGTTCAGCAATGGCCTATTTTCTCAGCAGAGGCCTCCTTTAATGCACATTGCTTGCAGTAAATTGCTTTCAGTAAGTAAAAGGGATATTAAAAAATGTGAGCGTTCCTTGGACAGCGTTGCAGTGTTAAATACTTGCATTAGCATGCTCATTTTTCCTTTCCAGATTTTACAAAGCATTAAATTGTCTTCAAGCTGCTTACACACTGCTGTATTTGAGCTTTTCAGATTTTTTTTTTTCAGGAACATTTTTTTTTTTTCTGCTCTTATCATAATGCATAATCCTCCACAATTAACTGTTTGCCTATCTCTCTTTATCTCGTTTTAACTTGGGACTTTAAACCGGAGATTATGGTTTAACTAAGGTTTTTGAGCACACATTACACAGTGCGTACTGTTTAGAGACTGTTCTTTTGATCTTGGCATTGAGGCTTTCAGCACGTGTGCAGTGTGACCCCAAACCCTAGAGAAAGATTATTTCTTTCTTCCTGGCTGTGCTGTAAGATCCATGTAGTACAATACTAGATTGCATTCACCCTTTTAATCAGTAGTTTTTATTCACTATATAGTGCAAAACTGATAAGCATTAAAGGACAATAGACAGGGATATGCACAGTAAAAGAGAACCATGCAGACTATTCTGTACATACAGAATAGAGTGCATCAGGAAAATACTGCATTAGTGCCACCAGATGGAGCAGGCGAATTATAGGAAAAATAAAATGTATTTACTATAATCATCCAGTGCATTTTTTTTTTTTCTGATTCACTCTATTCTAAATGAGTAAAGAACATTTTGATCTGGAGAGAATATAGCCTTTTAAAGTAATACTGCCCTCCTTTTACATACAGTGCATCATGAAATTATTCACTTTTTCAACATTTTTATGTTACGGCCTTATTCCAAAATGGATTAAAATCATTATTTTCCTCAAACTTTTACAAACAATACCCCATAATGACAACGTGAAAGATGTTTGTTTGCAAAGATTTCAAATTTATTTAAAAAAAAAAAAAACGCGTACATAAGTATTCACAGTTGATTGGACATGTTTTGGAAAGGCACACACCTGTCTATATAAAGGTCCCACAGTTAACAGTGCATGTCAGAGCACAAACCAAGCCATGAAGTCCAAGGAATTGTCTGTAGACCTCCGAGACAGGATTGTATTGAGGCACAGATCTGGGGAAGGGTACAGAAAAATGTCTGCAGCATTGAAGGTCCCAATGAGCACAGTGGCCTCCATATGAAAATGGAAGCCATTTAGAACCACCAGGGCTCTTCCTAGAGCGGGCCAAACTGAATAATCTGGGGGAAAAGGCCTTTAGTCTGCGAGCTGACCAAAAACCCAATGGTCACTCTGACAGAGCTCCAGCGTTTCTCTGCGAAGAGAGGAGAATCTTCCAGAGAAACAACCATCTCTGCAGCACTCCACCAATCCGGCTTGTATGGTAGAGTTGCCAGATAGAAGCAACTCGTCAGTAAAAGGCACATGACAGCCCGCCTGGAGTTTGCCTGAAGGACTCTCTGAATGGCAAGCATCATGTCTAGAGGAAACCAGGCCATCTGGACAATACCATCCCTACAGTGAAGCATGGTGATGGCAGCATCATGCTGGGATGTTTTTCAGTGGCAGGAACTGGGAGACTAGTCAGGATTGAGGGAAAGATGGATGCAGCAATGTACAGAGACATCCTTGATGAAAACCTGCTCCAGAGCGCTTTGGACCTCAGACTGGGGCAAAGACTCATCTTTCAACAGGACAACGACCCTAAGCACACAGCCAAGATAACAGTGGCTATGGGGCAACTCTGTGAATGTCCTTGAGTGGCCCAGACTTGAACCCAATTGAACATCCGGAGAGATCTGAAAATGGCTGTACACCGACGCTCCCCATTTACCCTGATGGAGCTGTGAGAGGTCCTGTAAAGAAGAATGGGAGAAACTGCCCAAAATAGGTGTGCCAAGCTTGCAGCATCATACTCAAAAAAACTTGAGGCTGTAATTGGTGCTAAAGGTGCTTCAATAAGTGTTCACAGCCCCTGCTCAATATTTTATATACCGTATTTATCGGCGTATAACACGCACCGGCATATAACACGCACCCCAAGTTTAGGAGGGCATTTTAAGGAAAAAAAGTTTTAGGAGGGAAGTTTAGGGGGGAAAAAAAAAACTTACATTTTAAGCGTCATTTGCAGCTTGCCCAGCGTCATTTGCAGCCTTGCCCAGTGTCATTGCAGCTTGCCCAGCGTTATTTGCAGCCTTGCCCAGCGTTATTTGCAGCCTTGCCCAGCATCATTTGCAGCCTTGCCCAGTTTCATTTGCAGCCTTGCCCAGCGTCGTAGCTTGCCCAGCGTCATTGTAGCTTGCCCAGCGTCATTTGCAGCCTTGCCCAGTGTCATTGTAGCTTGCCAGCGTCATTTGCAGTCTTGTCCGGGTTTAAATTTCCTGCCGCCGAGACGCTCTGTTGCGTGCGCCGCCGAAAAAAACCGAAGCGCGGCCAAAAAAGACTGAAGCCGAGCCGACTGTTCGGCTCCGTTCGCGGTCCCGCCTCCCTGCTGTTTCCGGAGCGAGCGCAGGGAGGCGGGACTACGAGCAGAGCCGAACAGTCTGCTTGGTCTATTCCGGCTCCGCTTCATTTTTTTTTTCGGCCGCGGTTCGGTCTTTTTCGTCAGCGCTCACTATTTTTCGCCGGCGCTTGCTTGTCATTTTGTCACTTTTTTTGGGGGGGTATCGGCGTATAACATGCACCCACGACTTTCCCTCGATTTTAAGGGGGAAAAAGTGCGTGTTATACGCCGATAAATACGGTACATGTGATTTATTTCGTTTTTTATTTTTAATATATTTGCAAAGATTTCAAACAAACTTATTTCACATTGTCATTATGGGGAATTGTCTGTAGAATTTAGAGGACAATTAATAGAATTGAATCCATTTTGGAATAAAGCTGTGTCATAACAAAATGTGGAAAAAGTGAAGCACTGTGAATACACTGTAGAATGAGTGTACATGCAGTTTCACAGGACAAATGTGTGTTTTAAATAACACTCTATGAATTTTACTGCAAAAAAATACAGTTTAAGTAGAAATCCTATTCTTTGTAATATGGTTGATTCACACCCATGCGCTGCAATTAGGGCACATTCACACTTTCACATGTGCACTGCAATGCCTATACATGTGAATGGGAGCCTGAAATGAAACTTCTTTTCACCAGCAAAAACCTGGAAAGAATAATTTGCAATAGGCATGCAGCAATACAAAGTTGTGGAGGTTCTAGCCTTTTGCTACTCTTAAAAACGAAAGCATTTTTGTTTCTGCCAGTGTTGCTGTTGGAGGTGCCTACCCCTACGTCAATGAGACGGTTAAAAATCTAACATTCCTCCATGCGCACAAAGAGCACAGATGGAAGACTCCAGCTGTAGACACCGTTGGCTCTCAGAATATCTAAACACTGCCTGCATCTGATTGGATGGGAGCACTGCTGGCGATATATCAGATAAACATTTTTTGGCCATTGGGTCAAGTAAATTTACTTCTGTTCTCCTGTGACCCAGAGTCAAGTGAACTATTGGCGGATAGGGCAGAGCTAAGCCAAGTTAAGGATAGTCACCTTTTAGGGCCAATTCACACTATATGCGGTGACAGACATTTTACAGCATTGTAAAACGTCTGTCACCACAGGGAAACAGACAGTTGTTTCTTATGTGTTCGTCGCACTGGAATGCAGCCTAGCGCTGTGCTATAATACAGACATGCTGCATTTTATCGTAGTGCACTGAGCTGAATTGCACTGCAATGTAAGGCAGCGCAGCCGGACATTGCAGTGAATGAAGTGGGGCTAAGTGGTTAGCACTTCTGCCTAGTAGTACTAGGCTCACCGGTTTAAATCCCAACCATGACATTACCTGCCTGGAGTTATCATGTTCGCTCTGTGCCTGCCTAGGTATTCTCCAGTATTCCAGTTTCCTTTCACACTCCAAAGACATGCTGGTAGGTTAATTGGCTTCTGTCTAAATTAGCCCTAGTATGTATGAATGTGAGTTGGGGACCTTAGATTCTAAGCTCCTTGAGGGTAGGGACTGATGTGAATGTATAATATACTGTATGTAAAGCACTGCGTAAATTGACAAAGCTATACAAGTACCTCTAATTAATGAAATATTGGTTTGTACACTTCAAATAAAGCTGGTACAAAACCAAAATAAAAAAAGGAGCTGTGTGATGCGCTGAATCTCACACTACTCTGCCCCCTAACACAGCCGCCAACGCCGAGTGTCTGCAGTGGTGAATTGCTCAGGCTGCTCTGCGATTTATCCGCTTTTAGGTGTGAATTTGCCCTTAAAGCATTTAACTAAAAAAAAAAAAAATGGATCCTGCTCCTTTTGAAGCATGTTATATGGCACAGTGCTTGTGCTATGTCATTTAGCCCCATGTAACACCTAAAAAAAAAAAAAAAAACCTGGTTGAACCTGCCAGTTTCTACCCTCCCTCCTGTAATCTGAACCCAGTGTATTATGGCTGCTGTGCCCTGACCCCGTGATCAGAGGACGTGCCTCTGTCATCCGCAGCCTGCTATCTGTCTCCTCTCTTCTCCTGTGTCCCCCCCCCCCCCCCTCCCTGCCTGTCAGCTCGTGACAGTGACGCCCCCCCCCCCCCCCACCACCTGCTGCTTAACACTAACCTGTATGCACCATCCACGCTGCCACCTGTTGCAGTGTCCCCCTGTGTATGATTTATAAATATAAATGCTGCAAATACCCAATTTCAGTGCCGAGATCGTGATCACATGACCGACCGGCTCTCTCCTCCCGACTGATGTCAGCAGGGAAATCTCAGCGCCTCCCACTGCATCTGTCAGAGGAGGAAAGGAGAAAGCCGGACAGTCGAAGTGATTGCGATCTCGGCTCTGAAATTAGGTATTTGCAACATTTATTATTTATAAATCACACACACACAGGGGGATGGTGCACACATGTTAAAGTGGTTGTTAAGCTACTCTAAGTAAGGGAATATATCTCTGTAGCACCCTCTAGTGTGTGCTAGAAGTAGAGTAGGTAAATTATAGTTTAACTCAAGGCTACGCCTGAGCTATGGAACCTGGGTCTAGAAGGTTGGGAAATCTTCTAGAATTAGAGGATGGAGGTGAGGAGGAGCTGCCATGCATATTTATGAGGCCTCAGCCAATCTCTAATGGTGGGCTGAGACCACCGCATATATAAACATGAGCAATGCCAACAGGGGCAGTCAGGTGGAAGATGGAGATACAGTGTTGAGGAGGTTGTTGGTGGCCCTCAAGGGTGCTCTCTAGTGAGTAGTCAACACTGTTGGGAACTAACAAGGAGCAGCTGCAGACAGGTGGGTTGGCCGTGCATGAAGAGGTGGTGCTGGGATCAGTGGTCACAGAGGAAAAGTTACAAGCGTCACTACACTGTGCTACACAAAAAGGGGCTACGAGTTCCTGCCTATAATGATTTATTGTTAATCTGACTGGGACCCTGTCAGATAAATCAAAGTGATTCAGCTGGAGCAAGCATGTGCTGTGTGGGAGGAGAGTGAAGGAGACTGTATATATAGGAAGATGACCCTGAAGTTTGCTGAAGTCAAGTGGGCACCCCATAACCGCCCATCCCTATCCAAGTTAATAAAGGGTTACTAAACCCTCACGTTTTAAAATAAATAAATAACAAACATGTCATACCTCCACTGTGCAGTTTGTTTTGCACAGAGTGGCCCGATCCTCCTCTTCTGGGGTCATCCCCAGCGTGAGAAAGAGGGTACAGGTAAGTAAAATGGGGGCACTGAGGGGCTGCAGCACTACAGAAGGTTTTTCACCTTAATGCATAGAATGCATTAACCACTTGCCTACTGGGCACTTAAACGCCCCTCCTGCCCAGACCAATTTTCAGTTTTCGGTGCTCTCACACTTTGAATGACAATTACTCAGTCATGTAATACTGTACCCAAATTAATTTTTTGTCTTTTTTTCATACAAATGGAGCTTTCTTTTGGTGGTATTTCATCACCTCCTGGGTTTTTTATTTTTTGCGCTATAAATGAAAAAAGACAGAAAATCTTGAAAAAAAAATAATTTTTCTTAGTTTCTGTGATAGAATTTTGGCCACAATTTATACTGCTACATATCTTTGGTAAAAAATAACTCAAATTAGTGGATATTATTTGATCTGTGTGAAAGTTAGAGAGTGTACAATCTGTGGTGCAAATCATAAAAAATTGATCACACCTGATGTACTGGTGGCCTATCTCATTTCTTGCGACCCAAACAAGCCAGGAAAGTACAAATACCCCCCAAATGACCCCTTTTTTTGAAAGTAGACAAGGTATTTAGTAAGTTGACTGGTGAGGTTTTTGATGATGTAATTTTTTCCCACAATTCTTTGCAAAATTAAGATTTTTTTTTCCCCCCACAAAGTTGTCATTGTAATAGGTTATTTCTTTCACATGGCATACTTTTGACTACCTATTACACTTTTGAAGGCCCTGGAGCACCAGGACAATAGAAACGCCCACAAAATGACCCCATTTTGGAAAGCTAACACCCCAACATATAATCTATGAGGCATAATGAGTCTTTTGAATGATTCATTTTTTTTTCCATACGTTTTTGGAAAATGTGGAAAAAAAATCAAAACTTATTTTTTTTTCCTACAAAAAATTGTCCATTTATAAGATATTTCCAACACATAGCAAAAATGACACCCCAAAATACATTCTGCTACTCCTCCCGAGTATGGCGATATCACATGTGTGAGACTTTTACACAGCCTGGCCACATACAGAGGCCCAACATGCAAGGAACACCGTCAGGTGTTCTAGGGACACATAGCATGCACATACCAAGAATTACACCCCAAAATAGATTTTGCTGAGCAAAGGGTAAACAAAAGATTACCTGTGGTTTTAGTAGCGCAGTTGTCCACAGGAGGATAGCACTGGTCCAGGCAGCAGGCAGGGACTTGGTCAGCAAAAGCGAATGCAATTGTCCAGGCAACAGGCAGGAATACTGTCCATAGTCAGTACAGTCAACATGCAGGTAATACTGTCCATATACAGTCCAGGGTCAGTGCAGGCAGAGATTGTCAGCAGTGGCAAAATATTGGTCCTGGTAGTAGGCAGGAACATGGTCCATGTGGTGTGGTCAGTTCATGTGACAGACATGATGGCATAGGTCCTACAGGCAGAAAAGGGCCTCATTCAAAAAAAAATCTCCCACCCAAATCTCTTTGAAGCCTCAGAGTCTCCAGACCCTAATCTAGGAATGCGAAAACGAAAAAAATTGTTTTCTTCATCCAGAAAAACAATTCACATATGTGAGACCCCTGTGTTATGAATCCCACTAGTCCAATGGCAGGGTACAAGATCAGTCCAAGAGGCAGGCAAAAAGCATGGTCAAACAGTCCAGGGTCAGTTCCAGATCAGGCAGAGGTATGTACACAATCGGTAGGCAGAAGCGTGGTCTAATAACAATCCAGGGTCAGTTCCAGATCAGGCAGAGGTATGAACAAAATCCGTAGGCAGAAGCGTGGTCGAATAACAAGCCAGGGTCAGTTACAGAGCAAGTAGAGGCATAAGGGGTGTGAAGGTAAATGGCAGGAAGTGAGGGTTATGTTTACCATACTTCACTGATAATTTTGTGAAGTATGGTAACGGTGGAAACGGTCAACTATGCAGAGGCCTGGTTGGGAAGGACATTGGGGACATATGGTGTCTCTTCTTACTCCTCCTCTGGTGCACACCCGACTATTTTTCTGACATTTTTGGCCTGTTGGTCTGGGAGGGATTTTATCGGGGAAGTGGCGTTTGGAGAGTCTGCTAATCACATCGGATCGAATGTTTTCTGGTGTGCCATTCGGGAATACAGGTCCTTCTCAAAAAATTTGCATATTGTGATAAAGTTCATTATTTTCTGTAATGTACTGATAAACATTAGACTTTCATATATTTTAGATTCATTACACACAACTGAAGTAGTTCAAGCCTTTTCTTGTTTTAATATTGATGATTTTGGCATACAGCTCATGAAAACCCCAAATTCCCATCTCAAAAAATTAGCATATCATGAAAAGGTTCTCTAAACGAGCTATTAACCTAATCATCTGAAT
This sequence comes from Lithobates sylvaticus, assembly GCA_028564925.1. Lineage (NCBI taxonomy): Eukaryota > Metazoa > Chordata > Amphibia > Anura > Ranidae > Lithobates > Lithobates sylvaticus. Next base: position 130,728,995 of record CM053027.1, read on the forward strand.
CAACTAATTAACTCTAAACACCTGCAAAAGATTCCTGAGGCTTTTAAAAACTCCCAGCCTGGTTCATTACTCAAAACCGCAATCATGGGTAAGACTGCCGACCTGACTGCTGTCCAGAAGGCCATCATTGACACCCTCAAGCAAGAGGGTAAGACACAGAAAGAAATTTCTAAACGAATAGGCTGTTCCCAGAGTGCTGTATCAAGGCACCTCAGTGGGAAGTCTGTGGGAAGGAAAAAGTGTGGCCGAAAACGCTGCACAACGAGAAGAGGTGATCGGACCCTGAGGAAGATTGTGGAGAAGGACCGATTCCAGACCTTGGAGGACCTGCGGAAGCAGTGGACTGATTCTGGAGTAGAAACATCCAGAGCCACCGTGTACAGGCGTGTGCAGGAAATGGGCTACAGGTGCCGCATTCCCCAGGTCAAGCCACTTTTGAACCAGAAACAGCGGCAGAAGCGCCTGACCTGGGCTACAGAGAAACAGCACTGGACTGTTGCTCAGTGGTCCAAAGTACTTTTTTCAGATGAAAGCTAATTTTGCATGTCATTCGGAAATCAAGGTGCCAGAGTCTGGAGGAAGACTGGGGAGAGGGAAATGCCAAAATGCCTGAAGTCCAGTGTCAAGTACCCACAGTCAGTGATGGTCTGGGGTGCCATGTCAGCTGCTGGTGTTGGTCCACTGTGTTTTATCAAGGGCAGGGTCAATGCAGCTAGCTATCAGGAGATTTTGGAGCACTTCATGCTTCCATCTGCTGAAAAGCTTTATGGAGATGAAGATTTCATTTTTCAGCACGACCTAGCACCTGCTCACAGTGCCAAAACCACTGGTAAATGGTTTACTGACCATGGTATTACTGTGCTCAATTGGCCTGCCAACTCTCCTGACCCGAACCCCATAGAGAATCTGTGGGATATTGGGAAGAGAAAGTTGAGAGACACAAGACCCAACACTCTGGATGAGCTTAAGGCCGCTATCGAAGCATCCTGGGCCTTCATAACACCTCAGCAGTGCCACAGGCTGATTGCCTCCATGCCAGGCCGCATTGAAGCAGTCATTTCTGCAAAAGGATTCCCGACCAAGTATTGAGTGCATAACTGAACAATTATTTGAAGGTTGACTTTTTTTGTATTAAAAACACTTTTCTTTTATTGGTCGGATGAAATATACAAATTTTTTGAGATAGGAATTTGGGGTTTTCATGAGCTGTATGCCAAAATCATCAATATTAAAACAAGAAAAGGCTTGAATTACTTCAGTTGTGTGTAATGAATCTAAAATATATGAAAGTCTAATGTTTATCAGTACATTACAGAAAATAATGAACTTTATCACAATATGCTAATTTTTTGAGAAGGACCTGTATAAGGGCAGTGGTGATTTCCTCCTGGTAGCCAAGGAAGGATTTGTGGCTTTCAGTGGAGTTGCGATAGATAACGTAGCTGTTGTATATGGCCAAATTAAACAAATCAATTGAAACTTTTGTATACCACTGATATGTTTGTCTTGTGTCAAGGTAGAGTTTTAGAATTTGGTGTTTTTTGTCGTCGTCGTCCCCCCCCCATTAACATATTTTATTTGTGGATACATGTTGGTTTTTGGATTGGGCCATTACTCCTGGTGATCTCAACGAATATATTGTTGTGGATCAAAGAAAGCACGTAGACTAACCTTCTGTCCCTCCACTTCACAGAGAGAATTTCCTCATTCGGTAAACTCGCCGTCTTCCCTCTTCTTAGCTTCTTGTTGACGAGGCTTTGAGGAAAGCCCTTCCGGTTCGTCCTTACGGTGCCACATGCTGGAGTGTCCTTTCTGTGAAGGTTGCGGGACAGGGACAAACTTGTATAAAAGTTATGTACGTACAAATGGTAGCCTTTCTCCAGGAGTAGGTTTATGAGTTCCCAAACGACGGGAAGATTTCAGAAAAATAATTTAGTAGTGGCCGAATTTTATAAAGCTTGTCAAAATTTGGGTCATTTCGGGGAGAGCACTGGGTATTATCATTAAGTGTAGGAATCTCTTAATCATGAGATATCTGGTTCTGGGCATTACTGAGGAAAAGATGGGCATGTGCTGGAATGCGTAGGGTTGACCAATATGAACGTAATTCTTTTTTTTTTAGTTAGTACCATACAGAATGTGAGGCCCAATTTTTTTTTTTTTTAACTCCTCCACTGTTAGGGCTCTCCACTCGTAGGGAGGGGCATGATAGGACATTGGGTTACTTGCTATGAATTGTTTATACAGGTTGCACTGGGCCACAATTGATGCTAGCATGTCCTCAGTAAAAAATGTATTCTCTAAAAAACTCAATCGGGGAAACATTTTCTGTGTCCACCCGGACTCCTGGCTGGGCAGTGAAAGGGGGAATGTTAGCTCCTCCTGAATTAGGAGGAAGCCACAAGGGGTTCTGAAGGGAATAGGGAAGGTTGGCATGGGACCTAACCCTTTGGGACTGAGGTGACACCCCACTGGTACGTGGCCTTTGCCGAGGTACTGCGGTGCTGGTGGATGGCACTGCCTCCTCACCAGAATGCCTTCGTCTGGAGGGCAGACTCTCATCTTCCTCTGAGGCTGTCCGTGTTCCACTGTTTAAGACAGGCTCGTAGTCAACGTCAGACTCAGAATCTGAATTTGAGGTGGAATCCGAAGTGGAGAGCTCCCCGTTGCTCTCATCGGCCGCAAGAATATTGTACGCCTCCTCGGCTGAAAATAATCTTCTAGACATTGTTGGTGATGACACGTGACACTGATGACAAATGGCACTGATTACGTGACACTGGTGACAGATGGCACTAATATGTGGCACTGGTGACAGATGGCACTGATACGTGGCATTGATGACACGTGTCACTGATGGCAGATGGCACTGATACGTGGCACTGATGACACGTGACACTGATGACAGATGGCACTGATGACAGGTGGCACTGATGACATGTGGCACTGATATGTACTGTGGGCACTGAATTTATATACTGTGGATATGTACTGTGGCCACTTGTTTTATACTGTTGAACTCACTCTGCAGTACAGGTAGCTCTCCCTCCTCACACGGTCTCTGTGTGAGGAGGGAGAGTCGGAAATGAGAGATGATCTCATATGTTTACACTTGAGATCATCTCTCATTGGACACGCCGATCGAGTGCTAAATGGCCTCTGTGATTGGCCATTTAGCACGATCTGTGATTGGCTGTGTCCAAGGGACACGGCCAACACAGAATTTCCCTGATGTGTGTCCGTGGAGGTGCACGGGGAAGTAGTAAACAGTAGGACATCCAGGGACGCCCTCCCGGCAATTAAGCGCGGCGCTGTAGGCGTCTTTCGGCTATCGCGTGGGCGCATAGTGGTTAAGGTGAAAAAACATGAGGGTTTACAACCCTCAATTAGGCCCCTTTCACACCTAAGCGTTTTTTCAGGCGCTACAGCGCTAACAATAGCGCCTGTAATGCGCCTGAAAAAAGCGAGTCCTTTAACTCCAGTGTGAAAGCCGAAGGGCTTTCACACTGGAGCGGTGCGCTAGCAGGACGGTAAAAAAAGTCCTGCTAGCAGCATCTTTGGAGCAGTAAAGTAGCGGTGTATTCACTGCTCCTATACCGCTCCTACACCGCTCCTACCCATTGAAATCAATGGGACACCGCTTTTTTGTCCGCTAGCGGGGGTTAAAACCACCCGCAAGCGGCCGAATACCGTGGCTAAAACAACGGTAAAGCAGCACTAAATATAGCGCTGCTTTACCGCCGCCGCCCCCACCGCCCCCACCGCCCCAGTGTGAAACCGGCCTAACAAAAACAAAGTCACGGACTGTTCTCGGACTCTGGGTGCTTGTGAAAATTTGGTGTGCCTGGCTATGCAGGAATGGGAGATCCAAGTTCATCAGCAGTCCCTATGGGCGGTGTGCTACATCTCTAATAGAATGTGGATAGCACTGGGAACTCAATATTGGTTCTAATTCATCCCAATTCTATTGAAAACGACATACAGTTGTGCTCATAAGTTTACATACCCTGGCAGAATTTATGATTTCTTGGCCATTTTTCAGAGAACATGAATGATAAAACAAAAACATTTCTTTAACTCGTGGTTAGTGTTTGGCTAAAGCCAGTTATTATCAATCAACTGTGTTTACTCTTTTTAACTGCTTCAGCCCAAAATTAACATCCTTTTTTTCCCCCCACAAATAGAGCTTTCTTTAGGTGGTATTTGATCATCTCTGCGGTTTTTATTTTTTGCGCTATAAACATAAAAAGCGAATATTTTGTACTTTTTGCTATAATAAATATTCCCATTTTTTAAAAAAATGTATTCTTCTACATATTTTTGGTAATAAAAATCACAATAAGCGTATATTGATTGGTTTGCGCAAAAGTTATAGCATCTACAAAACAGGGGATAGATTTATAGCATTTTTATTATTGTGGCATTCTGTGATTTTTATCATGACTGTGACATTATGGCGGACACATCGGACAATTTTGACACATTTTTGGGACCATTGACATTTATACAACGATCAGTGCTACAAAAAATGCATTGATTACTGTAAAAAATATCACTGGCAGTGAAGGGGTTAACACTAGGGGGCGATCAAGGTGTTAACTGTGTTCCCTGCTACATGTTCTAACTGAAGGGGGGATGGGACTTGCTAGGGGAAGAGATAGATCGATGTTCATACTTTTTTATGAACACACGATCTGTCTCTTCTCCCTCAGAGAACCAGGATCTCTGTGTTTACACACAGAGATTCCGGTTCTCGTCGTGTCACAAGCAATCGCGGTAGCCCGGCGGTCATCGCGACGGGCACTCGCATCTGCTCTGGGGGCGAGCAGCGGGCACGCCCCCCTAGTTGCCACATAAAAAAAGCGACATAACATGACAGCGATTCGCGCAGCCAAGCCATGTTGTCGCAGTACAACTGCGGCAGCTGGTCGGCAAGCGGTTAAATCATAATCACAACAGAAACTGCCCAAATGACCCCGATCAAAAGTTTACATACCCTGGTGATTTTGGCCTGATAACATGCACACAAGTTGAGACAGGGGTTTGAATGGCTATTAAAGGTAACCATCCTCCCCTGTGATCTGTTTGCTTGTAATTAGTGTGTGTGTGTGTATAAAAGGTCGATGAGTTTCTGGACTCCTGACAGACCCTTATATCTTCCATCCAGTGCTGCACTGATGTTTCTGGATTCTGAGTCATGGGGAAAGCAAAAGAAATGTCAAAAGGATCTGCGGGAAAAGGTAGTTGAACTGTATAAAACAGGAAAGGGATATAAAAAGATACCCAAGGAATTGAGAATGCCAATCAGCAGTGTTCAAACTCTAATCAAGAAGTGGAAAATTAGGGGTTCTGTTGAAAACAAACCACGGGCAGGTAGACCAACTAAAATTTCAGCCACAACTGCCAGGTAAATTGTTCGGGATGAAAAGAGAAACCCACAAATAACTTAATGTGAAATACAGGACTCTGAAAACATGTGGTGTGACTGTTTCAAGATGCACAATAAGGAGGCATTTGAAGAAAGATGGGCTGCATGGTCGAGTCGCCAGAAGAAAGCCATTACTATGCAAATGCCACAAAGCATCCCACTTACAATACAACAAACAGCACAGAGACAAGCCTCAAACCTTCTGGCACAGTCATTTGGAGTGATAAGACCAAAATTGAGCTTTTAGGCCACAACCATAAGGCTACTTTCACACTGAGGCGCTTTACAGGCGCTACAGCGCTAAAAATAGCGCCTGTAAAGGACCTCACCTGTCTCTCCAGTATGAAAGCCTGAGGACTTTCACACTGGAGCGGTGCGCTTGCAGGACGGTCAAAAAAGTCCTGCAAGCCACATCTTTGCAGTGCTGTAGGAGTGGTGAATACATTGAAAACAATGGGACAGCGCCGCCAAACCACCAGCAAAGTGCCACTGCAGCGGCGCTTTGCTGGCGGTTTTAATCCTTTTTCGTCCGCTAGCGGGGGTAAAAAAATGCCCGCTAGTGGCCGAATAGGGCAGCTAAAATGACAGTAAAGCGGCGCTAAAAATAGCGCCACTTTACTGCTGCCTCCCTCCCGCCCCAGTGTGAAAGTAGCCTAAAGGCTACATTTGGAGAGGAGTCAACAAGGCCTATGATGAAAAGTACACCATTCCTACTGTGAAACACGGAGGTGGATCGCTGATATTTTGGGGATGTGTGAGCTACAAAGGCACAGGAAATTTGGTCAAAATTGATGGCAAGATCCCTCTTCTCTTGTCCCTCCCTTTGCTCCCCTCTTCCTCCCCACAAACTCTCCTCCTATGCCCTACTGGAGCGTCCTGCTCTTGACCCTCGTCTACAGCCTCCCCCCCCTCTCTTCTCTTCCCCCCCTTTTTTCTCTTCTGACCTCCCCTTCTCTTATTCTTTTTTAACCCCCCTCTCCACCTCTCCTCCAGTAAAATACCCGAACACCGAGACGGTGATCCTAGTGTAGACTGGATTGTTGCTCATATGTAATGATCAGATTGTTATTTTGTATAAATTATTGGCGTATCTGATCGCTATTTGTGAATGTTATGGCTTTAAGTTCTGCACTGCATGTTATGGACTGCATGCTAGGATCTGCACTGACTGTAATTGATGGACTAACAATGATTCCGTTGTTTTTTGTACTGCACACTATTTTCTCAATAAAGCACTTCTGTTTGTAAAAAAAAAAAAAAAATTGATGGCAAGATGAATGCAGTATGTTATCAAAAAATACCGGAGGAACATTTGCATTGAGCCAGGAAGCTGCGCATGGGACGTACTTGGACATTCCAACATGACAATGATCCAAAACGCAAGGCCAAGTCGACCTGTCATTGGCTACAGCAGAATAAAGTGAAGGTTCTGGAGTGGCCATCTCAGTCTCCTGACCTCAATATCATTGAGCCATGCTGGGGAGATCTCAAATGTGCAGTTCATGCAAGACAGCCCAAGAATTTACAGGAACTGGAGGCTCTCTGTCAAGAGGAATGGGCAATTTTACCATCTGAGAAGATAAAGAGCCTCATCCACAAATACCACAAAAGACTTCAAGCTGTCATTGATGTTAAAGGGGGCAATACACGGTATTAAGAACTGGGGCATGTAAACTTTTGTTTAGGGTCATTTGGGTAGTTTCTGTTGCCATTGTTTTAAAAAAAATTAAACACAGTTGATTGATAATAAATGGCTTCAGCCAAACACTAATCATGAGTCAAAGAAACGTTTTTGTGTTATCATTTATATTCTCTGAAAAATGGCCAATAAATCATAAATTCTGCCAGGGTATGTAAACTTATGAGCACAACTGTAAATACACAAACATGTTGGATGGGCTAACACTCCACAGCAAAGAGATGTTTGGATGGGCTTTGGCTTGTTTGTTTTTTGCAGTCCCGGAAAAAACAGGAGAATGTTGTCTTCATACCCATCTACAGGCTGACAACATTATGGAATGTTATTTTAATTCCCAATAGTGCGTCCCAAAATAAAAATCTGAACAAAGTAATTTACGTTTTCCGTTTACATATTTATTTATGGATTTTGTGGTTGACCTGTAGTATGGATGCCCACACACATAGAAGTACCCTGGTGCTCGGTGAAGGCAGCCAACCACAAGCCCTTATTTATTGTTGTAGATGAAAAACATTGCTCATCCCCAAACCTCCTTAAATAGATATTATGACATGTACCAGCATTACTATGCCACTACAGACTGAGTGTAACTTCACAAGCAGATACACATTTCATCCCAGAACAGAATATGCACTAATCTCTCATTTGTCATATCTGATGCAATCTGACAGCTAAACTGCCTGGGGGCAGCAAAAGTATCTGCAGCAACACAAAAGAACATCAGGAAACACGGGTCACTTTATGAGTAAAAGCTTACAGCTGGCTGGAATTGAATGGATTCAGACTTTTATGGCAATCTAGCTTCAGGTCACATAGTAACCCAGACCACAAGGTCCTTAACTTGTTCAAAGGTAGCAATGTATCTGTTTACCAGCCTTGGTCATGGTAGCATCTTGAACACCCCGGGGCTGTATAGCTTATTTAAACATGTTGTATTCTAAATGAGATTCTTACTCCACCCAGAACCAAAATCAGCAGATGGGAGATACTGCTACTTTTTTAATTTTTCCCCCCAAAACTGGGAACCTGTGCTGGCCCTCCCCCTCATTATCAAACTTTAAAGTGGAACTTCACTATGCTTTTTTTAAATTATTATTAGACATGTGCGATTAGTTTCTTATAAATCGAAAATTCGTACGAATTTACGTAAATTCGTACATTCGGGAGGATCCGAAATACGAATTGCTATGCCTCTGAATTTTGTACGAAATACGAAATTTCGTTTACAAATTTCGGATCCAAATTCCGTTACAACGGAAATGTGACTGGTGTTTTGTTGACCAATCAGAGGTTTTCTTCTTCTGCTGCTGAGTGAGGGTTGGCAAAATTACCTTTTTTAATATGGGAGACTGGTACTGATAGTCAATGGGAGATTCAGAATCGGACAAAATAAGAATGTTCGTTAATTACGATTATTCGTTATGATGAAGTTAAATGAAATGAAGGAGCTCCTCCTAATGATAAATTCATCATAACGAACGTTCGTAATTGTTACGAAAACGAACCTAACGAAAATTCGTATTTCGCACGAATCCAAATTGAATTTCGGACACGAAATACGAATTAACGGCTAATACGTAATGGAATGAAACAAAACAAATTTATTGACGGCGCACATGTCTAATTATTATTACCCCTCATCTCTTATCCAAAGTTGTCCTTAATTTACATACTCTCCTGCCCAAAAAAAATCTAGCATTGTCCTGCTGCTCAGGTGCCAAATTCCAGATACCGCTCCCCCCATCTTGGTCCTCCTCAGTCATCGGGGAGCTGGCTGCCTCCTCTGGGTTCAGGCAGCCAGCCCCCGATGACAGGCACCAGGTCCACCCACTGGCTGAAGGAGCAAATGCTCAGAGTGGGCAGTGTGTGGACCTGGCGCCTCTCATCGGGGGGTTGGCTGCCTGAGCCCAGAACTAAAGGGGGCCACGGTCTGTTTGTTTATCTTGTTAATAACACCTGTCACACAGAGAAAATGTTCAACAAGGATGTTCCCTTAGGCCCCTTTCACACTGGGACGGGAGCCGCGGCGACGGTAAAGCAGCGCTATATTTAGCGCTACTTTACCGTCATTTTAGCCGTGGTATTCGGCCACTCGCGGGGCAGTTTTACCCCCGCGAGTGGCCAAAAAAGGGTTAAAATTCCCCGCAAAGCGCCCCCGCAAAGCTACCGCGGTGTCCCATTGAAATCAATGGGTAGGAGCAGTATAGGAGCGGTGAATACACCGCTCCTATACCGCTCCAAAGATGCTGGTAGCAGGACTTTTTTGACCGTCCTACTAGCGCACCGCTCCAGTGTGAAAGCCCGCCGGCTTTCACACTGGAGTGAATGGGGCCGTTTTTTTTCAGGCGGTGTACCGCCTGAAAACTGCCCCAGTGTGAAAGGGGCCTTATTTATGTTTTTATGCACTAAACTTTGTGTAGCCTGTATTTGTAGGTCTTCAATGAGATTGATTTATTAAAGGCAAATAAGCTGTTTAGATCACAAGGGAATTTGCCTCAGAGCTTAGAGAATGTGGTGAAATTTCACTTTGCAAAGAATACCCAGTCACATACGAAACTGACACATAATTGAATGATGTAAGCTCCTTGAGGGCAAGCACTGATGTAAATGTATAATAAATCTGTGTAAAGCTCTGCGTAAATTGACGGCGCTATATAAGTACCTATAATAAAAATAAAATAAATGATGAGCTACTCATGAATAAAGAGCTGTCTAAAAAAATGGGCAGGTGTGTCTTCAGCTGGAATTCTTAAAGTGCTGGGACCTGAATGAAACGTTGTACCCATAAGTAAGGCCTAGCCCCTGGTGATGAACGATAGAAAATCAATCGATTTGCCATCCACAATAAACACTGTGGATGGAGGAATCTCCACTGCTGGCTGTTGTATTCAGCAGCGGCTGCACCCGGAGTTGCCTGAATACAGAGCCGTTGCCAAACAGTCTTTGTTCAGCTGATCATTTCTGCTCAATCAATTTAAAAAAAATAGCTTTTGCGAGCAGGGTAGTGCTAGCATGGCCTCTCAGAAGGAATTGGCCAAAATTCAACCTATCTATTGGTCAGCTTAACATGACACTAAATTACATCCTTTTTCTCCAAAAGTCCATACACATCCGGAAGTCGAATTAAAGCAGAAAAAAAAGGATTTGGAGGCGGTTGAGAGCTATAGAAGGGACTTTTTAAGGAATACATACTTGAATACATTTTTCTATTTTTTTTTTTACACCAGAGTTTAGGTACATCACCCTTCACCATTGAGAAGGGGGAAGGATCGGCCAGGCTAGAACCTTCTAGAGGGAACCCATAAACCATTGAATCAGGACAGAACCACACTATGACCATTTCAGCAGGAACCGGTGGAAATTCGATTTGCGTATGGCCAGCTTTAGTGTCTCTATATGAAACAAGAACCTGATAAAGTCATTTTGATGAAAGATATTGTTGGTGCTCATTCAATATTTGTCTATGTGCATACCGCTGAATGTAATCATCTGCTCATCTAAACAGAAACTGTAATCACAATCTTGTTTTCTTTAGAAGTGTGCTTATCTGTCTCCAGACAGGATACTCTGACTTCTTTATCAGTATCACCGGTGTCTGAACTTCAACTAATCTTTTTTTTTTTTTTTTTTTTTTTAATTGAGATTTAAACATTTTACAAGATGGAAGGGAAATGATTACTGCTATGGGAAGGGATAGGAGAAAAGTAAGGGGTATAATGGAGGGAGAGAGAGACTCAGAAGTGAAGTATGAAGCTGGTCATGGACATCAAATTACCTTCCCAGAACATGATGACTTCAGCCGGATACAACTTAGTGCAAGCGATCTGCTTTAGCCTGAGTGAAAAAAAGGGAGGGGGTTAATCTTATGAATAGCATTCAGACTTCAAATCTTCCTGATCCCTTTTACCCACAAAAAACTGTAATGCCGCGTACACAGGAGCGGAATTTCCTTTCCCGAAAAATCTTGGATGTTTTTTCCGACGGAATTCATCTCAAGCTTGGCTTGCATACACACGGTCACACAAAAATTCTCGGAACTTTCGACCGCCTAGAACGCGGTGACGTACAACACTACGACGAGCCAAGAAAATAAAGTTCAATGCTTCCGAGCATGCGTCGAATTGTTTCCAAGCATGAGTGATTTTTTACGTGTACGAATTGCATACAGACTATCGCATTTTTAGATAGGAACTTTTCCAGACCGAAAAATAGAGAACATGCTCTCAACCAATGGAGCATACACACGGTCGCATTTTCCGACAAAAAGCTCTCATCTGAGTTTTGCTGGCGGCATTTCCGAAAGTGTGTACGCGGCATTAGATGGGAATGTTTGAGTCTTTCCCATAGAGATCACCATCTGAGGTTTTCTTATATGTGATCAAAAAACGGGCAAATTGATTAGCTGTCATATCTAGGGTGGGAATCTTAACCACTTGCTTACTGGGCACTTTTACCCCTTCCTACCCAGGCCAATTTTCAGCTTAAAGTGCTGTCGCTCTTTGAATCACAATTTTGTGGTCATACAACACTGTACCCAAATGAAATTTTTTTGAGACAGAGTTTTCTTTTGGTAGTATTTAATCACCACTGGGTTTCTTATTGTTTGCAAAACAAATGAAAAAAGACCGCAAATTTTGAAAAAAAAAAAAGAAAAACCCTTTTCTTTGTTTCTGTTATAAAATGTATAATATAAGAATTTTTCTTCTTCGCTGATGGGCACTGATATTCTGCACTGATGGATACTGATTGGCACTGATGAGGCTGCACTGATAATCAGGGCACTAATGACAGTGACAGGGCTGAGGAAAGGAAATGCTGATAACCGGCATTTGTTTACATAGGATCAGCTGTGTTACATGGTAAAGAGCCAATGCAATGACACTTTACCCTGATCAGTGATGCACTGTATCCAAGGGACACGGTTCATCACCGATCGCCATACTGCACGCATCCAGGGCACGCACAAGTGACGTGACCAGGAGGACGTCATATGACATTCACCCAGAAGGCGGTGCGTCCTGGAACTAGTTAAAACGATACTAAAATTACAATGTTTAGTACGATTGCCATTAACCCTTCTATTTATGTATAAATATCATGCCACTATATTTAATTTAATATACAAAAAATCACCTTGTTTAATCATCGTTGTTCGGAGATCACTTGACATTTCCCAGGTCTTTCCTGTCCTCGGGTAAAGTTCTGATGGAGGCGTTTCTAGTACTCTGCTGATGTATGAATATGTGCCTGCTCAGCATTAATTGGTTCTGTGCTAGTCACATGAGATGAAGAAGGCTTTTTCTTTTTCATACATCATGGGACACAGAGTTGGGCTAATATTCATTACCTACTGGGTTATACTTCATCTCCAGGTGAATGGACACTGGTAGATCAAAGGTCTTTAGACAGGAAGTGATCCCCTATATAATCCCTTCCATACAGGAAGTACTTCAGTTTTTTACCAGTGTCTGCAAGCTGTATGGGCACGTTTGTTTGAGATCCAGGTCTCTAGTCCTAGAAATGGTTCTTAAATGAATCAAGGGATTGACCGATTGGATCCATTTGACACAGGCTCTATATGCTTAGATAAATGCTACCGAGCCTCGCAAAGAAGACTCAAGATCAAATATAAAGTAGGGGATAGATTTATGGCGTTTTTATTATTATTATTTTTTTTCCTAGTAATGGTGGCGATCTGTGAGGGGTTAACACTAGGGGGCGATCAAGGGGTTAAATGTGTTCCCTCATGTTTCTAACTGTAGGGGGATGGGACTGACTGGAGGAGGAGACATATCGCTGTTCTTAATCACTAAGAACAGCAGATCTGTCTCTCCTCCCCTGTCAGAACAGGGATATGTGTGTGTTTACATAAACACATCCCCATTCTGGCTCTCGTGCCCGCGATCATGGATGGTTAGCGGGCATCGTGGCCGCCGGCCACACGCATCGGGTCCCCCGCCGTGCAGCGGGTGCGTGCCTGCCATGGCTCTTAAAGGAGCCGACGTACAGGTACAGCAATTTGCGGGAAACGTGCCGACCTGCCGCTGTGTAAAGATGGCGGCTGTTTGGCAAGTGGTTAAAGTCTAGCTCCTCCCAAATTTTTTTGTAGGTTTGGATAGTATGGGGGAGAGTTAGGCTACTTTCACACTGGGGCGGGCAGGTGTCGACGGTAAAGCGCCACTATTTTTAGCGGCGATTTACCGTCGCTTTAGCGGCGCTATTTAGCTGCTAGCGGGGCGCTTTTAACCCCCACTAGCAGCCGAAAAAGGGTTAAAACCGCCCGCAAAGTGCTGCTGCAGCATTGATTTCAATGGGCAGGGGCCCTTTAGGAGTGGTGTGTACACCGCTCCTATAGCGCTGCAAAGATGCTGCTTGCAGGACTTTTTTTTACCGTCCTGCAAGCGCACCGCTCCCAATATTCTTGACCAAGGAATTACAAATTGCCGACTTTGATATGGTCCATATCAGGAACCTCAGCAAATAAATCTCAGCCCTGATGAAGGGGGGTTTTCAGCCCCCAAAATGCATTGGATATCTTTTTTTCTATCGGTTGTGCCCCTTAAATCAAGAATAAAGGTTATATGGACTTTTGAACTTACAATTTTGGAGCTGTTTAATCTGTTCATGAAAATTCATCAAGTTGGGTTTCCCTCTCCTCTGTAAGAAAATTCCCTCATTTTGTGTGTTTGAGGCAGCCTATGTCAATCTGATAGCAATCAACCTGCATCTGAAGAAAGCTGAACATCAAAGTCTAGTGCCTCCATTTTATGTTGTTTTATGGCAATGCAAACATGACAGACTTTCCAACCTTTCACCCATGTTGACACACAGTGGACTTGATTTACTATAGGGATAGAGATGTAGCAAGGTGAATGTTCATTGAGCTTAGTAAAAAAGATAAATCTGTGTTTACCTCAATTAAACATTTTTATTTTTTCTTACTTCCCTTGCACAAGATCAGATATTCAAATAGACATTGGTTCACCTTATTTACTTTGCATAGTGAACAGCCTGTACTCCTTTAGTAAATCAAGCCCAATGTTTTGCTACATTTCTACAGTTACTAGTAAAAACATTTGTCAGGATATGGAAACTGGCACTGTTGACTTGTTTTTTTAAAGATTTATGCTCTGGAAAAGTCATCCTTAGCCTTGCTTTACAAGTTATTGAGTCACTGATCCCAACAAGCATGTGTCCCAACATCTGATAACCATATGCTTATTCCAGATCAATGACTCAACAAGTGGTTAAAGCATAACTGTACCTTTAGTACAATTAACCTAGCTATACAAGGTTATATCTTCGAAAACAGTCATTTTCTAAAGGTTCGTTTGATTTGCTAATGGTTCATGGAGAAAGTTCGACAACCATTTTTGACTGTAGCAACGAGAAAAAATAAGTGTAACGAATGAAAATTGTTTCTCTTTTTTTTTTATCTGAACAAATTAAATTCTAACTTGGAATGTGGTTTCCGTTCGGAAAAATTCTACTTATTGTAATGTACATGTGCTAAGAATAGTTTGATTTGAAAGTAAAACTTTCATTGTCACAAACATTTGTTTGACATATATGGTATGTGGTAGGGTCACAGGTAGGGGTAGGGGGTTGATACGATACCGATTTTTCAGGCCGATAGCCGATATCAAGTGCCGATATTTTGTACATTTAAAGTCTTTATTTCTACACTGTCCTTTTAAATAATTTTTTTTTATCACTTTTATTGCTGTCACAAGGAATGTAACGTCTTTGTGACAGTAATAGGCGGTTACTTTATGGAGAGATCTGGGGTCTATAAGACCCCAAACCCCTCCTCTGCACTTGAAAGTATTGAAAACAACTTGAAGCAATATCGGTATTATTGTTATGTTTCTGGCTTCTGGTTTCTGGTACGTATTCACATTGAAAAATGTGAATATCAGCCCCCGTAACTGGCCGCTCCGATAATCGGTCGACCCCTAGTCACAGGCATAAAAATTACATCACTTGCATGCAACTCAAAATGAAACATTACAATTCAAACCATTGGTATGGCAATTCAACAAAATTTTAAGAGTTTCTCTCAAAAATTGTTGAGTGACTGATTGTACTATTGCAAAAAAAAAAATTCAGAATTTCCATAGGAATGTTTGAACAAAATTCTTCCCTATGACTAGCCTTATCCTTAATATGTTGTCCCTTATTCCCACAACCACTCCAAGTCTGCCAGTAACCTGTCCACAATCCACAGATATATTTGCTGTGGGGCTACTGGCAACCACCCAACCTCTCCACAGAAACTATCCCAGCCAAGTCGCACATGCACTGCCGCATTTCAACTAATACTTATGGGAAAGCTGATAATTGTGCAGCTTATATCTCCATGGACTGTGGACATGTAAGTGGCAGAATTCAGGGGATTTTAGAAGGGCATCCTTTTAGGCATACCTTTGCTAAAATAATGGACTGGACACAGTGGGGTTGATTTACTGAAACTGGAGAGTCCAAAATGTAGTGCAGCTGTGCGTGGTAGCCAGTCGGCTTCTAACTTCAGTTTGTTCAATCAAGCTTTCACAAAAAGACCTGGAAGCTGATTGGTTTCTATGCAGAACTGCGCCATATTTAGTACTCTCCAGTTTTAGTAAATCAACAGTGTGTACACCTTCAAAACATGTCTGCAATAATAGTTCTCACGTTTTTTACCAGAGTTCTTTTGGCTAGAATTTGAGTTTATGTTGGGTTACGTGGGGAAGACAAAAATATGTTTAAAAATCTTGGCTATGTTATTCATTCATTCGTTCATTTTTACGCATACCCACCCTGTCTTTACAGAATTATATTCAACCTTCTCAGTTCACAGGCTAAAATGCTTTTCTGTTGACTTGAGGATTTTTACATGCTTCAAACATCAAAGAACTGGCCTCTTTCCTAGTATCAGTTTCCATTTGTCTTGAGCTAGCTGTAAAGGAACCAGGAAGAAAGTTCTAAAGAAAAAAAAGACTAAAAAGAAATTCAAACCCGTAGTGAAAAAATGGATTTTAGCCTACACCATCAGATAGACTCCCACTCAGAACAGCAGATCATGAGATCCAAGAGTCTCCATTTCTATGGCACGAAAAGAAAAAGTTACAGTATCATCTATTGTAAGCATAGTTGTACTTGTTAATGATTTGTACTGTAATGGGAGCAGGGCAGCCATCAGAAATTGCGGGGCACCTTATACAGCTTTAATCCTGCCCCCCCCCCCAGCCTGACCACCAACATTATTCCCCAGGGTCCTGCCCACTTGCCGTCCCACCAAGTCCTTCAGTGCCTCAGCCCCCTCACACCTGCACGCTCTGAGCCCCCCTCACACCTGTACGCTCTGAGCCCCCCTCACACCTGTACGCTCTCAGCCCCTCTCACACCTGTACGCTCTGAGCCCCCCTCACACCTGTACGCTCTCAGCCCCTCTCACACCTGTACACTCTCAGTCCCCCTCACACCTGTACGCTCTCAGCCCCCCTCACACCTGTACGCTCTCAGTCCCCCTCACACCTGTACGCTCTCAGCCCCCCTCACACCTGTACGCTCTCAGCCCCCCTCACACCTGTACGCTCTCAGCCCCCCTCACACCTGTTCGCTCTCAGCCCCCCCTCACACCTGTATGCTCCGAGCCCCCCTCACACCTGTACGCTCCGAGCCCCCCTCACACCTGTACGCTCTCAGCCCCCCTCACACCTGTACGCTCTCAGCCCCCCCTCACACTTGTACAATCTCAGCCCCTCACACCTGTACACTCTCAGCCCCCCTCACGTGTATATATGACATGCATGTACATACACAGAGACATGTACACACACATGTACACACACACACACACAGACATGTACACACACACACACACACAGACATGTACAGCACACACACACACAGGCATGTACACACAGAGACATGTACACACACACACAGGCATGTACACACACAGGCATGTACACACAGAGACATGTACAGTACACACAGACATGTACACACAGAGACATGTACAGTACACACACAGAGACATGTACAGTACACACACAAGACATGTACACAGACACATGTACACACAGAAGACATGTACACAGACACAGAGACATGTACACACACTAGGCATGTACAGAGACATGTACACACACAAGACATGTACACAGACACACACACACACAGCCCCCCCCCCCTGCACAACAGCCCTTATGTCAGTGAGCTCATGACAGAGCAGCAGCTTGCTGACTCGCATACATACAGGAGCTCCTCTACACCCGACCCCACCTTTTCACATCCCTGCCAGTCGGCCGGGCCCGTCCATACAACGGGGCCCCCTACAAGTGTATGGGCTGTACCCCCCTGATGGTGGCCCTGAATGGGAGTTTACAGCTAATAAATAATCTATCTTCCCCCAGCATATAATTCCATGTCCTTCTTCATGTCTGTAATGTCCTTACCTGATATGGTGCAACATGGAGTTTTTTTCTAGAGCAGCAACCTCCATTTGTTTACTTCTGTGATAAAGGAGAAATAAGAAAGTAATTGTTCCACAAGATCCTCTAATAAAATTCTTCAAAGCCCAAACCTAAATGTAACAAGTATGTCTTAAAGTGGTTGAAAAGGCAGAAGTTTTTTTTTACATTCATGCATTCTATACATGAAGGTAAAAAGCCTTCTGAGTGCAACTCCTCCTTTTACCACCCCCTTTATTCTTACCTGAGCCCCATCTTGATCCAACAATGTGCACGAGAGCTGAGGCTCGCTCACTCCTCATTGGCTTAGAGACTAAAGCAGAAGCCATTGGCTCCTGCTGCTGTCAATCACAGCAGCAGTAGCGGGGTGAGCAGAGCCATGCTCTGTGTGTCTTATGGACCAGACCAATACCATTGTAAGTATAACATGTTTGTTATTTTAAAGAACAAAAAAAAAACACAAATGTTTAGTATCACTTTAATGCCAGTCAGTCAGGGTGGCCATTGCCAAATGTAATTATTATGGAGGGCAATGGCATTCCAAAGGTATCGCAGGATCTTACCTACACAAGCTAAGTTAGTTGGGCATCTTTGCCACCCCCATGCAGTCAGGTGATTTGTTAGTTACCCAAATGTAACACACTCTCAAAAAAGAGTTGTATTTGACATTTTACCTAAAGGATAAGTTTACTTTCACTCAATTATCCTCAATGAACCTTGCCCCCAGGTCCTAGCCTTACCTGTCTATGATCCTGGCAGATCCACAATGTGTGTTTTTTACCAGAAACTGCACAACTGCCACCTGAAATTCTCCTGGACAGCCCTGAAGTCTTCCTGGAAAATGTCTAGATAAAATAAAACTCCAAGGGTTTACTGCATGCAACGTCTATTTAAATAAATAGTTGAGAAATTAGATACAAGGAATGGACCTTGTTGTGTCATTCTGCACTATATGACTGTACAGTTTTTGCATTGGTGTCTGTGGATATTATTACAATTTCCATACTTTTTATGAGTTACCTGAGCTCAGTCCCAGACCACATCTAGGTAACCCTTTGATTGTTAACATAACAGCAATATACTATAATGCATAATATACTACGTGTATAATGTAGCATAATGCTTGTAACCCAGCCTCTTAGTGGAGCCTGGCCCAAGGAATCATCAGGCATGTGCTTCTTTGATTATCCCATACTTTAGCTCTTGACTCTACAGTTTTTGCATTGGTTGCTGGGGATATAATTACATTTGTTCCCACTTGCCTTATCCAGAGCTAAGAAGGCCAATTAATTGATTTAACTGAACTGATATGTAAAGTAAATTGTCTTGCTGTAGGCTTCTATATTAGTCATTTCCTCTTTGCTGGCAGCTTTCGATGCTCTGTTCTGTTAAAACTCTTACATTGCCCCCTCAGGTATTATAGTAAGAGGAAACTCACGCCTTGATGGCAGATGTATATTAGGACTGTCATACATGAACTCTGACAGTGTACCTGTGATTTGCATCAAAATTAAGCAACTGTGCTTGAAATTTTTTTTATGTAGAAGTGAGTAGAAGTTAGTCACCACTGAAACGTTGTAGCAACAAGACAAAAATACAAATCGTGTATTTCCCATTATATTTTTAAGAATAATAATTATATATTTAACAGGCAGACTTCTTATATAAATACATATTACAGTAGAATATAAAATGAGAGAAGCGAGAGAGAGAGAGAGAGAGAGCTGGAGATAGGGAGGTATTCAGCCCCCTTTACTATGATACCCCTAATTAAAATCTAGTGGAACCAATTGCCTTCAGAAGTCACCTAATTAGTAAATAGAGTCCACCTGTGTGTAATTTAATCTTAGTATAAATACAGTTGTTCTGTGAAGCCCTCAGCGGTTTGTTAGAGAACCTTCGTGAACAAACAGCATCATGAAGGCCAAGTAACACACCAGACAGGTCATGGATAAAGTTGTGGAAAAGTTTAAAGCAGGGTTAGGTTATAAAAAAAATATCCCAAGCTTTGAACATCTCACGGAGCACTGTTTAATCCATCATCCAAAAATCGAAAGAGTATGGCACAACTGCAAACCTACCAAGACATGGCCGTCCACCTAAACTGACAGGCTGGGCAAGGAGAGGAATAATCAGAGAAGCAGCCAAGAGGCCCATGGGAACTCTGGAGAAGCTGCAGAGATCCACAGCTAAGGTGGGAGAATCTATGCACAGGACAACTATTAGTCGTACACTCCACAAATCTGGCCTTTATGGAAGAGTGGCACAAAGAAAGACATTGTTAAAAGAAAGCCATAAGAAGTCCCGTTTGCAGTTTGCGAGAAGCCATGGGGGGGACACAGCAAACAGCAAACATGTGAAAGAAGGTGCTCTGGTCAGATGTCAAATTATTTTTTTGGCCTAAAAACAAAACGCTATGTGTGGCGGAAAACTAACACTACACATCACCTTGAACACACCACCGTGAAACATTGTGGTGGCAGCATCATGTTGTGGGGATGCTTTTCTTCAGTAGGGACAGGGAAGCTGGTCGGAGTTGATGGGAAATGGATAGAGACAAATACAGGGAAATCTTAGAAGAAAACCTGTTAGAGGCTGCAAAAGACTTGAAACTGGGGCGGTGATTCACCTTCCAGCAGAACAACGACCCTAAAAAAAACAGCCAGAGCTACAGTGGAATGGTTTAGATCAAAGCATATTCATGTTAGAATGGCTCAGTCAAAGTCCAGACTGAAATCCAATTGAGAATTTGTGGCAAGACTTGAAAATTACTGTTCACAGACACTCTCCATCCAATCTGACAGAGCTTGAGCTATTTTGCAGATGTGGTAGACACATACCCAAAAAGACTTGCAGCTGTAATTGCAGCGAAAGGTGGTTCTACAAAGTATTGACTCAAGTATTGATACAAATGCACACCACACTTTTCACATATTTATTTGTAAAAAAAAAATGAAAACCATTTATCATTTTCATTCCACTTCACAATTTCATTCCACTTCACAATTATGTGCCACTTTGTTTTGGTTTATCACATAAAATCCCAATAAAATACATTTACGCTTGTATAACAGTGTACATTTGCTGTCCTCTCAAAATAACTCAACACGTAGCCATTAATGTCCAAACCGCTGGCAACAAAAGTGAGTACACCCCAACTTGAAAATTTCCAAATTGGGCCCAATTAGTCATTTTAGCTCCCCGTTGTCATGTGACTCGTTAGTGTTACAAGGTCTCAGGTGTGAATGAGGAGTAGGTGTGTAAAATTTGGTGTTATCGCTCTCACTCTTATACTGGTCATTGGATGTTCAAAATGGCACCTCATGGCAAGAGGATCTGAAAAAAATAATTGTTGCTCTAGAAGTTGAGTGCACATGCTCGGCGTCATAATCAGAGGTTGTCTTTGGAAAATAGACGTATGAGTGCTGCCAGCATTGCTGCAGAGGTTGAAGGGGTCAGCCTGTCAGTGCTCAGACCATAAGCCGCACACTGCATCAAATTGGTCTGCATGTCTGTCGTCCCAGAAGGAAGCCGCAAACAGTTTGCTGAAGACAAGCAGACCAAGGGCATGGTTTACTAGAACCATGTCCTGTGGTCGGATGAAACAGAGATAAACTTATTTGGTTCAGATGGTGTCAAGCATGTGTGGCGGCAACCAGGTGAGGAGTACAAAGACAAGTGTGTCTTGCCTACAGTCAAGCATGGTGGTGGGAGTGTCATGTTCTGGGGCTGCATGAGTGCTGCCAGCACTGAGGAGCTACAGTTCATTGAGGGAACCATTAATGTCAACATGAAATGTGACATACTGAAGCAGAGAACGATCCCCTCCCTTTGGAGGCTGGGCCGCAGGGCAGTATTCCAACATGATAACGACAAAACACACCTCCAAGGCGACCACTGCTTTGCTAAAGAAGCTGAGGCTAAAGGTGATGGACTGGTCAAGCATGTCTCCAGACCTAAACCCTATTGAGCATCTGTGGGGCATCCTCAAATGAAAGGTGGAGGAGCGCAAGGTCTCTAACATCCACCAGCTCTGTGATGTCATCATGGAGGAGTGGAAGAGGACTCCAGTAGCAACCTGTGAAGCTCTGGTGAACTCCATGCCCAAAAGGGTTAAGGCAGTGCTGGAAAATAATGGTGGCCACACAAAATATAGACACATTGGGCCCAATTTGGACATTTTCACTTAGGGGTGTACTCACTTTTGTTGCCAGCGGTTTAGACATTAATGGCTGTGTGTTGATTTATTTTGAGGGGACAGCAAATCTACACCGTTATACAAGCTGTACACTGACTACTTTAAACTGTAGCAAAGTGTATTTTTTTCAGTGTTGTCACATTAAAAGATATAATAAAATATTTACAAAAATGTGAGGGGTGTACTCACTTTTGTGAGATACTGTGTGTGTGTGTGTGTATATGTGTATATATATATATATATATATATATATATATATATATACACACACAAACACACAAACTGTAGTTATATGTATTAGTACAGTATAAGTGTAAACTAGTGCCCCCTAGTGACATCACAGTAAACCGTTCAAACAACAACGTCTATTTAACTTTATAATCTCTGAATTCTCTGTAGGAATGTATAAATATGCAGAGGTATGTGTACCTAAAATGATGCTAAAAAAAAAAAAAAAAAAATCATAAATGTATAAGGGCATTATTCTGGTTTAACAATATAGATTGGGTTGCATAAAAATGATTTACACATATGCACATTTCAGACTGTAAGCTCTACTGAACAAGACCCTCTGATTTCTCTTGTATTGAACTGTTTTGTAATTGTACTGTCTACCTCCATTTTGTTTGTAAAGTGCGGCAAAAATTGTTTACCCTATATAAATTATGTATTATTTTAATAAAAAATAATGATGTAAAGCAGATACATGACATATATTGTTTGGGGATATACTGTATAAACAGTGAGGGAAAAAAGTATTTGATCCCCTGCTGATTTTGTACGTTTGCCCACTGACAAAGAAATGATCAGTCTATAATTTTAATGGTAGGGTTATTTTTGTGGGTTAACAGCGAGAGACAGAATAACAACATAAAAATCCTGAAAAACGCATTTAAAAAAAAGTTATAAATTGATTTGCATTTTAATGAGTGAAATAAGTATTTGACACCTTCGCAAAACATGACTTAGTACTTGGTGGCAAAACCCTTGTTGGCAATCACAGAGGTCAGACGTTTCTTGTAGTTGGCCACCAGGTTTGCACACATCTCAGGAGGGATTTTGTCCCACTCCTCTTTGCAGATCATCTCCAAATCATTAAGGTTTCGAGGCTGACGTTTGGTAACTCGAACCTTCAGCTCCCTCAACATATTTTCTATGGGATTAAGGTCTGGAGACTGGCTAGGCCACTCCAGGACCTTAATGTGCTTTTTCTTGAGACACCCTTTGTTGCCTTGGCTGTGTGTTTTGGGTCATTGTCATGCTGGAATACCCATCCATGACCCATTTTCAATGCCCTAGCTGAGGAAAGGAGGTTCTCACCCAAGATTTGAGGGTACATGGCATCCCTTTGATGCAGTGAAGTTGTCCTGTCCCCTTAGCAGAAAAACACCCCCAAAGCATAATGTTTACACCTCTATGTTTGATGGTGGGAATAGCGTTCTTGGGGTCATAGGCAGCATTCCTCCTCCTGCAAACACAGTGAGTTGAATTGATGCCAAGGAGCTTGATTTTGGTCTCATTTGACCAAAACACTTTCACCTAGTTCTCCTCTGAATCATTCAGATGTTCATTAGTAAACTTCAGACAGGCCCGTACATGTGCTTTCTTGAGCAGGGGGACCTTGTGTTTCAGTCCTTCACGGCGTAGTGTAATACCAATTGTTTTCTTGGTGACTATGGTGCCTGCTGCCTTGAGATCATTGACAAGATTTGTATAGTTCTAAACTAATCACTCATCGTTCTCATGATTATTGAAACTCCACGAGGGGAGATCTTGCATGGATCCCCAGACCGAGGGTGGGACAGTTATTTTGTGTTTCTTCCGTTTGTGAATAATCGCACCAAATGTTGTCACCCTCTTACCAAGCTGCTTGGTGATGGTCTTGTAGCCCATTCTAGCCTTGTGTAGGTCTACAATCTTGTACCTGACATCCTTGGACAGCTCTTTGGTCTTGGTCATGGTGGAGAGATTGGAATCTGATTGATTGCTTCTGTGGACAGGTGTCTTTTATACAGGTAACAAGCTGAGATTAGGAGCACTCCCTTTAAGAGAGTGCTCCTAATCTCAGCTCGTTCCCAGTATAGAAGACACCTGGGAGCCAGAAATCTTGCTGATTGATAGGGTATCAAGTACTTCATTCTCTCATTAAAATGCAAATCAATTCATAACTTTTTTGAAATGTGTTTTTCTGGATATTTTTGTTGTTATTCTGTCTCTCGTTGTTAAAAAAAACCTACCATTAAAATTATAGACTGATCATTTCTTTGTCAGTGGGCAAACATACAAAATCAGCAGGGGATCAAATACTTTTTTCCCTCACTGTATATTGCTGCACAATGCTGCATTCTATTTACCGTATATACTCGAATATAAGCTGAGATTTTCAGCCCTTTTTTTAGGGCTTAAAGTCCCCCCCTCGGCTTATATTCGAGTCACCGCCGTCTGCCTACATGAACAACGTGTCATGCAGACAGACGGCAGTTTTCAAAAGCCACGCCTCTTCCTCCTCCTCGTCCGTGATAGGAGGAACACTAATTTTCCCAGCAGTGTGTGTGCAGTGTTCCGCCTATCACGGACGTCCTGTCATTCTCATCTCATGGACGAGGATGAGAGGACGTCCGTGATAGGCGGAACACTGCACACTGACTGCTGGGAAAAAAGTGTTCCTCCTATTACGGACGAGGAGGAGGAGGAGGCGCAGTTTTTGTATTATTGGAATGGCGCCTTACACGATGTGGGGGGACAGAGCGGGACTGCATCGGCTGCAAAGTTGGAAGCCAGATCGTACAGGGAGGGACACAGAACACAGGACCCAGAACCTGCAGATCGGCGGATCGGCGCAGATCGGCACAGGTAGGCTGCAATGGGGACACGGGGGTCTGTACAGGGGACATGCAGCTGCAGATGGGCATTGCTGACTCTCTTTTCCACTTACAGTAGCTGCTGCATTTTTCACCCTTGGCTTATACTCGGGTCAGTACGTTTTTCCCATTTTTTTGTGGTGAATTAGGGGCCTCGGCTTATACTCGGACGGCCTATACTCGAGTATATACGGTAAGTATCCCACCAAAAGACATTGCAAAGCAGTCTTTCCTTATTTTAAAATGGCTGTCAAGATGGCAAAATGCTCCATCCACGTATGACTGGTCTATACAAGATGCTGCTACATGCTACTTACTGTATGTAGCCTGCTCCATAGAGAAACATTTGTTCCATGTATTTAATGATCATTCTTGTGATCAGACCTAGTAAGGGATTGTAAAGCTAGATTTTTTAAAATGAAAATAATAAACATTATGTACTACTGAGTGACTATCATTTACCACTCTCTGCCCCTCCAGCGATCCACTGGATTACCAGGCAGGAGAGGGAAAATGCGGAAAAGTAACACGTTTGTTGCATTGTTCGATATCACACAGCAAAGATTTTGCACCTTGGTATAGCTAGCAAGTGCCAGGATTCAGGAATAGTGTCTTATGTAATTACCCACATGTACAGTTTAGATAACGTCCCAGATCAAAGGCTTTCATGGTCAGTTCCCTTTTTGTTGGGGTGGTTTGTATGGTTATCTAATGGCCACACAAGTAGACCACTGACAGAAAGAAAAGGTCATCTTGTCAGTATATTTACCAGCATGTCTAGTACTGTTTCAGTGTGAAAAAAAAAATGAACTGCTAGTTATCTTAATAGAAAATGCAGTGTACTCCGCTATTGGCAGACATCATAATATGTAGGGTCTGGTCTGCTGCATCTCTGTCTTCTACAACTACATGTAAATTGACATAATGCACACATTACATGATGATTATAGAAAAGAAAGGCTTTTAAGTATTAAAAATGGAAGTGGCATAGCTGGCAGCAATGTTCTCCAAATCTCAATGATTTCATGCCCAGTAAAAAACAGTAATCTTGATTCCTTCGCCTCCAGTGGAAGTGTACACTGTATATCAACTTTACAGATTCATTTCTGCACAGGTGTGGGAACTTTTACATACATAGCTGTAAAAGCTTTTTAGAACCTCTCCATAATTACCTTAATTTACAAAGCTTTAAAGTATAACCAAAGGCAAAACATTTTTTTAAGTTTTGGATATAGTGGAGAGGGCTTTGAACACCTGTCAGCTTTAATGTCTGTCTATGCCTCCTGTTATGGAAATCTACCCTCTTCATTTGTCCCATTTACCATTGTCACTGAAAGTAAAAGAAAAAGTTTTGGGTTGTCAACAGAACAGAAATAGAGGGAAAACCTTCCAATGGGGACACTAGTTTTGGGACCCTGGTGACAAACAGGGATTTCCTTCCAGTTCCTGGTTTTGCTATGGGACAGAAAGTAAAGGGAAATCTCCCCAATGGGACACCAAATGGCAAAAATAACCTAATTGGGGTTATAACCCTCCTTTACTCTATCCAAAATGGAAAAAAAAAGGTTTTGAATTTAGAAAAATTTGAAATGACTTGAATTTAAATAGTGAAGATTTCCTATGTTATATGAAACACTTATGCCCCGTACACACGATCTGGATTGTTTTTTTCCCAAAAGTCCGGCGGACTTAGAAAGAAGTTTTGACTCAAAAATTATCCGCCGGACTCGGCAGTCCGGCTGGCGACATTGGCTTCCTTCGCTAGTCCCGTCTACCTGGAGTCACGTTCAAAATGAACAGACTTTACTCCGTGTGTCGGCAAGCCGGTTAATTTAAAAAGTCCCGCGGACTTCCGCCAAAACTCTGGCGGATTGTCCGCCGGAAAAGTCCGGGCGTGTGTGGGCATATCTGCACGTTCGGAAGGTCCGGCGGACCTCCGCTGGAAAGTCCGGTGGATTGTCCGGCAGACTAAGTCCACCGGATAGTCTGGCCGAAAAGTCCGATCGTGTGTACGTGGCATTAGAAATGTTAATTGTGCTTAAAAATTACCCTGTAAATATACCTTTGTCTGGAATTCCTCCAGAAAATAGTATGGTTTTCACAACTACTGTGCTCCATTTAACAAAGATCACACTACCTGAGTAGTGTCTTTGATTGGAACACTGTGTAGAAGGTACTTTGGGCACCTGGACATATGAGCTGCTAAGAACAATGATCCAGATCTACAATGTGCTGCAGGTATAGCGTAAACCAAAGGCTGAAGCACTAGCAGTTTTTTTTAAGATTATATTTATTTACGTTTTTAATACAGTACATAGTAAAGTACCAAAAGTAGAGATCAGAGGATAAAGGATCCAAGAATGAGTTGGCTTGTTGTAATACATTTTGTCCTGATATTGAACAATCACCATAATTTTGAAACAGTCACTACAAGCCTGCCAGACAAACCTGGATTCTCTGCAATGATGGAGGAAATGGAAACGGATTCCATGTTGAAAATAGTCAAAATAAAAGAAGAATGCAAAGGGAGAAGATTTAGGGAAGAGAGATCTTGAGTAAAGGAGGAATTTAGAGGGGTTGAGGGTGAAAAGGTGATAGGAGAAAGGAAAAGGTGGAGGAGGGTGTCTGACTGAGGAAGGGGCATCTACACTACTATAGCAAGGTTACAGTGGGGAAGGCCATGTAGCCCTGTTATGAAGCCAATACTGTTTGAAACTGCACTGTAATGCATAAGTACAGCCATGAAACATGCAGTGTAGCATTGTAACTAGTGATCCGTCAGATCTTTCATGCACTTCAAAAATTGCATCTCTTCTACTCATTCCTTAAAGATGGAGGGGTAGTAATGTTCCAGTGTCCATGTACAGTATTACTGTAGCCCTAGTGGCTAAGATGGAAAAACCTGGCTTTTCTCTAAACGTCTTTCAGGACAGCACCTGATAGAGTGGCTCAACCCACTAGGAAACAGGAAACACCAACTAATGGGAGTCAGGGTATCTTAGGTGCTGTCCTGAGAGGCCAGACTGCCTACCCCACCATACTTTGTTGCCTCCAGGGTAGCTGGTAAGTGGGCTCCTTCTTCCTCTTCAGAGAGCTTGACTGTTTCTGGGGCCGCTCCTAGGCGGCGGAAGGCAGCTGTTCGCAGGGTTCCCCAGCATGTCGGCGTTACAGGCCGCCGCCATCTTTTTGGTGGCGGAGTAGAGACAGGGCTGGCCGGAAATGAGGTGTCCGGCAAGGGATGGCACCGGGGAACAGGCGCATCATCATTTCCGCTGGAAATTGCGCAGGGGGAGAGGGGAGGAGCAGGCATATTGAAACAAAAAGTTGCACTTTCCCCGTACATTCAGTAATCTCTGAAGCCATAAAAAAGGAATGGGCGGATCCAGAGAAAAAAAACGTTTTCCCCAAGAGCGCTTAAAAGACGCTTCCTGTTCAATGAAGACCCAGAGGCACTTTGAAACAAAGTTCCTAAATTGGACGCAGCATTTTCTCAAGCTTCCAGATCGATTGACTTGGCATTCAAAGACATGGGAATATTAAAAAATCCCATGGATAAAAGGATGGCTTGAAAAAGGCTTGGCAATCCATCATGGGCAACCTCAAACCGGCTATGGCTACTACCTGTGTTTCTAGAAACATGGAGTTCTAGTTAAATCAGCTAAAAGCCCACATTATAGCAAATTCACCCAAGCAGGAGATTCTGGATTCTTTTTCAACCCTAGCAGCAGCTGTGGCTTACATTTATGATGCATCTGCAGAATCAATATAGATGTCAACTTGATCTGCGGCCTTAACTAATTCACCCAGGAGAGCCCTATGGCTGAAGACCTGGCAAGGAGATGCAGTGTCTAAAAGTAAATTGTATTGAATTCCATTCATGGGAGATCTTTTATTCGGCGAAGAGGAGGAATTGGTAGGCACAAAGGGGCAAAGGCAGAGGGAATGTCCTTTTCCATCCTCCTGCGCCAACCAATAAATCGCAATGACTTGTCATTGCCAGTGGGAGGAAGGCTTCCGAAATTCCTTCCTCACTGGGCAACCATGACAGAAAACCCATTTATTCTAGACATGCTGGCCCAGGGATACAAAATAGAGCTTTCGGACCTTCCTCCAGAAAGATGCTTTGTAACAAACCTGCCAAGGGACAAAACAAAGGCCCTGGCCATGAAGAACCTGTTAGGGGATCTGATGCAACAGGGAGTTGTGATTCAGGTATCTCCAATGTTATCAGGGTTTCTGTTCCCATATTTTCCTGATAAAGAAACCTTCGGGAAGCTTTCGTCTCATTCTCAACTTAAAACTTTTAAACAGGTCAGTCCGATACAGGAGATTCTGCATGGACTCCATTTTTTGGTCAGAAATTTCTTAGTCAAGGGATGCTTCGTGGCATCAATTGACTTAAGAGATGCATACCTGCATGTGCCTATAGCCTCTTAGTCTTAAAAGTACCTCTGCATCTACAATTCAAGGCCCTCCCTTTTGGTCTTTTATCCGCCCTACGAATATTTACAAAAATAACGGCGGAAGCTCTTGCTTCTCTCCGTCTGCAAGGAATTGCGATAATCCCTTATCTGGACGACCTCCTCTTCTTTGCCCCTTGCAGAGAAAAATTGCAGATAGACCTGGCCAAGGCCCGCAATCATTTGGAAGCCTTGGGCTGGATTGTGAACCTTCAGAAATCAAAATTTAATCTAGCTCAGAAAGTTCAGTTTCTAGGTTATCAAATAGATTCTGTAGAACAAAGGTTTTTTCTTCCAGGAGAAAAGAAAAACAAAGTCATGAGTGTAGTAGCCAGGCTACAAACAAATCCAGGAGATATCAATCAAAAGGATTATGTCAGCCCTGGGAACCTTAACTTCGACAATGCCGGCCATTCAATGGGCGAGGCACCATTTTAGGCCCCTCCAGAGTTTTCTCTTAAAAGTTTGGGATCACAGCCCAGAAACCTTAGCCACAAAAGTAAAACTCCCCACCAGGGTCAAAAGGACCCTTTGGTGGTGCAGAAGTCAGTCAGTTTTTGTCAAAGTGCTTACTATGGTCTTTTACGACAGGAAAAAGAGTCACGACAGACGCCAGCAGTTGGAGATAGGGGGCCCACTGGGATCAATATATAGCACAGGGAATTTGGTCCCAATCCGAAGCAGGAAGGTCCTCAAACTGGAGGGAGTTAAAAGCAGTCAGCCTAGCATTGGCTGCCTTCTCTCCAAACCTCCAGGGGTCCCATGTGCAGATTCTATCAGACAATGCCACTACCGTGGCATACCTGAACAAACAGGGGGGCACAAGGAGCAAGGCTCTTCTATTGCTGTCATTAGAAATCCTGGAGTGGGCAGAGAAGCATTTACTCTCCCAGTCAGCAGTGCATCTCAAAGGCACACTAAACGAGGTAGCAGACTTCTTGAGCAGACGAAAAATTCAGGAAACAAAATGGAGCTTGAATCCTGAAATATTTTCATTGATCACCAGGATGTGGGGGCGTCCACAAGTGGATTTGTTTGCGTCAAAATAAAACACTCAGCTCCCTCAGTTATTTTCTCTGCACCGAGACAGCGGCTCACTAGGGATAGATGCCTTAGCACATCCCTGGAACTTTCATTTGGGCTATGCCTCCCCCCCTTTCAGCTAATTCCACTGGTCTTGAGGAAAATAAAAAAGGAAAAACTGTCAATAATTCTGATCACTCCGTTCTGGCCGAAAAAGAGCTTGGTTTTCCTCCATTCTACAAATGACAGTCAAACCATTCTGGCAGCTTCCTCTCAGACAGAACTTACTACTTCAAGGCCCAATATACCACCCAGATATAGCCAGATTAAGTCTCACCACCTGGTATCTGAGGAACAGTTGTTAAAGAACAGAGGATTGTCAGAGCCTCTAGTATCCACTTTACCCACCAGTAGAAAGAAAGTAACTAGAGATATTTACGCTAAAATTTGGAGAGTCTACAACTTTTGGTGTCGTTCGTCAAACCGAACCTTAGAAGGCATTGTGTCGATTTTGGAATTGCTACAAAATAGCGCAGACAAAGGTCTTGCGATTAGCACTCTTAAAGTGCAAGTGGCTGCCCTGGGAGTATACCTAGAAAGACCAATTTCTTCAGTTCCTTTGGTTACAAGATTCTTTCAGGCACTTACTAGGTCCAGACCAGCTCCTACTAAACATTTTCCTAAATGGGACGTGTCAGTTTTGCAAGCCTTCACAAAAGATCCTTTTGAACTGTTACAGACAATCTCGTAAAGCAATTTAAATCTTAAAGCGGTATTCTTAGTTGCAGTTACGTCCGCAAGAAGAATCAGTGAACTACACGCTCTATCAGTAAAGGAACCTTTTTTGCTAATTTACCCAGACAGGATTGTACTTAAAACAGATCTGGGGTTTTTGCCAAAAGTAGCGTCAGTTCATAATAGGTCACAGGAAATCATCCTGCCAACTTTTTGTTCAAATCCTTCTGGAAAAAAAAGGAGAATTTATTCCATAACTGAGATGTAAGAAGAATTTTATTATATTACTTGGAAGTAACAAGGGACTTTAGGTCTTTGGACTCTTTATTTGTCCTTTTTTCTGGCAACAGAAAGGGCCGCCAAGCATCAAATGGGTCAATAGCTAGATGGCTTAAATCAGCTATTTCAGAAGCTTATTCCCAGATGGGTTTGTCTCCCCCACTGGGAATTCGAGCACACTCTACTAGAGCTCTGGCCACTACATGGGCAGAAAAAGCTGGTGCCACCCCAGATCAAATTTGTAAGGCGGCAACATGGTCAAGTTATCTAACGTTTGTCTGTCATTACAGACTGGATCTTCTGTCAGCCGGTGATCAGGCATTTGGCAGAAAGGTCCTGCAAGCTGTT
Source organism: Lithobates sylvaticus (assembly GCA_028564925.1). Taxonomy (NCBI): domain Eukaryota; kingdom Metazoa; phylum Chordata; class Amphibia; order Anura; family Ranidae; genus Lithobates; species Lithobates sylvaticus. Next base: position 130,760,480 of record CM053027.1, read on the forward strand.
GTCCCTCCCTAGTTGGTAAGTCTTGATTATCCTCTCAGGTGCTGTCCTGAAAGACGTTTAGGGAAAATTCAAGTTAGACTTACCGGTAACTTGTTTTCCAGGAGTCTTTCAGGACAGCAATGACCTGCCCTTTTCTTGTTTATATATTTTCTGTGACTAACCATATTCTGATTATGTGTTCCAGCTTGGGTCGCTAAGTGTAACTTGAATTTTCTTGGCTAAGGCAACAGACAAAGGTACAATAGAGAGAAGGGTTTTTTTGTGTGGAGCATCATATTTTGGAAGCAGATCGATTGTCATAACCAAAATATGAGTCCACCATACTGTATATGTAACATTGTACCGGGTTGGGTATTACATCCCTAATTTATATTGAGGAGTTGTGGGAAGATAGAGTGCAACTTATAAGGGCATCTGTAACACCTTGTGCATTGCTAGGCACGCATAGTTTGTAGGTCAGGATGAAGGCCTTGGAGAGGTTGTCCTCAGTCCTGAAGTACTATCCTGTTTCTATAGCCCTGATGCAGTAGGGCAAGTAAGCATTGTCGTCCTAGGACTAGAAGTATGTTACTGCCAGAATCACCAGATGGAAATGCATTTAAAACTGAAAAAAGGAAACTAATGCAGCCACCACAGCTGAAGACCAGTAAGCTGCAAATATATTTTCATTTTGGCCTTAGATGTACCTTAGGACACTATAAAAAAAAAAAAATCTGCACTAACCAAAGTTGATCAAACTACAAACAATTATTGTTATTCCATAATATATAAATCCTCAACCAATAAAAACATTTAAAAAGTTTCCCCAAATACAAATTCCTGAGGAAAAATCCAAAAAACATCAAATGATTTGTAATGTATATGTATCCCTCAAATACAGTATCTGACAAAAGTGAGTACATCCCTCACATTTTTGTAAATATTTTATTATATCTTTTCATGTGACAACACTGAAGAAATTACACTTTGCTACAATGTAAAGTAGTGAGTGTACAGCTTGTATAACAGTGTAAATTTGCTGTCCCCTCAAAATAACTCAACACACAGCCATTGTGACTCGTTAGTGTTACAAGGTCTCAGGTGTGAATGGGGAGCAGGTGTGGTAAATTTGGTGTTATCACTCTCACTCTCTCATACTGGTCACTGAAAGTTCAACATGGCACATCATGGTAAAGAACTCTCTGAGGATCTGAAAAAAAAAGAATTGTTGCTCTACATAAAGATTGCCTAAGCTATAATAAGATTGCCAAGACCCTGAAACTGAGCTGCAGCACGGTGGCCAAGACCATACAGCGTTTTAACAGGACAGGTTCCACTCAGAACAGGCCGTGCCATGGTCGACCAAAGAAGTTGAGTGCACATGCTCACCGTCATATACAGAGGTTGTCTTTGGGAAATAGACATATGAGTGCTGCCAGCATTGCTGCAGAGGTTGAAGAGGTGGGGGTCAGCCTGTCAGTGCTCAGACCATATTCCGCACACTTCATCAAATTGGTCTGCATGGCTGTCGTCCCAGAAGGAAGCCTCTTCTAAAGATGATGCACAAAAAAGCCTGCAAACAGTTTGCTGAAGACAAAGACTAAGGACATGGATTACTGGAACCATATCCTGTGGTCTGATGGGACCACGATAAACTTATTTGGTTCAGATAGTGTCAAGCGTGTGTGGTGGAAACCAGGTGAGGAGTACAAAGACAAGTGTGTCTTGCCTACAGTCAAGCATGTTGGTGGGAGTATGGTATAGTATGTATCTCTGCGCTTGCCTGGTAAATAAATAAGGCTGATGGAATACTGCAGCAAAGCACTGATAGGAAATATCGGATCCCAAGAAGATAGAGTAAGGTAAAGAGGTAGTGCTGCGCTGTATAATAAAACTGTAGAGACTAGGTATATTGATAGATATGCACACAAATAAGTGCTAATTATGCAGAAGATAGAAGATGGTGTGAATATTTGTGCATAAATCACATAAAATCGCATAAACGTGACATAGCTTAAAATTGCATAAAATCGCATGAAATCGCATAAAACATCACATTTGGAGTAGGGTGAATCCGTGAACGGTGTGCATAGGTGTATCAAGTGAAGATGATGTGGGTAAATCACATAAAATCATATAAAAATGACATCTCTTAAAATTGCATAGAAACGCATAAAATCGCATAAAATTGCATCCAGCGTCACATTAAAATTGGGTGAATCCATGATGGGCGTGCATAAAGTGCTGCGGTCGGGTACAAGTGGTTTAAAAATATGACACTTAAGAATGGTCGTAATAAAAATTGCATAGGTGCATAAAAGTGGATAAGGATGTGTAAAAGGTTTCTTCTTATTTCAGTGTTAACATAGCAAAATTGAATAAAATAGATAAATAATGCAAAAGTGCAAGAACAGTCCGTGAGGGTGAGCCCTTTCCTAGTATGGGCGAAGTGTGGTTTGCTATAGCACTGGTGGCAAATCCTAGTTGGGGTATAACGGTGTCGGTGCTGGTGGTTATTGTGACCAGTAGCTGCAGGTGGTTCTTGATCTTCCGTGGGGTATAGTAATGGGTGTACCCTTACCTTACCGCTGTACAGTGGCGTAACTAGAACCCTCAGGGCCCCGATGCAAGAAACCATGGAGGGCCCCCCCCCCCCCCCCGACCTCTGGACAAAGCTCTTTACTCCGAGCCCGATGTTGGAACACCAGGGCCCGGTCACAAGTGGGTGGCTGCATATAAAGGAACCGATTTCTTAATTTTTATATAAAAACACACACATATATATATACACACACACACACATAAACCAGTGACAGCTGGTGCCCCAAATTTTTAGGGGGGCGCAAGCAAACTGAAAAATTCAGAAATAAAAACATCAATTGCAGCCACTGTACCATCAAACGCCACCACTGTGCCATCAAATGTCGCCACTGCGCCCATCAAATGCAGCCACTGTACCATCAAACGCCACCACTGTGCCCATCAAATGCCGCCGCTGTGCCATCAAATGCCGCCGCTGTGCCATCAAATGCCGCCACTGTGCCATCAAATGCCGCCACTGTGCCATCAAATGCCGCCACTGTGCCATCAAATGCCGCCGCTGTGAATCCCCACCGCCCACTCGCACACCCACACACATGCATGCACACCCCCACACATATGCATGCACCCCCCCCCCCCCCACACACACACACACACACATGCATGCACACCCCCACACACATGCATGCACACACATGCACACAGGGCTGGTGCAAGGATTTTTGACACCCTAGGCGAAACCTCATTTTGCCGCCCCCTTTGACTCCACCCCCTTTGCCCTGCCCATGTATACCCCACCTTTTTATAGATTGCTACCATTTTGGGGGGGGCAGAGTCAGTCATTGAGCCTGGAGGTGGTGAGGGGGGGGCATTGGTACGGCGCCCCTGACTGATGTGTGCTCTAGGCCGGCCATGTACATAGGGATATGTACACAGATAATCAAGGCACCTATCAGTGCCCATGGGCACTGAGTGCCACCCAATTCAGTGCAACCTATCAATGGGAACACCTCATAATGGGCACATCAGGTGTACAGACCCAGGAACTCAGCACAGAGATGGTGGGAACCCCTCATACTGGGCACAGCGGGGGTACAGACCCGGGAACTCAGCACAGGGATGGTGGGAACCCCTCATACTGGGCACAGCGGGGGTACAGACCCGGGAACTCAGCACAGGGATGGTGGGAACCCCTCATACTGGGCACAGCGGGGGTACAGACCTGGGAACTCAGCACAGGGATGGTGGGAACCCCTCATACTGGGCACAGCGGGGGTACAGACCCGGGACCTCAGCACAGGGATGGTGGGAACCCCTCATACTGGGCACAGCGGGGGTACAGACCTGGGAACTCAGCACAGGGATGGTGGGAACCTCTCATACTGGGCACAGCGGGGGTACAGACCTGGGAACTCAGCACAGGGATGGTGGGAACCCCTCATACTGGGCACAGCGGGGGTACAGACCCGGGACCTCAGCACAGGGATGGTGGGAACCCCTCATACTGGGCACAGCGGGGGTACAGACCTGGGAACTCAGCACAGGGATGGTGGGAACCCCTCATACTGGGCACAGCGGGGGTACAGACCCGGGAACTCAGCACAGGGATGGTGGGAACCCCTCATACTGGGCACAGCGGGGGTACAGACCCGGGACCTCAGCACAGGGATGGTGGGAACCCCTCATACTGGGCACAGCGGGTGTACAGACCCGGGACCTCAGCACAGGGATGGTGGGAACCCCTCATAATGGGCACAGCGGGTGTACAGACCCGGGAACTCAGCACAGGGATGGTGGGAAGGGGGGGGGGGGGCATTTACTAGAACTGATTGTCTGTATTTTCTTCCTGCAGCTGCTGACTGCTGGTGGAAGGGAGAGTTTTCCAGGGTGGTCACCAGCAGAAGAAACATAAAGAGAGCAGACACACTGACCACCCTGCACAGCACTCATATCAGTTATAGCATTGTGTAGCTGGACACTAATCACTCACCCACATCCTCTGCTTCCAACATGATGCACACCCCCCCCCCCACACACACACACACACCCCCCCCCCCCCCCCCCCCACACTCACACACACCCCCACACACATATATACAGATACAGTAGATAGTCTTTTTAAAAAAAAACGGCAGACATTTACCTTCTTCCTGCCGGGTACTGCACTGTAGGGGGAGACAAAGAGCACAGCACAGCACACGAGGTATGTGAGGAGCTCCCTGCACAGATTACAATTCGGCTGACGATCGGGGAGCTCCTCACAGCCTCCCCTCCTATCAACGAGTACTTGGGGGCCTCAAAGGCCCCCTGCAGCAAGGGGCCCGGTCGCCATGGCGATCTTGGCGACCCCTATAATTCCGCCACTGCCGCTGTAAGGTAACAGCGTGTATATGTATTTGCTGGTTCTCAGTGGGGCTTCTGTGTCCTATGGCGGGCGGCTCCCTTTAAATCCGGGTGTTTGGGCGTCTCTTTTACTGGGGTATTCGCTCTAGTTCAGGTATATGTGTCTCGCAAAAATGGATAAGGAGAGGAAGGTCTCGATAGTGTAGTACGTTTTAAAATAAAGTGGTTTTATTCAATCAAAGTAAATACAGTAAACTCACATTTTTATGTAGCTCAATGTTGCATGGAATAAACGAGCATCGAGCTCGTACCTCGCTTCCGGTATCTAGTGTCCCGACGCGTGTTCGTCACTGTCACTGTGACTTCATCAGGGGTGGTTACTAGATGCCAGAAGTGTCCTTTTATTTACTATTAGTTAGTATTGCCGGCGGCCATTTTGTTGTGGTCATTTCCGCCGGAAGTGTCTCGGCGGCCATTTTTCCTGTATCTGGTCGCCGGAAGCAGCCCGGCGGCCATTTTAATGGAAGTTTGCAATGTAAACATCCGTTCTACGGCCAGGAGTATTCTCTGGTCACCGGAAGTAGTTGTTCAGTCGTTTCGCTGGGGAGAAGTGTATTCATACAGTGGAGGCTAACTACAGATTAGCGGCATATATTCTATATCATAGTTAAATCTGGTTATGCAGCCTTATTTATAAATAGAAGGAAAAAAAGAGGACATAAGGATATATATATAAAAAAATATATATATATATATAAAAAAATGAGCATAATATAATAGGGAACGGAGTATAGGAACAATGGATATAATATGACATCTTGGGGTAATAAAATTGGTAAAATAGTATATATAGGAGATATAGTTCTCTTCTATATAGTAAAATTATGGCGTTTTAGTGAGTAAAATTCTTGGTTAAAAATATCCTGGTTAAAATTGTCTTGGTTTAAAATTTGCATACCGGAAGCGACGTAGTTTGCTCATAGTATGGCATGCATGTATATATAAATGTACATACACAAAAATAGAAAGTAATAAAACATATCTGTATCTAAAAGGGTAGGAAACGGTGGTAAAATTCCGAACCGGATAAGGTGAGCAAAGAACAGTTGTGTCAAAGGAGGTGGTCTAAGAGAGAGTGTGGGGGTGGCTGGATCAGGTTGGGTCTAAAAATTGCTGATGAAGCAATTTAAGTCGAAATCGATGTTTAATCCCTGGGGTACGAAGGACTCTAGCGTGTGTATCCATTTAGATTCTAACTGGCTGATAGTTCTAACTTTGTGTCCACCCCGCCAGTGTCTCTTGTAGGCTTCTATTCCCCAGAATTTCATGTGTGATGGGTCTTTATTATGATGTGTGGCAAAGTGCCTGGACACACTATGCTTGTCATAGCCTCTCTGGATATTTTTCACATGTTCCTTTATTCTGATTCGTAGGAGTCTTTTAGTGCGGCCTACGTATTGAAGCCCGCAGTCGCACTCTAGTACGTAAACAGCTCCCTCAGTGTTGCAACAGATGAAGTCTTTAATTTCGTAACTGTTGCCTGTGCTTGTTGCGGTAAAATCCTTCTTTTTTGTGTTAGGGTGTTTCGTTCTTATGCAGGCGTAGCAACGTTTGCAAGGAAAGAAACCTTTACCAGTAAAAAACGATAGGCCTCCTTTGTTCAGTGGATCTGGAATGTTCCTAACTATCCTGTCTCGGAGGGTTGGTGCTCTTTTATAAATGAATTTTGGGATTTTTGGAAGGATTTCTACTGTCTCCCCAAAATACATAAAGACAACACAAATCCACCACCGAGACCCATAGTGAATGGCATCGATTCACTCACCGCGAGAATGGGCCAATACATTGATCATTTCCTACAGCCCGCTGTACAGAAAACTGAGGCATATCTAAGAGACACAAAACAGATGCTGCAAATTTTAGAAGAGGTCCCCAAAGGTAACCAACCCTGGTGGATGGTGACTGCAGATGTGTCCTCACTCTACACCATTATTATGCATCATCAAGCATGCGAGGCTGCTAAATGGGGACTTAGAAAATTCTCCATATTACCATGTAGTCAAAGGAAGTATCTAATAAAATGTCTTGACTTCTGTCTGAAAAACAGTTTCTTCTGGTACAATCGCAACTACTACTTCCAGAAAACAGGAGTTGCCATGGGAGCGAAATTCGCACCCAGTGTAGCTGGTCTCTTCATGGCTAGATGGGAAGAAGAACGAGTCTTCTCCAAAACTCCGGAAGGCCTGCCCACATACAGAAGATACATAGATGACATCGTGATACTATGGCAAGGAAATAAGGAAACACTCCTGGCCTTTCTGGAAGACCTAAATAAGAACGACAGAAATATACAACTCACGTGGGAAATTAGCAAAGAACAGATAACTTTCCTAGACCTATAGATCACACAAGAAGATAACACACTATCATCCAAAACACACTTTAAAGATGTAGATAGAAATAGCTATCTGCCCTTGGAGAGTTGCCACCATAGAAACTGGCTTTGCAACATACCCAAAGGACAATTGATGCGATTAAAAAGAAACTGCACCCACAAAGAAACCTTTAAAGCCCAAGCAACCAAGATGGGACAGAGATTTATAGAAAAAGGATATAACAAAGAATTTATCCAGAATAGAATCACGGAAGTAACAAATATGGACCGGAAAACGTTAATTAACGATAAACCCAAACAAACCACCACAGATACAGTACCAATAATCCTTGACTACAACATACAACACAAACAGATGGAAATGATCATTAAAAAGAACTGGAACATACTGCTTGCAGACAAACAGCTGCAAGAAATCCTTCCAAAAATCCCAAAATTCATTTATAAAAGAGCACCAACCCTCCGAGACAGGATAGTTAGGAACATTCCAGATCCACCGAACAAAGGAGGCCTATCGTTTTTTACTGGTAAAGGTTTCTTTCCTTGCAAACGTTGCTACGCCTGCATAAGAACGAAACACCCTAACACAAAAAAGAAGGATTTTACCGCAACAAGCACAGGCAACAGTTACGAAATTAAAGACTTCATCTGTTGCAACACTGAGGGAGCTGTTTACGTACTAGAGTGCGACTGCGGGCTTCAATACGTAGGCCGCACTAAAAGACTCCTACGAATCAGAATAAAGGAACATGTGAAAAATATCCAGAGAGGCTATGACAAGCATAGTGTGTCCAGGCACTTTGCCACACATCATAATAAAGACCCATCACACATGAAATTCTGGGGAATAGAAGCCTACAAGAGACACTGGCGGGGTGGACACAAAGTTAGAACTATCAGCCAGTTAGAATCTAAATGGATACACACGCTAGAGTCCTTCGTACCCCAGGGATTAAACATCGATTTCGACTTAAATTGCTTCATCAGCAATTTTTAGACCCAACCTGATCCAGCCACCCCCACACTCTCTCTTAGACCACCTCCTTTGACACAACTGTTCTTTGCTCACCTTATCCGGTTCGGAATTTTACCACCGTTTCCTACCCTTTTAGATACAGATATGTTTTATTACTTTCTATTTTTGTGTATGTACATTTATATATACATGCATGCCATACTATGAGCAAACTACGTCGCTTCCGGTATGCAAATTTTAAACCAAGACAATTTTAACCAGGATATTTTTAACCAAGAATTTTACTCAATAAAACGCCATAATTTTACTATATAGAAGAGAACTATATCTCCTATATATACTATTTTACCAATTTTATTACCCCAAGATGTCATATTATATCCATTGTTCCTATACTCCGTTCCCTATTATATTATGCTCATTTTTTTATATATATATATATATATTTTTTTATATATATATATATATCCTTATGTCCTCGTTTTATCCTTCTATTTATAAATAAGGCTGCATAACCAGATTTAACTATGATATAGAATATATGCCGCTAATCTGTAGTTAGCCTCCACTGTATGAATACACTTCTCCCCAGCGAAACGACTGAACAACTACTTCCGGTGACCAGAGAATACTCCTGGCCGTAGAACGGATGTTTACATTGCAAACTTCCATTAAAATGGCCGCCGGGCTGCTTCCGGCGACCAGATACAGGAAAAATGGCCGCCGAGACACTTCCGGCGGAAATGACCACAACAAAATGGCCGCCGGCAATACTAACTAATAGTAAATAAAAGGACACTTCTGGCATCTAGTAACCACCCCTGATGAAGTCACGTGACAGTGACGAACACGCGTCGGGACACTAGATACCGGAAGCGAGGTACGAGCTCGATGCTCGTTTATTCCATGCAACATTGAGCTACATAAAAATGTGAGTTTACTGTATTTACTTTGATTGAATAAAACCACTTTATTTTAAAACGTACTACACTATCGAGACCTTCCTCTCCTTATCCATTTTTGCGAGACACATATACCTGAACTAGAGCGAATACCCCAGTAAAAGAGACGCCCAAACACCCGGATTTAAAGGGAGCCGCCCGCCATAGGACACAGAAGCCCCACTGAGAACCAGCAAATACATATACACGCTGTTACCTTACAGCGGTAAGGTAAGGGTACACCCATTACTATACCCCACGGAAGATCAAGAACCACCTGCAGCTACTGGTCACAATAACCACCAGCACCGACACCGTTATACCCCAACTAGGATTTGCCACCAGTGCTATAGCAAACCACACTTCGCCCATACTAGGAAAGGGCTCACCCTCACGGACTGTTCTTGCACTTTTGCATTATTTATCTATTTTATTCAATTTTGCTATGTTAACACTGAAATAAGAAGAAACCTTTTACACATCCTTATCCACTTTTATGCACCTATGCAATTTTTATTACGACCATTCTTAAGTGTCATATTTTTAAACCACTTGAACCCGACCGCAGCACTTTATGCACGCCCATCACGGATTCACCCAATTTTAATGTGACGCTGGATGCAATTTTATGCGATTTTATGCGTTTCTATGCAATTTTAAGAGATGTCATTTTTATATGATTTTATGTGATTTACCCACATCATCTTCACTTGATACACCTATGCACACCGTTCACGGATTCACCCTACTCCAAATGTGATGTTTTATGCGATTTCATGCGATTTTATGCAATTTTAAGCTATGTCACGTTTATGCAATTTTATGTGATTTATGCACAAATATTCACACCATCTTCTATCTTCTGCATAATTAGCACTTATTTGTGTGCATATCTATCAATATACCTAGTCTCTACAGTTTTATTATACAGCGCAGCACTACCTCTTTACCTTACTCTATGTTGGTGGGAGTGTCATGGTCTGGGGCTGCAAGAGTGCTTCCGGCACTGGGGAGCTACAGTTCATTGAGGGAGCCATGAATGTCAACATGTACTGTGACATACTGAAGCCGAGCATGATTCCCTCCCTTCAGAGACTGGGCCGCAGGGCAGTATTCCAACATGATAACAGCCCCAAACACACCTCCAAGATGACCACTGCCTTGTTAAAGAAGCTGAGGGTAAAGGTGAGGGACTGGCCAAGCATGTCCCCAGACCTAAACCCTATTGAGCATCTGTGGGGCATCCTCAAACGGAAGGTGGAGGAGCGCAAGGTCTCTAATGTCCACCAGCTCCGTAATGTCATCATGGAGGAGTGGAAGAGGACTCCAGTGGCAACCTGTGAAGCTCTGGTGAACTCCATGCCCAAGAGGGTTCAGGCAGTGCTGGAAAATAATGGTGGCCACACAAAATATTGACATTTGGGCCCAATTTGGACATTTTCACTTAGGGGTGTACTCACTTTTGTTGCCAGTGGTTTAGACATGGCTGTGTGTTGAGTTATTTTGAGAGGACAGCAAATTTACACTGTTATACAAACTGTACACCCATTACTTTAAATTGTAGCAAAGTGTAATTTCTTGTTTCATTGTTGTCACATACAAAGATATAATAAAATATTTACAAAAATGTGAGGGGTGTACTCACTTTTGTGAGATACTGTATATTACCTCATCTGCGTATAACTAACAACACCAATGGTAGACCCGAGTCTAAATAATGTAATAAGCACCAAACATTAAGAATACAATTTCAATCAGAATCATGAAATATAATAATTATACAAACATATACATTATACAAAGTTCCTAAAATATATAAATTTCAACATATCATATTTTGTTTACAAAAGTTTTATTGAAAAAACATAAAAAGGAAAACAGTAACTGTGTCAGACAAAGTTCAGAAACATGAACAAGATATGGTATTTCGCTATTGAAAACATTCAATATACATTATAGTTCTCTGTAGATATCTGGCATTTTTCTAATCACAGATTGTTGCATTCCAGTGTATCCATTTGCTATTAAAAATGTATAGAAATAAGACAAAAACATAGCAATATTACCATATACATTGCACAAATGAAAATAAAATAAAGAACATGCTCAGGCTCCACACAGACCACCATTTTATTTAGTTTTGTGATAAAGTAATTCTTTAATTTGGGTTCATGCAGAAGCTTCCAATAATCCCTATTGTGAGCAGAGGCCATCAAAAGACTCTGTATATACAAGAATGTGAGTGGAGGCTTCCGATTCACATGACATAATATCTATGTTTTATTCCCTAATTAACATACCATAACCAGATACAAAGTTGCATACTGTGATTAAAAGCAAACTAAATAACAGTGGAGACGTTATTATAACATGAGATTATAAGGGCGTGGCCAGGTGGGACTTCTCGAAATTGAAACAAAGCTTCTATACAGAAAAGTCCAAAATATTAGGTGTTCTGCTGAAAACCAGTGAGTTTTCTTGAGAACTTCACACACTCAGTTTTAATACTGGTAGCCCTCAGGTTACATTCCACCACAGCTAAAGATCACCCCAGAGATGAAACGTATGTCATCCCTGATGATGTATAATGATTTAAATCCAATAGAATTCAGGCAAAAGGTTAGAACCTCTCCCAAATAGTATCAAGATTAGATGTAAAAAAAGATGTCCAAAATTTTTTGAAAAATAATAATGATGTAAAAAAAAAAAGGCAGATTAAATGCAAAGATGACATATATAAACACTTCTGTGCAAATGTTGTAGGCAGCTGTGCAAAATGCTGTAAATTAAGATTAGTTTCAGTGTTAATAGTCTATTTTCTATCAAGTAACAAAATGGAAACTACTGTAAATGAACAGAAGACAAATCCAAATCAAATAAATATTTGGTGTGACCACCCTTTGCCTTCAAAAGAGCATCAATTCTTCTAGGTACAATTTCACACAGATTTTGAAGGAACTCAGCAGGTAGGTTGTTCCAAACAACTTGGAGAACTAACCACAGATCTTATGTGGATGTAGGCTGCATCAAATCCCTTTATCTCTTGTAATCTGAGACATACTTGATAATGTTGAGATTAGGGCTCTGTGGGGGCCAAACCATCACTTCCAAGACTCCTTGTTCTTCTTTACACTGAAGATTCTGATTTGACATTGGCTGCATATTTGTGGTCATTGTTCTGCTGCAGAATACATTTTAGGCCAATCACACACCTCCCTGATGGTATGGCATAATGGTTAATTATCTTTGTGTATCTCTTAGCATTGAGGACACCATTGATCCTAACCAAATTTCCAACTCCATTTGCAGAAATGCAGCCCCTAGCTTGCAAGGAACCTCCACCATGCTTCACAGTTGCCTACAGACACTCGTTATTGTACCGCTCTCCAGCCCTTAATGAACAAACTGCTGCCTGCTACAGCCAAATATTTCACATTTTGACTCATCCGTCCAGAGCACCTGCTGCCATTTTTTTGCACCCCAGTTCCTATGTTTTCATGCAAACTTGAGTTGATTAGCCTTGTTTCCACATCGAAGGTATGGAGTTTTAGCTGAAATTCTTCCATGAAGATCACTTCTGGCCAGACATCTCCAGACAGGATGTAGCACCCTTATGTTTAGGCAGGGTTGCTCCTAAATTTACCTGCCAGGTGTAGTTACCTTGGCTCATTGTTGAGGATCAATTGAGTTCATCCTAAGTCTGAAATTGCTGCACTTCTCTGTCCTGCCGCTAGGTGGCTGGGTACCTGGTGACATTAGATAAGACAAGGGCAAAGCAAGGACAGATTAGTAGTATATGGGGTATCTCAGCCAATGGGCAGGGATTTTCTTAAATCCCTTGGCTTGCTGGGAGAACTTATATATTTGGGTGGAGTCACGTGATCAAGGTTCCGTGCCACCTGGAAGGCTGTCTGGGTGGACATGTGTTGTACTGCCTGGGCTGCTAGGCCAGAGTTTGGGCCTATCCCGGGCACATCTGGCTGCTAGGCTGTCTGAGGGCATATCCAGAAGCAAGAGAGCAGCGTAGGGTTGGGACTGCGGCTTGCAGTTCAACCAGAAGTGACGGTTCTGCCGGCCGAAGAACCTGTCATGGTCGGAGGTAGAGGGGAAGCTGTCGGCACTAAGGGACCAACCACCTTATTACCAGGGACCACAGTGAGTAGCTGAAGCAAGTACCGGGGGAGTATTCTCACCAAGGGGGATAGTGAAGAATTGGGAAACTTCAGCAGGTGTCAAGCCAGGGACCCAGCCAGCGGAGGTAATGCTTGCAGAGCAGCCTTGTGTGTCAAGCCAGGGACCGAGCAGGCCAGTGGGGTGAAGCTTGAGAAGTACCGGAAGTGCCAAGCTAGGGACCCAGCAGAGAAGCGGGGTTGACGCTTGAGGAAGATACTAAAGTGAAGATTAAAAGAGCTCATGGGATTCAGTGTTAGGAACTGTTTTAAGACTGATGTCATAGGAGACAGCATTCCTACACATGCAGATGTGGTGTCTTGCTGGATGCCTTTCCCTGCATGGCTGTCCACCTGTAGAACTCTCGGAGTCTGCCAATTATCATTGCAACTACCTAAGAGTGTCCTGGCCCTAAACCCTCTCTCCCACAGTTCTGTTCAAGAGAAATAAAATCTCTTTGCATTCAAGAAGTGTCTGGCGCCCATGAATCTATCTTGCATTACACCCACTATGCCTTGTAACCCACTCTACACAAAAGAATGTCAGCAGCTCTTGGCCCTGGAGGTTCTCATTAAACTAAAGGAGGCCTGGGATCTTGCTACAAGTAGATGGGTGTATCTGGGTCCCACTGGTTTATGCCAGTTCTGTGCTGATGGTACTGCTGGACATCTTTCCATGTCAAAGGGAAGTAAGCATGATGTGTCTTTCATCTGCTGCATTAAATTTCCTTGGCTGACCACTGCATCTACGGTGCTCAATGTTGCTTGTTTCTTTGTGCTTCTTCAAAAGAGCTTAAAGTGGAGGGCCACCCTGAAAAAAAAAACTTCATAAAAATGTTAATAAAAATGTAAAAGGAAAAAAAAATATTTTTTTTTTACTTACCAGAAATGGTTGTTGCTAGGCAGATCGTCCTAATCTGCCTCTTCTTGTTCCGCAGAGCTGTTCGGTCTTCTGCTACTAGTGCCGTCTTCTAGTGAATGGGGCGCAGTGTGTTATGGGAACTGTGTGTCCCACAACACAACGCGTTCCCCATTCACAAAGCGCTGCGCGACTCGCACATGTGCAGTAGGAAACGGGCAGTGAAGCCAGCAAAGCTACGCTGCCTGTTTCCCTTAGGTAGAATGGCGGCGCCGGGAACCAAGGGACGATCCGTCTCGGGCGGCCGACATCGCAGGCACCCAGGACAGGTAAGTCTGCTTATTAAATGTCAGCAGCTACAGTGTTTGTAGCTGCTGACTTTTAATTTTTTTTTCCCGGCTGGCCCTCCCCTTTAAACAGCATATATTGAAACCCCAGTTGGCTTTGAAATCTTTGCCTGTTAGAGATCTTGCTGATGCAGTGTAACTACTTTGTGTCTTGTTGCTGTGCTCAGTTTTGCCATGGTGTATGGCCTGTTGCATGAAACTGTCTTCCACAACCTCACCTTAGTAGCAGAGTTTGGCTGTTCCTCACCCAGTTTTAAGCCTCCTACACAACTGTAGGTAGATATGTACTTTCTTCACAGTACATCTCACATCCCACACTACAGACAGAGGTTGTACATTAACCTGTACAGTGCCAGGCTGCATGCCTCATGTTTGAACACAAACAGGAACTTCTGATCTGACACTGGAATATGAAGATTTACTCTACATGGACAACAAACAACATGAACAATGCACTTATGCAGGTGAAAAACAGTGCAAGTAAAAAGGTTTATAAGGCCTTTAAGTCTTGCCACCTAGGGTACATCAAAAAACACGGGGGGGGGGGGGGGGTTGTACAGTTGCTCTAGATTCTATCTGCTCCATTTTTAGTAAATTCTCCTCTAAATGCCCAGCCTCTTGCCCAACAGTTCTAAATGTTTTTAGCTCACCTAGCTATTCCACTTACCTTGGAAGTTTTTCTTGCAGGCTCCATCAGAACACATCCAACACAATGAGGCTCTGCCTCTGGTATTTTGCACCCTTCTGATAGCACCAGGTGCTTCTATAAAGGTGGTGCTCTCAGCCAGATGAAAAAGCAAAGGTGGACTCATTATCTCAGAAAGTGCTGGGCAATACATATACCCTCATCCAGGACTAAGACCTACATCACCATAGGCCAGTGTTTTCCACCTTTTTTCAGTCAAGGCCCCCTTTTACAATGATGCACAATTTCAAGGCACTATATTCTAAAATGTAAAAAAGAAAAGTAAACTAATAGTTTTACACAATGAAGCAACATCCACACATGTAGGACACTCAATGTTACAACTTTGCACACTGGTACTGAGTAGTATTCCAATGTTTCTCTTCTCCTTCAATTTCTCTCCCTCACCCAGCTAACGTGACCCCAGTGCTGACAGGCAGGGGAGGGACAAACAAGGATGCTGTGTAGGCTCCTGATGTCTTCCTTATCAACCAATGACATCACTGGTTGTTAGGACGCCATGGCTGGAAGGTTATAATGGTGCACAATGAAAACCTGTGACTTTGTGTAACTAAAAGGCAGGCTTGATCCACTCACTGTTACTGTTTCTATGCAATTTTTGGCATTTTACCAAGGCACCACTAAAGTAACCTGAAGGCACCCTGGTAAAAAAAAAGGCTGCCCTAGGCCATTTGTTACAATATACTTTACATTCAGATTCAGAACCAATAAACAATATAGAAAAGATTTCATAGCGTTACTTTTAAACTTAAAAGGTACAATATTAGCAAAATGTCTAGTACTCTATTACTCATCAAAGACGTAACACAACAATTTAGAGATACGCTTGACACTCAGAGACATACATGGACACTCAACCACTGCATCTATATTTGATTGTGCAGTTCCACATACCGAACTTGTCAAACCATGTCTTCCTAAACCTGGCTTAGTGCAAAGGGGTACAGTCATACTGAAATAGAAAAATACCCTATCCAAACTGTTTCTACAAGGCAGGAAGTGCACAATTATCTTTGTCTCTGAATGCTGTAGCATCAACAGTACCCTTCACTGACAACATCTGAACGCAATCATTTGGAGGTGTCTCCACATACATTTGGTGTACTCAAGTTGACTAGTGAAGTTTTAAATAATGGTGTAGTACAGTGGTTACCAACCTCAGTCCTCATGTACCCTCAACAGCCAATGTTTTGGTGATTTCCCTTAGAACAGTTGTCATACATACCGAATAATTAACATTGACTTAAAGCACATTTGCAAGATGAAGGAAATCCTGAAGTCATGACCAGTTTGGGGTACCTGAGGACTGAGGTTGTGAAACACTGGTTTAGGAATACATTTAGACCAAGGCAAACTATTCAGACTATAAAATAGTAAGAAACATTATTTAATCAACATTATACCATCTGACAGCCAGTATTTAGGTATCAAAGATTTAACTCCCAATAATAAGGAATTGATCAGTGATTATGTCTGCTGTGCCTAAGGCCCGAGTCAACCCTTTGCATAGTGGGAACTTTCATTCCCGCTCACGATTTTGTGTGGGCGATTTTCATATGCAATGCATAGGGCAGCCCATTACGAAAATAAGCCCCTGCTCCTTTTTGGGCAACGAGCTTCCAAACCACCATGTGTGAAAGGGGCCTAAAACGTTAGATAGTGATTCAGCAAAATATCCACTGGGTGTTTTGAGTTTAGAGAACAAAGATGCATCAAGACTTAAATCGTTTTATCCTGAGGCTTTCTCTTGTCTATTTAAAGCCAATATCATATCTATATAAAGAACCTTTGAAGAAAACATCACGGGTCAGGATAGGTGACATGGAGGTTTTGGCAGAGCAATACAGAAAATAATGAGAAGCAATTCATTGCTTTCCTGTTATGTGTCACTCAGACACATGACTGCGAGAAGGTTAAATGCATTCTTAGAAACATACATTTTCAATGCATGGTCCCCTATGTTCCCAAAGTAGAAATAGAACTGTCCGCTTCTGGCAAATTCTATTTCTACTAGGTCACTCAATGCTACTAGCATTTTTCTCTGCCACAGACATGGGAGGAACAAGGGAACTTGTCATTCTTCCCACCTGCACTTACAAACATATTTCTACAAAGACGAGCGCAGCACCAGAGGCTGAGATAACTCATACACTGTGGCCTGAAGACACGGGCTGCTCTCTTTGATGTTCATTTATGAGAATGTTATTCACATATGTAGATGTGTTCACACATACAGATATTACCGACGTGGCATTAGAAATATTTTCATAGACATAGACAGAGACAAACAGATAATGTTCTATTACATGGTAATGTAAATGTGAACTGTAAAGCTTATAGTCAAATTCACTTTCCCATATAATGGAACAAGGCCCTAATGCACAGGTTTGAGCTCCCTAACACCTTAATTTAGAGTAACGTTTGAAATGCTTAGTCTATCTTTTGGACCATGTTTCATGTTACACCAATATTTAAGGCTTGCATGAAGCAAACAACCCTCACCCTCAAACTGCTTCCCCACCACTTACCTGAATTGCGGAGTGCTTCTCACGACAGACATCTGTAATTTGCCTTATTGAGCAAAGCTGTGCATAGCAACCAACATACAGCCACATCATCCACTTACAAGGATTTGTGAATGAACATACCATGGCAGATGGACGCAGCAGAGTGGTCAGCACCTGGGTGGTGATATCACTGCACTTGTAGTTCTTTCATAACTTCCTGCAGCCCTATAACAGGAGGGTCTATTTCCTTACCGATCTGGGCCTGGGGAGTAAGCAACAAAAGAGCCTGTACATTGCACTCAAGATGCTCTGATGGCAGTTGTCATGCTCTGCAGGCCTGATTGCAAAAATGTAATAGATGCACATTTTTTTATTTTAACTTCATAGGTACAGTACATTTATTACATTTTTCAAAAAGTGGACTATGCCTTAAATGATGTGTTATTTTTCTCAATTTCCAAGGCAAAACACTTTTTAGTTTTAGATAGAGCAGTGAGAGATTTGTCAACTTTTATTGCTGTCTGTGCCCCACTGTGCCAATTCATACTTACTTTTTGTCCTGTGACCACTGTCACTGGGAAAGGAAATGACGGAAAATCCAACAATTGTACATTGGGGACTGCTATTCTGGTAGTGATCCCAGTATTTTGGGAAGATTTCTACTTACTGTTTATTGTGTTTATGGGACTGAAAGTGAAGAAAAATCTCTCCAACAGAAACAGGAAGAGCAAAAAAATTGAACAGGGGTTTTAACCAATTCTTATTTTATGCAAAAAAAAAAAAAAACAGAAACATTTTGGCTATAGATACATTTTAAATCTACACATCTCTGTTAATTGTTGTAACTATTTCAAATCTTTTACGGGACTTTTGACCAAAGAAGAAGAGCAAGAAGGCGGCGGCGCAGAAAGCGACGACAGCGTCAAAAACAGAAGAGACCCCGGAAGACCCCCGAAGGCGGATCGAGACCCCCAGACGACGGCGGCGACGACGAAGAAGGTAGCTGGGCTCCTCTGTTCGGTAAAAGAGCTAGGTAAAATAGCGGAGAGTCCGGCGAGAAGACCCCCCTAAGACGGAAGAAGACCCCCGGAGCAGTGCAATAAAATATTTTTAAACAATTGTGTGTTTTTTTTATTTACACTTTACACCTTAGGTGAATGGGTAGGGGTACATCGTCCCCCATACTCATTCACATAGGGTGAGGGGTCGGGATCTGGGGGCCCCCTTATTAAAGGGGGCTCCCGGATTCCGATAAGCCCCCCGCCCGCAGACCCCGACAACCAATGGCCAGGGTTGTCGGGAAGAGGCCCTTGTCCTCATCAACATGGGGACAAGGTGCTTTGGGGTGGGGGGGCCCCGGGGCACCCCCCATGTTGAGGGCACGCGGCCTGGTACGGCTCAGGAGGGGGGGGGCTCGCTCGTCCCCACCCCTTTCCTGGCCGGCCGGGCTGCGTGCTCGGATGAGGGTCTGACTGGATTTGGGGGGAACCCCCACGCCGTTTTTTCGGCGTGGGGATTCCCTTTAAATCCATGCCAGCTGCGGAGCTAGCGCGGCGGCATTTACTGCCTACGCTAGCTACGTAACCTGAAGTTACGTTCTAAATGAACGGACTGCTCGATGTGTGGGCAAGTCCGTTCATTTTCCCTTTAAATCCATGCCAGGTGACGGGGCTAGCGCGGCGGGATTGTCCGCCGGACTGCCAAGTGCAGCGGATAATTTTAAAACAAAACTTAAAACCTAGTCCGCTGGACTTTTGGCGCCAAAAAGTCCGCCGGGGCCCACACACGGGGGGATTGTCCGGCGGACAATCCCGCGGGAAAGTCCACTCGCGTGTACGCCGCATTAGTTGCACTTATTATTTAAAGTCTGTACTGACAGAAATAAGGAGGCTGCTATTGGTAACTCTTCTGAAAATGCTAGTTACCCAGTCTCTAACTTCTCTACTGACATGCATGCAGTAAAAAAAAAAAAAAAAACAAAGTCAGAAATCCTGATCTCCATTGTTGTTGCAGTGCAGGTAAGTGACTTGGAAACTACTAAAAACATTGGACCAACATAATTGTCAGGCGGCTAACATTTTCAGATGGAGAGGCTAATAATGGCACTCTCCATATATCCTCAGTACTGATGTCCTTTAAGAGGAAACAAGATATCCTTTTTTCTTATGCAAACATATTAATTAGGGTTTTTCAGAAATGACATACAGCACAAGATTATAAAACAAAAGGCAATAGATGAAAGAATAATGAAAAAACAGTATAGGCCAGTAGGTCAATTACAATGAAGGCAGTGTAAAATTAGATATGAGTCATTGGCAAAGCAACAACCTATGAAGCCAACACAACCAAGATACAGGTGCAAAGTTGCGCAGAGGGTTGTTTGAACTCAGTGGGGGCTGCACCTCGTGGTTGATCAGTACCACTTTTAGCCTAAGGGTGGAGGTAGTACCACATTCCATGTGAGCTTGTGGAAAAAATCCCATAAGGGCCAGAGACTAAGAATATAGCTAGTAAAGAAAAGGAGAAAGAGAAGAGAAAAAGAGGAGGGAAGGTGTGGGGTCTGTGGTAAACCACCATATTGTGACACCTGAGAGGTACTGTACATCAGCATTATCAGGTTGAGAGCAAAGAGCAGTCCAGGTGCAGATCGGTATTATATTCTACCCACGGTTCCCATACCTTTAAGATATGAGCATGTGTGTCGTTCAGAATGGAAGTGAGCTTCTCACGCACCATGGTCCCCATGACCTTGGTTATGTAGAGGAACTGTTGATGCCAGGCCTTAGCCAGTGTTTGCGAGCCGCCAGGAAGACAAAGTTCCCCCATCTCCGCTGATTTTTGGACAAAGCCACTAAAGGTTTATGTAGTAGGGCCTCCCACGGATTCCTTTTTTCATAATGACTAGAATCTGTTATTTCTTCTGATATGTTTTCCATATGACAGTTCCCAGTATTTCCTAGAAAAATTATATAGCAGTGTCTTGGCTGTTAGTTCTTCTTTCCTTAAATCGAAATATCGTTATAAAAGAGCGAAGGTGTTCAAATGTCTAGATATTTCTCGTTTTTACTTTGTATCATCAGTGTAAAAGGAGTCTACATTTGTTGAATTGCCCACATTCTAGTAAACCATTGTGTCTTGCAGATCTTTCCTGTATTCGGGTAATGTATTAACATTTTTTGGAAAGTGTTTTATAGACAATCAGTGTATGATGTAGTAGTTATACTTCTGGGTAGTGTACTGGGTTAATTGTAAGGTGCACATCAGTGATAGTATTTACAAGAGTTTTCACCATGTTCCAGAAGTCCTGTAGCTTTGAGCATTCTAAAAAAATGTCTTCTAGAATTGCTAAATTAATGGGGAAATTTGTGGTAGATCTGATGGAGTTTTTAAGTTGTATTGTACCATGTAGTCAGCAAATTATATCTGTTGTCCTGGTACTTACAAGCTTGTGTGGCTTTATGTGCTAAAAGATTTATGTGGACTTTTCAATTTTGTTAAAATTTAATCTAAGGGACCTCCTTCCATTTCTGCAGGGAAGTGAGATCCTGGTTATGTATAGCTGAAAGTGTACGGAATAGAGAAGATATAATGGGCATAATCTAGGCAAATATTTCCAGATGGAGTATTTGATCATTTTGTATTCAACAGGTAGAGATCTAGGTTAGAGCACAGCTGAGCAAATCTCAAAAAATGTAGCTCTTAGTCGAGAGAAGTGTTCAGCTCAGCTTAACTCATATGTTTGCCTTAGCTGAGTTGAGGGATTATATGGTAGGTCTGGAATTATGCAGCTGGGCTTTGTAGAGAGAGATGTTTTCCTGAAAATGGTCCCAATTACTTTAATGGTAGGATCAATAAGTGGGTGAGTAGTAACAGTATGTGTGTCAGGGATGGTATTGTCTAACCAGAGAAGAGCTGATATTGGGGTTGAAATAGGCGCCTGACCTATTTGTACCAAAGGTTTTGGGTCTCTTTGTTTACATCAGTCTAATAGCCTGTTGAGATGAATAGCTTTGTGGTATATCACTGGGTCAGCTAGCCCAATGCTACCTCTAGATTTCAGGAAAGTAAGGATAGATTTGTCAAGCCTAACCTGCTTACCTGATCATATGTATTTCAAGGACTGTACCACCAGGTAGTGTAACTGGAAGTGTTTGGAGTAGGTACAGTAAATGAGAAAGAATGTTTATTTTAATCATACTATTACGTCCGAATCAAAATATATGCTTCTCTTTCCCACTTCAAAAGATCCACTTTAATCATTATAGCTAGAGGACTACAATTAAGATCAAAGACTTGTATAAGGTTGGAGGGTATGTTGGTGCCTAGATATTTAAAGGGGAAATGCTGGTGAACTTGTTCTTGCAAGACATCAGGACTTGCTATTCCCATTGTTTCAGATTTGGAAACATGTATTTTAAAATTTCATAGATCACTAAAAGTTTCAAGCTCTAATAGCAAAACAGGTATAAATATCAAATGAGAAGTGAGGCAAAATATGTAGTCATAGACATATGATGCCACTTTATATAACCCTGTTGTAGTGCTAGGTCCCTTAAGTTTGTGACATAATGGTTTAAAGTAATGACTTCAATGTGAGTATAAAGATTACGGGGAAAAAAGACACCAATCTTAAATGCCATTGCAGATGTTCAAGGGTACTGAAATGGCTTTGTGTCAGCCCTTCCTTCTCAAAGCTAGCCGCTCAGCTGTCCACTCATTGCCAGCTCTTTTCTCACAGTGACTTACCTATTGACTCACCTATTGATGATATCCTGCTCGTCAGTCCTGCCTATTTAAGCCATCTAGCCCAGATTATCTCTGCCTTCGCCTTGGTCACATCTCTAGAGACGCTCTCCTGTGTTCCTGTTAAAGACTTGCTTGGCTGACATTCCTTCTGGCTAAAGGATCCTGCTTGATGTTCTACTACACTCATCTCTGGCTCCCTGACATTTTGGCTTGTCTGACTATCCATTCTGGTTCCTGAACTCTGGCTGTTTTGACTACATTTACTTAGTTTACCTTTTTATTATTATTATTATTATTATTATTATTAAACAAATGTAATTTAACTGTACTTCTGTCTCAGTCTGATTCATGGTTTCTGACACTTTGTGACAGACCCAACCAGGACAGGGGCTTTTGGAGGGGACTGCAGGGTAGCCTCTTGCCTACTGACTATGGGCCCTGGCATTTTAGGGAGCTACGAGCATTCAGGAAAATGTCCTGTTATATAATGACATGTTATTACCACATTTAACAGTCAAGAAAGCCATGATGGTCTCTGCCAACTTAAAACTCAGTGAGATGATGGATGTGATAAGAAAGCTGGTTAATGAGATCTGTTGCCGGACAGTCTGGGGTGGGCACTCCCTGACTAATCAAGGTTTGTCCAGGGACCTATCTGTTAATTGGCTTACGGGTTAATTAGTTAGATGTTAATTTGATTACTGTTTAATTAGATCACTGTTAGCTGTTAATTGGATTGTTGTTTGAAGTTTGCATTGTTCATGTGGGGACTGCCCCTATTTTTAAAGTGTATGAAAACCTGTATTTCTGTTCAATAATGTTGTTCCGGTTGGCACCTAAGCTAGTGTCATCTAGTTCTTGGTTGCAGTTCTCAGCTATAATACCTGATTCCTGGATCCAGAGTGGAGGAAGCTGTATCTTGGCAAAGGCACCCAGGCAGGGTTCCAGGCGGTCCATCACAGGCTTCATTGATTTTCACTGAAGTGGTTCCATCGTTCCCCCATTCCAATTCAAACTAATGTTGCCTTTAAAAAATACTAGTTGACCCTAGTAGACAGAAAGTTTAGTTTAAGTGGAACAAAGCCTGATTGGTCAGGATGGATTAAATAGGGAATTAAAGGTAAAAGCCTGGAGGCCAAGATTCTCGTGAAAATTTTCAGGCTTATATTCAGAAAGGAAACCCTAATGAGAGGTCAGACTTAATGGCAATGGTATAAGGGCCCTTGAAGCAATAATGACTGCAATGTCCCCATTGTCTTCACCGGCACGTAGGAGCTTGTTAATTGTATCCATTAAGGTGTAAAAGCAAGCTTTTAAGATTTCCTGAAATGGTAGAGGCTAAAGGTGTCTATGCACAGTGTTTAAGGTAGGTAGGTTCAGTAAGTATCCCAGTGAAACCGTAAGAAAGGATTTGTAAAGGTGGGCGATTGCCCTTTCACCAATGACCAGGCCGATTTAACCTCTTCCCGTCCGCGCTATAGCTGAATGGCGGCTACAGCACGGACCTACATTGCAGGGAGGCCATCAATAGATGTCTTCCCCTTTGCACGCTCCCCACGCAACCCCTGGGGGTCGCGCACAGCACGCTCTGTAACACAGAGTCAATGAGACTCGGGTGATTACAGATCGGAGTAAGGGGCCGATTCCGGCCCCTTACCATGTGATCAGCTGTCAACCAATGACAGCTGACCACGTGATGTAAACAGAAGCTCGTGATCTTTTTTTTCTCCTCACGCTGACAGCGAGGAGAAAAAAAAAGCCGATCACTGACTTCTGTTGAAGGGACATTGGTCCTGAAGAGGAAGAGGCATAGCCGCCTCATCTGTTCCAACCACTACCACCTGCTAGTGCCACCTGCCAGTGCCCACAGTGCCATCAATCGGTGCCCACCAGTTAATATCAGTGCCAATCAGTGCCACCTATCGATGCCTAAGAGTGCCATAAATGCCCACCAGTGATGCCAATCAGTGCCTCATCAGTGCCATCTAGCAGTGCTGCCTATCAGTGCCCATTACTGCCATCTATCAGTGCCAGCTATCAGTGCAACCCATCAGTGCCCTCCAGTGCCACCTATCAATGCCCATCAGTGCCACCTCATCAGTGCCCACCAGTCCTGCCTTACCAGTACCCATCAGTGCCGCATATTAGTGCCCATCAGTGTAGCCTCATCAGCGTACATCAATGAAGGAGAAAAATTACCTGTTTGCAAAATTTTATAACAAATTATAAAACCGTTTTGTTTTCCAAATTTTTGGTCTTTTTTCATTTTTTTAACAAGAAAACATGGGTACAGAGTTACATGACCACGCAATTGTTGCTCAAAGAGTGACAGCACTGAAAGCTGAAAATTTGTCTGGGCAGGGGGGGTTTAAGTGGCCAGTAAGCAAGTGGTTACCTGTGTTCTACGCTTCGCAACGGGATATCGGAATGGTGGATCCGCTGCACGTGTGTCGCTCAGGGACTGCTGCCTGCAAGGCATTATATAGGCCTGGTCGTTGGCAAAAGGGCAATTGCCCACCTTTACAAATCCTTTCTCACGGTTTTACTGGAACACTTTACTGAACCTATCTTGAACACAGTGCATAGACACCTTTGCCTCTACCATTTCAAGAAATCTTATTGCTTGCTATTACAGCTTATTGGATACAATTAACGAGTTCCTACGTGCCCATGAAGACCATCAGATCTGCAACAGGGACATTGCTGTCATTATTGCTTCAAGGGCCTTTATACCATTGGAAATTGTGCGATAGGGGCGCTACATTAATCTATAGTATTGTGAACATCAATCGTGTGCAAAAAAAAATTTCTTACAATAGATAGAACCCTCGATCATACAAGAGGGTAGTGATTACTATTACCCATGTAACCTACATACACTTAAAAATTGAGAATTGAAAATATTATTTATGGTCGGAGCCCTCGGTCCTTAACGATGTGAAGGAGCAAACATAAACACGCCACAAGACAGACAACAAACTAGACCTGAAGTGTGCCCTGGTCTACCGTAAGGTAAGCCCTGGTGAGCTGCGCCGTGAGGCCCTTTCTGCTAGTAGAGTAGTTAAGAAAAGGGCGCTTACCTGAGGAGTAATGGCTGTTTCTGTAGAGAAACGTGTTGGTGTGTTCTGAGATGGGTATTGGGTGGGCGGGTACGGCGCGCTGGAACCGACACCGGCCTCGTGGAGAGGTCTGGTGTATATACCCTCCGGGCTCCTCCCATAATTGCAGGCCACCATACTGGCCTTCCTATTTATGGTCGGAGCCCTCGGTCCTTAACGATGTGAAGGAGCAAACATAAACACGCCACAAGACAGACAACAAACTAGACCTGAAGTGTGCCCTGGTCTACCGTAAGGTAAGCCCTGGTGAGCTGCGCCGTGAGGCCCTTTCTGCTAGTAGAGTAGTTAAGAAAAGGGCGCAAAGACTTGTTTTTAGGGAGGTAATGATTTATTGTTTGGCAAAAGATTGTAAGACTGGTTGTGCCGTGAAGGTGGTGACTCAGACTAGGGTTAGTTGAGACCAGTGAGGGATGGCAGCCATGGTCGAATCGGCTCCGGGTTCCTGGGAAAAGAACAACGGGAAATTGAATCGGGACAGCGCGTCAGCTGAGGTGTTACACTTGCCCGGGATGTGGATGCAGAGGACCTTGAACTGGTTTAGCAGGGATAATTGTACCAGCCTGCGCAGGAAGGCCATAATGGTCAAGGACCTGGACCGGCCTTTGTTTATGATGTCAGCTGTGGCCTGATTGTCAGTGGAAAAAACCACCGTCTGGCCTGCCCAACTGCTTCCCCAGGTTTGTGCTGCTGCCACTATTGGGTATAGTTCGAATAGGGAGGAGGACTGGCTGAAACCGGGGATTGCCAAGATTTCTGGCGGCCATGGACCGGCAAACCAGTGGGGGCCAAAAATAGCTGCGAAGCCCGTGGAGGCAGCGGCGTCAGTGACAATCCGGGGAGAAGAGGGAGATGCTGCCGGAATGAACATGGAAATGCCATTCCAGTCAGCCAGGAAGTGGTCCCACATGGAAAGGTCGGCTATAGCTGCCTGATCAAGTCTGAAGATCTGGTCTGGGTCTTGACATCCTGTGAGGAAAACTAGGAGGCGGGAGACAAAGGATCGTCCCTGAGGGATGACTCTCACTGCGAAATTTAACATCCCGAGTAAGGACTGAAGTTGCCTCCTGGAGCACCCCTGGGTGGCCGTGAAGGAATGAATGACTTCCCTGATGCGAGTCAACTTGTCTGGTGGTAGGCTGGCCTGCATGGCCTGAGTGTCGAGTATGACGCCTAAGAAGGTGATGCGATGTGCTGGGCCTTCTATCTTCTTCTCCGCTATGGGGACATTGAGGTTGGAGAAGACCTCCCTTAGACTCGTGAGGTCTACCGGGGGACGGTTGGGGTCTTCGATAAGCAGAAAGTCGTCCAAGTAATGGATCACTTTCTGACAGGATGCGTGGTGCGAGAGAATCCAGGACAGGGACTGTGCAAACGTGTCAAAGAGCCATGGGCTGCTTTTGGATCCAAAGGTCAGTTTCGTGGCGAAGTAGTACTGACCTTTCCACCTGACTCCGTGCCAGCGCCACAGACACGGCTGGATTGGTAGCAGCTTGAAGGCGTCTGCGACGTCTGCTTTGGAGAGCCAGGCGCCCTCGCCTGTGTCTAGGATGGCCTGGATAGCAAGGTCGACAGAAGAATATTTGAGTGAAAATTCTTGTGAGGGTATAAGGGAATTTAAGCTAGGTGTGTGAGAAGAATAAGGCGCGGACAAATCATAAATTAACCGGAGTTTATTTGAAAATTTCCCTTTTACAAGCCCGATAGGGCTAACTCTCCAAACGGAAAACGGTGGGTGAGAGAAGGGGCCGATCATGTACCCTCGGTCAAGTTCGTTTTGTAGTAGGGTACTGATGGCTTCCTCGTCGGTGGCTGCTGACAGCAGGTTTTTGCACTCGTGGGTGGTGTCGGGGAGTGTGATAAGCCCCGTGTGAAAGCCTGTGGTGAAGCCTTGTACCAGAAAGGCTGCTAGTGAGGGTGATGGGTGTGAGGTGAGGTAGGACTGCAGCCATCCGATATCAATACGGCTTAGTCAGGCTGAGCTGAGCTTATTGATCCCGCAGGTGATCCTGGGGTGGGCTTTGCGGCAAATGAGGCAGACGTGGAGGAGTCTGCAACGTGAGAAGTTGCAGATCCCCAAATTGAAATTGTTGCATATCGGCGCCCCTCCTAATGTTCGGACGGGCCGTCCGAGTCTGTCCTCCTGGGGGTGTGGTGGGGTTGCGTCTGAATACTGGGATGTGTGCGGGGCAGAGGGGAAGTTGGGGAGGCGTCTACCATCGGGTTCTGAACACCAATTGGCGGTGTGGGTGGAGGATTGGCAGTTAGCGCACAGTGGGGAGCGGAGGCCGGCGAAATGGCGACAGAAGAGTTCGGTGTCGATGGCGCTCCAGTCCGTGGTTGCCTGAAACTGACTGAGCTTGGCTGCTGCCTTTGCTGAAAAGGAGCGATGGTAGTCGTAGAAGGCGCTGCCTCCGTACTTGTACCCTAAATCTGTGACAGCATGAAGGTAGAGGTCTAGTTCTTCCCTCCTGTCGGGTTTGATGGAACAGATGACATCCCGAAACATGCCGAAAGCAAGTACGAATTCCGTCACCGTGAGCTTTCGTGTAAGCCTGTGGTCTTTTGCCTTCAAGATAACGGAAACGTCGCCCCAAGCGTAGGCCTTGTTCTCTGTGACATCGTGTACCGAGATCAGAAGGGATGCCAGGTTGACGTCGCGGCCATCTAGTATTTCCTTCCTGATGTTTGCCGGGATAAGATGTGCGGGGTAAACAGAAAAACCGGCGTGGGGCGTAGCTGTAACGCATGATGCGGGGGTGGCGGGGGCGGCAGCTGGTGGAGTGGGGGTTCCTTGCTGGAACTCCAAGGTCCCCACTCTGGCCTGGACATCAGAGATGGTAGTAGATAGAGAGGAGACCAGCGTGTGAAGTTGGGACACTGCCGAGGCAATTGTCTGTAGTGATGCCTGAGTGTCTGGTGGGGTTGGTGGGGATGGGATGGGGAACAGTAGTCTGTACAGTTCGGCTTTCCTGGCCGTGATGGGGTAGGGGATGTTCCTGCGCCTCAGCTCAGCTGAGAGTCTGGGGATGGTCCAAGCTCTGAAGGCTTGAGAGGAGTTGTCTGCCGGACCCGCTTCGGGGGGTGATGGGGCGGGGGTGAAATCGTCGCTGCTGGCCAGAGACATGGCGTCTGCTAGAATAAAAGAGGGGGGGGAGGGAGGGGGGGGGGATGCATGTTTGTCTCGGGTTTCTCTTTTTTTTTTTTTGATTTGAAGGGCAGGAGAGCATATATATATGTATGTGGCTGTGGCAAAAAGGGGGGGGGAGGGGGGGGGGCAGGGTGGGAAACCTGTGTGACAGGTCTTTGCGCGCGTGCGCTGAGTGGGATGTTCCATGGGCCTATATGTAAAACTCGGGGGAGGGGGTGCGTGACACCCGAGGTGAGCCAGGAGGTGACTGGCCGGATGGTTGATGCTCGGGTGTCCGTCTGTGCTCGGCACGGACTGGTTAACCAGAGCCCCCCCAGGGCGGTACTGGGGGGAGTGGCTACTGGTTGATTTGCTAAGTAGGAATGTTTCGATCTGTAGCATTTGACGTAGGTTCGGTCAGCTAATACTTGCACTGCCAGCAAGTCATGAGACTAGGTGACCGTGTCTGCGTAGTGAAGGCTTGTGCTTCGAAAAATAGAGTGATATGCATAGAAGTATGTGACAGTTACTAAC
This sequence comes from Lithobates sylvaticus, assembly GCA_028564925.1. Lineage (NCBI taxonomy): Eukaryota > Metazoa > Chordata > Amphibia > Anura > Ranidae > Lithobates > Lithobates sylvaticus. The sequence goes on from CM053027.1 coordinate 130,789,769, forward strand.
GCCTGGAGATTTAATCAAAACTATGGTGTTCTGCTTGGGTGGGGAGGGGAGATGTGTGAACGAAGCAAGATACCGTTCGACGGTATGGTAACAATTGGGGGTGCGCGTGAGCGCTGGGTGAGTTTGTTTCTTTGGCCTGTGGAACTCAGAGAATGCGTGACAACCGAGGTAAGCCAGGAGGTGACTGACCAGGTAATCGGTGCTCGGGTGTCCGTCTGTGCTCGGCACGGACTAGTTCAACCAGAGCCCCACCAGGGCGGTACTGGGGGGAGTGGCTGCTGGTTGGTTGCTAAGTAGGGATGTTTCGATCTGTAGTAGTTTGACGTGGGTTCGGTCAGCTAATACTTGCACTGCCAGCAAGTCATGAGACTAGGTGACCTTGTCTGCGTAGTGAAGACTTGTGCTTCGAAAACAGAGTGACATGCATAGAAGTATGTGACAGTTTCTAACGCCAGGGTGCTGAGCCAAATAAGTATGTGGGAGGGGGATATGTGGTGAAAAAGGTGTGAAGAGAATGGAAACTGAAACCAACAATAATTTACGCACCTGCTTGCTGCCCTAGTGATGGAGTCACTGTTGGGGTCAAAACCTGGTGGACCTGGTACCTACGGTAGGGTGACGTAAAATTATTAGTGAGAGGTGGGTTGCAAGAGCTGATTTGGGGCCGTAGTTGACCCCCTGGTGAAGAGATGCAAGCCCTCAAGAAAAAAAGGGGGGGGTTATTACACATTTTTTTTTTTTTTTTTTTTTTTACCTGAAAAGGAACGGGATGGTCTGATCCTGTTGTGTAGGAGACCAGGGGCGATTACTGACCTAAGGAAAAGGTGAAAAAGGGATAGAGAAAGGCGTGAGTAGCTGAAGTTTGCTACTGGGGAGGTTGTGGCTGCGAGGCCAATGGAGGTCGAGCTGCAACGATTGCAGAGGTATGTGGGAGGGTGGATGTGGGAGCCGTGACACAAACCTGCGGTGAGGCAAGATGTGCGGGGGGGGCGGCTGTGCCTCACATTGGCTGGGTTGCCGTGGAAGGCAAGGAGTGGACTGTCTTGCTGAGGTTTGCAAGGTGTGGGGGCCCGTTTACACGAACTTGCGGTGCCTGCAAGAAGTGCGTGGGGAGTGCGGTGACAGATGCTCTGGTGAGTGTGTGTGCGTTTTTTTTTTTTTTTTTTTTTTGGGGGGGGGGGGGGTTTGGGGGATGGGCGTTGTGGTGGACGTGTGAGTGAGGGGATGATTGAACTGGGTAGCGGGCGTAACAACCAGTGGAAGTGGGGTAATTGTGGGGTAGAAAATGACAGACAATAGCAGTTGAAATGACTCAGTGAAAAAACAGGGGTTTCGACGTAGCGACGAAAAAGCATAAATCCTACCTGCGACGCTGAAGCGGAACGAACTGGGGGTGCGATCGGGAATCGAATCCGTAGTCTGGAACGAGGAGCGTCGGACAACTCAGGAACATGTACTGAGTTGTTTGTCGGCCTGGTGACGTGTAGTACGGCGCGCTGGAACCGACACCGGCCTCGTGGAGAGGTCTGGTGTATATACCCTCCGGGCTCCTCCCATAATTGCAGGCCACCATACTGGCCTTCCTATATATATATAACAGTTGCATTCCCATGTGACCATATAAATAGATTTTGCTGTAAACTTCATATATTGCCAAGTAAGTTTCTCAGTGACACCACACTAGAAAAAATCATATAATGACACATAGACAGTCCATTAGGGTAAGTGAACCCCTCCAAATAATAATCGTGACAAAACAATCTTGAAATGTATAGTTTCCACTTATTCATATACAATCTTGTCAGCAGAATTTAAGACCCTTCACCATAAGAATCCTCTTTTAATCACCCAATAGTGATATATAAGCTGGCTGCCTACCAGATTTTACTGACTACTTTACCTAAAAAGTGAGTCAATAGTGCTTGTACAGGTTTGTGCCTGTTCACATGAGGTAAATCAACAGATGATGACAGGTACTCTTCCTCCCAGGTGGCTCAGGCAAGATACATAGAAAGGAGCAGAACACAGCCACATAGCGTAATACTGTATTTTATTAAAAATATTTTTAAAACATAGCCAAATGGCTACTCACATGTCTCAGTGCCCAACCCGGCACTGGGGCTGCTCGCGTTGTATATTAATGTATGGATGCTGGAGAACTCCTCCGACCAGCTCTGTGTGTGCTGCGTGCGTTCCAGCTTACGCCGCCGACAACCAGGCAACCGGATCCGGAAGTAATGAAACAGGACGTGACCAGGTACCGCCGCCGACGTACGTTTCGTTGACACGTCTTCAGGGGGCGCCCAGGTGTTTACCGGCAAATATCTTGACTTGTGTTATTGGGAGGAATTCCTTTGCTGAGTTGGCGTTGTTACCTAAAACTCAGCAGATCTATTACCTCCTTTCTGTGACAATATCTTATTTGAACTGTCCTAGTAAACATTATCAGAATATAAACGCACAGTTATCTGACTTATTGCTTTGAAGTGTCAGGTGAGTTGGAATGCTCATCAGGTTATGGCAGTGCAAATGAGCAGGTAAATCCAAGCAGCCTCTTAGGGGGTCATGCTACATTTGGGGGCTCGTCCGGGATGCTATTTGCAACCGACCTAGACAAGAGGGAAATCGTTTCGATGGCCGCGGTTGCTTGGGGCAGGAGTCCGGGAGCTCCAACAGAGAAGAGCACTGTTCTGGAGATCTCAGGAAGTGAGCACACCGAGAGAGAGATCAGAAGGTGGCTAAGAGCTCTGGTTCAAGGACACCAGGCCTACATTGTGGAAACTGAAGCCACATATGAGATGGATCAAGTCAGGGTACTACTAGAATGGCAGAAAGAGGTACCTATATGGTTTCAGGACTAAGAGGTATGTCTGGCTGCAGGGGTGATTGCTAAAGTGTTCCTACTCAGAGTGGGGAAGAACAGAATGAGAGGCAGCCCTCGACCAGAACTCAGGAGAAGGGTCAAGAACCCATCTCTGAGGCAACCAGTGTAGGAAGTTCCCATTGGTGGGTAAGAATATGGTTCACACACGTGTAGATATGATGTTTAGGGGAAAAGTAGATGTAATATTTCTCTTGTGGATATACGTGGTTTCAAACTTTCAATTAGTCAAATAACCAGTAGCTGTGTACTGCTTTTTAGCTTATGTGTGTTTGAAAAATGAGACATGAGAGGCACCCCTGGGGCATCTAAATGTGGCTTAAAGTCATGTTACAGGCATTACCAATAATGAGTGTTCTTCAAATTACTTCAAATTACGGTAGAGGTTGAAATATATATATTTTTTTAAAACAAACATGTTATACTTACCGTATATACTCGAGTATAGGCCTAATATAGGTCTAATTGTGCCCATTTGCAGTCTCACTGTGACCATTTGCAGTCTAATTGTGCCCATTTGCAGTCTCACTGTGACCATTTGCAGTCTAATTGTGTCCATTTGCAGTCTAATTGTGACCATTTGCAGCCTAATTGTGACCATTTCTAGTGTCACTGTGCCCATCTGCAGCCACACCTTTGATTACTAAAACAGCGTGTCTTCCGTCAAACTGCCTTCAGGAGGTGCCTATTATAGTCACTATTAGAAAAAATACAGTCCATATGACCTCCCTATGAATGGATATACCACTTTTATTTACTTAACCACAGAGGGGATCCTCTATTTACTTTACATCATCCATCTCAGCTTCAAGACTTTTGTAGATTGTGAGGAAACCTTCATACCCGACTGGTTGGAAACCACAGATGATCAAAGCCCCCTTGGTCTCCTGCTTTCCAGACCACAGACACAACTGAGAACATGTTCCAGATTGACAAACCAGGACAGACCTCAACCAGCACTGGAATCTAATGAGGCCTAACGTGAACCCAGTTACCAGCAATATAACCTTTCACCTTCAGTCAGTTCCTAATTTATGCAGTCTTCATGATCAGGTCAGTGACTCAGACTGTTGCACTTTTTATATTGTTTGAAAAGCTGCTCTAAAAAGCTCTTCAACAGTTCAAGAGCGGCTTGTTATGGGGGCACTCGGCAGAGGGAGGAACCAGGAGCAATGGCAGGGAACCTGAGAAGAGGACGATCAGGGCTGCTCTGGGCAAAACCATTACACAGAGCATTAAATTATAGAGATGGGTAATGAGAGGTCAATATTAGGTACCACATCCCATTGAATGAATAAAGTAAACTAAGAAAAGCAGGCGGGACTTTTAAGGGTACCAAGATAATATACCAATGGATGGAGAAAAAATATATACATTTTTATTAAATAAAGTTTCTTTAAAATTACAATAAATGTTCACACAAAGCACATATCAATTCAAGTATCATGTACAACCACTTATTACTCTACATGTTTCGCTCATAAGAGCTTCCTCAGGAGCTTTTGAAAGTGTTGCATGAAGTTTTAAATACTACAAAAGAAACAGCAATCATGAATAATTGTACTTGGAAGTTGCCATGAAAAAATATCACATAATCGCATGACACATCATGAATCATAATTACATACATTTTGTACAAAGTAATAATGGGCTGAGATTGCATACCGACCAGATGCTCTTGATTCCTAGATTGGAGCCTGGATTTAAAGGGAGGGGAACCCATGAGCAACCAAAGAGGGAGGATACATTTTTTGAAAAGTAAAATTCATATGTAAGATTTTAGCATACTGGTCATAAATATATTGGACCAGAGAATTAATATTGATTGATGGACAATAAGACAGGGTTTACCTCAAATCTGATTAATGGAATAGAACCAATACAAGAAAATGTGAATGTTCAAGCTGTTCTTGAATGTTTTCTGTTGTCTTCCCCCACTCAGTCATGAGTGGAAAAGTGGGTTACCTAAAAGATCAACTGTTAATTGCACCCTTGTGGTGCAGAGTTCAGTATTGTTACTGCCTCAACCAACATCACAGAGCCAGCCCCCCACCTTACCATCTTTGAATTGGTATAAACGAAGTTGGAAGTGATATACCTATTGGCCCACTGTTGCCTAAAAATGAAGAAAATAAAAATAAAAACATTAGAATATGACTGGCATACATGTTAAATATTAGCATATATACAATACAGTACTTTGTTAGGCCAGGTTTGAATATTTACAGGTTTATTCAAATCGCTTACATCACTGTCTTCGAAGCAAGTTTGTTTCATGCAGTTTTGAACGCGGCCAGTCCACCTAAACTCATATAAATTCACACTATTGCAAACGTTAGCAAAACATGGTGATTATTCTGGATCATTTGGTTGCTTAAAAACTGGGCAGGGCAGATTGATGGAGAAAACCTTAGGGGAAACCGTACCTCTCTTCAAATGAGGGTTACAAAATTTTTTAGAACATCCACATTCAAGTGTACCTTTATTGGTTGCCACAACAAAGACCATTATGAAATGCTATACTTTAAATTAATATATGCTGTTTATTATCATGCCCTGAAGTATAGCACCGCTCCCAAGTTTTTACTATACTAATAAACAGCAGCAGTAACAAAGAAAATTCATAATGAACTCATTTACACATAAAGGACAGTCATCAATCATCGGCGGTATCATCTTTCTGCGACAAACCTTTGCTCTGTGCCGCGATGAAACTCTGCAATTTCCCACACCTGTCATCTGAGAATGAATGTGACTACACAAAGGATATGAAGTTTCCATATTACATATCATGCACCTTCAACTTAGAAGTGCTTACTGAAAGGTGATTTAATAAACACTACTGTATGAACACACTTCAATGATCCACAATCACAGTAGCAGGCAGGTTCAGGCAGGCCAAGAAAAGGTTTCCCACCATCTGATAACTGTAACCTATTTAACTTTCTGTACTAAAATATATCAGTTTAAATCTACTCCAGGCAGGTATAGAATGAAAAAATGAATTCAAATTTGATTAATAATACATCATCGCATTTTTTTTTTTTTAACAAGCAGGGAAATTGACTTGGTATCAGCCTCTTATAATGTACTGTACAGTCTGTACAGCAGAGCTCATAGAGAGGGAATAAAAAGCAGCACGAGGAGCCAATCAGGTGTGTATCAGTAGCATTCTTCGCCTTTCGCTGAAACAATGGCTGTGGGCAGAAAAGGGAACTGTAAGTAAAAGTGAAACTGAAGCGTAGTTTCATAGTTTCATAGTTAGTAAGGTTGAATAAAGACATCAGTCCATCCAGTTCAACCTGAGTGAGTGTCTACAATAGTCCCTATCCCTGTACATTGCACACTCACATCTGTCCCTACCCTCAAGGAGCCCACAATCCAAGGTCCCCATTCATATACTAGGGCCAATTTTTTTTGGACAGAAGCCAATTAACCTACCTGCATGTCTTTGGATTGTGGGAGGAAACCGGAGTACCCGGGGGAAACCCACACATGCACAGGGAGAACATGCAAACTCCAGGCAGTGTCATGGTTGGGATTTGAACCAGCGACCCTTCTTACTGCTAGGTGAGAGTGCTAACCACTACACCACTGTGCCGCCCTGAAGCAGAGAAAGTTCTTCATGGAAACAGTGAGGGGATGGGGTACCCCAACAGTTGCAACAATAGTTACTTTTTAAACACAATTTAAAGCTCAGTTCCAGTTTTAACAGCACCAAGCTGATGAGTTTATCGTTCAGCAATATATCTGTGCTACAAATATTCACAAACAAGAAATTATGTTATTCTCCTGGATGTGCTTTAGAGGTGCCCTGTGTTTTAACAGATATTCACTCACAAGCATATTTGAGAGTGAGACATCATTTCTTATACTGTATACCGTATATACAGTATATACGCCCCCCCTCGGAGTCAAGCACTTTTCTGCAGCAGAGAATGACATTTTCCGACCCGACTTTGAGGGCCCCATATCTCGGATCCACTAGCACTACAACATATCTAAAGATTGGGTTCCTACCACCAAGTGACCCCAAGATACGGGGCCCCAAATTCGGTTGGAAAATGTCATTCTCTGCTGCAGAAAAGTGCTTGACATTTTGTTGGATGTTGGGTATGTTGTAGTGCTAGTTCCACTGTGTTTGCACACCAAATTTGGGGTTTCCGAGCACCAAGTGGCCCCAAGATATGGGGCCCCAAAGTCGGTCAACTGTGTCCATCTGCAGCAATGTCATTTCGGGACCCTTTGGGTCCAGGGACCCCAAATTTTGGCTGCAGCTAGGAGGCATGTAGGAACCCTTAACTACCAAGTTCAGGGGACCTATGGGTGCAAATGGGCAGAGTGAGGCATGCAAATGGGCACAGTGAGGCATCAGTGGCGGCTGGTGCTCAAAATTTTTGGGGGGGCGCAAACAAACAGCCTCACTGTGCCATCAAACGCTGCCACTGTGCCCATCAAACGCTGCCACTGTGCCCATTAAACGCTGCCACTGTACCCATCAAACGCTGCCACTGTGCCCCAAGTGCTGCCACTGTGCCCATCAAACGCTGCCACTGTGCCCATCAAACGCTGCCACTGTGCCCATCAAACGCTGCCACTGTGCCCATCAAACGCTGCCACTGTGCCCAAGTGCTGCCACTGTGCCCCAAGTGCTGCCACTGTGCCCAAAGTGCTGCCACTGTGCCCCTTAAGTGCTGCCACTGTGCCCCTTAAGTGCTGCCACTGTGCCCCTTAAGTGCTGCCACTGTGCCCCTTAAGTGCTGCCATTGTGCCCCAAGTTCTGCCACTGTGCCCCTTAAGTGCTGCCCCAAGTTCTGCCATTGTGCCCCAAGTTCTGCCATTGTGCCCCTTAAGTGCTGCCATTGTGCCCCTTAAGTGCTGCCATTGTGCCCCTTAAGTGCTGCCATTGTGCCCCTTAAGTGCTGCCACTGTGCCCCCTGCCTGCCCTCTGCACTTACCTTGTCCCGGTGTGCAGCTGGTGACGGCGTCAGGTGACGAGCGGTGTCTCCGTCGGATGTCTTCTCCCGCGCTCCTCCTGTCTTCTTCTGCTGTGATTGGACGCTAGGTGATTGGACGCCTAGCGTCCAATCACAGCGCCTGTGACTTCAGCCAATCAGGTGACAGGTAACAGACCTGGCAACCTGATTGGCTGAGAGGCGGGTCTGTGTTAGGGAAGCGATGTATTCGCTTCCCTAACACAGTACTGTGTAATCAGCGAACGCACAGCCGTGCGCCCGCTGTTTACACTTAGGGAAGCCTATTAGAGCACACCGCTCTAATAGGGTCCCCTATTAGAGCTTACAGCTCTAATAGGGGCGCTTCCAGCAACACCCCCCCCACTGTAATTCAGATGCCCGGCGCCCGATCAGGGGCCGGACACCTGAATAGGGGGCGGCAGCGGTGACAATAGATAGATTCATGCAATGCATGAATCTATCTATTGGTGATAGAGCGGTGCAGGAGAGGGGGGGCGGCGCTCCTGCGCCCCCTCTATGCACGCACCGCCACTGTGAGGCATGCAAATGGGCAGAGTGAGGCATGCAAATGGGCACAGTGAGGCTGCAAATGGGCATTGTTGACCCTCTTTTCCACTTACAGTAGCTGCGCATTTCTCACCCTAGGCTTATACTTGAGTCAATAAGTTTTCCCAGTTTTCTGTGGTAAAATGAGGTGCCTCTGCTTAAATTCAGGTCGGCTTATACTCGAGTATATACGGTATGCAGATCAGCAGTTCATACTGCACTCTGACTTCACTAATTGCGGAAGCACCTAGGCACCTAGAATTCTCTAAATGAAGTCAGTGTTACCAATCTATCTATTTTTCCTAATTATCTTTATTACAAGTTAACCCAGTAATATGTGGTCATATTTTTAAAAAAAGCAGTAATTCTACAGTAATCAAGGAATATATAATGCATGTATGGGAGGAACCACATGTTCTCCACCCGATTAGTGCAGCACGATTGTGCATCATTATAAAAAACTGTTCCTTCTTTGCTGGTTGTGTAATGGATTCTTCTGTGGCAAAATTTACTGTATATGTATCATAGCTTGCTGCATCTAAATACATACAGAACACTAGAATCTTGTGATCCAATATAATGCTGAAAATATAAAACTGTCGCACTACAAGCATGTAAAAATGTTAAAATCATTTCAGGCAAACCTGAATGATACCAAAGACAAGAGAACAGGGCTGCTATTAGAAATCATGGGATCCCATACAGCCTACCTGACAGGGCCCCATCCCCTACCATAGCATAAATTATAGAAAGCAGAACACATGTGAACAAGTGCTTTTTTTTATAATTTTTTATAATTTTCTTTTAATTCAATTTTTAAAATTAATCTTGGTGAAATATCAGGGGTCTACACAGACCCCTGATGTCTCACATTTGAGACTCAGAAAGGGACAGATGACAGATTCATCAGTCATTTTCTCTGCAGACATATGAATGAATAGCAAGTGCTCTGATGCTTCCTGTTCATTCACATACTGAGGCATAGTAAACACAGTTTACTATGCTTTAGCAATGAATAGAAATAGGAACGATCGGTACCAATCGCTCACTGTGTTCATTAAGGAAAGGAAGGAAATATATAATATACCGGCCCCTTCGTCCACTCTCTGTCCTGAAACATTCCATTGTGTGCCTGTAGCAGCTGCCGATGGGAGAGAAGAGAAGCCAGCAGCACTGCAGGGGGGGGGGCACACAGGGGGGCCCAGACAGCAGGGGGATAGGGGCACAAATACTACAGCCGATCCCCCTGCGGCACTGCCGGAGGAAGAAAGAGGAGTAGAGGCCTGCAGGGGGAGGCACAAGAGGATTGGTGTCAGCAAAAGGCAGTACAGCTAGCCCCCAGGAGGTCCCGGAGCCCCCCTTTTGAACTGATGAGGTCTGGGCCCAGTACAGAATGCAGGATGTACTGCCTTATCAGCGGTCTGGCAAGAGAAATAATCAGACTGTAAATAACACATTTTATTAACCAATAAAATTACTTAAATCAGGGGTGTCCAACCTTTTGACTTTCCTGGGCCACATTGAAAGAAGAGGAATTGTCTTGGATCACACATAAAATACATTAACAGTAAGAATAGCTGATGAGTTGAAAAGGTCGAGCAGATCACAAGGTAACGATCACCGATATAGATAATGTACCCATCTGAGTAATAAAACTTTTTTTTTTGCAATATTTTTTACTTTAGAAGTAAAAGAGGGCAACATAAAACTAGTGCAATATTTGACACTGTTTTTGATCATCTAACGCATCAATATCTGGTTCAATGGATGCAGTAGAAATTCTCAATTAATTCTCAAGATGCTCATCAGATATTTTGGATCCAATTTTGCCCTTTCTGTGCTTCATCCTTGAAAATAATAAGTTTATGATTTTGTGTTGGGCTGCATTCATAGCTGTCTTGGGCCACGTGCAGCCCTTGGGGCACAGGTTGGACACCCCTGACATTCATTCATCAATTAATAAAAACTTTGAATAAGAACTCAAAATGAATAATTGATGAAGAAGGAAAATACATTTATTTTAAACAGCTACCAAATGACAAAAAATGACCAAATAGGACAATGTAACCTACTACCAAAAGTTTCTATTAACACTAATATACAACATGCAACTAAAACTGTTGAAAGTAGTAAAAACAGTCCTAGGGCTCCAGCTGGGCGTCCCTGACATCTTTCCTTCTCCATATCTTTTTCTTTTCTATCCTCTTTTGCCCCCCTGTCATGGAGGCCTCTACCTACATATTTCTTTGTTATTCCATTTGGTGGACCAGACTCCGGCATTAGACTTACCAGTGCCTCCTGGCACTCAGTGCTCGGCCTGAGTTCCTCTGTACAACACTTATGCCGCGTACACATGGTCGGAATTTCCGATGGAAACAGTCCGATGGGAGCTTTTCATTGGATTTTCTGACCGTGTGTATGCCTATCGGTCTTTTTCTGTCGGAATTTCTGATGGACTTTGGATTGAGAACCTGTTCTTAATTTTTCCGAGGCGTGGTGTTATTGACCGTCGGAATTTGGTGTGACCGTGTGTAGGCAAGACAGTTTGAGCAAAAATTCAGTCGGAATTCCGACGGGAAAACCATCAGAGCTTTTTCCGACGAGAATTCCGACCGTGTGTACGCGGCATTACTGTTATTGTAACGCTTGCTCGTAAGCCGGAATATTTATTGTTTTCTACTTTAGCTGTTCTCTCCTGACACTTAATGGTTACTATTTGAGACTTTATCGACGCATTAAACTTACCCACGCACTAACATGGGTTCTTTTTTCTGTATTGAAAGTAGTAAAAATAGCAGATAACTGGATGGAACTGTTCTGTTTATGATCAGTATAAGGGTTTCTACATACTAATTCTTTGGTTCAACAATGCCATGTTTGCAAAACGGTGGCAAATTCAGCCTTTGCCAAAAGGAGATGTCAATGACACATAAGTTAAATGGTTGTTGGATTAGTTGAAAGTGTCATTATTATTACCATCTCTTGCAGTGAGAAAGCAGCAAATACCCATAGTGGTGACCCATAATACATTTTATCTACAGTAGAGCAGTATAAGGAAACCCCAGTTGCATCACGTGAACATAGTTTTTATTTTAGTCAGACCTTTCTGCCATAGAAGTGTTATGACTCATACAGTAATAGATTTAAAAAAAGCCTATACAGTCCTACCAATAATCTTGTGGTCACATGTGAAAGATTAGATCAACTCTGGACAACAGATGATCCCCACATGGCAGCTGCACAGTGGGAGAGGTTTTTGTGATGTGGGCTAGGGCAAACTGCCCACCATAGTTCCAGATAATCAACACATGCCGATTTCCATTGAAGCTCCGTCCAGTGGCTGCTGTGGTAGCTGTTTTATTCTATGCATTTGTCGGTGCATTTTTTTGGTTGTACTTACATGGGTAAACTAAAAAAAATGTAATGGGCAGCAAAATAATAATAATTATATTATACAGGATTTATAAAGCGCCAACAGTTTGCACAGCGCTTTACAATGTTAGGTCCGACAGCACAATTACAATACAATTTAATACAGGAGGAATCAGAGGGCCCTGCTCGTTAGAGCTTACAATCTAGGAATCTTTATTATACTGATTTTCATGATAAGGATTTCCTCAAAATATAGTTTTATCAATGTACAACAGTTGCAACTGATATATAGGGAGTGGACAGAATAAAAGAAACACTTTTCCGTCTGAAAAATCTTGGATGGTTTTTCCGACGGAATTCCGCTCAAGCTTGGCTTGCATACACACAGTCACACAAAAGTTTGCTGAACTTTCGACCATCAAGAACGCGGGGACGTACAACACTAAGCAGAGACGAGAAAATTAAGTTCAATGCTTCCGAGCATGCGTCAAATTGTTTCCAAGCATGCGTAGGAATTTTGCGTGTCGGAATTGCTACAGACGATCGGAGTTTCCGATCGGAACTTTTTCTGACCGAAAAAAATGAGAACCTGCTCTCAATCTATTGCTGGTGGGAATTCGGCCAGCAAAAGTCCCATGGAGCATACACACAGTCGCATTTTCCGACCAAAAGCTCTCATCGTTTTTTTGCCGGCCGAATTTCCGATCGTGTGTACGCGGCGTTAGAGTACATTTATGAGTACAACCATCTTTTGGTTTTGGAACTGCATCAGAATCCAATTTTAGAAGTCCTGGACTTGATGGAATGAAATATTGCATTCTTCAAATATGAAGAGCATTCTGTTCCTTGATGGTTATGGTAGATATTGAGCTTGCATTTAGCAGTTCAGAACTTTACAGATGGTAGAATGATAAATGGGTGAGGCAGGAACTGGGCCAGAGAAAAACAAGCCTGGTACTGTGAGAAATAAGGAGGCTGCCATTGCTGATCTCTCCTCCTGAAAATGCTAGTTGCCTACCCATCATTCTGATCCAATGGCTTCTTCAATATTTTCTGAGTCACTGACCTGAAATATTAGTTGATGAATGCTTTGTGATTTGTGGGCAGGGCCATCAGTCTGGGGAGTGGATTAAGGAATGTGGTCATTGGTCTAGGGGTGTGCAATGTTCTTGTAAGTACATATGGTTAAATTGGGGCTTCGGTCAAAGGAATTGTAATGGTAATGGGGTTAATAATGCATGATCGCTGGAAATTGGTCCCCAAGGTAAAATGCACAAACTCTGTGGGCTGATTACAGAAGAGTTAATGCAAACACATGTAGCAAAGTGGACTACAATTGCAAAACCTAGTGATTCCCTGTCATTTATATGTACTACATTGCCCCTCTCGTGCCCAGCATCACTAACTGACATCATATCTGTGAGCCGACCCAAAGGGATTGTGGGATTAGTAGTACCTCAGACCTCTGTATGACTATGCACCCAGACTACATAACCCAGGAATCTTTGCTATTATCCGGGAGAACGTTGGGAAGAGACTAAAGGAGACCAGGGGCACCTGCTACGCTCTCTTCCTCCTGGGCCTGGCGTGTGATGGACCTCTCCGTTCCAAGAGGGTGAGGTTGTGGCCTACCACATGGTGTAAGACATTCCAACCGAGCCAAGAAGGGCCCATCCCTGCTTGCAGATTATCGGGCATCTATCCAGCATCACCCTGATAGTCCAAAAACCCATGCTTGGTGCTGTCCTTCAGGTGATCATCGCAAGTGGAACTGCTAGAAGGGCATCTCTTCAGGAACCGCTGTTCGGAAGGCATTGAATCGGCCTGGTCTTTGGTGAGAGGGCAATTGCCCACCTTTGCAAGCCTTTCTTTGCTGCTTCACTGGGACACTGTGAACAGACAACATTTCCCTGGGGACACATTCTACTGCATTTTTATTTGAACATTGTACATATACACCTGTCGCATCCACCTTTTTTTTAAGAAGTATCATTACCTTGCTGCTACACCCTAATGGATATAGTTAAAGAGCTCTGACTGCTAGCGAAGACCACCAGGCTTGCAACGGGGACATTACTGTCACTACTACTTAAGGGCCCTCATACTGTTCTTGTTCAATCGATCTCTCATTAGGATTAGAAGTTGAATAGGCCGGCCTGAGTTTTCCCCTTTAGAAATCTTGCCAGAAATCAATGCTTAACTCTCACTTATCCTTTTCAGGTTATGCTTAAGTGGTACTCCATTGTATATGCCTATATATATATATATATATATATATATATATATATATATATATATATATATATATAAGTATACTGTTATCTCCAGACTGTCTTAACTTGTATTATTGCAGAGGAGTTCTTCTTCTAAATCTGAACTAGGACTGTTCAGTTGATATATTACCTCCTTTGTGCAACAAAAATCTTCTTTGAGTCTTTCAGTAAACATTAATAGAATAAACATTAATAGAATATAAACTCATTGAGTGGTCTGATTTATTACTTCAAGGTGGTGCAAAGATGTCTGAACCCAGAGTGTCAGGTGGGTTGGAATGTTCCCAGGGTAATGATGGTGCAGATGAGCAGGTAAATCTATGCAGTCCTTAAGTGGGCAGTGCTACACACATTATAGACTAGTTACTGGATGGTTAAAGTACATACTCTGAGGGTTTATCACTTTAGGGTGACTGCTAAAAAAATTAAGACTAGTCAGTGAGAGGTTACTGCCCATAATGTGAAGACTGGTCACTGAGGGAGATTTGCTATTAGGGATTCATTCACATACTGCATATCATATGCACATATACAGTATGTGCTACTATACTGTACCCAGGACTGCTGTTTGAAATCACAGGGCCCTGTACAGCCTGTCCCCCACGCCGCCCAGCTGTGTGCAGGCAGCCTAGGTTATGCTATGGGGATGCAGCAGCTTTACAAACACAGGTATGTGGATGCTGCTGTATGGCTTCCAATACAGACAGTGTACATTTGAGGCCACTCACCACACCTGCACGCATGTCAAACTAGAACCTGTGGCTGTGTTCATACAGCTGCTGCATCCCTAAAGAATAATAGGTGGCTCCAGCTGCACGAACAAGCTGCACATTCACACTGTATGGCCAGAGAACATGTGTGAATAAGCCCTTAATTTTTTTTACAATTTTTTAATTATTGTTTACAATTTTTTTACAACACTATTGAGAGGCTTTGGTGAAATATCATGGGTATAAACAGTCTTCTGATGTCTTACTACTGAGACAGATAAAGGAATTGAGGACATACACTATATTATTAGAAGTATTGTGACGCCTGCCTTTACACACACATCAACTTTAATGGCATCCCACTCTTAGTCCATAGGGTTCAATATTGAGTTGGCCCACCCTTTGCCGCTATAACAGCTTCAACTCTTCTGGGAAGGCTGCCCACAAGGTGTCTATGAGAATGTTTGACCATTCTTCCAGAAGCGCATTTGTGGATGAGTGAGTTTGGGGTGGAGGAACTTGACTGGCCTGCCTCAAGTCCTGACCTTAACCCGATAGAACACCTTTGGGATGAATTAGAGCGGAGACTGTGGGCCAGGCCTTCTCGTCCACATTCGTACCTGACCTTACAAGTGCGCTTCTGAAAAAATGGTCAAACATTCCCATAGACACACTCCTAAACCTTGTGGACAGCCTTCCCAGAAGAGTTGAAGCTGTTATAGCTGAAAAGGGTGGGCCAACTCAATATTGAACCCTACGGACTAAGACTGGGATGCCACTAAAGTTCATGTGCGTGTAAAGGTGGGTGTTTTAATACTTTTGGTAATATAGTGTATATCCCCAGACCTTTCTCTGCAGCCTTTGCTGATTAATGTACAGAGGCTTCCTGTTCATTCACAAACTGAAGCATAGTATGAATGCACACATTGAACGATTGGTAAAGGAAGGGGGCAGTAAATATGCCATAATCCCCTCCCCAGCTCTCCACCCTAAGACGATCCCACTGTGTGCCCACAGGAGAGACAGGAAGGCGAAGCTGGCAGCACTGTGGGGAAAACGGGCAAACAGGGGAGCCTGGGCAGCAGAAAGAATCAGATCATGGACAGGGAGGGTGATTGGTTTGGTGGGGAGCAATTACTCAAACTGATCCTCCTGTGTGTCTCGTCCTACAACAATTGATAGCTGGCGGGAGGGAGAGAAGGAGAAGCTGGCTTTCAGCTGCTGCAGGGAGAGCCACACAGGGGAATCGGTTCCAGTAATTGCCCTCCCGGCCGCACCGATCACCCTCCCAGTCCACGATCCAATTCCCCCTGCTTGTCAGCAGCCCTGACTGTACCACTGGTACACATACTAGGTCATATTATTAGTTTCACCATGCTCCCTGTTATCTGCTATCTTTAGTTGTGGTCTATTAAAAAGTAGCAGTATGGCTGTATCACAACTACAACTGTTCCTTTAAGAAAAACTCCACCCACACAGCCCCGTTATTCATTTACAGGAATCTGTGAATGAGAAAAAAAAAGTCCCACCTGTCACCATGAAGATGGACTTGTAGTCAGTACTGCAGAGAAATCCTGACCTTGCAGTGCACCTGACCACTTGAAGTAAATGTGAATAGCACCGGTGGTACATGCCTCACATTTTTGGATATATGAAAATCTATAATGTAACAATAGCTGTCGTGGAAATTTAAGTGTAAATAACCAAAAGGTATAGTAAAGTGAAATAGCTGGTGAGATATAAAAAAGTCCAAAGGATAAATCGCAATCAGGGGGATAAATCGCCAAAAGTCCAGGTGGAGAATATCACATAATAAGGAGTGTCCTGGAAAGCATAGGAATAGGAAAAGAAGAGACTAATGTCTCTTAATAGAGTGGAAATTCCACAGGTAGTTCTATATGTTTAGATGTATCGTTTTCTGTATTGTTGCTGTGTAGCAGTATTCACGCTGATACTGTTCTATTCATAGGGTAACTCCTTCTCTGGTCTCCCAGACTCTTACCTCTAGACAAATAGAGATCAGCTTTGTAGGGGTATCAGCATGCGCCCCAGGTAAGGTGACGGGGATCAAAGTGCTCTCCTGTTTATTATACAATGGCAACGTACATAAAAGCAATAAAAACGAGCAGAAATAATCACCAAGGCGTCCGGAGCACCTCCTCGCGTCCTCCTCTGTGTGGGTCTGCCTACGGCCACTCCACTCTACGGCAGACCCACACAGAGGAGGACGCGAGGAGGCGCTCCGGACGCCTTGGTGATTATTTCTGCTCGTTTTTATTGCTTTTATGTACGTTGCCATTGTATAATAAACTGCTCATTTTAAGTTGAACATACTGCACCAGTGGAGCCCCCTTTTTTCTTCCTTTCCCCGATCCTGATATACTGGTGTGTGGAGACACGCAGCAGCCTTTTAGGTTTGGAGGAGGATAAGGAGAAGGATAAGACTGGACCCCACAGGAGAGCACTTTGATCCCCGTCACCTTACCTGGGGCGCATGCTGATACCCCTACAAAGCTGATGTCTATTTGTCTAGAGGTAAGAGTTCTGGGAGACCAGAGAAGGAGTTACCCTATGAATAGAACAGTATCAGCGTGAATACTGCTACACAGCAACAATACAGAAAAAGATATAATTTTGCATATAGTTCCATGTGATTCCGAATTCTCAGATACAATAATTTTTAAAGCAAAACCAAACTCTGCAAAATACTCACCTCCACCTTCCAGCAATACGACAGTTACATCCCTCACCAGCCGTTGTCATCTTCTCCCTGGGTTACTTCTGGGTGATTGGCCAGCAGGAGATGGAGTGCACATGGGGGTCACAATGTGCTTGGAATGCATGCCTACCTGTGCAATCATTAGAAGATTGCAAGTAGGCAGACATAGCATGTCTCCTCTGCAATAAAGAGCTGCCTGCTCGCAGTTTTCTACATTTTAGGTTTAGTTCCATTTCAACTACCATGTTAACCCCGTGGTGCCAGCCACACACATATATGCAGCCTCTTAGCACCTGGTCCTTGACGCAGAGGGGCCGCATATTTACGTGAATTGCTGACAATTGATTGGCTGCTCCTGACACAGTTACCTGCGCCTAACTAATCCAATCGCGGGGGGTCACATGCTTTTAAGCTCCGCCCACCTCTCGGCATCATAAACCTTTTAACGGGTCGGAAGGCGCTGGGGTGCAGAGGTTAAAGAAGTGTGTCCCAATGCTTAAAATGGTTGTAAAGGTTATTTTTTTTTATTAAAATAAAACAAACATGTTATGGTTACCTTCCCTTTGCACAGAGTGTTCCGTGACCTACTTCTCTGGGGTCCCCAGCCGCCATGGTCCTCCTCTTCTGTGTCTGTCACCCTAGCAAGCCACTTTCTAGGGGGGCAGATGTGCGGGCTGGCTCCCTAACCGGGCCATGCGTGTTTATAAACACACACAGCGTGGCTCAAGAAAGTTGTTGTCCGCGGGCGTTAAACCACAGAAAGCCACAGACATATCCGGCCGCTTTCAGCTCTTCATTTATTCATCCAGACAGAGCAGGCAAAGCTAAACATAAACAAAGGTGATCCTTGCTGCCGAAATTCGCAGACTTCCCCTAAGCGTTCGTGTGATTAAGGCCTTAGAATTTGCTCTGCTGAATTCAGACCAGGACTAGATGGATTCTGATTGGATGCCATGGGTTACTGTATTTAGAAATTAAAATTAAGAATGATTACAAAATTATGTTAGCCTATAAATTTATAGATGTACATAACATATTATGCTTCCATGTGTAATTAGTAAAATATCTTTTGAAACATGTACATTTTTATTTGAACTTTTTATAAATAATAATCATAGTAATTCCGAGGCATGTTGTTATCCTCTATTTGCGGTAATGACCCACTGGCCATGAAGAGGTTACTGCCTGTCTTTCTCTATTAGTCCAGATCAAACTGCAAAGGATAAAGAAACTGAGAAGGAGGGGCTGGGGCGTGTCACCCAATCTTGCATTTCTATTGGTGGGCACACCAGCTGCTCTTTACTATGTTAAGTGTGCACATTGTTCCCCGTGTCTCTCCCCAGGCATATAATCTTACATAGCAACTGTTATCGTTTTAACTTCTACACATCTTTTCTTATTCTCCAATTTTTTTTTTTTTTTTAAGTTCGCCCTCCGGTAATAATTTTTTCTTTCTTTAAAGTTTATTAAGTATGCTTTAGTTCAACATTTTCTTTCTTTTTTTTTTTTTTTTAATATGGCTGCGACAGGGTGTTCTTCATGATAATTATAAAACCAACATTTTCAGGTAAAAAAAAATAAAAAAATAACACAGCCACAATTATTAGATGAAATAAAGATGAATGATAGATGTAATTTATCCTCTGCTGGAACAGGGTTTTCAGCAACTTAAAATAAAGGCATTTTTTTTGTATATATTAACCACTTCAATACCAGGCACCTTGTTAAAGCTCTCAGAACGTCAGTCAAAGCTCCAGTCACTAAATAAAAATGGTTAGCTTACAGTCCTGTTTACACCTGCTTTTGCTTTGCTTTGGCTTTGCTTCAAAAATTATACCCCATGTAGATTTAGTGGTGCTTCAAAGCCTCCATAGCAGGGTTGCCAACCGCCAGTAAATTTACTGACAGTTTGTAAAAATCTGTGATTTTGTTACAACTGCCAGTAAATATCTGGGGCTATTAATTTCAAGCTGTGTTGACGTTTTAAGTGTAAATCAAGCAAATTACTTTGTTATAGGTATTGTCAGTGTTTCCATATCATGTTTATACTGTTCAACTATTCACTGTGTTAGTTTTCAATAGGAGTTCTGTAATTTCTCAGGTTGCCAGTAAAAAATGTGATCCGCCAGTAAATTTTCCATGTTTTTTCAGTAAAAAATGCCACAGAGAGTTGGCAACCCTGCTCCATAGACGTCTATGGCAAAGTTTGTTTGAAGCTCCACCAAAGCCTCATCGAAGCCCCGCTGAAACTCCACCAAAACCTCATCGAAGCCTCATCAAAGCCTGTAAGCTAACCATTTTATTTAGGCCGGCTTCACACTGGGGCGGTGCGGGCGGCGATGGTAAAGTAGCGCTATATTTAGCGCTGCTTTACCGTCGTTTTAGCCGCGGTATGCGGCCGCTAGCGGGGTGGTTTTAACCCCCACTAGCGGCCGAAAAAGGGTTAAAAACCCCAGCAAAGCGCCACTGCAGCGGTGCTTTGCTGGCGGTATCCCCGCGGTGTCCCATTGATTTCAATGGGTAGGAGCTGCTAGCAGGACTTTTTTTACCGTCCTGCTAGCGCACCGCTCCAGTGTGAAAGCCATCCGGCTTTCACACTGGAGTGAAAGGACCCGCTTTTTTCAGGAGCTACACAGGCGCTATTTTTAGCGCTGTAGCTCCTGAAAAACGCCCCAGTGTGAAAGCACCCTTAGTGACAGGGGCTTTGACTGGCGTTCAGAGAGCTTTAACAAAGCGTGTCCGAAGCCTTGTTTTGAAGCAAGTGTTTTGTTTTTGCTAAATAAAAAAAAAAAGACTGAAAATTTTGAAAAAAAAAACCCAAGTTTTTCTTTGTTTCTGTTACGGTATATATATCTGAAAATCAATCAATCCTGTACTGATCTAATTTTTTGGGGCCCAAAAACACTAGGACAGTACAAATTTCCCCAAATTACCTCTTTTTGGGAAGTAGACAGCCCAAAATATTCAGGAAGAGGCATGGCGAATTTTTTGAAGTTGTATTTTTTTGTCACTTTTTTGGGAAAATTAAGAAATAAAAAATAATATTAATAATAATAATATATATATATATATATATATATATATATATATATATATATATATATATATATATATATATATATATATATATATACACACACAGGTATATATATATTTTCAATTTTTTTTTCTTTTTTTTTTTTACAACACACTGTGACCAGAGCAATACAGTGTTACCATAGTAACACTGGGGGAAGTGATCAGGATTTTTTTTTTTTTTTTTTTACACATTATGATTGCTAATACCAATGTATTTCATTGGTATAAGTAACTATTTTTACTGAATGAAACTGATTCATTCAGTGTCTTTTGTTGTGATAAGCTGTGATTGGTCAAAGCGAATCAGATAGTACAGATGGGCTGCCATTGGCCCTGTCTGTACCATGTGATCACTGTAACCCCATCACAGCAACACAATTGTACACAATGGATGGCATAAAAGGAAGTCATCCATGGTTTACAATTGTCATGGGATCTGTGACACAGCCATGGACAGATTGCGCCTTCTGAGAGGATGTCATATGACTTCCACTCTATAGGAGGAAAGGTGTTAAAAGAGGGTTAAAACCCCTTTCAAGTTTGTTGTTTTTTTGCCCATTGGGGAGATTTCTGTCCCTTTGCCAAAACAGTAAGTGAGAGGAAATCCCTTGACCCCCTGATTGTCACTGAAACCAGAGGCCCTGTTGGAACATTTTCCCTCTATTCCTGTTCTGGGGACAAACCAAAATTTGGGGTTACCTTTTACTTTCACTTTCAATGATAATGGTAAACAGGACAAATAGAGAGGGTGAATCTTTCTAACAAGGGCACAGACAGCAATAAAAACCTGACTGGTGTTTCAGTGCATGTCCACTCTATCCACAACTAGAAAAAAAAAAAGTTCTACCTTTATGGACTCTGCATTCAAGTGGCCCTGTAGGCCATGACATCTGCAGCACCCCCGAATCCTGGCAGAAAAACTCCTATATTGTTAGCATTCCTCCATCCTGGCTAGTTATGGCATACATTGTTCGTTCCACCCTCTTCCCACAGTATTAATAATGTATATACAGTACCATTATTTTTTTTTTTAATTTGCATCTTTCATTATGTAGCGGCCATAACCCTCGATGGGGCGGCCTTGACTTTTGGGCTTACCGGTTACCTCCGCTTGGCTTGTTCTTCCAGGTCTAGGGGTTCCCAGGGTTAGTACCCAACAACTTTGAACGCTGACACCATAAAAGTCCTTTAGAAAGGTTTTTATTTGCAGGGGTAACATCCAACAGACACATGTCTCATGTGGGAACAGAGGGCAAGGGTGAAGAAACTCAGGCACCATGAACTGCTAAGTATGTGAAAGTCTCTAATGCCAACCCAGAGTAGCCACTCGCAGCTGGGCGCTTCAAAGCTGAACAAATCTCTAGCCAGAGATTATGTCAGTCAGCACTTGGATTCAGAATTGGCAAAGTCTCTGACCTTGAATAAAAGTAGCAATCAGAGGTAAACAGGAACCTTTCCTCAGTACCTGGAACGTTATCCGTCTCCTTGGCAGTATTGGGGAAGCGTGGATTCTCTAGTGTCCTTGACAACCCAGCGACCAGGCACTTCTCAGGATGCCAGCTTGTTGGCCCTCCTCCGAAGAGTCCTCCCCCGGTTGCCTGCACGAGCTGCGGTGCCCCTCCAAGTTAAGAGCGCACCCGGATGCCTTGAATCCTCCCTATGTTGCTGCGCCTCAGACCAGCCGGTTCCTAGACTCGGGAACAGACGGATCCTAGCCCCAGACCAAGCGGACTGGTGGGGCTAGTCAGACTAACCATGTTGCGGGGCGGCACACGCTCCCGTGACCGGGACCCCTCGCGGGGCTACCCGGGTCTGGATCCAGGAACAGGCACACTGGCCACGCTAACGAACCCCGAACACGTGACCCCCCCAGCATCTTAAGTACCACTCCCCAGACTCCTCAGCGGTGCCAAACGCACTCACTGATTGGCTCCGGGGAATGTTGATACCCAAAACGTCCAACCAGGCCTGGTTGTAAACCTGTCATGTGCACCTAACTGTACACATGGCCAGGCAGAACCCTAACACAACCCAGCCAAACTGATGCCAAGGTCAACCTACATAATTAACTTTCAGAACCCTTTTTACTGTTCTTGAGAAAAAAATAACTAAATTTACACATAGCTGACACCTTGCAAGTGTCACCGCTACAATTAAAATACCTGGTGATCCTGCCATGAAGATCCTTATGCAGACACTTGTTATTGGGTTATAATGCTCTTCGTCCCTTTTTCCCATTTGTTGTCCTGTGCAGTCTGTAATGTCTGTAACACACTCTTCCAATGGAGACTACAAGAGGGTGGCACAGACATGTTCACACTGTTGTCACCTTCAGAAAACGTGCCCAGAGAAATGATGTGCAGCAGCTGCTGTGGTGTTGGCATGTAGACATGAACTGACTGCAAAGAGAATGCCAGAGATCAGCAGCCCTGGAATGAAACAAAGGATGAAAAAAGTAAATGTATGATATACATTATGTGATTCACTTAGGATTTACTTTAAAGAATATGTAAACCCTAACAATGAACCTTTCTTATTTGCTCCCTTTTAATCAGGTAACTATACCATTAAAAGTGTTTTGTTTCAGCCATTTAAGTGCAAAAGAAAAATTACCTGTTGATCCTTCTAGAAGTCTTTTGATCTGATAACTTTGTGTGGTCTCTGTCCATGCTGCACTGGTATCAGGTACATTTGTAGAGAGGTACAGAAGCATTGCAGTGCATTTTCCCTGATTTCCACTAGGTGTCTCTGTCTAATAGTGTGAGACACCCGAAGTGTTGATGCAGCAGACCACTTCAAGACCAAGCCTTTTTCCTGGTGCCCAATCAACCCACAGGACCACTTAGGACTCTATAAAAAAAAGAGTCCCCCCCCCCCCCCCCCAGGCATTCTTTTTCCTGTCCTCATTCCTGCAGGATCACAGATCAGTCCCTGCCTCACTGCCATATGGTGTAACCATTGCAGGTTCATGCTCTCCTGCAGTATTGAGTCCCATCACTTGGGCTGCTAAAAGCGCCATATAAGTATGGGAACCCCAATTTCCTGTGGATCTTTTTTGGGGCTATAAAGGGATCTAGGAGCCTTTGTATTCTCATTTTTTTCCCATCTGTCGGCATGTCTCACCTGGACATCTTGTGAGCTGGTCTCCTCAGCTTTCTTTCCCCTGTCTAGAGGCTCCTAGCAGTGTTCCCACGTGGATCAGCAGCATGTACCCTCCCTATGTGTGCTCAGCGCTTTGCATGCCTCTGGATGCTGCTTTGGTGTCTCGGTGGCCGGAGTCTCTGCATGACTTCACAGCGCATGCACAGTAGCAAGTTGATGCTAATGGTGGCCATCTTGGTACACCCTAATCGGCTCTCATATATATATGAGGCTGACAGCTCATATGGAGCCAGCTGCCAGAGGGGAAACATCTCCACAAGGAGAGTGCCCTCTATTTTCTTGGATCGGTACCTCTCCCTGCCTTGCAATATATTAAATGTAAATAAACAAAAATGCAGTGCTCAATGGGACCAGTAGTAAAGAATTATTGCTGATGGTATAATAAATAAGGTTCATTTATTGGATGCATGCTGAGATTAAAAATTAAAAACAACTGTCAATGAAAAAAATTAGATAATACAATTAAACTTCATAAGCACAAATTATTGTCATGGTTGAAGTCATCTGAAAATTAGTATATACGATACTACCTTGACTTCCAGATGACAAGGGGTTAATGTCAGCAAGTGTGCTCTAAGCTCCGATCCTGATTAGCAAACCCAATGGCTCAATGTGCAGGAAACAGTCTCGGTCGCCACAGCAACTTTGAGCTTGCGATCCGCCTAGCTTCCTGGTACTCCTCATTTCCGGCCCTGACCCTGCCTCTCGGCTTCCAGATTCAGTGCACGCCACCCAAAGTGCCCTCCAGCACGCCAGGTGTCAGCCAGCCTGATCAGCCAACTTGACGAGGTCATTCAGAGGCACGATCTACAATACACCTTCTGGATTACAGCGTGTCTGATATCCGGAATACAGCCACTAAGTGCACCTTATGCCGCGTACACACGAAGGGACAATCCCGCGGGATTATCCTCTGGACTGAAGTCCAGCGGATAATCCCCTCGTGTGTGGGCGCCGGCGGACTTTTTGGCGCCAAAGTCCGGCGGACCAAAGTTTTAAGTTTTGTTTTAAAATTATCCGCTGGACTTGGCAGTCCAGCGGACAATCCCGCCGTTAGTGGGCAAGTCCGCGGACTTTTGAAATGAACGGACTTGCCGCTCATCGGCAAGTCCGTTCATTTAGCACGTGACTTCAGGTTACGTAGCTAGCGTAGGCAGTTACTGCTGCCGCCGCGCTAGCTCCGTGACCTGGCATGGATTTAAAGGGAATCCCCACGCCGAAAAAACGGCGTGGGGGTTCCCCCCCAAATCCATGTCAGACCCTCATCCGAGCACGCAGCCTGGCAGGCCAGGAAAGGGGTGGGGACGAACGAGCGCCCCCCCCCCCTGAGCCGTACCAGGCCGCGTGCCCTCAACATGGGGGGTGCCCTGGGGAAAGGGGGGCCGTGCGGCCCCCCCCACCCCAAAGCACCTTGTCCCCATGTTGATGAGGACAAGGGCCTCTTCCCGACAACCCTGGCCGTTGGTTGTCGGGGTCTGCGGGCGGGGGCTTATCGGAATCTGGGAACACCCTTTAATAAGGGGGCCCCCAGATTCCGGCCCCCCACCCTATGTGAATGAGTATGGGGTACGATGTACCCCTACCCATTCACCTAAGGTGTAAAATGTAAAGTACAAAAACACACACACTTTTCTTTCAATGGTTTTTATTTCAAATTTTTTCAAAACATTACATTAACATAATAAAACATGTTTATTACAACTGTGTCATTTATATTTAACTGGCTTCCTGCCGTATCACTCAATATCAGGTTTAAAGGATGCAGAGCCTGTTTTTCATTCTTTTTTTTGGTTTTGTACCCGTGAAGGCACTTTGGAAAAAAAAAGAAAAGAGAAGAAAATAGAGATTAGAAGTCAAGTTAGTGAAAGTAAGAGAAGGTAGTGTGAAGAGAGAAAACTCGTACAATCCAGTTTCCTTACCCTGTCCCCCCCCCGGACCCTTTACAACTGTATCGCCCTGGAACCCTCCGACACGTATTTAATCCAAGGATCCCATATTTTCTCAAATTGGGGCATTCTATCTTTGAGTGATGCTGTCATCCTTTCATTTAGCATAATCCAAGAGAGTTTGTATTTGAGCTGGTCGAATGGCACTATAGTTCTCTTCCATGCCTTTGCTATTATGATTTTGGCTGCTATAAATATAAATCTTATAAGATGTTTAAGGGGGTTTGATATTTTTTTTATTTCAGTTCCTAGCAGAGCCTGGATCGGGGATTTGATTAGGTTCACTTGGGTGAGTGTGTAGATAAAATTATAAACCCTGATCCAAAATCGCCGAACCTTGGGGCATTGCCACCATACATGGAACATTGTACCTATCTGTCCACATTCGCGAAAGCAAAGCGGGGATGCTCCAGGTATAAAGGTTGCCAACCTCGCCGGGACCATATACCACCGCATAGTTACTTTAAAATTGGCCTCGATTAATGAGGTATTCATGATGGATTTCGTTGCTCCCTCTGCTATTTTGTGCCACTCGTCCAGCTCAATGCTCTCACCAATATCTACCTCCCATCTTTTCATATATTCAAGCTTCCCTTTGCAGCCCGCTAGTGTTGCATATATTGCTGAGATGTGTCCTTTAATTTTATCATATTGTGTACATAAGTTTTCCATAGAACACACACACTTTTGAAAAAATATTTTATTGCACAGCTCCGGGGGTCTTCTTCCGTCTTGGGGGTCTTCTCGCCGGACTCCTCCGCTCTCTTCTGCTCTTTTACCTAGCTCTTTCACGAGCGGGGGGAGTCCGGCTACCTTCTTCGTCGTCGGCGCCGTCGTCTGGGGGTCTCGATCCGCCTTCGGGGGTCTTCCGGGGGTCTCTTCTGTTCTTGCGGCGGTCGTCGTCTTCCGCGCCGCCGGCGCCTTCTTCTTCTTCTTGTCCTTCTTCTTGTTCTTCTTCTTCCGATGTTGACCCGACGCTCTCTCTGCCCGGAATGCCTGTGCCGCTCTGCGCTTGGACTTATATAGGGGCATGGGGACAGGGTCACATGCACATGTCACATGGTGACCCCGCCCCCTTGTGTTGTCACAGTCCCGGGGGATGCTGGGACTGTGACATCGCAAGGGGGCGGGGTCACCATGTGACATGAACATGTGACCCTGTCCCCCATGTCCCTATATAAGTCCGAGCGCAGAGCGGCACAGGCATTCCGGGCAGAGACAGCGACGGGTCAACATCGGAAGAAGAAGAAGAACAAGAAGGACAAGAAGAAGAAGAAGGCGGCGCCGGCGGCGCGGAAGACGACGACCGCCGCAAGAACAGAAGAGACCCCCGGAAGACCCCCGAAGGCGGATCGAGACCCCCAGACGACGGCGGCGACGACGAAGAAGGTAGCCGGACTCCTCCGTTCGTGAAAGAGCTAGGTAAAAGAGCAGAAGAGAGCGGAGGAGTCCGGCGAGAAGACCCCCAAGACGGAAGAAGACCCCCGGAGCAGTGCAATAAAATATTTTTTCAAAAGTGTGTGTGTTTTTGTACTTTACATTTTACACCTTAGGTGAATGGGTAGGGGTACATTGTACCCCATACTCATTCACATAGGGTGGGGGGCCGGTATCTGGGGGCCCCCCTTATTAAAGGGGGCTCCCAGATTCCGATAAGCCCCCGCCCACAGACCCCGACAACCAACGGCCAGGGTTGTCGGGAAGAGGCCCTTGTCCTCATCAACATGGGGACAAGGTGCTTTGGGGTGGGGGGGGCCGCACGGCCCCCCTTTCCCCAGGGCACCCCCCATGTTGAGGGCACGCGGCCTGGTACGGCTCAGGAGGGGGGGGGGCGCTCGTTCGTCCCCACCCCTTTCCTGGCCTGCCAGGCTGCGTGCTCGGATGAGGGTCTGACTTGGATTTGGGGGGAACCCCCACGCCGTTTTTTCGGCGTGGGGATTCCCTTTAAATCCATGCCAGCTTGCGGAGCTAGCGCGGCGGCATTTACTGCCTACGCTAGCTACGTAACCTGAAGTTACGTTCTAAATGAACGGACTGCTCCGTGTGTGGGCAAGTCCGTTCATTTTCAAAAGTCCCGCGGACTTTTGGCCGGCGGATTATCCGCTGGAGAAGTCCGTGCGTGTGTGGGCAAGTCCACACGCTCGGAAAGTCCAGCGGACCTAGCTGGAAAGTCCCGCGGGATTGTCCGCTGGACTAGGTCCGCCGGCAAAAGTCCACACGTGTGTACGCGGCATTAGAGAGCGGTTTTCATCTGTCGGACTAGCATACAGACAAACAAATTTTTCAACCGGACTCGAGTCCGTCGGAAAGATTTGAAACATGTTCGAAATCTAAAGTCCGTCTGATTTTTCAACAGCATAGGTCCGATGAAGCCCACACACGGTCGAATTGTCCGATGGATTATTTCCGTCGGACCTTTGCTGTCGAAAAGTCTGGCCGTGTGTACACGTCATTATAGTCTGCATGGAGATGCAGGGGAAGATTTATATCTAGTCTATTATGCACATTCAATCTTCAGGCTCTAACTTTATTCAAAGTGTATTGGAATCTTTAAATATGATGGCAATGGTGAATTCTTTGGGCATCCCATATCCCAATCTCTATCCAAGTTGTACCCTCCAATAAAACAACAAAAACAAAGCTTGCAAAAGACTGTTCATTGTCTCTGGAGAGGATGCATGAGGTCTGGCAGTGCGTTGATTTGGCGGATTGTTTGTCAGTAGTGCTAACACCATGGCTACACATATGTGCGGCATGTGGACGATAACGTCCATCTGCCCTGCTGCCACTATATGCATTATGTGGTCAGCCGGAGGTTAATCTAGGGTGGAAGAATGTAACCTTCACAATATGCTCCTCTTCTATCAAGAGTCAGATATCACATTTAGTTATTAAACACTTGTGAGTTACACTTTGGTTTGTTCAGTATTTCCCACGCACAGCCCCTCAGTGTCCACAGGTAAAGCCTCCCATAACCTTCTCTAAGGAGCTGCAAAGCATACATCTGCATAAAGGGGATATTGTAGCTCTTTGATAAAATTACACTGCATAGAAATGTAAACCCTTGATAAACGTAATTCTGAGAGAGGGACAGAAAGGAAAGTATTAAGCCGTTTAGAACTTACAGCCATTGTGTTCTTATTGTTCACATTCAATCATGTGATAATATGTCAATCAGGGATATTTGGTTCTGCCATTCCTGCTTATTTTCCCGGCAGATCAGGTTTCAGTGCAACAAACCCAGCACTGGTTTTTGGTGCCAAAAAAAACGTGAAAACTAAAAATACTGTCCAGTATGATGTGATTTGTAACTAGGCTGACCCTAAATAAAATGTCAATCTGAACTGGCTTAAAACATTTTTAGAGTACCAACAGTGCTGAAGGGCAGGTACTGTAAAGCAGGACAATTGCCCCATCATTAGGAAAAGTTTAATTCTCTATTTCATCCATCACTGTCCTATTTAGATCCTATTCTCTAACCCTACCCCCATATGACATGCTTGGCTCATCACCCTAAGTTTTGGAAGTCACCAAATTCTGAAAATGTCAATCTGAAATCGATGAAGATGTAGGCCACTTTCAACATACAACATATAACAGATAGGCCACATCAGGCCTGGAATTTGTAAAACTGTTTACTGCATAAAATTATTATACATATTCTGAACGTTTAGGCTGGGTTCACATTTGATTCGCACGCGGCTGACAGCAGGGGTCTGTGTGTGTTCCTGTTCTCCGTTTCAGGGACAAATCAGGCCCGAATGTTTGCCTGAATTCGGACCTGAAACAGAGCCAAAGACGCAGAGGACCCCTTTGCAATTCACTCCGCAGCCCCCCCTAGAGATGTGTGAACTGGCTCCATTAAGAGCCGGTCACAGTATGCTGTAATGCAAATTGAATGCAGAGAAGCCCCCCGCTTGCCTACAGAGCCGATGCGAGTGCCCGGCGGTCGAGATCACCGCAGGGCTCCAGCGATCACACGGGGCACACGGAGAAGCAGGATCTCTGAGGGGAGAACAGGCAGATCGTCTGTTCATACAGAGTATGAACAGCGATCTGTCAACTCCCCTACACAGTCCCCCCCCTTCAGTTAGAACACACACTAGGGAACACATTAACCCCTTGATCGCCCCCTAGTGGTTAACCCCTTCATTGCCAGTGACATTTTTACAGTAATCAATGCATTTTTATAGCACTGATCGCTGTAAAAATGCCAATGGTTCCAAAAATGTTTCAAAATTGTCTGACGTGTCCACCATAATGTCGCAGCCCCGATAAAAATCGCAGATCGCCGCCATTACTAGTAAAAATAATTTATAATAAAAATGCCATAAAACTATTCCCTATTTTGTAGACACTATAACTTTTGCGCAAACCAATCAATATATACCAAAAATATGTAGAAGAATACATATCGGCCTAAACTGAGGAAATCTTTTTTTTATATATTTTTGGGGGATATTTATTATAGCAAAAAGTAAAAAATATTGTGTTTTTTTCAAAATTATCGCTCTTTTTTTGTTTATAGCGCAAAAAATAAAAACCGAAGAGGTGATCAAATACCACCAAAAGAAAGCTCTATTTGTGGGGAAAAAAAGGACGTCAATTTTGTTTGGGTGCAACGTCACACGACCGCGCAATTGTCAGTTAAAGCGACGCAGTTCTGAATTGCAAAAAGTGCTCTGGTAAGGAAGGGGGTAAAATCATCCGGTTAACATGTCAATGTATATACAAAAGTTTTTTTGTTGTTTTTTTTTTCTTGGATAAGGATTAGCTCACCTTTTCACATTCACACAAAAAAAAAATAACTTACTCCAAATATCCTGGCAATCCCTCTGGACCCTGCTGCACATAGCAGCTGTGATGCACCTTGCTCTAATGGCCCGTACACACGATCCGAATATCGTAAAACGTTTTTCGCTTAATAGTCGCAAGTAGAAATTGAGTAGGTTACTAAAGTCACAAAAATTCTCGTATGACAGAAAAAAATTTCATGCGTTGTTATGTATTTGTATTGTATTTTTGGACGACAACTGTACTGACTAAACGAAAATCGTACGATCTGGTATCATACAAGGAAATTTTTGTGCTTGTCCGATCAAATAATAATCAGATGAATTGTCGTGATCGGCTCTCGAAAGCTCTGTACTAACGATCCGATTATCGTACATATTTTTCATCCAATTTTCGTATCGTGTATACAGGCCACATGGCGGGGTGATCCCTACACCGCAATACACAGCCAAGAGTGAATATCCATCATAGTGCTTGCAATGGCAAGTACTCATTAGTCAATGTTACTACGTGACCATGCTGAGCAAAGAAAAGAGCTTCTGGAGCACCTTACTGGAAGAAGAAGCCTCATATGTGCTTATAACTGGTCAGCACGATACCGTCACTGCACTGACCAATGATCAATTGCCATTGCGAGCATTAAGATGGATACTAACTCCGGGGGGCTGCGTATTGCAGTGTATGGACTACACCAGCAGCATGGGATATCGCGGATGCTAGGTGCTGTGGGGTCCTGAGGGGAGGCCAGTATATTTGAAGTTAGTTTACCTTCTCATTTTTGGTGAAAAGATGAACATACTCTTTAAATAATTTTAAATATGCAGCATTCATTAAAATAATACTTGGCAATCCTGCCATAAAGATCCTTGTTCAGGCAATTCCCCT
The DNA here is from genome assembly GCA_028564925.1 of Lithobates sylvaticus. Classification (NCBI taxonomy): domain Eukaryota; kingdom Metazoa; phylum Chordata; class Amphibia; order Anura; family Ranidae; genus Lithobates; species Lithobates sylvaticus. Next base: position 130,821,111 of record CM053027.1, read on the forward strand.
TGCAGAAACTACAAGAGGCCATCCCAAAAAAGATTGGGCAGGCATAGTTCACTATTGTCACCGTCAGGAAATCACTCCAGATCAATCTTGTGCAGACAACTGGATAGACAAATAGAATGTAGGTAGGAAGTGGCTGAAAGAAGATGAAGGAAAGCAGCAGCACTAAGATACTACAATGGATGAAAAGGAGTCAAATTAGTTTGATTTTAAAAATGGCAACTACTTATACAATTAATAATACACAGTGCTTTAGCGTGGAAAAACAGAAAACTCCTATATATGTAACATTTCTGGAGTGTGATTAATAAATTGACAATAGACTACCAAGTTAAAAAAAAATCTAAATGAATCATTTAGTTTAAGGTGAGAAGTGCCTCACACATAATCTTTCCTGTGCACAACACTGGACTATTCATAATTTGTATCCCAGTCAAAAGTTAACAGACATGAGATCATCACATGTACAGCACACAAACATGACCATCATCTGTCTGGTCTGAAAGTAATCATGAGACCACCAATGTAACCTTCAACCTGCAGACACCCACAGGATGTGTCTTTTTTGGATACTTTTCACATTTCCAATTAACGCTTTAAGCAATGTAAGCACCCCTCATTATCCGTTACCCCGCTTTATCCACAGGAGTTTCCACATTTTGCACAAGGTGTTGGTTTGGATATCATATTCCTTTCTTTTGATATCATGTTTCAGTATATATCTTTTCAGTTTCATGCTCAACTTAAAGTGTAACCCTGGGCAAAATAAAGAACGACATATACAGTGGGGTTATTTACGAAAGGCAAATCCAATTTGCATTGAAAGTGCACTTGGAAGTGCAGTCGCTCTAAATCTCATGCCGTGTACACACGGTCGGACATTCCGACAGAAAAAGTCCGATGGGAGCTTTTCATCGTATATTCCGACCGTGTGTATGCCCCATCAGACTTTTTCCATTGAAAATTCAGACAGACTTAGATAGAGAACATGTTCTATATTTTTCCGACGGAACTAATTACTATAGGATAAACCGCTCGGCTGTATGCTGTTCCAACGCACCAAAAACGACGCATGCTCGGAAACAAGTACGAGACGGAAGCTATTGGCTACTGAACTTCAGTTTTCTAGTCCCGTCGTACGTGTTGTACATCACCGCGTTCTTGGCGGTCGGACTTTGGTGTGACCGTGTATATGCAAAAGACAGCTTGAGCGGAATTCCGTCGGAGAAACCTTCAGAGTTTATTCCGACGGCAAAACCGCTCGTGTGTACACGGCATAAGGGGTAGATCTGAAATGAGGGGAAGCTCTGCTGATTTTATCATCCAATCATGTGCAAGCTAAAATGATCTACAGCGACTTTACTTCCAAGTGCACTTGTAGTGCAAAGTGGATCTTCCTTTAGTAATTAACCCCCAGTCTGTCAGTAGCATTACCGCAGCAGTTTTTCTTTTCCAGAGTCCCCCCACAATGTATATAGTATGTAGTTTGATTACCTGTTAATCCTACCAGTGGAGCCATTATTTATTTTTTACTTACTATAAAGGGGTGACAATGCTGTTTGCTCTGTGATGAAATTGCACAGTGGTGTTGTCATGCTATGGAAAAGATATTCTTAAGCTGGGTACACATGGATCAAAATTCAGCCAGTTCAGCAGGGACCGGATGAATTTTGATCTGTGTGTGGCCTACCCTGTCAGACAAAAGTTGATCAGTAGATCAACTTCTATCAAACAGGACTGCTGGAAAACTTTCACCTAATCAGCTGCTGCAGCGGCAATCAGTATATTCTGACAGCAGAGGAGCCTCGCTGTCAAAACACAATAGCAAAGAAATGAAGATTCCTCCATCTTTGCTTGTGTGGATGAGGAAATGTATTATTATTTTATCATTCAACCCTCCAGCTAAACAAAAAAAAAAAAAACAGTTCAGCATTACCATTGCCAAACATCGCATGTGATTCGCATCCGATGTCTTTGCTATGTGAATTCAGCCACACAAACTCTATGGCTGAATTTGCATCATATTCGGACGAAACTCATGCAGGACCCTTTTTTTTATTGTCCACACCAGAATCGGATCGCACTGCGAACAGATCTGGGGGTTTCATTAAATTTGTATTGACACCCGCAGCGGTTCGCAGAGGGCAGTGTGAACTGGATTTGCAGGGTTTGCCGAATCGCACCAGTGTGAACCTGAGCCTTTGTTTTAAATGGACTTTAAGTGAAAGACGGACAAATAAAGGCCCATCTCCAGATAACACTATTTACGCAGTTACAGCAAAAGGATGTAAAGCTGGCCATACACAAATGGATGTTATCTCTTTCGGCCTGTAGACTGAACCAGAGAAAATCAATCAAATCTCTATTGCCGGAACTGAATACAGAAAGGGGCACAAGACCAAAGGAATATTACTTTTTTTTACCAACAAATACAATTTTCTGGGACTCTTTCATCCAGTTTTGGTCTGATGTTCCTTTCTGTATTTCTTTGGTCTGAATACAATAGCTGCCTATTGTATTCAGACCAAAAAAAACAGAAAGGAACATCAGACCAAAACTGGATGAAAGAGTCCCAGAAAATTGTATTTGTTGGTAAAAAAGTAATATTCCTTTGGTCTTGTGCCACTTTCTGTATTTCTATGTTTTGAGTTACTGTTGGGTGCCCATCAAGCCTTGCTGTATAGGAGCTTCATCTGACAAAACGAGTATGTTGTTGTGGAGGCTACACAGTATTCAGGTTGCCTGAATGCCAAGGTATTTGCACCTGATATAATGCAGTTACCGTTCAGCCAATTATTTTTCATTTGGCTCAGTCAATTTTTACATCAAGTTTTGTTGAGCTAGTAAGATTTGTGTGGCCTTCTACAGCTCAGATTTCAACTGATTCAACAGGAATTGGCCAAAATTTGAACCTTCTATGGAAGCCCTAAGCAATTTGTACCAGTGTAATACCGAATGTTTAATCTCTGTAGGTTTCTCAATGATCTTTACTTAAATTTTTCTTAAAAATCCAAATTTCCCGTTGCTGACATTTCTCGTCTCTGGATTCTTCTCTCTCTGCTCTGACCCAAATTGATTTTGACCTTGGCTCAACTGTCTTCTCGTTGCTGACCTTGGCTTGCTTCCTGACCATGATCCTGCTAATTACTTGTCACTGACCTTGGCTTGCTTCCTGACCATGATCCTGCCAATTACTTGTTGCTGGCCTTGGCTTGCCTCCTAACCACAATCCTGCTATCCGTTACTGACCTTAGCTTGCCTCATTACCATGATCCTGCTGTCTATCTGTTGCTGACCTCATCTTGCCTCCTAACCATGCCTCTGCCTTCCATCATGCCTGAAATTTGTCTTCCAGCCTGTTGTGGGTTCTGGTGCTCCTATCAGCTGTTCTTCCAGTTTGCTCCTCTGTTGTATCTTCACCTGGTTCTCTAGTGTTCTCCGGTGTTCTCCTCAGCAGTATACAAGAGCACTTCGCTGCCAAGTTATCTACCAGAAATTATCACCTGTGAACTGGACTCTTGGTACCTATGCTACTTTGTGATCTTTTACTCCCTGTCACCATTCCAGTGGTGTTTGGACCAGAGCTGCGAGGGAATCTTTTTTGTTATTTTTGATTCTAACCAGGTAATTGATAACATCCTACCTCTGAATAATTGCTGTGTAGTATAAAAATCTATTTTGTTCATGCTGGAAAGTAAAAGCGCAGAATTTCTGGTGTTATGGCTCTCATATAGAAAAGTGATCCTGTTTTTTATCCTACCTTTCCTCCCCCTTGTCCATTCACAGAATAGAAAGTGTTCCGTGAATGGAAAAGAGCTGCCGCTCTTACACAGAGAAGAGATCCTGTCATTTTTCTGCCCCTTCTCTCCCCTGAGAACAGAATACAAGGCATTTTTTGAATAGGCAAGGGAAAGAAAATGGAGGGTAAATGACAGGATTGCAACGCAGCAGCAATCAAGATTTAGAATATACATTATGACAGGTAACTTTTTGCACACATCTCATATCACAAAACTGTTCAGCCTGATGTTCAACATTAATTTAACATAACTTCATAAAAACCCTTTCATATGGAAAATTGAAGATGTCCTGTAAAATTTTACATATGTAAACTCTGGTAGGAATTATTCCTTACCTCAGACAATGAGGCTGGGTTCACATTTATGCGAATTGTATGCGGGTTTCCCCGCATCCAATTCGCATGACAGGAGACTGTGTCCGGCTCTCTATGGAGCCAGTTCACACATCTCCGGGGGGTGGCTGCGGAGCAGATTGCACAGGGGTCCTCTGCGTCTTTAGCTCAGGCCTGTTTCGTCCCTGAAACAGAGAACAGAGATGCACCGGGCCCCTGCTGTAAGCAGCATCCAAATTCAGTCTGAACCCAGCCTTAGACAACAAACATCATATTCTTGATAACAAGAGGAGTGAACTGACTTGAGGCTATGGCCATATGAACATTGGATGGAGAAGCACACTTAAGCCCTGAGGGCTGAATAGGACCCAGGCTGTGACCCCTATGACACAGCAGAAGCCTTACACTGCTGGCAATGGACTGACCCATACTTTCTTCTACTAAGCCACTTCTCAGTCTCTTAAGTGCTTGGCATTGATTCACTAAAATGTGTGAAACTAAGTACAAAAGTGGAGCTGCAGCCACTAAGCAACCTGTTGGGTTTCACTTTTTATTTTATGGGGGAAATAAAAACATAAAATTCCAAGTAAAAACAAAAATATGTACATTTTAGTGTAAAGTACAACTGTATATCTTTTTTTACCACTTTTTTGTCACTATCTGCAACAACTTTTTTTCCTTCCTCATTCTTATCTTGTCTTCAGTAAATAGTTCCTACAATGTATTTACAGAAATAGTTGTACAATTCAATAGAAGCAATATGGTAATACATAGTATACTCACTAGATGGCGGAGGTGATCTATGCATTACAGCCGCACACTCAGGTGTCGGATGCAGTCTGACATGCTCAGCAACTTCCTGTAGAAATTAAGATAAACATTTGAATCATTCCATCTAATTATCTCACTAAAGATCAAACATTGATCTGCCTTTTTTTAAACAGGCCTGTGTAACTATCCTGTTTGTCAACCACAAAATTTACTTTCAGTAAGTCACGTGAAGTCCAGTTAGATACAATCAGTATCACCTTTCGGATATTGATGCCGTTCTCTGCTCATGATTACTTGTCTTTGTTCCAGCCCAAAATAATTAATAGTGCCTGCATGCCTGATACACAGGAGCCTATAACTGTCTATGTGTACAGTATATCAGATACCTTAATAAAAGCTCTGGGGCCTCCAAACATGGTACAAATTTCAACTTCAATACCGCATTACTGGCCTATAACTATGATGAGCAGCCTTACAGGCCAATTTTCTTTTTTTTATTACCAATTTTTATATTGTGCCACTCCCACTGACACCAATGATGGGGCACTATTATTCCAATTGTTACCAATGATGGGGCACTATTCCTTCCATTGATACCAGCAATGTGGCACTATTACTTCCATTAATACCAATGATGGGGCACTATTCCTCCCCCTAATACCAATGATGGGGCATTGTATACTCCTACTGATGCCAGGACATTTTCTACTCCCACTGGCCACAGTCTGGCCCCCTAAAGTTGGAAAGATAATAAACTGGCCCTTTGTTAAAGATAGTTTTGAGACCACTCTTTATAGTAGTATAATGAAATAGGATATATGAATGGTGGATTGGTGGATAATTAATAGGGTCCACCTCCTCCATTTACAGATTATGTTTAATTCATATAGATATGATAAATAATGACAGAATGCCAGTGCAGTTGTGAAGAGGACTGACTGACAGTGCATCATTGTGACTAGCTGTTTGCTCTGTGGGGACTTTAGCTAACTTAGCTAACTAAACTGTTCAAAGCTGTGAACAATGACGCTTATTCTAGCCAACCACATTACACTTCCCGACCACCCACAACCTCTCTCACCTACCTCCTTCCACCCCACCCCCCACCATACATACACTCATACTCACAGCTCCATCCACCGACCCCAACCCCTGCTCACAGTGCCCCACACCTAGAGCACCACTCTCTTTTCCACCTCAATCTCCCTTCCCTCCATTCACAGCATGTCTATCCATGGCCAACTCTTACCACCCTTTCAGAGTGTTTCTCTTCCAACCACATCAACCACTGTTCACAGCATTTTGCAACTTGGTCAACTCACCCTCTTCCCACATCATCTCCAAAACACCTCACCCCCCGCTCACAGCATCTCTATCCTTAGGCAATTCTCCCCCTCTTTTCAGAGGGTTCCCCTTCCATCCACCTCATCCTCTGTTCATAGCATCTTTAAACTTGGTCAACTCACCCTCTTCTCACAGGGCCTTCAAACCACCTCACCGCCGCTGACAGAATATGTATCCTTGGCCAGTTGGCTAACTCTCAATCCCCTTTCAAAGGCTTTCCCTTCCATCCCTTTCCCTTACCTTAGCATCTTCAAACTTGGTCATTTCACCCTCTTCTCAAAGCGCCACCAACCCACCTCACTCCCACTCACAGCATCTGTTTTTGATCAACTCTCACCAACCTTTGAGAAGGGTTTCCTTTCAAAACACCTCACTCCCTGTTCACAGCCATTTTTAGACTTGGTCAACTCGCCCTCTTCTCACAGCATCTCCAACCCACCTTAATACAACTCACAGCATCTCCACTGCTAGACAATTTACCCTACAGTTGGTGTAGCTACCTTCCACCCATCTCACCCCTGATTCAAGCACATCCTTTCTGTGTAACTTAGCCCAGCTCCTGGAATTAGACAAAAATTATCCTTGCAGTGGTTCCCCCCCACACTGCTAGGCTTAAATGCTTAATAGTCTAGAGGTAGTGCAACAGTCAGGAATACTTACCTTATCTCCCACTTTGGCTGGTTCCAGTGCTGTCCTCCACTCCCAAAAGATCTGGTCTCTGGGTAGTCCCTCTGTATCATCTCATACAGAGCAGGGCTATTGACCCTGCATTGTATGTGGCGGGGCAGCTATGAGTGGCTTAGGAAGGAGTCTGCGGGGAACTGGTCACACCTCTGGAGGGACCCCACTAAAGCATAAAATAGGGCAAGAATTTCTTCTTATTCTGCCACCCCTAGATATAACGATCATTTTGCCCCTGCAGTGCAAGGAGCCTCACTGCAGGGGTAGATTTTTTTTAATTTGGAGTTGAGCTTAACCATGTGCTTACAGTAAAATCCCTTCCAAACCCCTTTACTACCCAGTTATAGCTCATCCCTACCCATCAACTTAACATTGCCTCTTTCTCCTGCTAGCTGTCCTTCTCTGTGTAACGATCAGATCCTCCCTGTGTCCCTTTTTCTGCCTCTATCCCCCACCACCTGCACACTACACTCCTCTACTACAATCAGTTCTGCCCAACAAATGTACCTATTCAGGAAGGGACATATTTTTCAAAAGAGCAAAAGAAAGTGAGGTCTAACTTTTTTTAAATAAATTGGTAAATGGAGGTAGATTCACTACCTTCAAAGTGAACAAAGTGCTCTAATTCCCACAATCTTGCAAAACTAATAGGCCCTCTTTCCTGTTCAGCGCAGGTAATTTTACTTGCTGTTTCTAATGCCCTGTACAAACGACCGGTTTTCCTGTCAGAATAAACTCTGATGCCGCGTACACGGTCAGAATTTCCGACAGAAAAAGTCAGCTTTTCATCGTATATTCCGACTGTGTGTATGCCCCATCCGATGGACTTAGATAGAGATCATGTTCTAAATTTTTCCCGTCAGAAAAAACGCTCCTGGTTGGCGGGGCAGAATGGGGGGAGGGGTAAAAAATCTCTGAAAAAATAACTGGGAGCAGGCCCCAAGTGATGATGGAACCCCCTGTTTTTTACAGTGGGGCGCAATACATAGCAGGATCTTCTAGACACAGGTTATGTTCTCAATACTATCCATGAGGATGGAACCCAAACACCTAGTTTAACATACGACACACTAATATTGACATTGACCTGTCCTTTTTTTTTCTTCTCTTTGCTGTGTCTCACAGAAAATGTTCTGTTATATCTGCTCATGACTTGTACCTTGTTGGCCCTTGTGGGCCCTGTTCCTTGCAATAAATAAAAAATAAAAAAAATAAAATAAATAAAAAACGCTCCTCTCTATGCTGTTCCGACGCACCAAAAAACATGCATGCTCTGAAGCAAGTACAAGATGGAAGCGCTCGGTCTGGTAAAACTAGTGTTCGTAATGGAGATAGCACATTCCTCACGCTGCAAATTCTGTGATCTTTTAATGCAGCGCATTCTTTTGTGCTTTATAATGCTAGAATAATGAAGTTGTTTTCCGGCTAATATTCACATAGAGTTCTGACAAACGTATTTCTTTATTTCTCGTGATCTCATGAATAATCTTGTATTTTTTTAAAGCCAGATCTCCATAATAATGTTTAGAATTTTTTTTTTTTTTTTTTATTTCATCAAAATCTCCTTTTTTTGTGATTATTGAAAAATTATCACAAACTGAACAGCAGTAAAACAATCTGAAAAGCGCGAATCATCTCTCACCAAACTTCTACTAACACGGCATAAACACGAGATTAGCAGAAGGAACCCAAAGGGTGGCGCAGTGGCTATTGAACTTCCTTTTTATAGTGCCGTCGTACGTGTCGTACGTCACCGCGTTCTTAACGGTCGGAGTTTGGTGTGACCGTGTGTATGCAAGATAGCTTGAGCGGAATTTCGACAACCATCAACCATCAGAGGCATCTCCTCACCCAATGCTCAAAAATGTACACAAGCTTTTTTTGAAGATATGTTGTGGGTTTTTGGCCCCATAGACTTCAATGGAAGCGCTTGTAAATGTGTGACAAGTGTTTTCGCATTTTTTTTTTTTTTTTGCGCTTGAACAACTGATCTCTGCTCTCATCCGCCTCTTGCAAAATACATTAAGAAAACGTGTATACGTGTGAAAAAACATTTAAAAAAAAAGCCTATATAAGCACTTACTAGGTGTGAATGCAGGTTATAAGAAGAAACCACAAGATGTCTGCATAGGAAGGTCTGCTTCTGATCCCCCCACCACCTATAATTTCCTTCAATTTGTTATTTAGATCTTAAAAACAAAGGAATAAAAAATGCTCGATCCCCAGCGCTACTATGTGTACAAAGTTTGCTGTGAGACAATTATTGCAAATGACGTGGTAGAGGAAAAAATTATAACATTTAAATAAAAATAAAGAGTGAGGGTCTGCTGCTATATAGCCAATGATGTTCCTAATAAGTATGAAAGTGCTAGAGATGGTACAACGCTCTTCTCTAAATCTAACTCATACAATGCCACACTGTATAAATATGTAAAACCTAAATCATAAACAGCGATACAATATAAGTAAAAATGGATAAAGTAAAAAATATATATAAAAAAAAAGTGAATGTAACTTAAAAAACATCAAACAATATTGCGCTTGTGTGAATAATAATAAATATCTGTAACAAATATTGTGAGATGTGACACAACAAAATAGTATAAAAAAAAGTGAAAAGTTGTGCTCAAAAATAAATAAATAACATGAACATTATAGTCCAAAAAGTGCTTATATAGGTCCATTCAGCAACAAGGGCTGAGTGAAGAGAAAACAGTTGATTAGATGAATGAACATCAATCTAAAGTGCTTGTGCACAGAAAATCCAAAAAGGAATCCTCCACCTTGTGACGTCACCAACAGTAAAGTCAGGATGTACTCTTACCCCAAATGGTGGATCCTCTATTATGGAAGGTCAAATAGGCATTTGGATATTCCAACTGTTACGTAACCATGGAAGATACTGTGCGGATGGTGTGCGCCTCACAAACCGTTCCTCCTGCACTGAGCTTAGATCATCCGGATAACCCAACGATACCTTGAGCAGCATGGAGGGCTGAGGTATCGCTGGGTTATTCAGATGATCTCATGTCAGGCGCACACCATTCGCACTGTATCTTCCATGGATAAGTAACAGTTGGGATATCCAAATGCCTATTTGACCCTCCGTTATCCCATTCTAGAGGTTCCACCATTTGGGGTAAGAACACATCCTGACTTTTCTGTTGGTTACGTCACAAGGCGGAGGATTCCTTTTTGGATTTGTTTTGCAAAAGCACTTTAGATTGATGTTCATTCATCGAATCCATTGTTTTCTCTTCACTCAGCCCATATGGCTGAATGGACTTATATGAGTGTCACTTTAGGCTGGATTCACACCTATGCAGTTTTAGTGCTTTTTGCATTTTGCGGATTTGCACTAGAGTCCATTTAACATTGTTTTCTAAGGAACATGTTCTGTAGTGCAAATCTGCAAAATGCAAAAAGCACTAAAAATGCATAGGTATGAATCCAGCCTTAAACCAAGTCAATAGTAATACAGTGCAATAGAACACCACTACAATACAAGTGTCAGTGAATATAAAAAGTGCTTGTGTGTTTAGACCAGTGATGGCTGCACTGGTGTAACATAACAAATAAGCCAACTATTTGAGAGTAAATCCGTTGATACTGTGCAGACACATAAAACCCTCAGTGTCCCTCCACCTTAACATATACTGTATGCACTCACCTCCACCATGCGCCTTCCCCTTTAAGGGGTATATATATCCTCTGGTGGGTAATTATATCTTTATTGGGTTCAGTATATCCTTGACAATTCCAAGCAGCAGTGCTCATAAAGGAATGAAGAAAACTAACATAATAGTGCTGAATAATTTTAACCACTTCAATACAGTGCATTTTCACCCCCTTCCTGCCCAGGCCAATTTTCAGCGCTGTAACATTTTGAATGACAATTGCGCGTTCATGCAACACTGTACCTAACTGAATGAATTTTTATAGTTTTTTTCCCCACAAATAGAGCATTCTTTTGGTGGTATTTGATTACCTCTGCGGTTTTAATCTATTTGCGCTATAAACAAAAGAAGAGCGACAAGTTTGAAAAAAACACAATATTTTTTACTTTTTGCTAAAATAAATATCCCAAGTTAAAAAAAATAAAAAATAAATGTTCCCACAGTTTAGGCCGATATGTATTCTTCTACATATTTTCAGTATAAAAAAATCGCAATAAGCGTATATTGATTGGTTTGCACAAAAGCTATAACGCCTACAAAATAGGGGATAGATTTATGGCATTTCTTATTATTTTTTATTTGCGATTTTTATCGTGACTGTGACATATCGGACACTTTTGACACTATTTTGGGACCATTGCACTGATTACTGTATAAATGTCACTGGCAAGGAAGGAGTTAACACTAGGGAGCTATCAAGGGGTTAAATGTGTTACCTAGGGAATGATTCTAACTGTAGGGGAGGAGACCGATCGGTGTTCCTATATACTAGGAACACACGATCTGTCTCCTTTCCCCTAACAGGACGTGGACGTTTACACACACAGATCCACGGTCCTGCTCTGTAACTAGCGATCGCGAGTGCCGAGCGGACATCGCCGCCGCCGGGCACACGCAACGGCTTCTCAGTGACACCCTATACCGCTGGGAAGCCGAGAACATCATATGATGCCCGCCCACGATGGGAGATCCCATCTGCGGACGTCATATGACAATGAGTGGGTAGGGAAGTGGTTAAAAAACATAATTAAAAATCGAAAATACAAAACTCAAAAAAATTTTGTGCACTGACTCTGAAGCACTCAGATCGCATACATAGCACATATAGGGTGTGCAGCCCCTTTACGGATCACTTGGATGTTTGTGACAGCAACCAACACACAGGGTAAAAGCTTCCTGGATGAGCGCGCTGACATCACTAGACCATGCCCCCGACGCATTTCGTCACACGTCACGTGACCTTTTCAAGGAGAATAGCTGCTTGCTGTCACAAACATCCAAGCGATCCTTAAGGCGGCTGTACAAAAAATTGTGAATTTTAGATTTTTTTATTAAAGTTTTTTAAAACGATTCAGCACCATGTTCGTTTTCTTCATTCCTCTATGAGCACTACTGCTTGGGTTTGCAAGAGGATCTATATACGCCTTAAAGGGCAAGGCGCATTGTGACTAGTTATGGTCATAAGTGGAGCGCATATGTGTGAAGGTGGAGGGACACTGAAGGTGTTTACGTGTCTGCACAATATCAACATATTTACTCTCAATATTTGGACTTATTTGTTATGTTACACCAGTGCATCTAACACTGGTCTAAACACACAAGCACTTTATATTCATGGACACTTGTATTGTAGTGGTGTTACATTGCTATGTATTACTATTGACTTGGTTTAAAGTGACACTCACTTTGTGTTTTTTTTTTTATATATTTTTTACTTTATCCATTTATACTTATATTGTATCGCTGTTTATTGTTTTGTTTTAATTTACTTTTCACATATAATATTTATACAGTGTGGCATTGTATGAGTTAGGTCAGAGGGGAGCGTTGTACCATCTCTACCGCTTTGTTATTTAGATCTGACTTTATGGCTAGGCTCTGCCAACTGCCATTACCTATACAATGAATGTACTTGAAGAGCCAGGAAGGGCACCTTCGACAGACAGTGGATAGCAGTTGGTGGAATTACAAGAACAGAGAGTGTTTTAAATTAATTTATCTCTAACAATTGGTAGAACAACTACACCATAATATCAGAAACAAACTCTGACCACAGTGCAGGTATAGACTGTTACAGATGTAAAACTATATCTGTCTGCTGCTTGACATTGGGAAATCTGCAGTTACCAAATCTACTTCTTCACAGGAAGTGGCTCAGACATGATACAGAGAACTACCAGTCTAATCTTAACAGTTAGGTAAGAGGCGGTAAATACCTTTAAAACACTGAACACAAACGACTCGTCCCTCAGCCTACAATGCAAGTCAGCAACTTCAGTAATAAGAATGCATGTATTTTACCGCCTCTTACTCCACTACACTATTGTGAGTCAAACACTATTTCCATTCTTCCAGGCTGACACAAAACCAGCTGGGTGTTTATATCGATCCAATATGTATAAATTCTTAAAGGATCAAAAGAATTTATGAAGTTTTAGGGCCATTCTCACTTAGGCTGGTTTCTCACGGGCTTAAGCTTGTATAAGCGCAGTGTAAACAGCAAGCTTTAAGAAAGCATTTGCAGAGCTTTCAGCAAGCTTTGTTGAAGCTTTTAAAGTACCATTGAACTCCAGTTTGTAAATGTTGGACACAGATCCTAATGAGAGTGCCGACTGCCACTTTAAACAAGCTGCTAGCAGGTTTCAGTACTACTTGAAGCTTGCTGAAGCCTGCTAGCAGCTTGCTTAAAGTGGCTTTGTCAAAGCTTGCTGTTTGCACTGGTCTTATACACATTGAAGTCTGTGTGAAACAGGCCTTAGGCTCGATTCACATACAGTATCTCACAAAAGTGAGTACACCCCTCATATTTTTGTAAATGTTTTATTATATCTTTTCATGTGACAACACTGAATACATGACACTTTGCTACAATGTAAAGTAGTGAGTGTACAGCTTGTATAACAGTGTAAATTTGCTGTCCCCTCAAAATAACTCAACACACAGCCATTAATGTCTAAACCACTGGCAACAAAAGTGAAAATGTCCAAATTGGTACCAATTAGCCATTTTCCATCCACCGGTGTCATGTGACTTGTTAGGCCCCTTTCACACTGGGGCATTTTTCAGGCGGTACAGCGCTAAAAATAGCGCCTGTATACCACCTGAAAAAATCCGGCCCCTTTAACTCCAGTGTGAAAGCCGGCAGGCTTTCACACTGGAGCGGTGCGCTAGCAGGACGGCAAAAAAAGTTCTGCTAGCAGCATCTTTGGAGCGGTATAGGAGCGGTGTGTTCACCGCTCCTATACCGCTCCTTCCCATTGATTTGAATGGGAAACCGCGGTAAAACCGTGGCAATACCGCTGCAAAGTGCCGCTGCGAGGCTCTGCGGGGGTCTTTAACCCTTTTTGGGCCGCTCGCGGGGGGTAAAACCGCACCGCGAGCGGCCGAATGCCGCGGTTAAAACAACGGTAAAGCAGCGCTAAATATAGCGCTGCTTTACCGTCACCGCGGCTCCCCACCCCAGTGTGAAAGGGGCCTTAATGTTACAAGGTCTCATGTGTGAATGGGGAGCAGGTGTGTTACATTTGGTGTTATCGCTTTCACTCTCTCATACTGGTCACTGGAAGTTCAACATGGCAAAGGACTCTCTGGGCAGCTGAAAAAAAGAAAAAAAAAATTGCTCCTCTACAAAAAGATGGCCTAGGTTAGAAGAAGATTGTCAAGACCCTGAAACTGAGCTGCAGCATGGTGGCCAAGACCATACAGCAGTTTAACAGGAAAGGTTTCACTCAGAACAGGCCTCGCCATAGTCGACCAAAGAAGTTGAGTGCACGTGCTCAGCATCATATCCAGAGGTTGTCTTTGGGAAGTAGACGTATGAGTGCTGCCAGCATTGCTGCAGACTTTGAAGGGGTGGGGGTCAGCCTGTCAGTGCTCAGACAATACGCCGCACACTGGATAAAATTGGTCAGCATGGCTGTTGTCCCAGAAGGAAGCCTCTTCTAAAGATGATGCACAAGAAAGCCCGCAAACAGTTTGCTAAAGACAAGCAGACTAAGGGCTTGGATTACTGGAACCATGTCCTGTGGTCTGATGAGACCAAGATAAACTTATTTGGTTCAGATGGTGTCAAGCGTGTGTGGCAGCAACCAGGTGAGGAGTACAAACACAAGTGTGTCTTGCCTACAGTCAAGCATGGTGGTGGGAGTGTCATGGTCTGGGGCTGCATGAGTGCTGCCGGAACTGGTGAGCTACAGTTCATTGAGGGAACCATGAATACCAACGTTTACTGTGACATACTGAAGCAGAGCATGATCTCCTCCCTTTGGAGAGTGGGCTGCAGGGCAGTATTCCAACATGATAACAACCCCAAACACACCTACAAGACGACCACTGCCTTGCTAAAGAAGCTGAGGGTAAAGGTGATGAACTGGCCAAGCATGTCTCCAGACCTAAACCCTACTGAGCATCTGTGGGGCATCCTCAAATGGAAGGTCTCTAACATCCACTAGCTCCGTGATGTCATCATGGAGGAGTGGAAGAGGATTCCAGTGGCAACCTGTGAAGCGCTGGTGTACTCACTTTTGTTGCCAGCTGCTTAGACATTGAGGCTGGGTTCACACCATCGACACATGCAGCTGACAGCAGGGGTCCGATGTGTCCTGGTTCACCATTTCAGGTCCAATTTCAGCCCAAATTTTGGGCTGAATTCGGACCTGAAACGAACCAAAAGACGCACAGGACTCCTGTGCAAATTTGCAGTGGAGATATGTGAACCGGCTCCATAGAAAGCCAGTCAAAATCTCCTGCTATTATGAATTGTGATCCCAGCCTAATGGCTGTGTGTTTTGTAATTTTGAGGGGACAGCATATTTACACTGTTATACAAGCAGTACACTCACTACTTTGCTACAATGTAAAGTGTAATTTCTTCATGAAAAGATATAATAAAAAATATTTACAAAAATGTGAGGGGTGTACTCACTTTTGTGAAATACTGTATATAGAGCGTTTTTGTACACAGCTTAGGTGAGTTTAGGAGAGCTTAGTGTTTTTTTCTGCCAGAAAGCTCCAATCAAAAACGCAAACCAGAAGGGTTTGATCCTGCCTCTAAACGCTGAGCCTAAAATATGCCTCTAATCATCCTAATGTGCATAGACACATAGGAGAACATTGAGCTGCTTCTACAGGCAAAACTCCTGTAGAAGCTGCGATTTTTAAGCCAGTGTGCAAGAACCCCGACATTGTTCCCTGCAATCTCTGAGGACTACCGAATAATACCCCCCACTATGTTTTAAAAAAAAGATGAGAAGTAGGTGTTCTATAATCCTTTCCTCGTTCTGTAGTCCTTTCCTCTGTCTGTTGTCCTAATACAGCAGGGTGAGTGTTGTCACCCTGGGACAGGTCTGGCAGAATCAAAAGATTAAAACAAATTAAAAAGCTGAAAAAAAAGAAAATAAATGCAGCCACCACATCTAAAGACTGGTAAGCCGAGCCCCTCGATTTGATAATAGATAGACTCCATTGAGGGGAGAAGAATATTTTAGAGGTACTGGCGTGGACATCCTACTGTAGAAAGCAACATACCATATCTTTGTGCTGTCTCTATTGGCCTGGATGTATGCTGGTCTAACCTGAATGCTGTTATGCATTGTACATACAGTATATACTTGAGTATAAGCCGAGTTTTTCAGCACATTTTTTTGTGCTGAAAATGCCCCCCTCGGCTTATACTCGAGTCAAGCACTTTTCTGCAGCAGAGAATTACATTTTCCGACCCGAATTTGGGGCCTCGTATCTCGGGGCCACTTGGTGCTAGGAACCCCAAATTTGGTGTGCAAACCCAGTGGAGATAGCCCTACAACATATCCAAATTTGGGGTTCCTAGCCCCGAGATACAGGGCCTCAAATTCGCTCAACTGTGTCCATATGCAGCAATGTCATTTCGGGACCCTTTGGCTGCAGCTAGGGGGCATCTAGGAACCCTTAACTACCAAGTTTGAAGTTCGGGGGACCTATGGCTGCAAATGGGCACAGTGAGGCTGCAAATGGGCATTGTTGACCCTCTTTTCCACTTACAGTAGCTGCGCATTTCTCACCCTAGGCTTATACTCGAGTCAATACGTTTTCCCGTTTTTTTGTGGTAAAATTAGGTGCCTCGGCTTATATTCGGGTCGGCTTATACTTGAGTATATATACGGTACTGTTTTGCTGATATTGGGCTGTGTAAATTTGTGTACATTTCTATTGCATTGTCACTGAACCATTCTGGATACGGTACTGTTTAAAAGAATTGTTTTCTTTCCTAAATAAACCATTTTTCTGATTAAAAAATAAAAATAAAAAGTAAGAATGGTAAGTGGCAAAATATAAAAATTTTTTCTTCGACTTAGATTCGCTTTAACCACTTGCCTACCAGGTATGAACACCCCCTTCCTGACCAAGCCATTTTTCAGCTTTCAGCGCTGTCGCATTTTGAATGACAATTGCGCGGTCATGCAAGGATGTACCCAAATAAAATTTTTATCATTTTTTCCCCACAAATAGAGCTTTATTTTGGTGGTATTTGATCACCTCTGCGGTTTTTATTTCTTGCGCTATAAACAAATTAAGAGGGACAAGTTTGAAAAAACGCAATATTTTTTACTTTTTATTATAATAAATATCCAATTTTATTTATTTTTTTAAACAAATTTTTTCCTCAGTTTAGGCCGATACGTATTCTTCTACATATTTTTGGTAAAAAAAAAATCGCAATAAGCGTCTATTGATTGGTTTGCGCAAAAGTTATAGCGTCTACAAAATAGGAGATAGATTTATAGCATTTTTATTATTATTTTTTTTTTTACTAGTAATGGCGGCGATTTGCGATTTTTATCATGACTGCGACATTGCGGCGGACATATCGGACACTTTTGACACATTTTTGGGACCATTCACATTTATACAGCGATCCGTGCTATAAAAATGCATTGATTACTGTATAAATGTGACTGGCAGGGAAGGGGTTAACACTAGGGGGCGCTGCAGGGGTTAATATGTTCCCTATATGAGTGATTCTAACTGTGGGGGGAGCGGACTGACTGGGGGAGGGGACTGATCGGTGTCCCTATGTACAAGGGACACACCATCGGTCTCCTCTCCTCTGACAGGACGTGGATCTGTGTGTTTACACACACACAGATCCACGTCCTGCTCAATTACCGGGCAATCGCGGGTGCCTGGCGGTCATCGCGGCCGCCGGGCACGCGCATCGGCTTCCCAGCTACGCGGCGGGCACGCGCGCCTCCCACGGCGCGCGCACGCCCCCTAGTGGCCAAAAAGCGAGCGCCGTCATATGACGGCGGCCCGCCACAAGAGCTGCACCGTCCCGCCGTCATTTGACAGTGGGCGGTCAGCAACAAGTTAAAGCTTATATGAGATTTTAGTGATTAGGTTTACATGCTGTATACTTTGATATGAAAAATGTAATTGTATAATTTGTAATTACATACATACAGTACTTGGGGGCAGCCAAATGTGTTCATTCCAAATGTAGACTCTGTTTTCTACTTAGTAATGCTGAACGGTATTGCTGTTTTTCCGATTTCACTGCATGTCTAACAGAGTGATGGATTTCATATGTGCTTGGTAAAGCTAACCAATATGTGCAGCTATCTTAAAGTATCTGATATAAGCCCCAAGCTACACATTAAAAGACCAGGATGGTGACAGGTTCTCTTTAATCATTTGCAACTATTTCCTGATTGAGGCCTGTAGGAGATTGGTTGTTTATCAGAGCCCCCCACCCAAAAATATATGGTTTTACTGGATTATAGCATCTTGGAATAATGAAATAAGGTTAGAAATATTTAGAGTACTAGAAAAAAAAAAATATATGCTGTATAATTAGTTAAGCTATATTAGACCCCTATAACTAGAATTCATAGGTGACATTGCATACATAAGTGCAGGGACAGGTAAGAGTGGTAAGAGATACAAGCAGTTGCATCACAAGGTTCCTTTCTTTGTGGATTTTACTAAGAAGCGCATACAGGAAACTGACATGGTGTTTTATTTAAAACTATCATTGCGTAGAGTCGAACATTGGCACACTGACCCTGAAAAGAAAACCTTACACACTGAAAATCTATTGACTTTAGACACATATCTTCTCTCTATATAAACATTGGTTTTCTTTCAAAGACATTTTACAGCCAGAAAATAAAATCTATACAGAACTTCCTTGATAATTACTGCACGCCAACGCAAGTTTTCTACAGCTCCCAAATTATAGGTTTCATACTATACATGTCACACAAATGTCACGTTCAAGTCCCCCTTAGTAATTTACATGTCATTTATATTCTTGAAACAATAGTGGGTTCCTGCTTTTTAGCAGGGTAAAAACATTTTTTGTTGTTGACCCCCAGTTTAAAAATTGGGCCTAGCCTATTAAAGGTTACATAGCAATGGGTTTGTCTTCTCGTTTTCTTTCTAATATAACAAAGACGTTATACCTACCTGCTCTGTGTAATGGTATTGCACAGAGCTGCCCCGGACCCTCACATCTGGGGTCCCCCACCGGCGCTCTAGACTCGTCCTCATTTGCGTGCGCCACCATAACAAGCCTCATGCTATGGGGGCGAAGGTGTTGGCTCGCTCCCGAGCCAGGCTGTATCCATAGACACAAACGGGGCAGTTCAGCCCCACCCCCTCCTCACAGGATTTGATTGACAGCAGCTGGAGTCAATGGCTCCCTCTGCTGCCTCTGTGTGCTGCAAGGAGAGAGAGAGAGAGACACCAGCACCGCTGCAGACTGGCACAGCACTGGATCAAGATAGGACTCAGGTAAGTATAAGGGAGGGTGCATTTATACCTGATTAATAAACAGGAATACACTATTTGGGTTTTTTCCTGTCTGTTTATGATTTATTGAAGTAGAGAGGAGTGTGACAGGGACATTAGATTATAAACTCATTGGGGGCAGGGACTGATGTGAATGAATAAAATGTAAATTGCTGTGTTTTTTCTAATCAGATTTTATTTCTTTAACCTCCCTGGCATTTTTCCAGAGTGTGGCTCAGGGTTAAATTTCAGCACCATTAGCGGTACCCCCGAGCCACACTCGGGATTGCATTTCAGGATCCTGGTGCGGTATACTTACCTTGTCCCGAGGATCCTGCGGTGTCCATGGGCTCTGTTCTCCGCCCGAAGCCTCTCTGTGCCAGGCTCCGTTCCCTGCGAGCGCTGCGACGCACAGGGGCCGAGCCTGGCGACAAATTCAAAAAAGTGAAAAATCATAATACATACAGTACACTGTAATCTTACAGATGACATTACTGTATGAAATTATTTCACATCCCTTTTGTCCCCAGTGCTTTGTCCAATGCACGTGGGAGCCGTCAGTCACGGCACTTGCTAGTGAAGAAAGGCCGATGACGTCGGTGCAAGCGTATATGGTAAATATCTCCTAAACCTTGCAGGTATAGGAGATATTTACAGTATCTATAGGTAAGCCTTATTATAGGCTTACCTGTAGGTACCAGTGGTGTAACTAAGTTTACATTTACAACCACTTTAATGTTCTGTCACAAAAACTAGATGCTTCATTCTAAAAAAAAGCTGGACAATCCATAAAACATTAGAGCTACACACAGGCAAACAGATATACACTTAGGGCTGGTTCACACCGGATGCAGTCCAGTGCATTTTTATTCTGCATCAAAATCGCATGGACAGTGTTTAACATGAATTCCAATGGCCCTAGTTCACACCAGTGCAGTGCATTCCAGTGCAGTCAACCTTTTGTTCTGCATGAAAACACGGCAAAATGCATTGAAAATGCACCGGAGCGCACACAGAAAAGAGGGTTCTATCGTTCACAATATCTTATCCTAGCACATATAAAATGTTCAACACCCTTCTCCCATTTTAGTGATTCAGTGTCAAATTATATTTTTTTATTAGTTAGTGCCTCTCTGTTCATATATCATTTTTTCAAAAGCTAGTATTTGAAATCGCTGTTTAAATCTACATTGCTGTGCTCCACCACTCCACACCACCCTCCATTATCTGTAATCTTGAAGCACACTAGCTGGCTCAGGAAGTACACTCTTATTACTGAGCCTCCATGGAGCTACAGATTACACAAAACTCAGAAGTGCAGGGTTTAAAAAAAATAAACAAACGTACTCACCTAGGGAGATGCAGCATCGGTTCCCTGCTGCATCTGTCCCCCATCGCCCCTAAGACCGAGAGCTGAGCAATTAATAACTGCTGATCACTCGGTTCTTAGTCTTCAGTGAGCAGAGAGCCGGTGACTGTCAGTCACCGGCTCTCTACTCTGCCCCTTTAGGACTCACTATAGCATCAGGCTGTACAGGGGGCGGGATCAGCGCATCTTAATGGGTCTGGACATTAAAGCGGAGTTCCACCCAAAAATGGAACTTCCGCTTTTCGGAATCCTCCCCCCCTCCGGTGTCACATTTGGCACCTTTCAGGCGGGAGGGGGGCAAATACCTGTCTAATAAAGGTATTTTGCTCCCACTTCTGGGTGTAGATACCCGCCCCACCCACAGGTATCTACGCCACTCCCCCCCCCCCCCCCCCCCCGCTGCCTTCTGGGAGACACACGGGTCTCAGGAGACAGCAGGGACCACTTCCTGATTCCCTTACCGAAGATGGCGGCGACAGCACCTAAGAGCCGAGGGACAGATCGGCTTCGGGTGCCGATAACGCGGGCGCCCCAGGACAGGTAAGTGTCCATATTTTAAAAGTTAGCAGCTGCAGTATTTGTAGCTGCTGACTTAAAAAAAAAAAAAAAAACGGCGGAACTCTGCTTTAAAGTCGGGATCCCTCCACAGTCTGCAGTGGCTGAGTGCACTCCTGTGACCCACAAGAGAAGTAGGACCAAAAGAGCTTTTGAAACACTTTTCCTTTAAAGCCCAATTCCAATTATGAAAAAAAAGCTTAAAATGTAACTTTCATAATATTTACCTCGTCTCTGAGGTATTTACCTCATCTCTGCAGCAGCTCTGCTTCGTCCTGCTGTCTTTTTGGTTTAACAGAGGACTATTGAGTTTGACCAACCTGGAGTTTATCTTGAAGGTGGACTATGTGAAATTTCTGATCTTAGAACAGTTGCTGTTATCAGTGGATAGAATTGGCTACTTACTGAAATATTTCACTCGTTGCCTTTTATATATATAAGTGTTTATTTAGGAGGAGTATCCTTAGACTGGCCCAACATGTTTTTTTATTCATGCAGCCAGTAGGTTGAATGAAAAAAATAAACGAATGCTCTGTACACACGATCAGAAATTCCGCCAGCGAAAGTCTGATGAGAGCTTTTGGTCGGAAATTGTGTATGCTCCATCGGACTTTTGCTGGCGGAATTCCAGCCAGCAAAAGATTGAGAGCATGTTCTCTATTTTTCGGTCGGAAAAAGTTCTGATCTGAAATTCCGATCGCCTGTACAAATTCCACAAAATTCCTACGCATGCTCGGAAACAATTCAACGCATGCTCGGAAGCATTGAACTTAATTTTCTCGGCTTGTCGTAGTGTTGTACATCACTGCGTTCTTGGCAGTCGAAAGTTCATAGAACTTTTGTAAGACCATGTGTATGCAAGCCAAGCTTGAGCGGAATTCTGTCGGAAAAACCTTCCAAGATTCCTAGTCCAGCGGACAAACCGCCAGACTTTCCGAGCGTGTGACTTGCACACACACGCCCGGACTTCCGAGCGTGTGACTTGCCCACACACGCCCGGACTTCTCCGGCGGACAATCCCGCGGGATAGTCCGTTCGTGTGTACGCCGCATTAGAACACCTTTCCTTTGAAGCGAACATCTCAAGAACATAAACAAATTAAATGAACAGTAAAGAAATAAAGCATGCACCTACAAATTCCAGCATATATCTGTAGAGAGGGGCTGAAGCACCACCGGAACCCTGAAAATTGTGGCACTTTGATGCCAATCTTCACTTTTGCAAATACAGTGCAGCTCTCACCCCCCTCCACTATTTTTATTGTCTTAAAAAAAGCAATGTTTTGAGGCTCCTAAGGACCTCTTCCTCAGTCTCTCACCTGACTGTCACTGCAGCCAGAAGAAGAGGCCCTTAGTGGCTTTTTGCTTTTTTAATGATTTTAAATGTGTTCAGTATTTTTGTTTGAGCATGGAGTACTGGTGTCTGATTGCTTTACAGAGCGTGCTGGAGTTTTTGTATTTATGTGCCCAGGAACTGATTCTTCCTAGTGTTAATTCTCATATGAAGTTCAGAGACACATTGCAAGTGAATAAAAAAACATTTATAAAAAAAGGAAAATGCTGTAAGTTAGCATTTAAAATACTTAATTTTTCTGTTCTTTTGTTTGCAATATTTCAAGCTGGTGACAGGATCTCTAACAAGAGATTTACTTTGAAACAAACCTGAAGAACTCTAGCGACATTCCATAAGTAATGTAGTGGTACCCCGTGAGGGCTGCTAATTGAATCTGTACCCCACTGGTTGCCCCGACACCCTGGGTTCAGTCATCTTAACAACTGTACTAATAATAAGAGACTCACACAATATTAGGGAAACAGTTCAAACACTGCAACAAGAAAAGGTACACTTATATGAACACTATGGCTCTATTTACCGTATTTATCGGCGTATAACACGCGCCGGCGTATAACACGCACCCCAAGTTTAGGAGGGAATATTAAGGAAAAAAACTTTAAGGAGGGAAGTTTAAGAAAAAAAAACTTACATTTAAATGCCCATCATTGCAGCCTTGTCCAGTGTCCATCTGCAGCCTTGTCCATCCTTGCAGCTTTGCCCAGTGCAGCTCTGTCCATCCTTGCAGCCTTGCCCAGTGCAGCCTTGCCCAGTGCATTTGCAGCCTTGCCCAGTGCCAGTGCAGCCTTGCCCAGTGCATTTGCAGCCTTGCCCAGTGCAGCCTTGTCCAGTGCTATTGCAGCCTTGCCCAGTATATTTGCAGCGTTGCCCATTTAAAATTGGCGCCGAGTGGGGAGGACGAGCGCCGCGTGACATATCGAAAGCCGCGTGTATTTTCGGCTATTTTCGGCTCCTCTCGCAGTTCCGCCCACCTCCACTGATTGTGAGAGGAGCCGAGCGCTGACAACATACAGGAATCCGAGTTCGGCTAGTCTCGGCTCTGCTCGCAGACAGGGGCGGGACTGCGAGAGGAGCCGAAAATAGCCGAACGTGGATTTCTTTATGTTGTCGGCGCTCGGCTCCTCTCGCAATCAGTGGAGGTGGGCGGAACTGCGAGAGGAGCCGAAAATAGCCGAAAATACACGCGGCTTTCGGAATATCGGCTCCGCTCGCTCCCCTAAAGGAAAAATCAGCGGGAGATCGGCGGGTATCGGCGTATAACACACACCCACGATTTTCCCCTGATTTTAAGGGGAAAAAAGTGCGTGTTATACGCCGATAAATACGGTATTTGAAAAGGCAATATCGTGGTTTAAAGCTCTTCAACTGTAAGTGAACACAAATCAACACAGTATGATTCAAATTCAATTAGATCTGAACCCAATCACAGAAACCTATGTGAACAGGTTAGCAGAAGAATAGGGAACTGGCACCTTATTTCCTATGTCAGGCTCACTCCCTTCTGTTTCCTCAGCCCATGGGTCATCAAGAATTTCACAAAAAAAAACATATTTTTTGCTAGAAAATTACTTAGAACCCCCAAACATAATATATATATACTTTTTAGCAGAGAATCTAGAGAATAAAATGGCTGCAGGCATCATCCATGTATAACCCCTTAAAGCCGAGGAGTTAATAATACCTTACCATACAAAAAGATTATTTACATAGAGGGTGTCTGGGCAAATATAATAAGATCTGGGACAGATGGCTCCAGTCCTTGTCGACCTGTGTCTCCTGAATCCGCAATATGTACTACTAGCTGATATCCCCATATTGCTCTCTCTGTATCCTGGCTCTGGGAAATGGTGTCCGCCGCGCCACGCTACGGCCTACCTGAAGTGCAGGTGTCACTGGATAACCTGGAACAACCTCCGGTCCACTGTAGGGGAGAAGTGATGCTGTCCACAGAGGTCCCTCTGAGTATAGCTGAACGGCTCCCCACTGTGTAGGCCGCAAATCACAAAGGCTCGCTGTCACAAAGACCACCTTCTGGCAGTGTCAATCAGGCGTCCCCAAGAGAGTGATGCAGGCCACTCCAGCCCTTTTTATATCCTTTCCCAGCAATCTGTTCTTCTATTCCCAGCACTCGATGTTGTAATTCAAGCCAGTCCTGCTGGAATGGAAACTTCAGCGTTCTGAACTACACATCCCACAATGCTTTGCTCTGAGTTTTGTCACAAGAAAAAGGAAATTACATTAGAGGGAGCCAACCCCACATGAATATCATGGCAATATGTCTCTGAGTTGCAGGCATAATAGCCAGCTCCTGGCTACATTAATATAGGGCTCCATTCACAAAGCGGTATCTTACCGCATCCGAGTATGTGGTAACAACCGCAGTTATTTGGCATTCACTTAAAAACACTACTAAAATAGTACTGAAAGCCTGCTGTCATTTAGAGTAAAATAAAATAGTGTAAAAAAAAAAAAGACAGTAGGCAGTTTTTGACAAGTCTTTTATTTAAAAAACAAACATTTTAAAAAATGTTCCCCAGTGTAGATCCATCGGCAATCATGATACCCACCGCCACTGTCCATGCCGAACCAAACAATGTCGAACCAGCTCCGCCGTCTGACAGTTCTTAAATAACTAAGGGGCAGTGCCACCCAGTGATGTTACCATGTGGTAGCAATGCCCCCAGTCGGTGACGTTACAAGGGGGCGGTGCAACCCAGTGATGTCCCCGATTGGCACATCCCCTTTATTATCATTATTTAAAAACTGTCAGACGGTGGAGCTGGTGGACGGCGAGAGCCTTCAAGGGGAGCAGAGCTGTTTTTTTCTGGTTGGCATGGCTTTGGTTTTATTATTGTTTTTTAAATAAATGGCTTGTCAAAAAGTGCCTACTTTCTTTTTTTATACTACACTTTTTTGGTGAATGAGTAGCCCATACTCATACATATTGGGGGGGCGGGATCTGGGGACCCTCTTGTTAAAGGGGGCTTCCAGATTCTGATAAGCCACCCACCCGCAGACCCCCACAGCCACCGGCCAGGGTTGTGGGGAAGAGGCCCTTGTCCCCAATATGGGACAAGGTGCTTTGGAGGGGGGCAGAGCCCCCATGTTGAGGGCATGTTATCTGGTATGGTTTGGGGGGGGTGCCCTCTCGTCCCTCCTTTACTGACTTGCATAGGCTAAGGAGTGGGTGGCTGCCCGTTGCTTAACAACCATGCTGTTTACTGGTTGTTAAAGTCGATGTAAACCCTCACATATACCCGGTGAAGTGAACAGCCTCAGATGATACCCAGAGATTAAACAAATCCTCCTACATAAGTTTTACATGTATATTTGCTGTCTTCAGCTTTATACACTGTTTAAAAAGTGCACATGGTGTTAGGAAATTTTCTCTTCCTGGTTAGCACTGCGGTGAAGCCTGGGCATACAGCCAAGACAGCTGATTGGAGGAAAGGCACACACCCCCTCTACTCATAGATAGAGACTTTTAGCTCTGTTCGTTGAATCGTTCAGCTCAGTGATAATCTATTTATAGCATCCTCCCCAACACAAAACTCTGGCTGCTTTTATCATATGTGAAGGAGAACTTGTCAGAAGTTATCAGGCTGATAACAGAAGAACAGAGCAGGAGACAGCCATGGGACATTGAAGTGCTTTGAAGAGAGATAACAAAACGCTGCAGATATATGTGCCCAGCTCAAATTTCATGAATCAGGTTTACATCCACTTTAAGGAATGGGTTGTCTGCCCGCTTCGTAACAACCAGTACACATTCCATAAATACTGCAGGCCTCAATCACTACTTAATTACTGCATGCATTTAACTATTTCCTTCTGTAAATTGAGTTTAACCCCTGTTCATGCGGTATTTACTGAGCGTTTTTTAGCATTTTGTGGTAAATACCGCAGAACTGTATAGTGAATTGACAGTTTCAGGATCGCATGCTGTATTTAGGGAAAATGTGTCTGGACACCTACATACCGCAATGGAGATGCTTTTGTGAATGGAGCCCATAAATAGGTAACATAGCCACTTTTTAATTAAAAGAAAAACAACCCTTTTTGTTCCACTTGCTTTTTATTATGTTCCATGACTGACAGAAATCACATAGAAAAGTGGTTTCAATACAAGTTTTCAGTAAGCGTCTACATAAGCTGTGCTGTCAATAACCATAATGCAATAGAGGAGGGAAAACATGCACTGAACCAAAGTAGAATTAAAAAGGAACTGCAGTCTGCTCACATAATTTGTAATAAAAACATCTTTGCCATTCTGAAGCTTCTCTCCAACCACGTTGCATATTATTTTATATATACTGTGATTCTGTACTTAGCCAAATATGCTGCAGGAATCGCCCTCCACTGAGTCTGGCTGCATCTATTTTAACTGTGGGCAGCTGAAGCTGCTGCCTGTTCACTTCCTGGATTTACACAGAGGCACACCTCCAGCTCTGCAGCTCTCACTGGCCCTCTTATGACTCATCCCCACTCCCTCCCTGGCAAACTCTCACCAAAGTGAGAGAGAGAGCTATGCATGATGTCATAAGCCTAGGCTTTTTTACCAGACAAGAAACAGGAAGTGGGCTGTATAAGGTATTTACTGGCAGAAAAAATGTTTTACTATCCAAAGTTAAAACAACAATTGCAGTGGATTTATTAGATGGAAAGATGAAAAAATTACTGAAGTTCCGTTTTAACCGCTATCTTTCTGCAAGGAAATAAAGCAAATGTTATACAGGCTGTATTTAGCGGTTTCAACTGCTTCACATTACAGCCTACTTTTTAAATGAGGTTCTTCTTTAATACTCTGAGGTCAAGACTTTCAACTATCAACCCAACAAGCCACTGCTATTGCATCTTAAATCAGTGTAAATAAAATATTATTATACTGTGCTATATGTGTGTTTATTTCTGACGAATTACAAAGAAACAAATGGGATAATAGAAGGGAAGAACACAAATTCTGCTTCCCTTTAACCACTTGCCGACCGCCCCCTGTATATATACGTCGGCAGAATGGCACGTACAGGCAGAATCACGTACCTGTACGTGCCATTCTTCCGGCGGGTGGGGGGTCCGATCGGACCCCCCCCGGCCGGCGGGGACGGTCGGGATCGCTTCAGGAGCGATCCGGGATGAGGGGACGGCCAGTGGTTTCTGGCCACCCCCTCGCGATCGCTCCTGGCGAATCAGATGCTTCCTCTGTCTGTGTCAATCAAAACACAGGCAGAGGAAGTGATGTCACGCTCGGTGCGCCGGTCTATGTGACCGGAACGCCGAGCTGTGAACATCTAAAGGTTAGTGCACCAACAGTACACTGACACCAGTACACATAGGCACACAAAACACCCCCCTGTCACCCCCAGATCACCCCCCAGATCACCCCCTCCCCCCCCAGTCACAGTGTCACTAATTGCAGTGATCATTTTTTTACTGATCACTGCATTTAGTGTCAGTGTGACTGTAATAACTGTCAGTGCAGTTAGTTTTAGGTCCAAGGTAGCCCCCCACCCCCCCCTAATAAAGGTTTAACCCCTGATTGCCCCCCAGGTAACCCTTTCACCCCCTTTTGCCAGTGTCACTAAGCGATCGTTTTTCTGATCGCTGTATTAGTGTCACTGCTGTCGCTAGGTAACCATTTTTTTTTTTTAGGTAACCGCCATGTTTATATAGGTTCATAAATAGGTTTATAGGTCAGGTACCCCCATATTACAACCTAAATAAAGGTTTTAACCCCTTGATTGCCCCTAGAGTTAACCCTTTCACCAGTGATCACTGTATAACTGTCACTGGTGACGCTGGTTAGCCAGTTAGTTATTTCGTTATTTAGGTTCCCCGTCAGGTTTTTATATAGCGTCAGGTACCCCCATATATTACCTAATAAAGGTTTTAACCCCCTGATTGCCCCTAGTTAACCCTTTCACCCCCTTTTGCCAGTGTCACTAAGCGATCGTTTTTCTGATCGCTGCATTAGTGTCGCTAGGTAACCATTTTTTTTTTTAGGTAACCGCCATGTTTATATAGGTTCATAAATAGGTTTATAGGTCAGGTACCCCCATATTACAACCTAAATAAAGGTTTTAACCCCCTGATTGCCCCTAGAGTTAACCCTTTCACCAGTGATCACTGTATAACTGTCACTGGTGACGCTGGTTAGCCAGTTAGTTATTTCGTTATTTAGGTTCCCCGTCAGGTTTTTATATAGCGTCAGGTACCCCCATATATTACCTAATAAAGGTTTTAACCCCCTGATTGCCCCTAGTTAACCCTTTCACCCCCTTTTGCCAGTGTCACTAAGCGATCGTTTTTCTGATCGCTGCATTAGTGTCGCTAGGTAACCAGTTTTTTTTTTGTATTACTGTTACGGGTGACGCTGGTTAGTTAGCTTGTTTTTTATACTGTCAGGGCACCCGCCATTTATTACCCAATAACGGTTTAACCCCCTGATCGCCCGGCGGGTGATATCAATTAGGTTTTAGGGTCAAATAAGGTCTGCGTCGCCCCAGGTTAGTGCCAGTACCGCAAACACCCACGCGCAAAGCATACACCTCCCTTAGTGGCACAGTATCTGAACAGATCAATATCTGATCTGATCAGATCTATACTAGCGTCCCAGCAGTTTAGGGTTCCAAAAAAAAACGCATTGTTAGCGGGATCAGCCCAGATACCTGCTAGCACCTGCGTTTTCCCCCTCCGCCCAGCCCAGCCCAGCCCACCCAAGTGCAGTATCGATCGATCACTGTCACTTACAAAACACTAAGCACACATAACTGCAGCGTTCGCAGAGTCAGGCCTGATCCCTGCGATCGCTAACATTTTTTTTGTGGTAGCGTTTTGATTCAGTCGCTTCAGTCAGGAGCTTTTTTACCTGTGAATCTCAAAAAATAAAAAAAAATAAAATAGTTGTCGTTTTATTGTTCTCTCTCTCACTCTATTCTCTCTCTATTGTTGCTCTTTTTTTACTCCATTCTATTCTGCAATGTTTTATTATGTTTTATTATGTTTTATTATGTTTTATCATGCTTGCTTTTCAGGTATGTAATTTTGTTTACTGTGTGTTTTAGTGTTGAGCATTTTTTTGTTTTCAGGTGCGCCATTCAGTTGCAACGCGGATTTATTTATCTTGACAGCAACAGCGTTTGCTCCCACGATACATAAAGACGCGACTCCAACACTGTAGGAGGTGATTTCACCACCACAGTTAAAAAAAAGAGCATATATGCCGAAGCATGGGGGCAGCAGGGGGGGGGAGGAGCGATTGGCTCCTAATGCCACGTACATACGGTCGAAATTCCGACCGTGTGTACACGGCATAACTTTTGCGGGAGGATGCCCCCATGCATCGGCATATATAAATGGTGCATGTATGCCCATCATTAGAAGTGGGTGGATGAAGGGAGGTATTCTAATGGTGGGCATACCCACCAATCAATCTCTTTTTTTCGTTCAGCCAAGAGGCTGCATGAAAAAAAAAAGATTACAATATATGTCCAGTATGTTGCTGGACTTTGAATGGTTATACCAGAATGATGCCTGCAGGTTTAGGTATCATCTTGGTATCATTCTTTTCAGCCAGTGATCGGCTTTCATGTAAAAGCAATTCTAGCGGGTAATTAGCCTCTAGACTGCTTTTACAAGCAGTGGGAGGGAATGTCCCCCCTCCCGGATATAAACCGCGCCATTGGGAAATTGGGAAAGCATTTTATCACACCAATCTTGGTGTGGTCAGATGCTTTGAGGGCAGAGGAAAGATCTAGGGTCTAATAGACCCCAATTTTTTCAAAAAAAGAGTACCTGTCACTGCCTATTGCTATCATAGGGGATATTTACATTCCCTGAGATAACAATAAAAATCATAACAAAGAAAAAAAATGGAAGGAACAGTTTAAAAATAAAATAAAAAAGCTAAATAAATAAAAAAAAAACCAAAAAAAAAAAAAAAAAAAGCACCCCTGCCCCCCCTTCGCTTGCGCAAAGGCGTACACAAGCGTTGGTCTGGCGTCATATGTAAACAGCAATTGCACCATGCATGTGAGGTATCACCGCGAAGGTCAGATCGAGGGCAGTAATTTTAGCAGTAGACCTCCTCCGTGAATCTAATGTGGTATCATGTAAAGGCTTTTAAAGGCTTTTAAAAATGTATGTAGTTTGTCGCCACTGCGTGTTTGTGCGCAATTTTAAAGCATGTCGTGTTTGGTATCCATGTACTCGGCCTAAGATCATATTTTTTATTTCATCAAAAATTTGAGCAATATAGTGTGTTTTAGTGCATTAAAATAAAAAAAAGTGTATTTTTTTCCACAAAAAATGCGTTTGAAAAATCGCTGCGCAAATACTGTGTGGAAAAAAAAAATGTAACACCCACCATTTTAATCTGTAGGGCCTTTGCTTTAACAATATATATAGTGTTTGGGGGTTCAACGTAATTTTCTTGCAAAAAAAAAAATATGTTTTCATGTAAACAAAAAGTGTCAGAAAGGGCTTTGTCTACAAGTGGTTAGAAGAGTGGGTGACGTGTGACATAGGCTTCTAAATGTTGTGCATAAAATGCCAGGACAGTTCAAACCCCCCCCAAATGACCCCATTTTGGAAAGTAGACACCCCAAGCTATTTGATGAGAGCAATGTTGAGCCCATTAAATATTTTTTTTTTTTGTCCCAAGAGATTGAATAATGAAAAAAAAAAAATAAATATATTTTTTTTTTACAAAAAGTTGTCACTAAATGATATATTGCTCAAACATGTCATGGGCATATGTGGAAATACACCCCAAAATACATTCTGTTGCTTCTCCTGAGTACGGGGATACCACATGTGTGGGACTTTTTGGGAGCCTAGCTGCGTACGGAACCCCAAAAACCAATCACCGCCTTCAGGCTTTCTAAGGGTGTAATTTTTTTATTTCACTTCTCACTGCCAATCACAGTTTCGGAGGCCATGGAATGCCCAGATGGCATAAAACCCCCCAAAATGACCCCATTTTGGAAAGTAGACACCCCAAGCTATTTGCTGAGAGGTATTGTGAGTATTTTGCAGATCTCGCTTTTTGTCACAAAGTTTTGAAAATTGAAAAAAGAAAAAAATTTTTTTTTTCTTTACTTTCTTCATTTTCAAAAACAAATGAGAGCTGTAAAATACTCACCATGCCTCTCAACAAATAGCTTGGGGTGTCTACTTTCCAAAATGGGGTCATTTGGGGGGGTTTTGTGCTATTTTGGCATTTTATGGCCTTCGAAACGGTGATAGGTAGTGAGGAGTGAAATCAAAAATTTGCACCCTTAGAAATCCTGAAGGCGGTGCTTGGGTTTCGGGGCCCCGTACGCGGCTAGGCTCCCAAAAAGTCCCACACATGTGGTATCCCCATACTCAGGAGAAGCAGCAAAATGTATTTTGGGGTGCAATTCCACATATAACTATGGCATGTGTGAGCAATATATCATTTAGTGACAACTTTTTGAAAAAAAAAAAAATCTTTTTTATTTTTGTCTTTATTCAATCACTTGGGACTAAAAAAAAAAATATTCAATGGGCTCAACATGCCTCTCAGCAAATAGCTTGGGGTGTCTACTTTCCAAAATGGGGTCATTTGGGGGGGTTTTGTACTTCTCTGCCATTTTAGCACCTCAAGAAATGAAATAGGCAGTCATAAATTAAAAGCGGTGTAAATTCCAGAAAATGTACTCTAGTTTGTAGACGCTATAACTTTTGCGCAAACCAATAAATATACGCTTATTGGCATTTTTTTTACTAAAGACATGTGGCTGAATACATTTTGGCCCAAATGTTTGACTAAAATTGAGTTTATTAGATTTTTTTTATAACAAAAAGTAGAAAATCTCTTTTTTTTTCAAAATTTTCGCTCTTTTTCCGTTTATATCGCAAAAAATAAAAATCACAGAGGCAATCAAATACCATCAAAAGAAAGCTCTATTTGTGGGAAGAAAAGGACGCAAATTTCGTTTGGTTACAAAATTGCATGACCGCGCAATTACCAGTTAAAGTAGTGCAGTGCGAAATTGAAAAAAGACCTCTGGTCCTTTGGCTGCCAAATGGTCCGGGGCTGAAGTGGTTAAATGCGCATTTCCTAGGCTCTCTGGCCTTTCCTCAAACATTTATCACAATTAGTACAAGACGTCAATTTTATAGACAAAAATTGTTGCAGTTCTTTGATACTTTTGGTCTTGTGTTATTACATATGCAAAACTCCAAAAAGAACATTCGATTCTTAAAGGCTAATGCCGCGTAGACACGAGCGGAATTTCCGTCTGAAAAATCTTGAATGGTTTTTCAGACGGAATTCCACTCAAGCTTGGCTTGCATAGACACGGTCACACAAAAGTTTGCTGAACTTTCGATCGTCAAGAACGCGGTGACGTACAACACTACGGCCAGCCGAGAGAATGAAGTTCAATGCTTCCGAGCATGCGTCGAATTGTTTCCGAGCATGCGCAGGAATTTTGCGCGTCGAAATTGGTACAGACGATTGGAAATTTCCGATCAGACTTTTTTCCGACCGAAAAATTGAGAACATGCTCTCAATCTTTTGCTGGCTGGAATTCCGCCAGCAAAAGTCCGATGGAGCATACACACGGTCACATTTTCGGACCAAAAGCTCTCATTGGACTTATGCTGGCGGAATTTCCACTCGTGTGTACGGGGCATTACTCTACCTTTTGAACCATGCAATGCTTGCAAGCTCCTAAGCAAAAATAAATAAATAAATAAATGCATATTCTTCTCCTACAATTTAATGTGTATTTATTATTTTCCTGTAAAAGAGGAAAGAGGAATGTGGCCTTAAAATTTCGGTAACTAATACATTTTTCTAAAGAATTTTAGATGCATTACTTGCCTGGTACAATAAATTTTGCGAGGTACAACAGTGGGCCCCTATCATATTGTATTAAACTAGGTTGTAGCCACAACCAATTAAACAATTAATTAGGGGAGTCAGAATATATATATGTAATTTAGACCTAAGTTAATATAGATAATTAAAGAATAATAATACCAAAAAATAAAAGGTTTCTGTCATGACCCTAGTGTGAGCTTTCATTTCTCCTAATCTCCTGTAAGTGTAGTCAGATAAGATGTGAGAAACCACTCCTTCCTCTCTAGCTCTGCAACACAGGGGAAGTGTTTGAACATTGCTCATCTTAGCAAACACTTAACTCTTTACTGACATGGCATTTTGGTTTCCAAAACAGTTTGTTCATAACAGCGTATTGAAGCTAGTAGCAGAAGGAAGGATGCTGGGCCTCAAAGGATAGACCAGAAAAAAACCCATCTTGGCTCCTCTCCTGACCACAACTCCTTTCCTCTCTCTCTCGTAAAAAACAAAACTCCAATTATGCTAACTGAAAAAAGCAAATTAACATATGATTATTGTCACCATCTTTGTGTATAAACTGCACTATAGCTAAAATACATACCTTCATCTCTTACCTCATCTATAAAAAGTAATTCACTTAGACCAATTAGGCTTTACGCTCACCAGAGAGGTGAGAGACAATACCACCAATGCCCTTAACTTTTTTTGAGGGTTCTTCAAAACGTTTCCACACTTTTTGACAACTCTTATGCCCCGTACACACGGTCGGATATTCCAATGGAAAAAGTCCGATCGGATTATGTTGTCGGAAAATCCGATCGTGTGTGGGCTCTTTGCGTCGGAATTTCCGACGGAAAAAATTTGAGAGCTGGATCTCAAATTTTCCGACAACAAAATCCGATCGGACTTTTTCCGATCGTGTGTAGGGAATTCCGACGGACAAAGTGCCACGCATGCTCAGATCAAATTACGAGACCAAAGCTATTGGCTACTCGCCTCTACGTAGTTCCGTAGTACGCAGCGAACGTCACCATGTTCGGAGCGATCGGATTTTCCGACAACTTTGTCCGACCGTGTGTATGCAACACCAGTTTCGGACAAAATCCGTCTGAAAAAAAACGAACGGATTTTGTGGTCGGAATTTGCGACCGTGTGTACGGGGGTTTATACTAAGCTGCAAGGTCAGTAGGCTTGCAAGACAGACTAGTCACATGAAACTCTCAGACACAACCAATTACTATTCCTCCCGCCCTCACGGTCATTTCAACAAAAATATAAAAGTGCAGAAACGTTTTGAAGACCCCTCACACACATGGGCCTGTCAAGGCGCACCATGGGTCATCTGCCTTTCAATGACATGTTCGAATGATCTTTGCCACATTTCGGGCTGGAGTTCATAGGCTTAGGCCCTCACATGCTAATGTGGATACTATTCTCTGACTCTTTTGTGGCCTTATTCACACGGGCACCGTCAGCTTAGCCACGTTAAAAATGTATCAGTTCTTATCCATTGCTGCATCCATCTTCCGTTCCGTTAATCTCCGTTTTCATCTGTATTCTGTTCCGTTAACATCCGTTTACATCCGTTTCGATCCGTTTACAGCAGTTTCTGTGGCTTTGATGACATTACCCAGAAAGCATTGCTCCTCCCATGCTGCATTGCACTTTTTAGTGAGTAACTTGTATGTATGTATGTCCTTGCTGTGTCCTTCCTTTGTCATTCTCCTTGTGTGTGCTATCTGCGTTGTGCGATGGATTCCAACAATTTTTGGGACAGCGTGATAATGTTTGTCATATTTGCCTATATGTGGAGAAAGGAGAGCAAGAAAAAGCAGACTGCGGCTAGGAGACTTTGATTTTGGACCCACCCCATGCTACTGAAACAACCTTCTGAAGGTTTTGTGGCTCTGCACTATGCTCATCTCCGACAGTATCCCACTAAGTTTTTCAACTTCACCAAGATGACTGTAGCCACCATTGACTACTTACTGGACCCGCTGCACCCACGGCTGCAGAGGAGACATACCAACATGAGAAGGTTTGTAGCTGCAGATGAACGTCTCTTAGTGACCTTGAGGTAAGAAGTCATTCATTTATCAATTGTCATTCTTTTGTTGGTCTACTGCAGGGGTTGGCAACCTTGGCCCTCCAGCTGTGGTAAAACTACAAGTCCCATGAGACATTGCAAGACCCTGACAATCACAGGCATGACTCCTAGAGGCAGAGGCATGATCGGATTTGTAGTTTCAAAACAGCTGGTGTGCCGAGGTTGCCTATCCCGGGTCTAGTGTGTGTGTGTGTGTGTGTGTGTGTGTGTATATATATATATATATATATATATATATATATATATATATACACAGTATATATAGATAATAAATCTATTTATGTGCCAGTAGAATGTTGTTTTACTTAAAACGATAAAAAGATGTTCAATTTTTTTCTAGGTTTCTTACAACTGA
The DNA here is from genome assembly GCA_028564925.1 of Lithobates sylvaticus. Lineage (NCBI taxonomy): Eukaryota > Metazoa > Chordata > Amphibia > Anura > Ranidae > Lithobates > Lithobates sylvaticus. The sequence continues at coordinate 130,857,046 of CM053027.1, forward strand.
CCAGTCCTATACCTCTTTTTTTTTTTTAACAAATTGCGTCCTATACCTCTTTAAACCATTATTTTCTACTGGGCATTTCAACTATTTCGGAGATAGTGCATGATACCTGCTTAGCCATATGTGAAGAGCTGTGCCATTACCAGATGGAAACATGTGGCAAAGAATAGCAGATGGATTTTGGAATCGAGCAAACTTTCCAAATTGTAACGGAGCCCTTGATGAAAAGCATATCCATATCCAAAAGCCTCCACGTTCCAGGTCCAGATTTCATAATTACAAGAAATATTTTTCATTGGTCCTCATGGCTATCTGTGATAGCAATTATAAATTTATCGCTGTGGACATTGGGGCATATGGCAGCAGTTTTGATTCCAGAGTGTTCTGTGAGTCTGTAATGGGTCGAAGACTGCGCAAAGGGTGATTCAACATATCATCTGATCAGCCTCTGCCTGGAACTGAAGGACCAGACCTGCCTTTCGTGCTTTTTACAAATGAGACCTTTGCACTCTCTCAATATCTGCTTAGTCCTTATCTCAGAAGTAATCTGGACAACAAGAAGAGGATCTTTAACTATCGGCTGAGCCGCGCAAAACACCTCATTGAATCTACATTTGGCATATTGTCCAGTAAATGGCGTGTTTTCCAAACACCATTGCAACTCAGTCTTAAGAATGCTGAGTTAGTAATTCTGGCCTGCTGCATTCTTCCTAATATTGTCCAAGATAAGGAGGGCATCCACGTTGAGGAAGAGGAAGAGTTCCACATGCTCTCCATACAGTACAGCAGAGTACATGCAAGGAGATTCTACATTGCCATGCAGGAACAATTTGCCAACTACTTTCTATCTCCACCTGGAGATGTTCCATGGCAATATCCAGGGCTCAAGTCCTGCGGGAACGAATGGGAACGGAGTTCCTGTACTTTTTCCACAACAGGAACTCAGTTCCCTTTAGCAGCTGTGTCCTGCAAGACTTTGAAGTATGCGAGCTGTGTGGCAGGTGCTACACCAGCAGCCGCCAACACAGCTCGCAATAGTAAGTGACGCACACCAGGGGTGGACTGACCATTCAGGCATTGCCAGTAGGGGGCCCCATGACAGCTTCCGCTTCGATCTACCTGTCAATCACAGCTAGCTGAAGGGTAGATCAGTTCCCTGCTGCTAAGAGATTGTATTTAGTCAGACCTCTCGTGATGCGCTCCTCCCCGCCAGTCCCTCCTGATTTTCTGTCTCCTCATCTCCCCCCCCCCCCCCCAGTCTCCTGCATACTTGCTCTGTGTGTCCCACTGAATCCCCCCCTCCTCTATCTTCAGTGCTATATAATGAGAGAACCCAGAGGAGGAGCACAGCTATTCTGCTCACAGGACATGCAGGGAAAGAGGTGAGCTGAGGGAGGAACATCAGTTTGGGGTGGTAAGTTGAGCACAATACCTGGCAAAGTTTAATGCCAGGAGGGAAGTTTATGTGGAAATATGTGAAGGGTTGGAATAGCAGCGAGTGTGTGTTGGAGCCCTTCAGAGTTTGCAGCTCCCCAAGCTAACATACATCTCCTAAGCAGGAACACATCACTATGTCCCCAAGCATTTTGTCCAGATAATGCGCAGTTAATTTATGACCTTTCCATTTAACCCTGTGTTATCCAAACTCTGTTCAATGAAAAGTGTAAACTCACCACATAAACACTCTATATACAAAATAAAATTCCCCAATAAAGATCAGAACATGATGTTCACATTTGCACGGAAGCACAATTGAATGAATGCTGATTATTCAGAGAATTACCGTATTTATGTTTATTGAGGATTGTTTTTTTTTTTATGTACTAACAGTTAAGCTTCATACACACAATACGAAAATTGGATGAAAAATACCACTTTTGAAGCGTTCGTGCATATTAGCGTATCATAAATTTTTTTGGTGGGAGAGTGGATCTTGGGTGGGAGTTCCCACTTTTTTTTCCCCAGGACTTAACCCCTGGCAATATCAATATATGTAATGCAGTGCAAATTTCAATAATTGTACAAATATGTCCTAAGATGCCATATGAAAATTACTGTTTGCTATTTTTGGTTATTTCATTGTGTTTTGATAGCATAAAAAGACACAAAAGCACATGATATGTTCAAAACAGTTTTAGTTTTATTATTCTGCATAACCCATTTAAAATAAAGGTTTTTTCACCTAACTTTTTTTTGTATTTGTCAAAGTTTTAACAAAGCATAAAATATGCAAACTTTCCAAAAATTCTTAATTTAACATAAAAACCAGGTTACAAATCCTCATAAAAAGGGGTGGGGAAAATGAAGTAGGTTGGGAAGAAGAACCAGAGCTGGTTTGGCTATTAGCTTGAGAAACATCGGCAGAATTTTAGCTAGTGTTTACAATCGGAGGATATGTTCCCTGTGAGTAATGAGCAGGAGAGGAACTTACATAAGAAAGCTCTGGGTATTGTGCATTGAGCTGCATGAATGCACTGGGGTCTGTGGATAGGGTGGTAGCTATGGCTGGGCCGGAAGGCATGGGGACTCATATGAATATTGACGGTATGACCTCTGAGGGCGTTCATACTGGCTAATAGTGGGCAATTGCATTCCTGACTCGCCAGCTCTAATACATCCCCCCACATAATTTAATATACCCATATGTATCTCCATCTGCCTCTGCTGGTGCTTTTTGAAGTGTATGATAAATTGTCCTCAGGAAGGATGCATTTGAGTTATTTGGATCACAGAATGGATCCTTACTCTCCCGTCTTTTAAAGGGGGTCATCTCGTCCATGAAGGACTTTATGGCTTTGTCCATCTCTGGATTTTCAGGCTTTTTACCACGCCGCAAGGATCGTGATGTTGTCAGCCTGTCATGACTAACCTGTAGAGAATAATATGCCAATTGAGATATGTAATGATGCCTGGGTGTAATCAATAGTATGCTTGCATGTACGGATCTTTGCGAAGGGCTTGGACGTGCACTTGTGCTGTCTCATCCACAGACTGAGACCGGCCTTTTCCCTCTTATGTGGCTTCCTCACCTCCCTGCACTGCTTCTGTTTGCACACTCTGCCTCATCATTCAAAGCTCTTCGAAAACGGTCTATGAGAGAACGCCATCTTCTGTTAATATCGAATCCTATAAACACACATTGAGAAAGAATTTGAGTAAAGATTTTGATTTTGAGTAAAGTGGCTAAGAAAAAAACCTATAACCAATAGGACTCCATAGTCTGTGGAGGAGTCAGCATGCCCGTGCCTATTCACAATATTAAACACCATGTGCACAGAATGCAATCAACATATTCAAATGGACAGCATATTTTTATGCTTAGGTCACCACAAATTGAGCGTGCAACAAGGAAAGCAATAAACACAAAAATCATGTCCTTCTGGGACAAGATGCGCACACTTCAGAGGCCAGAAAGGATGCGCACTGACCTCAAATTCACATGCATTACTACAAACGGTAAATAACAATACATACAAACAATACATACAAAGCATGAACAGTACATAACTCACATGTTGGGCAAAGCTTTGCCCAATCGGGGCTTACAGTGTACTGTGCAGCACGCAGTGCATTGTGGGGTGCTTGGTGGGCGAACATCCCACCGAGTGCCCTGCAAATTTGGGTGTTTGTCGAACAGGTGATGTTTGGGCCGAACTTTTGCTTGGCTTGAACTGTTCGCCCAACTCTATTGGCCAGTGCCAATATAAAGGTCACTACATATGTGGATTAACCTTTAACTCTCATAACCTTCCCAGACATATCTATTCCCAATCTTCTTAAAAGTGATATTAAAAAAAAAAGTTATTATAAACAAGTCATTCTTACCTGCTCTGTGCAGTGGTTTTGCACAAAGCAGCCCGGATCCTCCTTTTCTCAAGACCTCCGCCACAGTCCTAGCCCCTCCCTCTGTGGGGGCACCCAAGCAGGCTCACTCCCGAGCCACTGCTCTGTGTGTCCATTCACACGCGGAGTCGCAGCTTGGCCCCGCCCCCTCTCCTTCCTCATTGGCTCACTCAGTTGGAACCAAAGGGTTTATACATCCTGAGTCTTGGGAGAACTGTGGAGGGTCTGCCAAATTTGCGATTACTGCCGTTTGGATGATACAGATGAGCCTGTTTTGTGTTTGCTTCAGGTGAGCAGGTTTTTCATCTGGTTGGTGGAGGTGCACAGGTCACTTGAAGAAGCTGGACTGTACATTTTTCTTTTCCCATTGTATTTTTTAATTTGTTGCATGGACTAAGAATCACAGAAATCGATTTTTTATGCTTTCAGCCATATGTATGATGAATTGATGGTATATCACATAATACAGTAAAAATCCAACTGCGACATTGAGACTTGTCTCATAATGGCCACAACAAGCATAAAGACCAAGTAACGCGCAAGTAAATGCTAATATTAAGTCTACTTAAAAATGTTTGCCTCCCCACTTCTCAAACCTATGCTGCATACTATTGGTAGAAGTGATTAGTGTAAATACCTTTTTTTTTTATACTAGCTGTGCTGTAGTCATGCGATCAGAAAGCTGAAGCTCCCCTGTGCGATCAAGCAGCTGCTGCTTGGAATGGGAGAGAGTGCCATCAACGGGGAAGCAATGGAAGCTGGCTTTGTGAATGCTTCCCTGTTGTTGCGTGCTCCCTGACAAGAGGTGGCGTAGCTTCTTGATCACATGAACATACCAAAGCTGATTAAACAAAAAACATTTACTCTGATCTCTTTTACAAATGGTATGCAGACTTATATTTGCCTTTACTTCCACTTTAAAGTGGTTGTAAACTCTCCCCCACAACTTTGTTTCATGTAAATCAGCATAAAAAACCCCTAATAAACACTGCTTGTAGATATCTCATTACTTGCTTAGTATTTTTTCTAATCCTTTTTGTTCTTTAGAATGACGTCACTGAGCATGCCCATATCTCCCCTGATTTACGGCACACTCTGTGTGCTTGTCTGTCTATTATCAGGACTTCCTACAGCACAACACTGAAATCCCACAAGACTGCATAATCACTCAGAGCTTCCTACTACACCCCATGTGACCATGTGACATCACATGAAGTGTAAATCTGGCCATCGGACAGCATTACTGCAGTCTTATCAGCTAAAGCTGATAAGACTGACATAGGCAAACAAAAAAGTAAATACTATGAAATAAAACAAGTCAGCTATGAGCAGGGAAGCAGGGTTGCCATAGAAACGTTGGATTGAGAAGGAGGCTTGGTTAACAGTACAGGAAGTGCTCAATGTAAGGGCGGAAATACACTCTACTGTGGACTCAGAAAACAATACTTAAGATGACGCCGCCTTACCCCTGGAAACAAGTTTTTTAACGTTTCTTTACAAAGTAATATGCAATTTGGGCTGGATTACAGTGGCTATAGTTTGATAATCACTTATTATAATGGACTAAATGAAAAGAAGCATCAGAGTGGGAGAGTTTACTTCCTCTTTAAGCACAGAAATCTCACCAATGAAGTCCCCAAGAGATACAAGAACATCCAACATCTACCAGAAACTGAAAGTCTCTAAAATATGTGAATTCCACCACAAGCATATTTGACAAGTTGCGCTAAAGAAATGGTCAGCATTATGAGTATTAGGCACACAAGTACGTTAGAATATTTTTAAAAAAAAATTTTTGGATCCAAAGATGAGACAGAAATGCACAAAAAAACGTTAAGTAGTATCACACTCATGTACCCACAACCACAAGTCAAAAAAGATGTCAAGGAAGGGAGAGCTGAAAGTAGGGCATGCACTACTTTTGTTCTCCTTTCTCCATTATCTGTATATGTCATGTAGCCGTGGGCAAAGTTTATTACATACAGGTTAATGATCTTTGTGTCATCTCTGTCCTGCCTCTGGTTTACCAGAACTCCCACAGACGAAGTCAGTTGTTAGGTTCATAAATAAAAATACTCAGCTCAACCTACGGAAACAAGATCTCATATATAGTATCTCACAAAAGTGAGTACACCCCTCACATTTTTGTAAATATTTTATTATATCTTTTCATGTGACAACACTGAAGAAATGACACTTTGCTACAATGTAGTGAGTGTACAGCTCGTATAACAGTGTAAATTTGCTGTCCTCTCAAAATAACTCGACACACAGCCATGAATGTCTAAACCGCTGGCTACAAAAGTGAGTATACCCCTAAGTGAAAATGTCCAAATTGGGCCCAAAGTGTCAATGTTTTGTGTGGCCACCATTATTTTCCAGCACTGCCTTAACCCTCTTGGGCATGGAGTTTACCAGAGCTTCACAGGTTGCCACTGGAGTCCTCTTCCACTCCTCCATGACAACATTATGGAGCTGGTGGATGTTAGAGACCTTGCGCTCCTCCACCTTCTGTTTGAGGATGCCCCACAGATGCTCAATGGGGTTTAGGTCTAAAGACATGCTTGGCCAGTCCATCACCTTTACCCTCAGCTTCTTTAGCAAGGCAGTGGTTGTTTTGGAGGTGTGTTTGGGGTCATTATGTTGGAATACTGCCCTGCGGCCCAGTCTTCGAAGGGAGGGGGATTATGCTCTGCATGTCACAGTACATGCTGGCATTCATGGTTCCCTCAATGAACTGTAGCTCCCCAGTGCCGGTGTCTTGCCGAGTTGGTTCCCCTGGCGGATTGGTTCCTCTCTGTACTGCGCAGGCGCAGTACCAACGACTAGGCATCTTCCGGAAATTGCCGAACCTAAACACATGCCACTGAAGTGTACACCGCACAGCTGATTTTGTTTGTTTAAAAAAAAAAAAAAGTTTAAAAAAAATACACTCCTAATTGAAAGGAAAAAGCCCAGATAGCACTCTAAAAACACATGTTTTCTATTACTCTCCTCTATATCCACAGCTAAACGATTTATTTTTATTTTTCCTTTGCCCCTTGCTTAGAGTTATAATAGACCCAGGCTGCCATTTCTCGCGCAAGGTTAATGCACCCAACTCCCTGGTCGCTGGCTGTTTAGAGCGTTTATTCGGTTTCTGGGGTGGTAGCACAGGTTATCTCTTGTATATACTCCTGAGTGCCAGTGAAGTATCTCCAGGGCCTCCACTTGTCGCGGAATTGTTCTTCCATGTTGTAAAGGGTGGCTGTCAGTTCTTCCATCCGGAGGATGTGATTAACTTTAGATCACCACATGACCCTGGACGGGGGCTGGGGCTGTCTCCACATTGCAGGGATACATGCCCTTGCCGCGTTAAGGAGTTGCATCGTCAATGTCTTTTTGTACTTCCGGATGGGTCTCTGTTAGGTGGAGAAGGCACGCAGCTCGGTTATCCTTTAATTCCACGGAGGTTATGCTCTTTATCGTCGCCGTCACCCCCTCCCAGAACGCCTCCAGTGCCGGGCAAGCCCAGAAGATATGACCCATGGTTCCTACTTCCGTACTGCACCTCCAGCATTTATCCGGGATTGTTTTACTTATCTTATTGAGTAAGTACGGGACCCTGTACAAACGGGAGACTATTTTGTACCCCGATTCCTGATATTGATTTGCAATGGAGGCCTTGTGTGCTAGTACCAGAATTTGTCCTGTTTGCTGTGGGGTGAAATGGGTTACTAGATCTTTTTCACACTGATGGATGAATGTCTGGTCGACTTCTCGTCCTGCTTAGTCAAGAGGTTGTACAGGAGGGAGAGGGTGTGCCGTACAGGTTCGCTTTTGTGACAAATGGAATCAAAGGGAGTCAAGTCTTGTGGTGTGTAAGGACTCTTTTGTATTGCTTGCAGGAAGTGTCGAAGCTGATATGTGCTGAACATGTCAAGTGGTGGGTCAGTGAGCTCAGTGATAACCGAGTCGGGGGTTCCCCAGATGGCCACACCTCCCACACCTCCCCTAGGTGGTGTCTCCCTACTGCTGTCAACTGTCTCAGTCTTTTGTTGGTAAGGCCTGGGGAGACGATCTGGATTCCCGATTATGGGAGTCATAGGGGGGGGGGAGAGGCGAGATAAGTGTGTTACGGAACAGTCTCCTCACAGCTGTCAGCGTAGCCCCTATCAGGGGGATGATCCCTAATGTCTTTTAGGAAAGATGTCATGAGCCACGGGGAGGTTAGCAGGGGGGTGGATGTGTCTTCCATCTCCATCCCCACCCACTGTTTGTGTTCTTTTTTGCAGTGCCAGTCTACTACCCTAGCCAATAGTGTCACCCTATAGTATCTACGCAGGTCAGGGAGACCTAAGCCTCCCTTTTTCTTTAGTCTGGATAATGTTTGTAATTTAGCTCTGGGTGGTTTGTGTGCCCATATAAAATTTCTAATGAGCGCCTTCAGTTGGGTAAAAAATATCAAGGGAATTCGGATCGGCAGTCCCACCACCATACTTGACTGTAGGCAAGACACACTTTTTTCTTTGTACTCCTCACCTGGTTGCCGCCACACACGCTTGACACCATCTGAACCAAATAAGTTTATCTTGGTCTCATCAGACCACAGGTCATGGTTCCAGTAATCCAGGTCCTTAGTCTGCTTGTCTTCAGCAAACTGTTTGCGGGCTTTCTTGTGCATCATTTTTAGACGACAGCCATGCAGACCAATTTTATGCAGTGTGCAGCGTATGGGTCTGAGAGGCTGACCCCCCACCCCTTCAACCTCTGCAGCAATGCTGGCAGCACTCATACATCTATTTCCCAAAGACAACCTCTGGATATGACGCTGAGCACGTGCATTCAACTTCTTTGTTCGACCATGGTGAGGGCTGTTCTGAGTGGAACCTGTCCTGTTAACCGCTGAATGGTCTTGGCCACCGTGCTGCAGCTCAGTTTTAGAGTCTTGGCAATCTTCTTATAGCCTAGGCCATCTTTATGTAGAGCAACAATTCTTTTTTCACATCCTCAGAGGGTTCTTTGCCATGTAGTGCCATGTTTAACTTCCAGTGACCAGTATGAGAGAGTGAGAGCGATAACACCAAATTTATCACACCTGAGTAACACTAACAAGTCACATGACACCATGTGGCTAATTGGGCCCAATTTGGACATTTTCACTTAGGGGTGTACTCACTTTTGTTGCCAGCCATTTAGATATTAATGGCTGTGTGTTGAGTTATTTTGAGGGGACAGCAAAGTGGTGTACTCACTTTTGTCAGATACTGTATAATCTGTCCAATCACTTTTTTAACGTGTACATAAGCAGGTGTCTCCCCATGAACCAGGACCACTGTCAGTACCTGTTATCAGCTTTTTTTTGGCAGGGGCGTTTTCTGGCTGGAAAAAAACACAAGAACTAGTGGGTTTGAAGTTTCAGCTGTAAAAACGCTCTAACTCTGAAAACGCAAAATAATGCTGAAAAAGCATTTGAAACCATAAGCCCTTGTGGGAGTATAGTTTTGCTAAAAACCACCAAAAAAATGCAAAACGCTGAAAAACACTAATGCAAAAATGCTGCAAAACTTGTGCTTTTAACGTGACATTTTACAGCTAAAGCAATTGGTATTTTTAAAATGTC